>JAOVFP010000024.1:0-1200000 GCA_025738555.1 Cyathus striatus | reverse complement strand
AGCCAAAGCTGCATATAAAGAAGTGCAGAAGACGATTGTCTGTGGAGAGCAGCTGGAGCTGTACGGAGACGTGGAGAGACTCCTTTCGGCCCATGTAAAGCCCGAATGCATGGAAAAACGAATGGAGATCCAGGAATACGTTCGAGAGGATGGAAGACGGAAGAAAGGTGGCTCTCCCACTAAGGGCACCAAGCGTAAGAGAAACGATGACGTCGCAAGAAATATACCAACCGGTGCCAGTACTGGATTTGTATCTGTCTCAGAATTGCTTGTAAAAGGAACGAAAAAGCAAAAGAAAGCTAGTGTCCCAAGACATTTTGAGCAAGCATGCGATTCTGATGAAGATGACCATATGTTAGAATCTGGAATGATCATTGATCTGCAGCCTCGGAGCAAATCGCTTGATGAAGGATCTAAAAAGAGACAACCTGGTAACAAAGGAAGGACTCTCCGGAGAGTTGTTACGACTCCTAGCACTAAGATATGCAAAAAGAAAAGAAAGAAGAAAGAATCCCCTGTACTCAGTCTTAGCCAATTCTCGGATAGAGGCAAAGACGATAGTGATGATATGAAACTAGAACGAGGTTTAATTCTTAGCTCTCCTTCACCATCTTCCATACAGAAACCAACGTCGCCCCCCTCTCCGGTCTCTTCATCTCCGGGTGAATCACCTATTCGAAAGAAAACGAAGCACAAGGTCATCGATCTTTCAGATACTGGTTGTACAGGGCAAGTTCAGCGTTCAACTAGCTCCGTGCTGGGCAGGTTGCTAGAACCTGCGTCAGTAGCACCTCTTCACCAGGAGGATCCTGTACTTGACTTAACTCATACTTCCCCGGTTGAGGGTAAAAGTATGGCATGGCTAGTCGACGACGACGACGACGAAGATCATGCCTTCGATATCGTCGATTCATCCCCAGTATGTAACCAGCGGCAGCTTCCTTCGCTCCAAGAATTTGAAGACTCTGGTGACAATGCCACGGTAACAGTGCCATCCAAGTCTACAGCAAAATTATCAGAGAGACCCGAGGCTGTAATAAACATTGATGATTCTATTGACATTGTTTCCGCATCTAACGTCCAGCGGCATACACATCTTATCACTCGTAACGATTTGAATGCAGAAGACGAATCTATAGAATTTATTCTGGAAAACATTGATACAGTTGGTGAACCGAATGCAGCTCCGAGCTCACCGTACTGGAAGTTCTTCAGCAGCCCTCCGGCTTCGAAATCTCACTCAGATACTCACAGTGGGATGCCTCCACCACCGATTCCTCGTCGTATGATACCTTCCCCCGATTACATGGAAGCACCTCAGCCCTCTTTTCCGGTTCGTGCTACAAGACGCCTTCATAAACGACAAATAACAATACCTAGCTCTCCGGAAGTGGAGATGCCACCGCCTTCACAACATCGACTTCACCGCAAAGCAGCATCCACACCTGTGTCCAAAAAGAATAAATCTAAGAAACCTTCGTTACTAGACGACAACCTGAATTCCTTCTTTGACGTTGAAGCTGATCATTCAGGAGACGAAGCTAGTGAAGGGTACTCTAATAGTGACGAGAACGTGGAGGACGAGTACGACAGGCAATTCATCAAGAATTCTCCTTTGACTCAAGTATCTCCTTCATATGATCAAACTCTGGCTTATCGCCAGAGCTTGCTTTCTCAGGCTCCTGCAGGAAGTAGAGTACCTGCATTTGCCAACGAACCCTCTCACCGCGTGTCATATAGGTATGGTGCGCGAAGACAGTACAGTCCTTCTCTGCCTTCAAGCTCACCGCCGCCTCCTGATCCCGAACTGGACAATTATGCATTCGGAAGCTTCGTAGTCGAAGATGATGCTGACATGAGTTATATTAATGATAGTAGTGACTTGTAGACTATCTCTAGTGTTTTGTATAGTTATTATTATTATCCGCGTTTCATCTGCTTTGCAATTCCGTGTAGCATAGGTATTGGGAAGTTCAATCATTTCTAAAGCTAAGGTATACAAGTGTGGACAAATACAACTCCGGAGGCTAGTCTATAGAGGTCTATTGGGTTGTCTTCGCTGCCCGTCGTACATATACGTCCGTGAAAGCACGATTGACGCCATTTTCGGGCCTTACAAATCCGGATTTTTTCTTTTCCTCTGCAAGCTCCTGAATGACATTAAGCAGGTCATCTATAGCAGTCTCAGATGTCTGAATGTGCACGACCAATCGTGAGCCACCAAGAACCAAAGGTTCGGGAAGCGCGCTTGCTCGCTCTGCAATCTCATCGTAAGTAATACCAAGTGGTGATGGATCGTAGAAAATCTGTTCTTCGATAAGTGGTGTATAAAAAAATGATAATCAGCCGATCAGCTCACCATGCAAGTCTCTGCCGGACTCAGGATATTGGCTCCAATATCCTCCAACCCAGCTTCAAGCTTCTTTGCCAACGCATGAACCTTCGGCAAAAGAGCGAAATTATGAGACAATGCGTATGCAGCAGAAGCCGCAAGGATGCCAGTCTGCCTCATGCCGCCACCAAACAACTTCCGAATCCACCGAGCTTTGGAGATAAACTCCTTGGTACCAACAAGGCATGACCCAACGGGAGCACCAAGACCTTTGCTAAAGCATAGGCTGACGGAGTCGAAAGGATCACACAGGGTCTTTATGGGCGTCGCAGTTTCAGCGGCGACGTGCCAGATGCGGGCACCGTCAAGGTGCATTTTTATTCCGAGAGAGTGAGCGTATTCGGAAATGGCGATGATTTCATCCTGGGGCATGATGGTCCCATTCAGCGTGTTTTCAAGGGCGATAACTTCAGTAGGAGCGCTGTGTGATGATAAGTATGACAATAGAAAGTCTAACACATTCACGTACAAATGCACATCTGTCCCGGTAGTCACGTTATCCTTCACTTCCTGGAGAGTTAGATGGTGCTCTACCCATATATTTAGGAAAAACGAATCTCAAAAAAGTATGTCATCTTACTGTTCGCTGGAGTCAAAGGAACAACGTGTGCGCCAGAATGAAAAGCTGCACCTCCAGCTTCATATCTATAGACAGTTTGGTGAATAATATGATGCTAAGATGCCAATGACGCATACTTATAAATATGTGCGCGAACATCACACACGATCCCGTATGGAGGCTGCCTCAGATGTGTTCTGAGAGCAATCTGATTGGAAGCTGTTCCGGAAGACATAAATAGAGCGGCCTCTTTCCCGGTAAGCTGGGCGACGTGTGCTTCGAGGGCCCTGGTGAGAAAAGAAATGGAGTGAGGTACGAACAAGCAGATAAGCTGGAGACATACATAGTGGACGGCTCGAAGTACACATCATCGCCGAGGGTCGATGTTATAGCGTAGGTGTACATTTCTTCCGTTGGCACTATACATTGAGTTGAGAGCCTGGTTAACTAATAATATTTGTAATTAAGAACCTGTGATAGTATCGGCTGATTGGCAGGTTAATTAAGAGATTCGGGAATTGGCAATGGGCAATCTCACAGATAAAGGTTCTTGCTATCTCCTTCCTCTTGTTCGCATTCTCGAGGGCATGGGTCTTGGAGATAATGTCTATTTTGACTTGGTCAATGATTTCAGAGAGATCCTGGGAGGTGGCCATAGTTTTGCGACGAAGAGGGGGAGAAAACCGGGTAACGGAGGAAGAGCGAAGGAGCGAAGAAAAAAAAGAAGGAACCATGGTCATATGTATATGTTGCGCATAAGTCGGTCGAGACCAAAATAAAATAAAAATCGACGAAGTATTTTGAGAGCGGGCACCACTTCCGGCCCGAGGGAGGATCGATCGCTGATGACATAAGCACACCTTTTCCGTCCTGCTCAACTCGGCCAAAGACCACACATCTCTTTCCGCCGTCGCTATTCTCTGCAACCTCGTCCGTTCTCCTTTCCATTTCTTTCGGATCTGACCCTTTCTTTACATACCTCTTCTCCATCTTTTAATCATGGGTAATGTTGGTATATCTGTTTGCTTACCTAGTCCTTTTCTCACTTGTCGTTCAACCAGGGTGCCAAAGCTGCTCAAAAGCGCGAGCGCAATGCCGAGAAAAGTGCAGGAAAAGGCAGCAAGAGTCAAGCTAAAGTGAATGAGGCTGCCAAGTCGATCGTTTGCACCGTCTGTAGACAACCATTCGTTAGTACCATTCATTCATCTATTGCTTTTCTGTAGCTGTTCTCAATGTCCTGCACAGCTCATAACTACAAGAGCGCCCGCGTAAGTGACTGTGCCCTTTGTCGATGTTCCCTAAAGGTTACTTTACTAAACTTATTTTTCGCTCAGTCTCGAAGAGCACTCACAGAACAAGCACTCAAAGACCATGGCTGAATGCTTTCCTGGTCACGCAAAATAATGCTTCTCTGCTGTACACCATTTTACTGTCGCTCTTTTCTTGACATACTTGATTGGAAGTTTTTGGAATTATGAATGCATGTTGTTGTACATAAATACTGTCGTTACATGCATGAATCGTACTTTTGACTATTGAGGCTCGTCGGAAATCTAAGTGTACGACTGGCATAACTGCTGGTTAAGTATACGTCCGCACTAGAATATGCCGGTGCTTTGACCTGCTCCGCCTTGCTGCTGTTTTGCCTGTAAACGCTCCATAACCTTCTTCTGCACATCCGTGAACTTGGCAACACAGCGGTCAACACAAACGCTCTCGCCCTTGTTCAAGTCGGCCTCAGCGTAGCGCGTGCTAATACATTTTGCATGGCACGATCTAAAAGAATGAGTTAGCATCAATTGAAAGCTATACATAAGCCAACATATGCTAACTGAACCATGCGGCTGAAGAAGTCAGTGATAGTATCAAGCCTGCAACGTCGCAGTCAGCGAATATGTGAAAGAGGGTGGTGAATAGCACCCACTCAGTGAGAGCCATGTCAATCTTGTCCATGTTTATACCACCCGACGGGGTTTGACTTCTTGCACCGAGAAACGACATTGTGATAGAAAGAAAGTAAAAAACGGAGAAGGAATGAAGATTCAAGAACGGAGCTAAGAGTCGGACGTGGACGAGGTGAACGCGAATCTGTCTCCGGTCACGTTATCCGGATTGGGAGTCGAAAAAAAGTTTTGGATGCCGATGCTCATTTGACGCGCAAAGTCAAATACTTGTGTCTTGTAAAAGGGTCTCCGGTATTTTATATTTCTATCTGTTGTTCAGCTATCTTTCTCATATATTTATCGCTTTTAGAATACCTACCATGGACAAAAAGCGCGAGCCTACAGCGCTCTCTGTACATCGCTGCAGATTCGTCGACTACGCCCCATCTGCCATCACTGCCCTCGCCTTTCCTCCTCTCACATTACCCTCTGTAAAGGGAAAGGGAAAGAAAACAACAACACAAGGGAAACTGCCGTTACGTTTCGGTACCCTCGCTGTTGGACGTGCGAACGGAAACATCGACCTCTGCGAGTGGACTGGTTCTGAACATCAGATTCAGTCACCGCAAGCATGGGTGGTACAGCAGGTGGGTGTTCTTGCGTTATGTAGTTTTATACATCTGAAAGTAATATAAATTACAGAGATTACCAGGCCCATATCCATCAAAAGTTGACTCTCTAGCGTTCGCAATACGCTACCCAGACGACTTTGGGCCTGACGATGTTCCTATATCCAAAGATCTGCGTTTGTTCAGTTCAGGAGGAGGCAGTGAATTGATAGAATGGGATCTCGAGCGCTCATGTATACGGGTGTGTATGCTCTTCTTTCACCTTCGTCGTCAATTTCATACAATCGCTACAGAGAACAATCGGATCACAAGGAGGGTCAATATGGTCCATTGCTGTTAACCCAGCTTCAACAGCGATCGCCCTCGGGTGTGAAGACGGCACCGTTCGTCTCCTCTCCCTACTCAATGACACCCTATCCCACACCCGCCGTTTTGACCGCGTAAAATGTCGCCTGCTCAGTATTGCTTGGGGACCGCCTGTTCCTCGTCGTGAGATGAAGAGAAACGCGTCACAAGAGGTGGGTAGTGACGAATCTGAAGATGATGAGCAGGAGTGGGAGGACTCCTGGCTTGTGACGGGCGGCTCGGACAACAGTTTACGAAAATGGAACGTTGCGAACGGAAGAGTGGTGGATAAAATGAGTGTGGATAGAGTAAGAGGAGAAAGGACACTCGTGTGGACTGTCGGGACACTTGGGTATGCTCCTATCCGTCTTATCGAAACCAAACCTTCTAACTTAAGCTGGATAGAAATGGAACTATCGTTTCTGGTGATTCTCTTGGAATGGTAAAGTTCTGGGACTCACGCACTTGCACGCAACTACAAAGTTTCCAAGCTCATGGTGCAGATGTTCTTTGCTTAACAATTAGTCCCGTATGTGTTCACTTTTTCCTCGTTCCGGGAATCTCTAAGATATTTTTAGGAAGGAAAAACAATCTATACTTCTGGTGTCGACCAAAAAGCTGTTCAATTCTCTCTTGTCAAGACTGCCTCTCCAACCGCTACCAAATGGGCCCAAACCGGCTCAAAAAGAATGCACTCACATGACGTTCGCGCACTGGCAGTATGGCCTCCATACACCCCGCTCCCGTTAGCCTTTAAACGCACCTTTTCGATTGACGTCGCTCCCATACTGGCAAGTGGAGGACTCGACATGAATCTCGTTCTCGCTCCTGCCGCAGCTGTGACAAACACAGTTGTCAAAATAACCAATCCTCTTGACACCAGCATCGAATCTACATTCGAAGATGGCTATCACCGCCGTGTGTCATATACAGTTCCTGGGGCAGTACGTATTGCAATGTCTGCAAGACTTGTGTTGTGCACGAGAGAGTCGAGCATTACAGTGTGGCGGATCAAAAGCAAACCATCGACTCCAGAACAACCCGAGGACGGTCAGGATAAAGAACCCAAGGCTCCAGATCCAGTCGCAGAGCAGTATGCAGGCGGGTGGAGTAAGGTTCTAGAAATGGCGTTAAACTTCAGTACAAACATTGTAGCCAGCGACATTTCGGATGACGGAAGGTGGTTGGTTGCATCTGATTTGTATGAGACGAAATTATTCTCGTTGAAGTCTGAAGTGCGTTGCATCTTCCATTCCATTTCCATTTCTTATCGTACTTCCTTTCGTGTAGGGCAAAAAGCTTGAAGTTAAGCGGATCAAAGACTTTCCTTCCGTCCTCCTTGGCTCCCTCCCCGAATCGACTCCATCAGCCGGTGCTCAAGCCTTTTCATTTTCTCCTGATTCCTCAAAATTGGTCCTGTCAACTGCGATGACCTCCTATATCCTCGTCATCGACCTCTCAAGCGAAAAGCCCCGTGTTCTTCGTCGATTTGAGCAACACCGTACCCGCGGACCGACAATGGGTGGTCGCGTGATCAAGGGGAAGAAGAGCGAAACAGATGATGTTGACATGGATGAAGCTGACAATGCGCAGGAGGGAAATGAGAGCGATGAGGATGAAGAGGACGACACATCGCCATTGACTGTCAATATTGGCCGGTTGGCGATCAGCCCTGACGGCCAGTGGCTCGCGTCATCAGATGATCACCGTCGGACACATATCTTCAATCTTGATTCGATATCGGTGAGTATTCCACGAATGAAGCCTTGCTATGGCTAACGCTTTATTCAGCATCACACTACGCTCCCTTCCTTCACCAAGCCAGTGCAATGTTTCGCATTTGACCCCTCCCAATGCAACACGCTCGTACTTGCCTTCGCCGACAACAGTATGCAGATTTACGACGTCGAAGCACGGCAATTCCCCACCTGGGGTAAAGACATTACGAACGCCCTTCCTCGGCGATTTACCACCGCCCACGACGCGGTTCTGGGAATAACCTTTGACCCCGCCGTCACTTCGAAACCTCGATCTCGGTATGTCTTATTATGGGGTGCGACATGGTTATTCAAAGTGTCGTTTGAGTCTGAACCGTGGCGTACTGGAGGCGGCGGAGGGAAGAAGAGGCGGCGCGATGCACCTCCAGGCCCCGCTGTCGAAGAGGAAAGGTTATGGCGGGACCATAAAATGATCACCCAGTACCGACCTCTCTTATGCACCGGTTTCTTGGATGGACATGAGTTGCTCGTGGTGGAACGTCCGTTAATAGACGTTTTATCAACGTTGCCGCCGGCGTTCTTCAAGCCCAAATACGGTGCTTCATAACCTCCTTTTACGGGCGTATCTCGGATTAGCCTACTATCTCCAATAATACCAAAAACCGAGATAGACATATCATAAACGTTATCTACATATTCGATTGCAAAAACGGAACGTTAACTTCTGGGTGTATGAATCTATCTATGTACACGAATTTCCAAAGAATGAGAAAGGTTGTGGAAGGAAAATAACAAATACTAATGCTACAGGTAGATAATGATGCCAACAGATTAAGAAAGTGTAATATTGCGTTCTAAAATAAATGAATGACCCCGCTCTATCGAAACGGTAGCTCATTCCTTATCTTTCCGATCTTGCTTGTCGTCTTCCTTTGCGTTAAGAAGGGAAAGGTACAGTGTCCAGAAGACACCGCACGTTTGCGAAAATGGCACACGGTATGGCAAAGGCATATAACGGAAGTTAACAAGCTGGGCGGCTGGCCACACCCTCCAATTGGCCAACAAGGCAGTAGGATAGAGGTCGGTGTATTTTTGCTTTATCTGGGCTCCATTGCGGCCTTCCATGAGTCCCATTGAGCCGAGGAATATACCGAGCTGAGGAGATAAAGTAGTCAGTACGTGTGCGTTGGTTGCAGCAATGGAACAACACACACCCCAACTGGGGCCATTAACATCTGGTCAGCGGCAACGCGCTTGCCCAAGGCCTTGAGACTGACTTTTTTATTTCCCCCTATGGATTTGAGGGGGAATCGTCTTTCGAGGAAGGTGTTCCATCGTCCCATGACAGGACCTGACGAAGCGATAAGCAAGTAGAACTCGCGTGGATGAAGATTATCTCAGGCACACTGACTTATACCGAAGCCAAAGGCAAAGAATCGTAGAGTGCGCAGGTAGTCATAGCGTTGATAGCGGTCGTCTCGTTCTTCCAGCTGAAAAAAGGAGGGAGTTGGCAAGAAAGGAAAGAGGCATGGAAATTGATGGACGCACGGT
This sequence comes from Cyathus striatus, assembly GCA_025738555.1. Classification (NCBI taxonomy): domain Eukaryota; kingdom Fungi; phylum Basidiomycota; class Agaricomycetes; order Agaricales; family Nidulariaceae; genus Cyathus; species Cyathus striatus. The sequence continues at coordinate 1,190,923 of JAOVFP010000024.1, read as the reverse complement.
GCTCTGGGTGACCTGTGCTACACAATCGCCCAACGCGTTAAGGCACCCGCCTGTGACGGCTAGAGTCCAGTTTGGATGTGCATCGAAGGAGTACTGGTATGCGCGCGCTAGAGTGATGGCGGCCATTTTAAATTTGAATAGTGGTTGTGTTGGGAGGCAGGTTAAATAGAGTGGTGTTGGCGTACCAGATAAGGAGGAAGCATCCGGACGTGGGCTTGGAGAGAGGGAAGAGGGGAGTGGGGAAGGGGGGAGAGGGGAGTGGAGAGTGGAGAGTGGAGAGTGGTGGGAGGGGAGAGGAAAGTGACGGGTGACGGGTGCTAGTGACGAGAGGCAGGTGGCAAGTGGGAGTGGTGCAAGGGGCAAGGATGAGCAGAATATTGTGGAAATGTGGAATTTCGTGTTCCTAGATCTAAGATCGCTTACAGCTCGACGTCATTGACCTCCATTCCAAACACAACCATACAGTGTCTAAGTAGTCTACAACAGTCTGAGATTCCCCGTCACCTCGTTAATCACGCTCACCGGCGCAGGCCCAATCCCCAGCACTGTTCGCGTCCCAGCCTCCACTTGCGTGTGTCCCCTGCAGAGCAATCCTATAAGCCCCATGTAGACAAACAAACCCCGTACTCACGCGTCGTGTATTGCCCGTGCACACAGATTTAAGCTTTTCGCAACAGCCTCCAACTCCATCAGCTGTTCCTCTGAACTTCCCTTCAGCGCAATTTTTGCTTGCCTGCATTGCTTTAGACATGCTACGTTGCTGCGAGACGAGCCAGAACGCACCCTATCCTTTCCCAGTGTTTCACAAGCTAACGCCAAGCATGAGTCGACGATGCCAACCTAACAGATTCATCGTACGTACTTTCGGGTTTTTCTTCACCAACGCCTTGTAGCAAGCCAAGGTTGCATGTCTAATGTGTCCAATTTCAGGCGTTCGAGCATACTTACGTTGACAAGTTCCTTACCCGCACCTGCCACCCTGTTAGCCTCTATAACGTACCATCGTGACATAGTCCACTTACTGAGCAGCAATCTTTCCTGAACTCATTTTAAGATCCGTCCTTACCACCAGCACCTGTAGTTAAATTGTTCCATCTCAGCACTTTCCCCAGATATTCACCACGTACCAGTTTACAAGGCTCCGTAAATCCTGCCTTAACAGCAGATAAATCCCCATCTGCTATATCACCTTCATCATCACTTTTATCCTCTTCTTCTTCCACTACTTCAGCGACAGTCTCCGGCTCAACTGGTAGACCCGGAGATCGTACGTACTGGGAGCCAATGTAATATCCGATTCCAAGTGAAGCGAGAGAAATTATGAGAGCAGTCGCCACTGTTAAACCTCGTTCAGTGTGAAGAGAAAGTGGGTACCCAAAAGAACAAACCATGAGCTGTCGTCGCTTTTGCGAAAGAAGGCATTTAGTTATGCGATCCAAGCGAAAGGCGGAACTACTGATCGGGATATGCCGAGGACGTATGTTTTATTCGCACATTTTACTTTTCGCTTGAAGCATAAACAGTATATCTACTACATTTTAGCTGGTTTTAACAATGTCATTTTAAATTAAATGGGAAGAGCCATGGAACTACTAAGTAGACACGTAGATTTTATAATTCTAAAGTGAAATATTTTGATTGCCGCCAGAGCAGATAACTTATTCGGTAAACGCCGACGGATTTTTCTGCGACTTTCTGCCAGGCTCATTGACTTCGTCGTCGTCGTCGCTCATAGCAAAGTTAACCCAAAACGCGGGGGGTCCACACAACCCTGTGATACCCACTCTCATCCGTGGACACACATTTCATTCCTCCTCTTCTCCCTCATTATTTTAAAATGGCAGCAGAAAATGCCCAAGCAGGACCCTCGTCCGAACGACTTCCCTTCTCCACCCTCGACCTCTCCGAACAAACCACAAATGCGCTCTCCGAAATGGGACTCAGCACCATGACGCCTATCCAAGCTAAATCTATTCCTGTTCTCCTGGCTGGAAAAGACGTTTTGGGTGCAGCACGAACCGGGTCGGGGAAGACCCTTGCGTTTCTGATTCCTGCAGTCGAGATGTTGCACCGGTTGAAGTTCAAGCCCATGAATGGTGCGTAGACTCCTATTTATTTATTTTTCAAAGGATTTGGAATTAATAAAAGGGTATAGGCACTGGAATTGTAATAATATCCCCGACACGAGAGTTGGCACTGCAGATTTTTGGTGTCGCAAAAGATCTTATGGCGCATCATTCTCAGACTTTTGGTATTGTTATTGGAGGCGCAAATAGGAGAGCAGAAGCAGACAAGTTGGTGAAGGGCGTTAATTTATTGGTTGCTACACCTGGAAGATTACTTGATCATCTTGAAGTGCGTTTTCCTTGTTTCTTTCAGAAATATGAGGTTCTGACTACGAAATAGAACACAAAAGGATTCGTGTACCGAAACATGCGAGCACTCGTTATTGATGAAGCAGACCGCATACTAGAAATCGGGTTTGAGGAGGAAATGAAAAGAATCATCTCTATCCTTCCTAACGGTGTGTCCTACCTCTGCTCTTCCATTGCTTCCCAGCTAAGCAGGTGTTTTACAGACAACCGGCAATCCATGCTCTTCTCCGCAACCCAAACCACAAAAGTCACTGACCTCGCTCGGATATCGCTCCGCCCAGGCCCTGTTCACATCGACGTCGACAAGGAAGAATTGACGAGCACAGTCTCAACCCTCTCGCAAGGATATGTTGTCTGCCCCTCCGACCGTCGATTCCTGCTCCTGTTCACCTTCTTAAAAAAGAACCTGAAGAAAAAGGTCATTGTGTTCTTTTCGAGTTGTAATTCCGTCAAGTACCATGCGGAACTGTTGAATTACATTGATGTGCCCGTGTTGGATTTACACGTGAGTTAATTTTCATATGTTGTTGCAACATATTCATACTTTGCAAAAGGGAAAACAAAAACAACAAAAGCGAACAAATACATTCTTCGAGTTTATTAACGCTGAATCTGGAATTCTTCTTTGCACCGATGTCGCTGCTCGTGGATTGGATATTCCCCGCGTGGACTGGATCATTCAATTTGACCCTCCGGATGACCCTCGCGACTATATTCATCGTGTTGGACGTACGGCGCGTGCGGGTAAGGTTGGAAAGAGTTTGTTGTTCCTTCTCGAGAGCGAACTTGGATTCCTGCGGTATCTGAAAGAAGCGAAGGTGCCTCTGAACGAGTTCAGTTTCCCCGCGGACAAGATTGCAAACGTGCAATCTCAGGTATGTAGATTCTATTTGGTACACACGACAAGCGCTAACTACAACTACGAACAGCTGGAGAAGCTACTACAGAAGAACTACTTCCTCCATCAGTCTGCCAAGAATGGCTTCAGATCGTATCTGCAAGCATACGCGTCATATTCACTGAAGAAGATCTTTGACGTGAACGCGCTTGATCTGGCAAAGGTGGGCAAGGCGTTTGGATTTGCTGTTCCTCCGCGGGTGAACTTGAACATTGCGCCGGGAGCTGGGAAGTCGAATACGAAACGGAAGAGGCCCGAGGACACTGAGAGCGAGAGTGAACCTGAGCAAGGCAGAGAGGAGCAGAAGGAGAACGGGGAGGTGGATGAGATGGACGATGTTTCGAGAAAGCAGGTACGGAGAGACGGGAAATTGCGGAGGGTGGAGACACTTGGGAGGAAAAAGGTGGATAAGGAGAAGTACCGGAAGGACAGCGACAGGAAGAAACTGGAGGCGAAGGGGGGACAATGGAGTCGTTGAGTAAAGTTGTAGAGTTGGTAGTCAGTGCAATATTTATGACGGTGTCATTCACGTGACTTGTCGATGTTGTGACGACACGTTTTGGTTGAAGCAAATAAAGTCGGGGACACATTTTGTGCATCGTGCTCATCGCACCATCCACTTCCATCCCTTCCACCCACATCCCTTTCACTCCCCTCCCCCAATCTCAACTTAATGGCCACAACACAGGTATATCCCATCCTTATCTCCTCCCCACAACTCCTATTCACCCTCTGCGCAGCATTATCTCTGGGCGGGCGGCCATTTCATCCTCCTCATCTCCTCTCTTCGTTACTTCCTTGCATGGTTCACCTTTAAAGCTGTCTCAGCATGGTGGTACAAAAGTATCTTCTCTCTTCTTTGTATTCCGCCTCTTCAGACCCTCACGCACTACACGTTTCATAGCCAGCTACACTGGTGCACTTATTAGCTACGCCATCGTCTGCATGTGCGTTTCTTTGTCGTTTTTCACATCGTATTTTGTTTCGCTTACTCTACCCTTCCAGGAAATCGTTAGGGGTATGTTCAACTTTTTTTTTTTTTTTTTCAGTGATATTGTCTTCATGACATAACATCCCGCTCACTGTCGCTCCTCAGACGCCCCAGCCCAATATCGCATATTTCAGGCGTGCGGTTCTTGACGAGGTTTGTCGATTCTGTTTCTCTCAAAGCCACTGCTAATATGCAATTATTAGAATTTCCAATACTTACTCCTTGCACTTTTCTGGTGGACTTCGAAGCCTATTGCTAGTGCGTGGTTTAAAGGCTTATGAGAAGTCGACTGACTGGCTTCTAGTTACCTTGCTGCCTTATACCATCTTTTCACTTTTCCATGCCCTGACTTTTGCCCGCACGACTTTGATGCCCCAATTCTTGCCCACTGGTCCTCCTGCTACCGCTGGTGGTCCTCCCCAGCCCCATCCTCTTCAAAAGAGACTCCAGGTCTGGGTTAAATGTGGGTCACGCGTAGCGCTTTATCTTTTTTAAAATAAATTAACAATATTTTAGCCAACTATGACCCTGCTATGCGCGTTGTTGCCCTCTCCGAAATCGTCATCTTTGCCCGCGTCTTGCTCGGTGCCATTACGTTCCAAAATTCCCTCATTTCGCCTATTATCTACGCACATTTCCTTCGCCAGAGGTACTACCAGTCGGCTTTCACGCGTGAAGCATTTGGAATCTCGAAGCGTCGGGTTGAGGGGCTTATCCGCAGGCCCGGTATTCCACCCGTTGTTGTGCAGGTTTGGGAGCAGGGTCAAGCGCTGATTGCCCGCTGGGTAGGAACTGTTCTGCAGCCTAATCCCGCCCCTGCCCCCGGCACTCCTCCTACACGTGCGCGGTAAAGAAAGGAAGATGGGAGACGGAGTTCGGAGAGTTGATCGATGCGTCGCTGGATGTGTCAGAATGCTTTATGGGTTCTGCGTTCTGGATGAACACTTTAAATGTTGATATTTCTTTCTATTGAATGGCTTGTCTATTGCTAAATGAAGATGGCGGTGGTTATTTAAAGGCCCTGGAATAATTACTGTGCTGTCTAAATAATAGATAATTCGGACTAGTGTGAAGCGCTGAATGACGAGTACTCCATTGCATGACGTCTGTGGTTCATGGAGCGCAGTAAGAGTATAAGAATGGATGCGGGGGGGGGGGGGGGGGGGATGCAAAGTAAACTTGACAGCAGAATGCCTTCAGTAATATCCTCTGCCAGCAACCTTGTAACCTCTGTGTTCGGGATCTTTGCGTCTCTATTCAACTCTATCCTGGCGGTGTTCCAGACAATCCTTGCGCTGGTATTCGGTGTGGTGAACAGCATATTTACGATAGCACAGCACCTGATAGGGACGGTGCTTGAGCTGTTCCAGGGCGTGCTTGGATTTGTTACGGGTACGTGGTTAGCTGGTGTGTGTGGTGGGATGCTGACGTGGTGCAGCGAACTTTGTTGCGATTGGGGTGGTTGGGGTTGGCTACTACTTGTATACGACACGACAGCAGGGAAGGAGAGTGGTGAAGAAGTAGATAGAACAATGTAAATTGAAATGGGATTTGGATTTGGATTTGGATCGCGGGGTGCTGACAAACATAAGAGGGCAAAAGTTGAGCAGGAAATTAGTTGAGTGAGGATTGCCAGGTTCATATGTCCCGCATTCCCGTCCCAAGCCATTCCCCGAACAACGCCCGCCCCCAGTCTACTTCTCCTGTCCCATTTCCCTCTGACCGTCCTATCTCCCCTCTCCCGCCCCGAAATCGTCAGCAGTCTGTCAATATGTCCACCGTCTCCGGCTCCTACCAGAGCAGCCTCTCCCTCGCAGACTCCAGGAAGAAGCAGTCCAAACGAGACGAGGTCAGTCTCCTTCTCTTGTCATTTTTATTACCGCGTCCCGCCACCCTGCCATCTACACGTGTCCTCTCTTCTTCTCATGTATTCCGACAAGTACTCACCCAAAAAATCCTCCCCTTTGGTCCCCCAGGCCATTCGCAAGAAGATCGAGTCTGAGCTCTCCAGGAAGCGCACCATCTCCACCACCCACACCCAGCGCACCAAGCGAGACCGCAAGCAGACTGCTCAGAAGGGCACTGTAGCTGCGCTGAAGCCCAGCCCGGCTCTTACCGTGCCAGAAAATATCACCGTCGCAGAGGCCAGCCAGCTATGCGCCGCCAAGAGGACTGACTGCGTCTTGGTCGTCGATGATGAGGAGGGGTTGAGCGGTATCTTTACCGCCAAGGATTTGGCTTATCGCGTATGTTGCTGTGCGATTGCGCTATGTTTTCCACTGACCGCCTCTGAAGGTCACCGCCGAGGGACTCGACCCCCATACCACTCCCGTTCACCAGATCATGACCCGCAACCCAATGGTCACCCGCGACACCACCAGTGCAACCGATGCTCTCCAGCTCATGGTCTCCAGGCACTTCAGGCACTTGGTACGTTGACGACCCACTCTACCTTGAATCTATTTACTTATATACACTGATAGCCTGTTTGCAATGAAGACGGAAACGTCGTTGGTCTTCTCGACATTACCAAAGTCTTTCATGAAGCACTCGGCAAAGTCGAGCGATCCTCCGCCGTCTCTGAACAACTCTTCAGTGCCATGTCCGGCATTCAAGAGCTCGGCTCTGTCAGTACCAACCCCAAGCAGCAGCCATGCTCGCATGGGCAGAGAAACTCCGCGAGAAGACTGCTCTCCCAGATCTCACCACTGTCATGGATTCCCGCACCCAGCCCGCCACCGTCGGTCCTAAGACGAGCGTTAGGGAGGTCGCCAAACTCATGAAGGAGCGCAGGACGACGGCGGTGTGTGTTATGGAAGGTGGGGGTCCCGGTGTGAGCCACGCCCTACCTAGTGCACGAATCGCCGGTATTTTCACCAGCAAGGATGTCGTATTGAGGGTGATTGCCGCTGGGTTGGATGCGGGCAGGTGCAGTGTTGTTCGCGTGATGACGCCTCATCCCGATACAGCACCTCCCACCATGAGTGTACACGACGCTCTCAAGAAGATGCATAGTACGAGTTTTTTTTTTTTGCATTAGCGCGGCTGTTGCTTATCCTAATGTGTAGATGGACACTACCTTAACTTGCCCGTTGTGGAGGCAGATGGCCGTCTCGTGGCCATTGTTGACGTACTCAAGCTAACATATGCAACGCTTGAACAGGTATGTCGATCCTCTGAACCATAAATGCCTGTTCTAATTGCACACCAGATGAACGCCATGGCCTCTGAAAATTTTGGCAATGAAACAGAAGGCGGTCCAATGTGGGGTCACTTCTTCAATTCCATTGGCCAGGACGACGATGGTTCTGTTATTTCTGGTTCCAATGCAACGCCAGAAATTCGTTCGTTCCATTCCTTGGACCACCTATCCCAGGCCCAACAATCTCCCATGTCAGAAGTCCACCCCAACGACTCCGCATCAGTTGTTGATGATGATCATGCATCGGCACTCGAAAGCTACACCCGTAGGACAGGGTCCGCTCTCCCGGCGGATGATGGCACATATGTCTTCAAATTCAAGACGCCTAGTGGCCGCACGCACCGCTTCCAAGCTCGCCACGACGATGTTGAGCATCTCCGCGAAATCGTGGCTGGGAAGCTTGCTACGGACCCATTCTTTACGGAATACGAACAGGTTGATGAGAACTCCGTCCGTCCAGACCCAATTGACTTTTTACTGTCGTACACTGACGCGGATGGTGATACCGTATTGGTGACTTCCGACCACGACGTTACTGACGCCGTCGGAATTGCGCGACAGAGTGGCGCGGACCGTGTCGTTTTGTTCGTCCAGGGCGGTAAAGGATGGGACGAGGCGAATGCCGAAAAACAGAAGGAGAAGAGTAAAGAAGAGTCCGCTGCCGCTGCCGTTGCCAAGCAGGTTGAAGCTGACTTCGAGAAGGAGACTTCCTCGGTGCCTACATCCCAGCCTGGACATGCTACACCGAAGCCCTCCCCGTACCAGTCTGATGACATATTTGGTATTCCCAAGGACCTCTTGCTTCCTGCCAGCATTGGTGCCTTGGCAGTAGTCATTCTCGGTGTCTTTACCATTTCCAAGCTTACCGCACCAAGCCACCACTATTAGCAGAACTCATACCCCAAGCATGTTGGAGTTGCGTAGTGACAGAAGGAAAACTGCGTTGATCCTTTGGAATGCTTTTAATTATGTTCCATTTCACAATTTTTGGATACGCGTAGATGGAATGTAGAATTCCAACTCCATTTTGAAAAATTACGACTACAATACTTAGCTGAATCGCACTCCTTTTTTACGACATTCTGAGACGAATACTAGAAGTACTTACTCTAATATATGAGATTCTTTCTCTTCCATTGTGATTGCGATATGTAAGGAATGAAAGATACACTCAAAAAGTTCCATATTCAGGGTTGCCGCTGGCAGTGGGAAGGAGATCTACAAGGATCACGTGCCCGATGGAACAAGTTCCATTCATTGTCGCGCTTTAAGCTTAACACCGACCATCGCACTTCAGTGTCCATAGGACTCTGTAGAACTGCTTGGTTGCTTACCCCAGCAGCCGTTACATTTGCGGCTCGTGTCTTTTCTTGTTAGTTTAGAACCGTTCACGATGCCAAAGTCAGAAAAGGAGGAAATATTATCCGCCCTCGTAAGTCCATTGCGTTTTTATCGTAATGACGTTGTGTATTTGACACATCTTACTTTGTGTTCTTGTAGTCAGCGCGGATATTCTCCGCCATGCTTGATGAGCTCATTCAAGATGCAACACTACAGTCGCATCATGAGATTGCACGCAGCAGGGCTGTGTGCAAGGCATGTAATACGAGGTATGTAGTGACATTCAAAAGAATATACTACGGTTCATTCTGAGATTCTGCCAAATCTATCCAGGTGTGGTGCAGGTATGGACAATTTTAAGTCCTGGCTAACCGCGTGGTCAAAAATTTCTGAAATGTTTAGTACACACCCCGCCTTCGCTAGCTGCAGTTTCGCAGGCTGCACCTTCTTTGTCAAGGCCCGCAACGCCATCGTCCGTGGGTGAATCGAAAACCATTAACGGTAATTCTACTACAGGAAACAATACCCCTACTAGTATTAAGGATGGAAACTTGTATTTGGACTGCATATCGTGTTCTCGACAGGTACGCTACGAATAACATCTTAATTTGTTCACCTATTTACCTTTCACGCACAAAGATAGCATCAAATCGATATGCTCCTCATTTGAGTACCTGTCTAGGACTGAGTACCACGAGAAGAGCTCCTGCGAGAGGTGCCGCAGTGGCAGCAGCAAACTCGAAACTTAAGTCAGTACTAACTCTGAAATTCATTTTACTTTGAGTAACACGTAGATGCGCTATAGACCGTCAGATGTTGGTCGTTCTGCATCTCCAGTCTCAGAGACAGGAAATGGATCAGATGATAAGCCACTTGCGAAGACAAAAGGTAAAACTAAGGCCAAGCGCGCTGGTAAATACGTCAGCACATTTGTTTAATTCAATGCTAACGTACCTTATTCCCGTAAGATGACTCAGAAATAAGCTTAAAGCGTAAACGAGTACGAAAATTACATTCTTTTTTGTCCACTATTGCTGACTGTAATGCTTAGCCGGCAGTTCCACAAGTTTCACCCAACAAGAAAGCTAAGAAGCTTAAGCCTTCTGGTGCGTCCAAATACGAGGCGCTTCTGAAGCCACGGTACCTAAATGACATTCAGCTTCGCCGGTATCGCGCATTAAAGCAGATCCAGATGCTTCTCTGGCTCCTCCGACAGTAAGTTTTCATCTTTCATTTTTCTGGTTGGCATCTTCAGCCACTCTCGCAGTCTGGTATCCATTATTCCCCTTCGACTGGATCACAATCGAAAATCCCGTCAAAGCTCCGTGATTCATCGACTGCCTCATTTCTCGATCGATCGTCCACCTCCAGTTCATCTCGCTCACCTTCTCCTGGTGGTGTATCTGTTGGGACGGCTGCATCTTCGTTCTCTACTCAAAGTCCAAGTCTAACGGCAAGGAGCTTAGCGAATGGTAAGAGCATGAGAGGTCGTGCCACGGGTACTGGTCCGCCCAGACGGCCGAGTCCTCCACGACCACCTCCAATCCATGTTCCTGACTATACTATGGGTATGTATTATTTTTAACTTAGGAGTGATTCTTCAATTAATCTGGCTACTAGATATTGATGGAGGCGAGGAAACCGGATCTTCTACAGATACTGACAGCTCGTAATAACGCTATCTGTACCTGTTCATTGCATCGTTTTGTGTACACCGCGCACTTTGTATATTTATTTCTGTTATGCACGCATTGCTGTCGGCGTTCTGCCACTTCATTACAGAGGACAGACGTAATCTACTACTCATAAATAGAAAATTATAGTATGTAACTAATGTTTTCAAAAAAAATAAGATATGTTATTCCACTGTGAATGTCTATGCCTACCTTAGCAGTATATGTATAGTATCTACGTATGTCGTGTGTGCATTTGTTTCTGTTGACGAATTTGAGATGTCTAGGTCTTACTACGTACCAGGTCAACATGCACATTAAGTGCTGTCAATTCTAACATCTTATGGCATACAGATATTATTGTAAATATAGGTCTACCATAAATACCAAGATACTTTTAATTACGCAGCAGACATGATTTTGACGGGGACCCGGGGAGGAAACAAAGCCCATACAGCTGCTAACGCAGCTGCAAGTGGGACAGTAATAGATGTAAACATATGAGCGCCCTTTGCATCGAGGATCGCCCCCGTGATCAAAGGGAATATAGCTAGAGCTTAATTTTAAGATCTTATCGTGAAGAGAGCTGTTTCTTCCTTACCGCCTCCAAGACTTGCAAACGAGGTTCTGTTCAGGACGAAGATTCTAAGCAATACAGCAATTAGGCTCCTCTAAAAACTCACATGATGGACATCGCAACCATATGCACTTCCGACGGCAAGATGTCGTTGGCCATAGCAAGTACTGCAGGTAGTATTGGACCGTACAAAGCTCCAATAACAGTGGTGGCCAAGGAACTTGCGATGGTGGAGTTTACGAACCGGATAATAAGATGCATGGCAATTGCGATCCCTGGTACCCTTCATATTAGTACATAACGATGCGTCTCACATTGTACGACAAACCACTGTGCCAGACTGTTAAAATATCACGTTTAGTGTGGATTATAAAAACTCACATTATAGCCTGGATCACAAACTTCCTTTGCTGGAAACTGAGGCTACAGGGAGATAAATATTATGCCTGAGTGATAGAGGAAGGCCCATCACTTACTATGGCGTCAAATATCCCCACAGAAAGCGACCGACAGTAATTCCACCCCAGAAGCCAGAGGTGACATACCCAACGGTCTTTGGGTTTGCATTCTGTGTATGATAACAATATTAGCAAAAGCGAGACAATAAAACTACCTCAAAAATTTACACGTGTCTTTAGTAAGAACATTACCATCTGCAAGATTTTTAGCATTCATTATGATAATTAAAATGCAGCACTAACAAATCCTTGTGTGGTAGTTTCACTATGTTCGAAGTAAGGTTTTTCATTAACAATAGATGGGTTGATTGTCTTACCTTCCACAATATAGTAAAGCAAAGAATGAAAATGCCCATTGATATGGTTTGAATAATGCAGAACGAAGGGCTGGGTAAAGTCATCGATCCAGTCATATAATACCCGATAGAAAATGAGCTAACCACAGTGTGTCGAGGATTTGGATTTTTTCAACCTGTAATTCGAGGCATCATTGGATATACCGGAAGGCGGTATTATTTTTCCAATGGTACTGTGAGTCTCCAAAAACAAGTCACGTTCTTGACGGAGTTCCTTCGATGTGGGCCTAAATGTAATTGAGAGTAGCATTATATTTAAACCTGAAAGCACCAGAGATCCAAAATAAAAATGGAACCAAGGAACTCCAGATGCTATAAGAAGCTGGCAGATCAAAGGAGAGACAACGCTTCCCAAGCCTGGCTAATTGGTTAACAACGTTGCGCGAAGATGATTGAAATTATAACTTACTTGAAAGACCAAGCCCGTATCCCAATGTTTGCCTCGGTCCCGATGCGAAGTACGCATTTCTAAACAATATTAACAACACGAAGATAAAATAAATCCGGGGCTTACAGTGGTGCTAAACAGGCAATAAACATGCTCGATCAATAAACATCATTTTCAGTTTGATGTATGCCTCACCAGTCAGCAAAGCCTTCGAGAAGGCCGCAAGGACGTAAGCGGTAAACATAGCTGGGAATCCGTTTCGAGTTCCCATAATGACGAAGTATACAGTGTACAGTATGCTCGAAAATAGTAAAAGCCAATGCCTTCCTTGAGAGGGTGAGTGCTTGGTATTAAGGGTATTGCCATATTTGGGTTGGAGGGCCCCAAAATCTTCAGGAGGGTCTCTACAAGAAATGTGCCTGCAAAGAAACTGCGAGACTGTGAGACGAGAGCACATAATAGATGTGTTTCGCATACCCGCATGTGGTTCCCGCGAACAATGATGAAGAAAGAGTAGAGCTCAGATGGAATTCGTTGTTCAAGTCTAACAGCAATTGAGTTAACCAAAAGCCGAACAAAAGGTAGTGTGTATACTCAAATACGTACACGGTAAAACAGTTCCAGTTACTGAACAAATGTGCACTTAGCTATGACAATCCTAGTGATAAATAACTGATAAATGTCTCACCACCATCGCCCCAGCCGCACATAAAACAGGCGAAGAAACCGCTTGCAAGTCTCCATCTCATTCCGTTAAATTCCCGTTGTATACTGAGAGAATTTTCGATGTCGATATCTTTTACGGGTGATGGGGCTCGACTGTTGACTGCGGTCAGCGGAGAACTTGACATCAGGGTCTCCACATCATATTTGTAGGGTGGGGCTGGGAGAGACAGACGAGAAACGCTGAAGGTTTTTATTGATTCCACTGTGCGCGCAGCACAGAGAGGTGAGACTGCGCTTTGAAAATCCTCACAGAGGAAGTCTACAGAGACCTCACTACTATTGGCTAGTACTCCTTGAGCACTGAGGGAAGTGCAAAGGAGGCTATCTTGTGCTGTATGTCCAGCGTGCGGATGCTGGCTGTCTTCTACAATGCAAGCCTCCAGGATGACCATATTGCAAGATACTATGTGTTCAAACGAGAAGAGAGGGGATGGGTGCAGTAGGTCGATCTGTGGTTGTTTGAATTATTATACTGGTAACTTCGGGCTGAATTTCACTCGGACACTTGGAGCTCGATGTTAAATGGAAACTGGTGTCCTAACAGATCGTGAAAGAAGATAGACGCATTGAATGAACGTATAAGTATCCACCTGAACCACAAAGGCTGTTTCAAGCAGGCAAAATATGGAAGAGGAAACCGAGAACCATGATAAGTCGATATGGAGATTCACACCATAACTTTAAAAATGGATCTATGAAACTTGAAATATAGACCTAAGTTGCAAGAAGTTTTGTTGATACGAAAAATTAACGGCCCTCGGTGAAAAATATACATCTGCATTCCTTTGCGTCATAAGTAGAAAGTGCCTCGTGAAAGCTTTGCTTCGTTTCTTCCTTGCTTCTTGCAGAATTCATCGCAGCCAGACTTACGTAGTTATACTTTAATAGCCACATGACGACCGCTCAGCAATACACAAGGTACCTGTAATTTAAATTAAGCATACTTATCACTGCATTTAAGTACCCATCAAGTACTTACTGATATTGGAAAGCTAAAAACAGAATTACTTACTTGGAGAAAAGTTCATGCGAAGCGAATCTTTGAACTATATGCAACGAAGGTACTGATTGACAGTAGAGTTTGAGTGGAGTGCCTCCTTGTCGAAGAGTTGACTCTAAAACGCAGACAACTTACCGAGTTCCTGCACTACGTATCGAAATCGAAGTTCGTTATTCGAAAAGCGACGTAATACATTCACAGGTCATACTACGTAGTGCCGTGTGGATGGTATTTGATTGTCACAATTCAAATAATTCATTCGGCAAGTGAGCTTCCATGTTGAAACAGGGTTATAACGTGTTGGCGGATTGGCCAGAGTTTTTGAATGGTCATTCATATAGCATTGTAAAGAAACCAGTACAAGCAGTGGGGCTACCGGACTCACCCTTCTAAATGTCCTTCCTCATCCTCCAAGCCAAATATTTGCCACAGTAAATGAACCTGGCCAAAAGGCCGTTCTGTCCCTAATAGAGTGGATGCAGCCTCGTATTTATTTTCGGGTTTTTTCACTTCGTCGCAGAGGAGCTCATATGCTTTGACAACCTGCACTAAAACCGTTTGATGAACCTCTGTGTGTAGTTTCTGTGCAGTCAACTGAGATAGACGAGTCGAATGTACAACTTCCAGACCAGACAGCCAGCCCGAAAATTTGTGCAAGGCAGCGCGAAGCTCTGTTGGTCTAGCATTTGGTATATGAGAAAGGGGTTCCTATATTGACATTCATTAGGATATTCTGAAAGGTACCTGATGCGGACAAAAAAACGTACGCTTGTTAACCTATTCTTGCATATATGTACCACATCTCGAAGACCAGTGTCAGTCATGATATTTGTGAACTGTGCAAAGATCAGCTACACCGGAGAAAGGACGAGTTAACGAGAGCGTACATGTTCTTCGATAAGAGATTGAACACGCTCATCTATTGTGTGTTGAATGTTTTTTTGCTTTTGCGACGTGAATTCAAAAGCATCCAACACACTCTGGCAAGCACAATGAATATAGGAAGCATCGGTGTGATTTATTACACCTACCGTAAGGTAACTCAAACAATTTATGACCCAGATCTTCTCGTCCCATGCGGGCCGCTGACGTTTCTTCTGCAAGGCGGCCGTATCGCACATTTCAACAACAGGGTCTACCATAATATCAAGTACTTTATGGAAGCCAGCATCTCGAG
Source organism: Cyathus striatus (assembly GCA_025738555.1). Lineage (NCBI taxonomy): Eukaryota > Fungi > Basidiomycota > Agaricomycetes > Agaricales > Nidulariaceae > Cyathus > Cyathus striatus. The sequence continues at coordinate 1,175,761 of JAOVFP010000024.1, read as the reverse complement.
TTTTTTCATCCTCATTACCCATAAGGGAGGATTGATAAACTGTCATGAGGTCCCTTAAAATCTGCAAGTGATCTAACACTGCAATTGGAGGTAGAAGAGAGTCATCTTCGATGTCCTGTTATTTGATAAGTCAATGAAAATTTCTAGCAATACTTGTCACACTGACGAGAAGTATTCGCGATAATGTCCGGGATTGGGATTCAATGGCGTCATAAAGACTTTGTACGCGGCATCCGTGATCCTTAAAAATACTTTAGAATGAAGCCCGTACTCAAAAGCCGGCGTACATACTCCTGGAGGGTTAAAGATAGGTTGGCTTGCGTTCCAATTGTTCTCTGCATGGTTATCAAGTAAAATTGTAGCAAATTAGCAACCTTGTATGATATTATTGAGCTCTCTTGAGATTTAATAGTTTGCTGTACCCTCATCTTCGGTAACACTATGAGATCTGCACAGCGTATTGTCTTAATGACTTACTTTCAGAGGTCCACAAAGGCCCCCCACACCACTATTCATTATTTCACTAACCCAATCATCTTCTATGGTATCTTCTGCGCTGAACTTTCTTACACTTCCCATCATTCTTTGATTTCCCTTAACACCGAACAAGCTTTCCAAAAATTCATGTTCCGCTGCAATTGCTTGATGAACCCAAGCAAGCATGTCGCCGACATATCTCAGCGGATCATGGGCATGTAGTTCGATCGGTCGTGGTAAACCGGACGGACCTCCACGAGTAAGAGCAGTTATAAAGGCAGAAAGTAAGGCGGATTGTCGTGTCTGTGCGAGGATAGAAAGGGCTTCCCTGGAAAGAATTGAGTGGTAGGCACAAAATAAGGGGCTGGGTACGTACGATAGAAGTTCGCTTCGCTTCCGAAGACGCACAACGGAATCTCGAAGAATATTGCTAACTTCGGGCTGAAGATCTCGCATTTGACGAAATTCATTACAACACCATCTGAGTACTTTGTCATACCCCTGCTCCAGGGAGAACGATGTAAATGACATGATGTCTGACCTAGAATAGTCATTACAATCAGCACATAGGAAAATTCCAGGAAAGCCTACCCAGCTTGCGTTGGACCATCTTCTCCCGACATTAACACTCTACAATCTTCGCGTATCTGCTCTGTCTTATCGAGAGCTGCAAAAAAGGCTGTTCCAATGGATACATCTCTCGACGTCAATGCTTCCGTTTCGTCATCGGTAAGCTTGAACCTATCCAGGAATAGTGAAATAATCGACTTTTTGTCATCGACAGCTTGTCTACGAGGCAGTTGAATCTCAGTTATATGATATGCAATTATAACAAACCTTTCGTCCCTAAGATTTCCTGCGCGCTCCAATACGTCTCTACTCGTCTCGTTGGTTAGGGAGAGTTGTCGTTCCGCATCGTCGCAGCTGAGGCGAATCGCCGTGACATGAGCTTGTAATTCAGACAATTTCTAACACATCGTAGAAAGGAGGTCAAGTTACCTGTAAGGTGGACGACCAATACATACTTTATCAACATTTCCAAGTACATCCAAGAACTGGCGACTTCCAGCTGCCAATTTCACTTCCATGTCTCTTCTAAGGTTTTTGCGAGCACGCACAGCTGACTCTCCTGAAAAGCTCTCTTTAGGCGCAGAAGAGAGCGAATATTTCTCCTTTACATCCTTCAAATCCTCCCCATCTTCTATCACGTTAGGTATCGTCTGAGGATCATGAATCAAGGTACTGCTAGCAGATTGATACAGGTCAGATAGCGTCCATAGTGCTTCCTTCGTAGACTCGTCATCGAAGTTTGTACTTAGAACCTTGTACAGTCTTAGTGATATAGGGTTTCTTCCGGATACAGATCCAGACAATTTTGGTGCAGTCGCATTCGTCGCTGAAGGTCTCTGAGGGTATGAATCTGTATCTTGGTTCAGAGAGACATTGGATGAAGACATAATTCGTGGCTGTGTTCTGTGTACAACGCGATCACACTTCAAGCTCAAGCTTCGTTGACGCAGTTGACGCGCGCTTTCGTCATTCAGTACTTACTACGGACTCGTTGCTACGGAGCGCCCAATAAGAAAATAAAAAGTTTAAACACATATTGAACACATAGGTCGTATTCCAGCCAATCTACATATAATAAGTCTATCTTATGTGCATATATAGTTTGTCAATAAGTACAGACGATATTTCTGTAATAGGTACCAGTTTTAGATGTTGCCACAAACTACTACTAAAAACCCGTTCGAACATAGAGGTAAGTCATACTTATACTGTATGCCCTTTATAACCACACCTTATTTATCCGTAAGTCTATCTTTGTTCGCTGGATTTTCTGAAGGGGGCCCTTGAAGGAAATGCGGCCCACAGGCACCCAAGGCTTGCGGCCAGTGGTACAGTCACATAGGGTAAAGTGCGAATGCCCATTGAACTTGATAGCGTGCCCACTATAAAAGGAAACAAAGCTAGTAGTAAAAATATTGGTCAATTAGTACTAGATATTAAAATCAAACAGCATACCTCCTCCGAAGCTCGATGCCGAAGAACTGACAATCGTCAAGTTATAATAAATATTAGACAAGTAAAATCTTACATTAAGGCCATTGTCACCATATGAATCTCACTTGGCAGGACGTCAATTGCTATCCCAAGGCAGGCTGGGAAGACTGGTCCACATGCAATACCAATTATGCTAGCAAATATGGCATTTGCCACCGCTGAGTTAATAAACCAAATCAATAGCTCCATCACGAGAGTGATCACTGTATCAACATTCATTAGTTCATTAGAATCAGCCTCAAACATCGTTGAGACCAACCGCTGCAGATAGTATTATTAGTCAACGATATAACAACTGAATAGAGCAACTCACAGGCAAATCTGTACTACATATTTGCGTTGCACGAAGGTAAATCTAAATGATTGTTAGGTGTTGTACTTGTGATACGAGAGTCAGATTAATTAATACCTTGTGGTGTAATAACCCCACGCAAAACGACCTAAGGTGATTCCACCCCAGAATCCAGACGTCACGTATCCAGCGGTCCCGGGATCTGCATTCTAACCATCTGGATAAATCTAGGATGTCCAATAATAAGATGAAGTTCAGCTCACCCTGGTATCAAGCAAGTATGTTACCATCTGCAAAAGACTGTTACATCAATAATCAACCTCAACGTCATTGGAAAGGCTACGAACATAACCCTGCGTTGCTGTCTCACTGAAGAATAGCTTAGTTCTTTCCGGATGAAAACATCGCAATTTCAATACTCACCAGCCACAATACAAGAACGCAAATATAGAGAAAGCCCATTGAAAAGGAGTGCGCAAAGCGAGACCAAGTGCTACGTACATCCTGTATATCAGAGCGTTGCAGCGGACAGCTTATTGAGACGTACTATTTCGTGGCTTTGTCGGTACGACATCAGTCTTCGAGGAAGAATACATGGCTGTATTAGTTTTGCGATCAAGTGCAGCCCCCACGTTTTCAGCATGACAGCTCCTGTTCTGGTTCTCCCATATATATTCCCCTATAGTTGGTTTGAATGACATTGCTAAGAAAGTAGTATTCATGGCTGCTAGGATCAAAGAGCCATAGTAGAACTTGAACCAAGGGATTCCTGCAGATATCAAACTTTGGCAAACCAATGGCGATACCACCCCGCCAAAACCTGACATATGATTAAGTAGAAACATAGGTAATATAACGAAGGTTACGAACTCCATAATCCAAATCCATAACCAAGAGCGCCTGGCTTAGTAGAAGAGAAGAATCTATTCCTAATTTTCGTGATAAGCACCCGGGTTGAAACACAACTTAACTACCAGCTTACAGTGATGCTAAAATACGACGTCAGAATTACGCATGCTACACTAATTGATCAAACGCACCTGTAATAATTGACCGCGCAAAAGCTGCGACAACGTAAGCCAGAAATAGTATTACAACATTAGCTCTGGTTCCCATGAGAAGGAAGAATGATCCATGTAAAATACTGGCAACAAGGAGTCCAACATGTCTGGACTGTAAAAATGAGAACCCGATGTAGTTGCCACGACCCCTCTTGACGGCTCTTTGAGAGGGTACCGAAAAATATGGCTCCACTGGTGAATTAGTACTTTGGTTTAATGATATCCTCCCGAAGAACTTTAGGATGCGTTCCACAAGGAGTGTTCCTATCACGAAACTAAAGACATATTTGCATGGATATCCCCAGCTTTCAGCATCAAGATATGTGCACGTACCCCACAGTGCTCGCCGCAAACAGTAGCGACGACGTCATAAAGTTTAAACGGAAAGTTTCTACAAAATCTAGTTGCAAATTAGTAACCACCGACATACTTTAAATTATTCACATACGTGGAAGCACAGTTGCTGTGACTACCCTCTTATGATTAGGAATAACAGCGGAGGTAAATGTCTATAAACACGTACTTGCGTCCCCCCACCCACACATAAAATAAGCAAAATATCCACTGGCCAAACGCCATTGCACGCGCTCCACAACGGGAATCCCAGACACCATACTCGCAGGAGGCGGTAACAATGTCTCGCTGTTACAAGCAATTGTCGGTGATGTAGCAGAAGAGGGCGAGGATATTTCAGTTCTGTCGATTGCAGAAGAGTTGTTAAAGTGACGAGGAATAGTAATTTTAGTAGCATAATCTGACATATGCACGCTGGAGGGCGCTGTTAGCACTGTATGATGCACCTCTGGTGCACCAGAGTCATCGGAAATAGCACTCCCCTCAGGAAAACCTGAGAAAAGCCGAGGAACAGCTTCTAATGGGTGAATCGAGCTACGACGACGACCTCTGAGGGTATTTTGGTATGCACCAATTATTGTAGATCGAAGTAAAGAGGGCATTGCGAAGCAGAGAGGTGATACGATTTGTATATGTCTGCTCACCCGTACTTATAGCAGAAAAAAAGAAAGTTCGTCTGAGTATATTAGGGCACCATCTTTCAGGGCTTGGCTACTTCCTCATTACTGCTCCAATAATGGCTCTTCGGTCCGTATTTAATGGCGGGAATCATCAAGGCATAAGATATTCTGAATGAAAGTGAATGCCGGGTGAAAGGTTGTAAATTCCAACATCTGCAACAAGAATTAAATTATCTTCCCTGGGTGAATATTGTGCACCTTTGAAGTAGCACGAACATAGAACTCACTTAAAATTACAAAGTGGCTTGTATTCAGGATTTTTTCCCAGTGCCATTGCCGTCGGGACTCTGTCGCCATTTACAGGAGCTGGCCTCTGTACGGAAGGCGTCGGTAGTACATTAAACGTGTCAACGTAACCAAATATTTTCTTGCTCAGCACCGCAAATATTACTGGATACTGATTGGCGCACAAGTGTAAGATCCGTAGTTTGAGAACATGGAAGATTTCCAAATTGGCGGGATGCGAAAAAATATCAAAACATGAGTTCGCATCGTCGAACCTTGAGGTCAGCTGTACACGTTAAACGTAAATGCGATACAACTTGCACATCGGCAACTGGATTTCAAAGGTAATAATTCTGCACGCAGTAAGGACAAAGTGAATCTCTCAACAATCAGAAATTGCGGGACCATGGTGGTTGCACATACGATAAGTAGTACGCACTTTTTGAAAATCACTATATCACGTGTTAGAAAACGCTGATATCACTTGGACTACGCGGAGCCCGGACTCCGTAGCCACTGACTGTACTTTTGCATTCACCTGCCTGTATCGTGCCGGCTCCTCACTAGCACTGTCAATTGGTTGTACAAATACAAAGTCAGATTGGAAGGACGCGTTAGAATTTGGGAGGCTCCTATGTATGGAGGAAGTTGTACGTAACAATTCTTCGTACCTTCGTTCCATCACTCATTCTAGACCGTCAGTGGCAGGATATGTTGCATTAATCGGGTTTTCAATTTCCGCTGGTTTCTGGCTTGGGTCCAAATCTCACCCCACAGAAAACCCCTTGCCTCGTTCAAGCTTGTCTCTGAACACGAAATATATACTAGGCCAAACAAAAAACGGGAGCAAAAAGCATTCAAGCAGTTTCGAAGACAGCGGGAATAGAATCACTGTGGGTGACCAGGCATCTGATGAAAGCAAAATGGTGGGTAATTCTCTCTTACTGAGCTCACTAACCCTATTTGATGTTTGTTGTTGTTGGCTAAACGTAGGTCCTCGTAGTGCGGACGGATTTGGGGATGAGCTCTGGAAAGATTGCAGCGCAGTGAGTTGTTGAATGGCGTTAGGCTTCTCAGCTAATGGTATCGAGCCAAGATGCTCGTAGGCTGTATTTAGTTTTCCAGCGAGGACCTGTCCACCAACCATTATATTTCGCAGTCATGCCACATTAGCATGTTACAAAACGATGTTAGATTCGAACCCTACTGTATGAGAAGCTGCATTTCAAATCCAGCCTCTACTAACCGTTACTTCTGCAGTTTCTGCGACAATGGGAACGAGCGGGGTGCGATCTTCTTGTTCTATGTATGCATATAGTGTATTCCAACTTTGGTAGGCAAACGAAAATAGCCTTGCGATGTTCGAGTGAGGAAGAGCTTTTGAGTCTCCAAACTCAGGCAAGAAGGCTAAACCTCTGCGCTCAATCAATACGAGATGCGTAAGTACTTTGGTTAGACAAATTGTTGACAATAGTACTGATTGCATCGTTGGATATTTACCAGCGGCCGCACGCAGATTGCCGCTGGGTCAAGAACGGTACTAGGAATCCTAGGTGGGTGACCCGCTTCTTCAAGTTGCTTCTTGAGCTGACGCCTCTTGCAAACAACAGGCCCAGCCAGAGTGGTGAACCAAGTGACAGGCACGCTGAGAGTGCTATAATGCAATTGTTGTTATACGTGGGGATGATTGTTGCGGAGTGGTATGCAAGCTAATAGTAGATTAAGAGGATATAAATAGCGTTACACATGACAACCGAACTATTTTTGGAACAATCGGAGAGTTTAAAGCCAGATATGGCAGGTGTATCAGCAGTGCAGCGCAGGACAGGATGCAAAGCAAAGCAAAGGGAGACGGGGATGGTGGCGGTGAGACTGATAGACGTCACAGACGAGTGTTAAATAGGACTTGAAGATATCGAATAGTTGCTTCCGTCTGTTGATTAATAAATTGCCTCCGCTCTTGGCACGCCAAAGTTAATGGGAAGCAGAACCAAACACGGGGGGGCTTCGCCGCAGGCTCACGGTAAGTAGTCTCACTGTCAATTTCTCAGTTCTGCTCTGGACGTTGACTGGCGTCGACCACACTCTTTCTGCCTCTTTTCTTCGTTTCCTTCATTTATCATTTCCCCGCAGGTACAACCATTTCCCCGTCTCACTTTCTCTTAGCCGATATGTCGGCTCAGTCTCTTCACTATCCCCCCTTCCGTCAGCCTTCCTACCGACAGCCTCCGACCCATGCATCCTCTGCCGATCTCATCCCCAAGGCCCCCTACGAGGATATCATAGACGAATATTCCTCGTCCTTTTCCCCAGACCCACGCGCCCACGCCCTTGCCGTCGACACCAACCTCCCGTACTATCCCCTCGATCGTCAAAGCCAATTATACGCAAATACTCCCAACGAGCACTACTCCTCCAAGCAGTCAGACGAAACCCACGATACCTCACATGCCATGTATCCCCCCCCTCTCCTTACTAAATCTGCTGCAAATGATCCTCGTAGTATATGGCAAAAGGTCGTTGTACTTTGTGCATCCGCGCCCTAAACTATTTGTCTAATTATCCTACTAGATTCTTCCAGAGTCAATTGCATGTCGTCTATATGTGTTGACCGTCCTCCTGGAGACAACTGTCGACCTAGCTATAGAGGGAGAGCTTTATATACGGATAAAAGAATTGTCCGATGCAACTACCGAATCCTCACTAGAGGGAAATGCAGACAAAATAGCTGTGCAACGAATGCCCGTATACCTTGGGATTTTTGCTTTTGCTCAGTAAGTCCATGCAACCACTTGCACAGCCTGGCATATTTAACCTTCAATGTTTAGCGTGTTCCAATTCGCCATGGCACTCGATGCAGTGTATGCGCGAAATACTTTACAGTTTCTTGCTCTGACGTGCGTACCTGACATGTTGGATCTATATTCGTACCCCACTGATAAACCTCCCTAGTATCTTCAATGCTCTTTTTCTAATTTATGCTGTCATCCAAATCAAAGAGATTCAGGAAGCCGTGTCAGCCACCGCCTCTGCTGCAACAGGGACCATCAACATCCTCACCATCATTATACCTATAGTGATTTCGGTGGCGGAAGTCGCCTACATTGGCCTTGGATGGAAAATATACAATGAATTCGGCTGGAAAGTATACAAATTTCTTGGTGCCGACCGCAGGATCAGAAAAATGTATGGCGATTATCAAGTGTATCAATGTCTCATCAAGTTCGATATATTCTTCTGGGTTGGGTTTTCTGTGCAGTTTATATGGCTTGTCTTGAACAAAAATGACTGGGAGTTTTATGTGACATGTGCCGCTCTTCCACTTTCTCTTGTCCTTCTTGTAGAGGGGCATCTTGCGTCTCGTCATGAACACAAGGGCATGATGTTAACTTTCATGGCAGGCTGTATTGGGGCTATGATCTATTTTATCTATAAGGTAAGTCTAGTATTGCGCAGCTTATTATCAGGCTCACAGGTATCACCATAGTCAGTTAAGGTACTGCTAAAAATCAACACAGAGTTCAAACATATCTGGAAGTCCTTGACCGTCTTCTGTGGGCTATTTTCATCTCTTTTACTATGGCGACGCAAGCTAACCACCGCCATATCAACTAGCGGCTATTGCCATTGTGTTGTTGTTTATAACCTTCCTCTATTCTGTATTCGTGCTAAGGAATTTCGGAAAAGGTCTAAAGAAGACCTGTAAGTTACTTTTGCTATCGTCGCCTTATTAGTGCTGACTTCGGGTATTCCATTCGTAGTAAACGGTGGTGGGACAACACATGGTCGAAAAGCAAGCGCAACATTAAATCGCATGAGCATCACGTAATTTCCCTGCGCACATTTTTTGCATTCATTATTTCGACTTGTACCATACTAGTATGTCGCCCCGATTGGGCTTGTTTCCAGTGTCGCTGGCCGGCGCTTGGCATTAAGTAGTAGTAGTTCCATACCCTTGCATAAAGACTTGCATGTCATTATATGTACACTGTCATTCACGTACCATAGTTTATCCGTAATAATATGTAAGTAGTTGTATGTTGTCCAGGAAGGTAGCAGGAAGATCTGCTTTACTTTGGCTATACTTCCGATCGAAGTCTGCCTTGTAAGGAAATCAAGGTTCGGAGTTCAAAGGGGATAAAATACAACTCACTTCATGCCACGACGCACGACGAAGGGATAGACTCCTCGAATACATACCACATACAATGTCTCAACGGTACGCTACCAGTATATGTCTCATATACATGACTCAAATACAAATATCTTTACCGCAGAATCAGAGCCCCAGCATTGCGAGACCGGTCCGCGCTACTTGGGTCTACACCTCCCGCCTCCGGACGCTCAACGCCATTTAACGAGCATGGTTATCACTCATCGGGTCAACGCTATGCAGATGACCTAGAAGGTCAAAATGATGAAGCACTAGAAGGTCTTAGTGCCAAAGTAAAGATACTCAAGGACGTGAGCGCTCTGTTTCTTATTACCGTGCTGCGGTATCCAACTTTGGTACTGCAGATTACTATTGGAATAGGAAAAGAAGTTAAAGAATCAACAGTGCAACTTAGTCATATGGTATGCATTTCCACTATTTGACACTAGAATGCGGTCACTAATCTGCAACCTTGCGCGACCAGAACGATGCATTTGCAGAGACAGGCGACATCTTGTCAGGCACCTTCCGACGCATGAACAATATGGCTGAACGCCAAGGCTGTCGGTGGTTGTGGTACATTGTCTTTCTTATTATCGTCTTTTGGTTTTTCATTGTCGTATGGTGGTTTCGACGGTGACGTTTCTCCTTTTCCTGTGCATATTTCTTTACCATTTCCATGTCATGCCAAAATACCCCAAAGCTCCGATTTTTCACTATGGGCCATGTATTTAATACACATTATGATATACAACACTATACGACGAGCCACAAAGCATATAGAAAAGCAACACTAATAATCATCACGGAGTTTTGCATTGCCAATTTCCCAAATCATTCGCTTTCGTAAGTATGGCATGTCCTTCTGGGTAAAGACGAAGTCTTCTTCACCTCGCGAGAGATGTTCTAGAAACTGGCACGTAAATACACCGCAGTCATAGCCGTTCTCTTGCTGTGGGGTCGTATCCTGAAAGATGTTATGCATGAACAAAGTCCTACAGAGTGTAGATGACGATAACATACGTCCGGTGCGTAGTTTTCCCAGCCAGAGAAGTCAAACGGTTTCTTTTTTTTATTTCTGTGTTCCGCGTCCACATATGCACGTAGATGCTTTACGTAATATATGTCAGAATTAGTCTGGTAACATGGATGTGCTCACTTTGAAAACAACTTCCTTTGCCATTCCCATGCTGTCAAACGACTCTATTCGCTTATCCTTGAAATTTATCGAAGCCGCCGTCCAATGAGCGTTGTTATGGTTTACTGGTATAAGAATGGCATCCTTGCTGAAAATGTCAACCTGCAGCTCGTGTAAGTTAAGATACTGAAATAGATTACACTTAAACCCAACCTTCTTGGTCCACTTGGCTAACCGTCCTTTATCATACCCATCCCTTGTCAACTTTGTCCAGAAGAATGTGCTGAAATAATGAACATTCAGAGACTGCCTTCTAACATTACTCTTTACATCTGCCTCCGGGTTCTCCTTACTGGCCTCTGAGCGCGCAAGGATCATCGCGCCATAAAAATTAATGATTTCGTCGTTAAGCCATTGTCCAGGTCGTAAACGATATATATCCTGGTCGGTGACTTGCTCTCGATCGAATTTCGACACAACACCACGTTGCTTCAGCAGTGTCGAAACGAGAGATTCGTCTTGAGGAGGAAGCTTCTCAGGAAGCGTTGGTCGAGGTGGACGGAGTTTGTTGTCAATCTCGCGATCCCTACCACGAAGCCTGGTGTGGAGTAGATCAAGACTTGGCGTATAAGGTTTTGCAACTGGCCTATAGCACTGCGGTCAGCTACAGCTCGATGATTGGAGTTATCAATACTTACGACTTCAGAGTCCTTTGAGCTCTGTGGAGTGCACGTCTCAGGAAGTCAGTGGCGAAGTCCTGTTACATGATAAGTATCTGCTTTTTGAGCTGAAGAAAACATAACCAACCCCAGAAGGCTCCGCACTTGGGCTTAGGGCTGGTTGTAATCCGCCGATGCCTTCTAACTTCTTTGCATAGGACACCCAACCTAGGGCGAGTGTTAGCAAACAAGTAATACCGAATGGGTATGTGACAACTCACCTTCAAGCTCCACCAGAGAGCCAGCATAGCCTACATCGAATGTAAGCAATTACACTACCAAAAAAAGGCGCATATATACCTTGTAGACGTTTGGTCTCAAGCAAACGCTTCAGCAATTCTACACGAACTTTCATTCTTTCCTCCACAACTTTTGCTTTATGCTGTGATGTCGCTAAGCGCACCGAATCTCCCCTTGTCTAAAGCGTACAACATACCACTTTCGAGAAAATATGTTCTCTATTCTTAATTGGTTTCTGCTTACGGGGCTTGTGGACTTGTACGTGTGTCCGTGCTAGTGCTTCGTCCAACTGAGGATGCGGAGTATAGTCAGTGGGCCATTTGAAGTCAACCTCACTCAACCTCTGAGTGATTTTGAGGTCGTTGAACTTTGGAACGAGATTTTCTGATGTCCCGTCCCTTGTAAGAAGTGGGGAGGACTCCGTACGCCAGGAGGTTGAAGTACTTGGGCCTGGTATATCATCCATTTCCACACGTTGGGTATCTGTTGGTGCACTTTTTAACAGAGAATGTCTTTTCGAAGGCGATCTGGAGATTGATGTATCCGAGGGAGGGGAGAAGGCAAGGGGACGTGATTCAACCGCGCGGGAGTTGGTGTTAGTGTGCGCGGTGAGTTGGATCCTTGAGAAGACTCTGGTTCAGTCGCGACATCACTTCCATTGTCTGTTCCTAGGGTATCTGAGGGCAGTGACTGCGATTGTGACCTTGATGAAGCGTGATCTTGGGTAGACGGCATCGTGGAGGCGTTAGTGAACGTAGGACCAAATTGCATTTTCTCAGGATTAAATCGACTTGCAGAGAAAGCTGCATAGAGTTAGACATGGAGAAGCATGTAGGAAGAGCTGAGGACGGACTGGTTACGACTCTCTTCGCAGTCTCGACGGTGAGATGAATGGCTTCTTTCCCCAGACCAAACCAACGTGAGCCAAGACTATCTGGTTGAGATGAATGCGAAGGGTTTTGAGCTGCAGTTCGAGGAAGTTTTGCAACGCGTGACGGAGGAAGAGGTTCTGGCGCGTGCCGCTTTCTGGAGTTCATGGAGAAGGTATGAGCGTACGGTACGAAGGGGTCGTCAAGGATTGGAAAGTGAAAAAGAAGAGAGTCCTGACGACTGGGTTGTACATGTCGAGGTTAGAACAGAGAGGAAGAAAAAGAAAGAAAGGGAATATTACCGAGAACTGGACCTTGGAGGAGGATATATGGAAGTTGCCCGGGGTTCAAACGTTCACTTCGGAGACACACCGTCGCCTGATTATGTAATGCATACAAACACGTGTCATCCATGCAGCGCCTATATTATTATACTTGTACCAAGTTACTTAGTTTCATCTATCCACCTGGATCGTATCATTATTCAAGCATAATCATCACAGCGTGAAGCTAAGGCTACAATTTAACTTGTCACCTTGTTTCCTCTAAAAATGGAGAGCTACAATCATGTAACAAACTATTGACATCATTACGATTTAAACAATCTCGGAACTACAAAATTATCCCTTCCCTCGTTCGGCACGTACATCGTCCCATAATGCATAAGCACGAGCCAGCACATGAGCAGCCTCACTCGGAGAATGTGGAGCACTCGTGCTGCGATAGCAGAGAGAAAGTAGAGTAGAGTGTGGTGTTAGAAGAACGCGAGCACGGGGATAGAGCGTTGTTATGCACAGCATATTATGGAGATCGGTGACTCTGGGTTCGTGGGGGCATCTATAGCCTTTTGGTGGAGTGAGTCACACCGGTGGCGAAATTCAGGTGGTAGATAGCGAGTGGGAGTATTCAGGGTACCTGAGAGCAGATGGTATCAGCGAGGACGATAAGCATGGCAGCAGCGAGGCAGAGGATGGAAGAGCAGGTGAAACTGGGCGGAGAGAGTCATTTATGGAAATATCTCGGTTATGGACTGACAGTACCGATTAAAGCATACCCAGTCCCCTCCAGATCTCGCTTTCTCTCCTCTTTCACACATCCTCCCAACACATATATAAGACTTCTAAGTTCTATACTCTCTCTTCTGTTTGCTCCTCTTACATCCCTCTTGCCTCCGTCCGCCCGGTACTCTTCCGATTCGTCATCTTCACCTCACCTTTCTCTCCGTGCCCTTGACCCAACCCCTTCCTCTTTAAGCTTTCCAGATCCCCAATCATGGGCATGAGCTATCGTCGATACCTCTCTGGGGAGCGCATTTACGGCTGCTCGACCTGCAGAACACACCTTGCCACCATTCATTCAATGATGTCCCGCGTAAGACCCAAATCCCCCCGACGCCTTTCCTAGGATCCTCTGAGCTTACAACCTTGTAAACAGGCCTTCAATGGTCAACATGGTAGAGCTTATCTGTTCGATGGAGTGTGAGCCGCGTGCCTCAGTTCACACTTGCATCTCTCTCATTCTTGTTCTTCAGGGTAAATGTTATTGAAGGAGAGCCGAATGACCGTCCCATGACGACTGGTAACCACACCGTTCGTGACATCTATTGCGTCAAGTGTAGCACTACGTTAGGCTGGAAATACGTACGCCTCCCTTCTTTGTTCTGTTCTTTGTCCGCCCTCTCATCCCTTTATTGACATTAGGACAAAGCATATGAACCTTCACAAAGGTACAAGGAAGGCAAGTACATCCTCGAGCGAAATCTGCTCGTCGATGTACAATAATTGCATGCACCGAACTGCACGTATGACTTGCTGACGGCGTACCACCTGATGTTCGAATTGCTCGCTCTCTTGCTTTAACCATGCGTTGTCCGTTCAGCCGTCGTGGCTGGATTGTTCGACCAGGATTCATATCACCGTCTTTCTCGGACTTTTTTTCACAGGATTCTGTACTATAAACCTCCCTAGCGGTTCTTACCAAGACTAGCGGAGTATTGACAGCAGGAATAACTCTCGACCTGCTTTGCATTTCATTCGACAGGGATTACATGGCTTATATCGAATACGGCCAGTTGCCACCATCTCCCTTATTCCTGCTAATCGTATGGCAGGGTTTGCACAGTCTATATTCGTCTCTCTCCACTCATAGACATCCATTTGCATTCTCAGCACCACTTCAATTATTTTGAGCATCAAACTTTCCCCTATTGCATTTCTGCATCATTGTACCGTCATCTCTCGCATAGATCCTTTAGGCGACCCTGTCAATCAAGGCCAGCACTATCTTTATGGTATTACGCTAATGCTCTACCCAATCTCTTACCGGCCTCCTCTCCCAACCATTTCTTGGTATATTTCCACATCCCTGGGTATCATTGCGTTGTAAACTATTATATTTGTCGATATATACGTATTGTTCCAAATAGCATTTCTCAAACATTGATATATATACATAGTATATAAACCACACCACAAGCTGAAACATTCGTGCTCGAAGGGTTCCCAGACCTGCAAGAACAACTTGCCTAATACAAGAACGAGTACCCCAATCAACTGCGCCGTATTTTGTACTCAAATAATGATGTTGTACATCCGAAAAGTACACAACTCCGAGGAACAAGACACTAAAAACACTAGCTTTTAAAAGTTAAGGTGCGACTACGGCGTTCATCCATGTGCAATAGATGCCACCGTGAGATTGTCCTCTGTTCAATTAGGGGGGGCTGACAGGCCGTACAAAAGATGCATGTAACAAAGCACGATTTCTCGTTGGTCAGCTTTATCAGATATCGAAGTAAATCGATATCTCTCCACCCAATAATGTGAAATCTGCCTGTGTAAGGTATTTATCTAGACATTTTAAGCCGTAACTGCCTATTCCATAATGGGGACAGTTCCTGAACTCACGGCTGCTGCAGCGTGTATTCCAGACAGATATATGCCAAGCAAAAGATAGAATAAATAGATGAAGAGGCAAGCCATTTTAAACTTCGTGTAAGGAGAAGAACTACGGAAGTTAGGTGCAGGATGCCAAGACACAGTCCTCCGGTGCAAGTGACGGGTTAGTGGAGAGTATTTTTAGATGCCCTGGACGCGCGATTGTCGTGTAGTGTCCAAAGACAGATTGGCGCGAATGATTGGGGAAGGCCAAGAGAAGGAAGCGGATTAAGTATGCTGCAGCGCCCTCACGAGTGGGGCTGTCTGAGAACGCAGACCAAAGGGCCACTATACTGGAATGTGGCCAGTTTGAGTTTATGGCGATTAAGAGCAGCAAGATGAATGGAAGGCTCGAGACCACCACAGTGATGGAATAGATATGAGGTTACTGGATAGGTGCGGTATGCAGTGGATGGGACCGCGAAAAGCGGGGTGGTGGTGAAAGTCAAGGACAGGGAGTGGTCTAACTGCGGATTCCCGCAGGTTGAGTAAAATAAGACGTGTAAGCCAATGGGTGCAGTAGGAGAGAGCAGAAAAGGCGAGGGGAGGGAAGGTAAAGGAGAGAGTGGGTACTTGAGTACTTGAGTACTTGAGTATCTGAGTTGATCTGAGTAGTTGTAGAGAGTAGAAAGGAAAGTCTATTGAACATTTAAATATGGAATATGGAATATTGAAATATTGAGGAACTGCGTGGGAGGCAGAGACGGAGAGTGGGCCGAAATGATGCCGGCTGAATAGAACCCCAATTGAAGGGTGAGTTCCCCAAACGATAGAAATAAGTGTTGCCCCCAACGCGACCTTGCTATAAATCAGCCCAGCCATTTCTCTCTCCTCGCACTTTGAGTCCTTTCTCCAATCAGCGCGCGTCCCATCGTCTAATTCTTGTATTTCTTATCCTCCGCTTAACCTCGTCCAATGTGTACGCTTTCTCTTATCCCCCCACTCAATCTTAATCCTGACCTCCTTCCTTCTCCAGCCACTCTCGCCTTTTCTCGACCCCTTGTCTCCTCTCCTCTCGCAGACCCCTCTGCCCAGAGACCTGCCACCCAGCGAATGGCCACAAAGAGAAACACCTCTTTCCCCACATCTCGCGCCCTCAGGCCTTTCCCCACCATTTCTACCGCCCTTAAACCAACGTCATCACAGAAGACGGTTAAGCTCATCGAGCCTCCAAAGAACTTCAAAACCACCTTCATGCTGGACCTCACCCAGGCAGAGCTTTCTCGCCGGGATTAATTATGCTTCCTCAATACTCTTCACTACGCCCCGTCACGACCGCCCCCGTCTAAACCTCAGTCCACTTCTACTCCGCTCCCGTCCACCTCTACCGTTCGCTTTGCACGCTCTCGCTTTCGACACTTCCTCTAGGCCTTCCTTGACTTGGCGCAAAAATCCAACTGTCTCACTATACACACTGTTCCATCTAACAAAAACACGTACTCTTCCCCCCTTCCCCTCCTACCTTAGATGTTCCTCTACTTTTATTATTACTTTTGACACTACTTTACCTTTTACAAAGTGCCATAGATACCTCCTTTGTCATTCACTAGCGATGTACTTCTAGTAGTAGTAAGGCTCTCGTGCCTTCAAGTGCAGTGATAAATCGATACCCTCTTGATACTCTGCTCTGTTGTTGCAACTCCGGTTCGCTCGGTATGCTGAGAAATGTCTCATTGGTCAAAGCGTTAAAAAACGTGATCTATAAATAGCACCCGGAACACTTAAGCTCGTGTTGAGCACAACTGAAATTCGTTGGGGTGTTACGTTGCATCTGTCTCACGCTATACGTGGGGGTCACCAATCCGGCATGTCACACAAGCGTGACAGCGACACATGCCCATTTTGCATTGTCCCAGTGTAATATCTTTTGCTACAGACACTCAATCGCTTTAAAATAACTTGCATAATATGTTATTTAGTAGTATATTTAACCTTGTGTAATTATATTTTTAGTAGTCTAATACATAAATTTAAAATTGCATAATAGTCCAACCTCTCTGCCAAAATAGGCATCAAATCAGTAATATTGTGCCCAGTCTTCAGATTTTCACTTTATCCGCTAATCTTAATAACAAAAGTTATATAGTTTAGTATATGGAACAAAACTGTTGAGCCAGAATTTTAAGAAGCCTTCTTTAACCAGTCAATCATGCAAGGTAACACACAGGATCTCAAGGTAAAAGTAAAAAAGTAAAAATTCAGGCTCAACAGTTCTATTCTAATACTTAATCTGAGTACTTTTTGTCATTAAAGCTAGCTGTGAAAGTGAGATTCTGATGAGTGGCCGTAGATACAAGTTTTGCCCTGCTAAATAGCGTGAGAAACTAGTATAATATACACTCAAGTTGCACTGTAGACCATCATTAGACAGCCATTCTCTTCGTAATAATTATTCTGACTCAATAGTGTTGGTAATATGTTGTAGTTGAGCACTTTATATTACTATCACTAATCAAAATAATAAGTTTCCATGAAGCAATTGAAGTTGTAATTTCGCTGTATCAAAGAGCGTGGGAAATTAGCACAGTACACCACATATACACCACTTAAACACTACCTCCAAGTGATAACTTGGCGGAAATTCATAAAATAAGCTTTATTATGAACTACTGTTTATGATTATAAAAATAATTTAATCAGATATAATAAAACATCTCTTTAGTTCTTTAATTCAGCAATATTTTAGCCATATAATCACTAGATCATCACAGAGCATATCATAAAATTCATTTTATAACAGTGTTAAGAACGTAAGATTATAAAAACATGTTATATATGTTAAAATATATTATATGATATGTATATCCCAATGCTTAGGCCCTTCTAAATGACAACTTTCAGCCTGTGACAAAGTTGTGACAAGGAAGGAAGATGTATTTAAGCATTTATATTTATAATTTAGACATAGTACATATATTGAGAGACTTATAATAGATGAAATATCATTATTACACAGAAAGGATAAAGAGAAACACTCAGAATTTCACTTCACTGCGTCAGTTTTATCCTGGGACAAGATTTTGGTCACTTTTGGTCACACTGTGTGACGTCACGCTAAACACCATATAGGGATTGGTGACCCCCATTATAGACTATACGGATCCTTGCCACGAATTTGCATACTCTCTAGTCCGAGCCGCAAAATTACTTACGTGTCGGGCGGCATGTCCGTTTGTCCTCAACCTGAGTTCGTAACTTGTTCGTAACCCTAGCTGTAGGCATTGAATTGAACTTCAACTTGAAGAGGAATAACTAATTGATCGCAATTACCGATCCTCGTGCAGAAGTGGCTACCGGACTTCGAAAGATCACAGTAAAATGTCCGTACCTATACTAGTGGGGCACAAGAAAGTTGTATAAACGTATCAAACTCCGCAACAAGTCCGAGCATCTAACTTCTGCTGCACAAAAACGACGCCCGCACAATTAGAGCTAAAAACTATGGCAGAAGATTGTCTGACATAGAAAAATATTCTTGTCATTTGTATTTCATTTGCACAAGTCTCCTCACTAAAATGCGACACAATTGTTCCGCAAGTTTCACCGACTTCGTACAGGTCTATGCAATTATGCAACAATTATGAATACTTAACGCAAAGCCACCAATAGCGAGATAACCATTAGACAATTATATATAAACGTATGTTGGCTAACGTCATCTACAAATAAGAACCCGCAGACTGCAAGATGAAGTCGAACTTCGTCTTACAAACCCCGGGGAAAGCTATTAAGTACTACGGGGAAGGCTAGTTTGAGAGATACTCTGAGATAGTAAGCACCTTGACTCGGATTTGACTGGGATGTCGATGGCCGACATTCCCAGGTAAATAAGTCACTTACCTGCACCCGAGAGCAACCATTCGCCAGAGTAAGCAAGTAGTAATTTTTATCAGTTTCTTAAAGGAGAAAATAGTGTTAAAAAGTGCTGCGGCAAAGAATCAATTACTTTCAACGATGACATAGAGTACGTTGTAACTGATCTAAGGGTGAAACATATAGATAGGCAGTCGTCCTTATCCGCAGCGGACTGCTGCGCCAGAAAAGCCAGAGTCAACTGCACTTGTAATTTTCTCATCCGCATGATTATGCGAGCTTGCGCCTGTCATCTGTTACGCACGAATCTCGTCCAGAGTCTGGAGAAAGGTCTTTTGATGATCGCCGAAAGTACCTTTGGCGGAACTGATACACGACAGCATCAAGATTCAGATGTGCCTAGAAAAGAGGCACGAACAGGCACAAGCTGATTGAAGTCGGGAGAAACCATGGGGTGCATGAGTCCCAACTAGTGGCAAGTACTAATTCCCAAAGGATTCCACTTCTCAACATGTATAAAGAAGCCTTTATACGGTCCCGTTGAAAGCAAAGAAACACAATAGGAGTTAAAAGGAGCCAAAGAAAGAACACATATGTAGACCAGAATTGCACCAGAATGCTTCTTTATTCGTGAAAATAAGTAGAAAGATAATCATGCGACCGGGACCGGTGAACTGGGTGCGAATGAACCACCCAATAAATTGGTTCAAGAATTTTACCTTCATGGTTCATTTACAGAATTCATTATTCGAACGCTAATAAAATATTATCCCGGATTTCCCGAAGCCTCTTTTCGAACGGTATCCTACGGTATCTGATTTCGTGACTGATCAGCAAAAAAAAAATAGAATTTCAGTCAAGAGAAATGACAATCAAATTGAATCAGATACGATACTACTATGTAATCGATTTGGTTTGAAGGTTGCTGAAGGAAATCCCTGAGAAATCCATTTTAACATTTGTATATTTACTTATACATAATGAAAGGTTCCTTCAGTTTGGCATTGACTCATTGATTACACCGTTCGCCACCTTCAGTCTTAAAAGGCGGAATCTTTTTCTTGGTGTAATGTCACCTCAAGCCTCAAGGAATGCACGAACACCGTTGCTGCTGGCTTCAGTCGCAAGAATTTTATTCATCGCGACTGCGTGCATGTTCTTAAATATGGCTTAGCCGGAATTTCTATCAAGAACCATATGCAGATGCAGAGACCGATGCGTCCAGATTAGTATACCCCGCGATCGAATGCTTTCCTTCGGTCCCGTAAAGAGATCTATGTTTATAACTTGCTGTGGATTTACCTGTTTTCTTTCGTCAGATATTTTTGCCAAGTTTACATAGCTAGCACGGCAGTAATGAAGTATGCAAATTAATAGGAAGAGAACCATATCCAATCTTTGTTATAATTATCACAATTTCAGAACAAAGTTCCTTGCAATGTTGGCCACTGCTAAAATATTTTATGCGATCTTTTTTCTTTCTTGCTGTAGCCATCTATTTTTTGTAAATGAATGTCACACATCATCAGTTTGTAGGCAGAGGCGAAGCGCTGAGCGAATCGCATCGACTCCGAGGCGGACGAGGCCTAGTTCATGTCAAGGATATGAGTGGATTCGGACCTTTGTCAGCTGATATTGCGCGATATTCCAAAAGAAAAGGTGGGTACATAAGGGATCCATACGCCGAGAGTAAAAAAGGAAAATTACATCAATTCATTGTGCTTTGTCAAATTGGGAGAAGCCTCTCATAAAGCAAGGAAAAACAGCCCTGGTGAAGCGATTGTAGGGGACAGTCCATTGTGATATCAGACGGCAGGTGGGGCCTCGTTACGACACCGTGGACGGTGAGGCGCCTTGGTTTGGAAGCGTGAGTGTGGTCACGCGCACGGGTACTGCATTGCAGATAGGGACACGGAGGAGATTATTTTGACAGACAAGGAAAGCAGGAGATGCGTGCGGGACATGTCTAACAATGCTAAAGTAGTAATAAAAACCATGCGCGAGCCACAAACGCAAACTGATTCGGAGGTAGGCGCTGTGTATGGGAGTGCCTGGTTTTGGCAGGACGGTGGACCGGAGATGTCCGGAGCATGTAGAGGACTGGAGGGCGGTGAGATGCTGTGAGCGAAGAGCGTTGCTTTAGATGCAGAGAAGCAGTGCCATTCGAGAAGGCTGTAGACGGAACGGGCTGGTAACGAGAGGAGCTGAGGAGATAGAGAAGGAGAAGGAGAGACATTGGTCTTGGAAGTCTGGGTGGAGAAAACTAGGGCACAGAGTAAGAATAAATAAGGAAATATGGTGAAAACAGTGGGCTAGTTTGGGGGAAAAGATGAAAAAGAGACAAGGATGTGGAGCCAAAACGGCAAGTCAAACAGGCGTAAATTGTGGCAAATAAGGATTGTGGGTGAAAATGGGGGGTAAATAGGGTGTCCCAAACGAGTTGACCCAAGTCTCCAAGTCTCCCGTTGGCCTCTGTCTGCCGTATATCCTGACCGAAGGCCCCTCCGCCTTTTTCTAACGACCATCCACGATACGACTGCGACGACCACTCTCGAATCCTCATCCTCTTTCGCTATCTCTGCTTCTCAATACCCCTTTCACTTCAACTCTGCGACTTCACACCCTACCACTACTCCCCCTCCCTCCTTTTCTCCACCCCATACCATTAACATCCCACTTACCCTCACTGATCCCTTTCTTTGCTTTTCTAAGGTATCGTACAATCGTTATCTTCCATCTACTTATTTTTAAACGTCTTCTGCAGTCATGGACAATTGGAGAGTAGCTGTATTAGGCGATGGTGGTGTAGGCAAGACAGCGCTGGCTGTTCAGGTGAGCCTTCACTTTACACGTCCCGTTGTACTTGAACTCACGGGAAGGCTCTCCGCTTATTAGTTCACACTCAATTGTTTCGTTGGTGAGTAGTTGTGCCTTCTCAAGCTCCCCCGTACTTGCTGACACGAGACCCCTCAATTGTTTACAGAGGTATGCCACTATCACCGCAGTCACTACAGTCTCTGATGTCGCTTGCAATGCATGTTTAGACATATGATCCAACAATAGAAGACGCCTACCGGAAGCAGCTCGTGGTGGACAATAGGATGTGTTTTGTGGAGGTTATCGACACTGCTGGCCAGGGTGAGTGCATAATACTTTATTTCTTTACATTGGATGACTAATTTAAACAACAGAGGAATACGCAACGTTACGCGATCAATGGGTCCGGTACGTTTTTACGTCTCGTACGAACGTTCAAGTCCTCACAGCGTGTACAGTGAAGGCCAAGGATTCATACTCGTCTACTCAATTGCTTCGCGCGCAACATTTGATCGACTAGAAGTCTTTCGACAGTCGATGCGTCGAGTTAAGCGAGGGGATCCCATATTCATGCTCGTTGGCAATAAATGCGACAAAACCTATGAACGAGAAGTATCAAAAGAGGAGGGTGCCGCTCTGGCAAAGGAGTTTGGTTGTGAATTCATTGAAACTTCAGCCAAGACTGCGCAAAATGTCGAGCGCCTTTTCACCAACCTCGTTCGTGCATTACGACAGACACGAAACATAGAGCCAGGTCCGTCGGAGCAAATGAGACCAGGAAAGGGAGAAAAGGGTACTAAGAGGAAGTGTATTATCATGTAGGGGATTTTTTTTCTGGGATTGTTGGGTTTTAGACTCCCTCTTTACCTCTTTTGATGATACCACTATGCTTTTTTCTCTCTTTTCTTCTGGTTTCACATTTGTTTTTTTTTCTCATCTATACATTGTTCCTCTTCACTGATATCCCCCCACCCCCTTACGCATTACCAAGTTTTTAGCACGTTCAGCTATGGTTTGTTCTTGATGTACAGCTCATGGAGACAACGACATCGTCTCGATTCTCTTTCTCCTACACGCATACCAGTAGCATACCTTCAACAACAGACACGCTTCATTATACACAATGACAGCAAGTATGTGAATCATTTTACGTGCTTTCCTGTGCAACCGACCGTAGTTCCGCCACAATCAGGTTCCACGTTCGATATGCTGCGCCTCATGGCTTGCAATATAAAAAGGATGTAAGATTTTCGATGGGCTATCCGAAATCAGTAGCAATACATGGCTTGGACATCTTTCAATTGTCTCCGCCCTGACTTTTTAGTGCGGTCTATTCCAGATGGCACTACATTTCCGGTACAACGTGGTGCGCTAAATAACAGTGAAGTTTTTCGTACGCCAATTTATACTCTTATCAGCCTCATGGAACCTGATCCGAATGGGTTGTTCTCAGGAGATATGTTTACCGTTTGTGAAACCGGATCTTCAGCACCGAGAAAAGTTGATGATCAAGTCTTGGAATTGCACGAGCCCGGCAACATACTTGCGGCCCTCATCCGAATATTGCATGACCCGCCTACACCACCAATCCCAATTCCGACCGACGACATACAGGATGATAGGTTTAGAGTCAAAGTGCCCAAAGTCCAGTATATTCCGGAAACGGTGATCCCTCTTCCACTTCTGGTATCGCTATTTTTCAACCTTGTCGATAAGTATGAGTTGCCGGACTCCGTATCGGATACACTTTGCGTCCATCTAACTGCTCATGCCCATGTACATCCGCTGCGGGTATACTCCTTTGCTTGTGTGCATGCTCTCGATAAGGTCGCTGCGAGTGCTAGTCAATATCTGGATCCTATCGCATCATATTCTCTTCAGGATGTCCGGACATTACCAAATATTGATTCGTACCATAGAGTTGTACAGCTTCAAGATCTGCGCGTCAAGAAGCTTCGTGAGTTAGTCCTTGGGGAGGACATCTTTCCCCGCGGTACGTTGTGCGCGTGGAAAGCTTGAACAGCACATTTTATGCTGAATTTTGTTAGGCTACGGTGAGTGTCCCGCTCACAAGGAACAAACAATGGACCTTTGGGATAGGCAGCGCAAGGCCCTTGCCCCCAAAATTCAGACGAGTAGTGTTCTTTCATGAAAAACAAATATCTGACAATCTAACCATATTTTTTAGATACTGACATCGCAGGGGAAATGGACCGGCTTACTGAAACATTGCAGCATTGTAAAGCATGTTATAAAGCTTGTATAGCGGCAGTTGATTTATTGGCTGTAAGTTAAAAGCCATAATGAACCCATAATTAGTGTATTGACCACCGTTATTACCAGTACAAGGGCTTCAGGCTTCCGAAACGTATCGACCAACTTCCAGATAATTATTGAGGATCGTAGTACTATTAGTATAGCGAATCTCTGGTAGATAATAGGATATACGATATAATCCGTAGCCATGCCTAGATATTGCTCCAAAAAAGTGTTCTAATGTCCTTCCAGACATCTGAGTCACGATAGAGGTACTTCATAGAATTGAACATGCCGGGTTGAATAGTTTCTCCACGATGTTGGAAGAGCCACATCACAGCACCCCATGACAGCGCTGCAAACAGAGTGAAGTAGCGTGAATCTGGAGGAAGTGGTTTTACACCGGAGTTGGCCAACGTTGACTGTGGAGAGCTGTTGTATGGAGATGTTGCTCGTGGTATGAACGATGCAACAACACGAGAGACCACGTATAAAACAATCTAGGATAAACTTATAAGGCGATGCGATGTACGTATATAACTGACATACAGACCTGTTCGTTAACAGCGTTACGCTCCCCGAAAACAGTGTAGCCGCTCAAAAGGCCAGCAATAAATGCGTCACTGCTGCGTTCCTTCCCTCCGTTGACCTTCTTCTGTAGAAGAACAAAGGTCTTGTACAATGACACAAATTTCGCTAAATTGATAGCATGCTGCTTTGTTGCACGATAAATCACCCGCAGACGGCTCCTCCAACTGCCAACAGACTTAGATATTTGAACATTCAGAAACGAATAAGAACCACATACTCTCCCCGCCCAAACAAAATAGACATGACGAGTGCATGAGGAAACCTAACTTTTACCCCGTACACGAAACCATTGCGAGCACCCTTTAATACAGCCAGGTAATCGTGGTATGCAGGATTGGAAATGATTTCATTTATAAGAGCAAGTGACATTTCTGGCGTCTGTGTAGTTGTGGTACCAACAAGTCGAAGTCAATCGTGTAAGTAGTATGGTCTGGGGTATAAAGCCGGGATGAGAGGTAGCCTGAGGTAGCAAGGTAAGTAACGTTTGGTTGTTCAAAATCGACTAGCCCACTGAGGACGGTAAAGTCAAAACAATCACATGCCAGTTGGCCGCGCGTGCGTCACTGAACCACTGAATACAGTACTGAAACCAACCTCGGGCATCCTTTACTGAGCAACTTTGAGTATTTTTTACAAGTCGCAGCTCAAATATTTATGTAAGGCAAATAAATACAGTACACCCCATTTCACAATACTTATGGCCACAAATACTTGACAAACACATACAAGCCAGATGTTTTCTGCAGGCTGCACTGTAATATCTTAATGCTACTTACTAATGGGATAACACAGCACACATCAGAGTCGATTCCACTGACTTTAAGCTGGTTTCTAATGTAAGCATATGGGATGTGAAACATTCAAGGAAGACTTCCAAAAGTTATCATTGTGATAAGTATGTTTTATATATATTATTAGATCTCCTAGTTGATTGTTGTCAAAATGGCCTGATGGAGTCACTTGCATCTTCATGGTTTATATAAAATTTGTAGTTGACCGTTGAACCAACTCGGTTTGGAGTCTCCTCGTCAGTACATCTCGGATGTTCTGCCTACATACCGATGACTGTGGTGCTCTCACATGGTGAGCTAGAAATGGGAAATTGTAGCACATACTCATCTTCAGAAGTTATAAGCACTATCAGCCGCTTGCTACCGGATTCGACATTCTAGTTGCCCGTATACTGCGATTGGCTCACGATGGCATTCTCAAGCTCGTGCTAACGGCAATCCGCGCCGTCATCGCGAGATGGGACAATTGACCAAGGTGATACACCTGAAGCATCTGTATATAGCAAACTTTGTCCTGAAAAAGAACGAGTATAGATGGAAAGAACAAGGCGACTTTTGGAAAAACACCTGTAGCATTGCATAGTATTTCTCAAGCTGGATGTGTGTGGTAGGGCTCTCTTCGGTCTCTATCTTAGTTTCCCCTTGTGACGACAGAAGGTCCATGGTGGGACTGTCGCACCTACGAGAGTAAACAGGCCTGATAGACCCCGACAACTTATGCCGTGGAGGTGTGTGGTGTGTGGTATGCGCTAATTGAAGCCGCTGCTTTTTCTGCGACGTCTTCAATGAAGAAATTCATATAAAAAATACTCATGATCATTGTAATTTGGTGTTCCACTGTCAGGGGAAATCACCGAAAGGTACAGTCAATTTGACTGGCTATTGGAAAATGTCAGCATAAAGTAGCTCGGTGGGTAGCCGTGAACTGAAGATCTCCCGCGGCATTGAAGTGGATTGGCTGTAGATTGCCACGTAAGAAGGTACTAGAATAGGCATATGCTCCCTGTCGAGGGACCCCAAAAATGCAGGTGAGGCCTCTATTAAAGCACAGGATAAATTTGTCTCGTACAGAGCAGCCTTAAGTTAATCCTATAACTGAGTACAGCATCACCTTTATGTTTGAAGGTACATGGTACGTACCACTATGGTCATATATATATACTGAAATAGAATTTTGTCTTATTCATGGTATTCAAATCAGGACAGCGCAGACGTGCGTGTAAGTATTACATTTGTATTGAGTCCTGGAACGAGGTATTTCACCTGCAGGTTGACAGTAGCGACATAATGCGACATCAATTGAATTACAGAACGTCTTACCTACGTGGAGTCTCTCTTCAAAGTAAATATTTCGTCCCTTGTCGAATTAAGCATCCCGAAATGTCGGGAGACCAATAGATAGATGAAAGATGGCTCCGCCGTTTCAGTTATTTTAAAGAGTCCATTATTAAAAAAAGAGTTTGGAAGAGGAAGAATTGCACATCCGCAAGGAAGGGACTCCGGCGGCTTGCGTTATTCATATTTCCGCCTTAATTACTTCTAAAAGTAGCACTGAGGTTCGCTTTCAAAATCATGTTTTCTGTTCCAATAAATTTATCAGCACGGCCCGATTTACATTTGACTTGCATTGATAATGATTAGAGAACCTCAAAATATATTAGTCCTCTTCTCCTGCAAGAAAGAAGCTGAGGTCACAGGTGTAAGTGATGAGACCAACACTTGTGATAGCCTTAGTTAGGCTGAGCGCTGATTTATTGAAAACACCCGATGAGAAGTAGCTTTGCTGTCAGGAAAATGTCAGGAATATAAACGGGTGTAGCATCTATCGAAAGCACATGGTTCTGGGCAATCGAAGTCCTTGATTTATGTTGGGTGGATGTGTTAAATCTTTAAAATATAAGAAATGAGATTGACTGAGTGCTCCTAGGTTCAATAATTGAAGCGTACTATTCTAGATCTGAATGCCTGGGTTTGAAGGGAGTAGTAAACGGTCAAAGGCGTCTAACGCCGAACGGTGGAAAGGGGAGCCTTCCTTATTTGGCTATCCATCACTTGCCCCATAGACGCCAGCGACAGTAGTCGCATTTCCAACCAGTCCTGTCAATCCTTCTTCCTTCAGCTGTGTCTTTTATCTTTGCTTGAATCATCTAAATCATCACTATTACTTTGTTCATATATAACTATGACTTCGAAACCCAAGTCAAAACAGGACGAAGCTCTTCAACTTCTTGACGACCTTGATTCTTTGGCTCCTCCTCCCGATCGTTCAAGCGCTGCCACTGGCAAGGGTGCTGCATCATCCGGAGGAAACAACGAAGGTGAAGCCGCTGAGGTTCTCGCTTTCTTTGACGAGATCGCTCAGAAGAGCGTGGAACCACCGCGTGCACCTTCTACCGTACATATTTCTCGCTCTGGAACCCCCGTCGGGTCGCTAAGAAAGAGCACTGAGCGCGTACGTCTTGGCGGTGGGACTCCCTCTTCTCTTCAGGCATCTGCCAGTTCTAGTCAGACATCATTAAACAAAGTCGCTTCCGGAAACGCGGCTGTTGAGGCGGCGAAGAAACCCGAATCTCAATCAGTCCTTCAAAGCGGAGGTGGGTGGGGGTGGGGTTCAGTGTGGTCCACCGCTTCTGCCGCCATTCAACAGGCGAAGACGGTGGTTGATGAGCAAGTGAAGCAACTTCCAAAGAATGAACAAGCGAGAAAGTGGGGTGAAGGTGTTATGGAATATGCTAAAGCTGCACAACTGGACAAGCTCGGTTTGTTCTGGTTTTTATTTCTCTGTTCGAACGAAACGGTTAAGCATGCATTAAACTCATAGGTCAGGATTTCAAGCGTGTAGGATTGTCAACATTGACTGATATCCTCAATGTTGTCGCCCCTCCCATATCTGAGCACGAGGTGATTCAAGTATGGTTAAGCCATGATATGCAAGGATACGATGGTATTGAATCACTTGTATATCGCGCGCTTGCTAGGGTATGTTTATCTCCTACCGTTATTTTATTTTACTTATGTGGTTATCGTAGATTATGGAGCAAGTCGAGGGGGGAGACCTGATTGTTAATCGAGGAAACGAATCTAAACCCAAAGAGGATATGGACACTGGTCGCGATTTGAACATAGTTGAAGGTTATGATGCCGCAGTTAAACTCGCGCAGGCAGAGGTTGCTCAATTAGTGAAAACTAACGATAAAGCAATTCAGTCCAAGCCTTCCAACGTCAATACTCCAACTACCTATTCACATGTGTATATTCGCATTCAGCCTTTCACGACATCATATACGGTTCCGGTTGCACTGTCGACGGAGGGTACCTCTGACATTTCAGAAACACATCAGCGGCTTCAGTTCTTGATTTATCTATTTGATCCAGAACATAGGTTGACTCACACAACCTTGACTCAGGCGTCTCCAGTGAAATGGCTCTCAATGTGGGATCAGCATGATTGGGTGGAGGACTTAATTGCAGAGGCACTCCGTGTGGGCGTTGAGGTTGTTGGACAGGATTATGTTGTTTCAAGGATGGGCTGGGGTGAAAGGGGGGTCATAAGTGAGGCAGAGGATAAGAAAGATATAAAGACTGCGGATGAAAGCACTTCGCTGAAGATGGAAGGCAACGAAGAATCGTGACTATTTGTATGAACGGGCTAACATGAATATACTTGCACATGTATCGGTCCTCCAAATGTATTATAGTTTCTCAGGAATTCTGTCTTAGTGAGCTTATGTCTTTACCTACTATTGTAATGTTGACAATATGCACAAACCATCTTGAATCTGGCTCCAGTCCATAATCTGTTCGAAAGTAAAGATATGACTGATAATATGAGGAGTCGATATCTATATGGATGAATTTGTGGTCTATTGCTTCTTAGTCTCCTCGGGTTTGGGTGGTGGCAGGGGCTTAAGTTCATCCGGGCGGGAGGTCTTGACACCCTCACCAACTTGTTCCCAAGGTGATAGCGACTCGAAATTGCTACGAAGTCTTTTAGCACGAAAGACTGTGACACAGAAGAACCACAAACCGGAACGCCTGGGTAAGTTGAAGAGGCTCGTAGACGACGCGTTTGCGCTCTTCATCGTAACGAACCTCGGTATAACCCTGTATGATGTTAGTTTCGCGTGTAATAACAGACAGTCGACTACTTACGGTAAGGGGGAAGTCCTTGCGCAAGGGGTGACCCTCAAAGCCGTAGTCGGTAAGAATGCGACGGCTGAAGGAGTACATACATATGAGACACATTGATAGGAGCACAAAATGAACTTACAGATCGGGGTGACCCTCAAAGAAGACGCCAAAGAGATCCCAACATTCACGTTCATACCTACGGAATGAAAGTAGTTAGCTAAGAATGGAAGAGTGGACATGAGGGTACGCTCACCAATCAGCACCTCGGAAGACAGAGACAGCGCTTGGAACTGGATCGGCCTCTCCAGCATAGGTCTTGACCCTGATCCTACCTGCATACTTGATACTCAAGAGGTGATAGACGACCTCAAAGCGCTTCTCCCTCTCGGGAAAATCGACACCGCTGATATCCATGCATTGCTTGAATTGGCACTGGGCATGGTCACGGAGAAAAGTGAGGACAGGGATAACAGCAGAGGGAGCGACGTAGAGCGTCAGCTCGTCCTTGAGAACGGAGAATTGCTGAATGAATTTAGGAAGACACTGGGTGAGGTAGGAGCCGTAGGTGTGAAGTGCCTCTGATGTAGTACCGTGGCTTGTAACGGAGATATTTGGGGAGGTGGGCTCTGTGAACGGGGATTCTGATGCTGAAAGGGGAGAAGGTGAGGACTAAGGAAAGGCAGAACGATGATATGAAATACCTCTGGAGGGTGCAGAGGAGGAGAGAGGGCGTCTGACGTGGGTAATGGAGGCGGTAGTGGGACGGGAAACGTTCCTGAGGACACGGCCTGCTCTGAGCCCTGCGCGGAAGGACATTTTGAGGGCTTCGGAAACGCGGTGGGCGACGAAGAACGGCGTTGGGCGTTGGATGAGGACAGCGACGAACTGGACGCGGACACTTTTCGGGTTTTGCCGCGCTGATCCTTCTAAATCCAATTGGACTCATCTGTTATTCCTCCTCCTCTGCACAAACACATTTCTTAACATCTACCATTCACGACACCTCTTATAAATATAACTACTGAAATGGACGTTGAACAGCCCCAAAACGATATATTCGACTCTTTGCCTTACTACGACGACGACCTTCAAAAGTACCCTGTGCTGCAGCAAAAGGTCGAACACGAGCTAGCGAAGGAGCTGGGCAAGCCACCTGCAACACTTCATCCTCGTGTTCCGGGAGATGTAGAATTATTCTCTGTTCGTGAGCAACGCTTGGCGACGTGTGCTTTGCACGGTTTGCTGACCGACCTTGATAGGATCACCCGCTGCTGAAGGCTGAACTTGAACGCATCGAATCGCACCAGCCATTCCCCTCGTTGGACTCAATTCGCTATCAGCTTCCAGCGCCGACATCCACGCCAGGGACGGATGAAGAATGGCAGGATGCGATTAATAATGCGCGTGCGCAGCTGGAGCATCAACGGATACGGTAGGAATGTTTTTATTGGTTGTACATATGGATGGTTAATTAAGAGGTATGGATTAGGCAGACGAACTTGACGCTGCTACAGACATACGGTGCGAATGGGTACCGGATAAGTAACTACGTGCTGGAGGCAACTGCGAAACAAACGGAGCAGGCACTGGAGGAGCTGAAGGAGCTGACGGTAGAAGTGAACCGACAACGCAAAAACGAGCAGGACCGTCTGGGGAAACAACTGACGACGCTGGAGACACGGTGGACGGAGCTGATTTCGAATGTGCTGCAGATTGAGATGGCGAATGTGGCGCTGGATGCAGAGGTGAACCGGCTGAACAAGAGAGAGGCTTCGCTAGCTGAGATTGCATAGATAAAATTATTAGAGTGTTCGCTAGGTGATTATTAGTGTTCGCTAGTTAAAATTATTAGTGTTAGTTAAATATATAAATTATTACGATTATATGCATCGTGTTTGCCTTGAGACCGGTATATGGACAGAAAAGGAGAATGTCGGCCGGAGAGAGACCGATGGGAGAGGCAGGACTCACGCCCCGAGATTGGACTCGTTCAACGTCGACACTTGATTCTGTCCCATTGCTGGTCCAGGTATGTTTCTTCTTCTCCCCCTCTCCCCTGTCTCCTGCTCATCCCTCCCCGCTTCCCACCCTCTCCTTTCTCTCATCACATCCCCCAGTTCTATTCACGGGAACCTAAAAAATCAAATCCAGCAAGCGTCTGGCGACGCGTCTATGGCTAATTCCGACAAAGCACCTACACTGCTGCCCCACCCTACCACCCAGGAGCAGCAAAAAGAGTTACCAGAGCTCAATCAGGGCTCGGGGCGGGCAGACCTGCACAAGGCACAGCCTTTGCCACTGCCCGCCCCGTCCAAGGGCGATTTCGCAACGCCGTCTACGGCAAGCGCAGATCAGGCAAAGACGACGTCCCCTCCGACCGACTCCCAACCAACCCCACCCCCTGCACGGCCAACTCTCGTACAGCTCCCCTCAGTACCCTCTCAATCTTCCTCCTCTTCTCCTGTCGCTCCCCATCCAAAGAAATTCAGCGCCGTCAACATTAACAAGAAGTTTCTTGAGAAGAACTCCTCCGCCACCACCGCTGCTCCATCATCTTCCATCTCTTCTTCTGCTAAATCCGGCAGTCCTGTTTGTGAGCAATTTCTTTTATCCCCTCTCTCTTTCTCGACCACAACCGTTTGCTCACTAATTTACTTTTCTTCAGCACGACCTCAAGCACAAACCTCTGCTCACTCCCGGCTTGTCACAACGAAACTTACCGCAACACCTTCTCATTCTACTGGAACTGCAGGCTGGTCGCGTCCCTCCTCCGTCACACCCTCACCCGCTGCCACAGGGTCCAGTTCGCCAAGTGGCACTTCTCCATTACCTTCTGCTGCCAACATAGCAACCACTACACCTGTTGCACCACAACCACCCCATGCTGGCAAAGTCATCCAACCACAGCCCCGCACAACTCTGGTTCAGCAAGGCCCCTCACAGAAAGATTCTTCAACTGCAAAGGGCGCCAACAAGCCCGTTTGGGGAAATCTCAAACCTCCAGCGCTATCGACACCTGCAAGACCGGATATCACTCCCAACGACTTCCCTACTGCGGCAGAAGTTGCGAACGGTTCGTTAGCCTTCCCTACTGAACCTCATGTCACTTAGGATAATCAACTCATTACATATTCCTGCAGCTACCACTTCGTCCTCTCGGAAACCAAAACCTGAAGAGACAAAGCCGTCAACGTCGGATGCTGCTGCTGCTGCTAGTAGACAAGCAAGGCTGGAAGAAGCCGATACATTCCGCGGCGTCCATCTTGACCCAAATGCTCATCATTGGGACACGAGGTTCGTCCAAGTTTTGATTTCATTTATTTCTCAGCTAGTAATTATTTATCTTAGATGGAAGAGGACGACGACAATTTCCTCGTTGGCGTCATTGAATTCGGTGACGGTCGTCAATACAAGATCGACACGACTCCCGAGCCCCCACCCGACTCTCCAACGCGTTCAGGTTCAGGGCAAAATGTGAGCAAGGAGGATCGTTTTGGAGAGGACTTTGATCGAAGTTGGCCACGGTCGAGAGCTTCCCCTGCGACATCCGCCCGTGACTTCACTTCTGCTCCCGCAGGACATCCTACTGCAAGTCCAGCTTCCTCAACTAACCCACTTCATTCTCCCCAGGAATCTTCCCGTGTCTTGTTTAACGAACGTTCGAATAGACTAGAACCATATAGCCACCGCCCTCCACCTGCCTCGTATCAATCCAAACGAGGGAGCTTTGAATCGTCTGGGAGCAATGTTCAATTATTGCAGAAATCAGGAGGGGCTGGTGAGTTCTCTCGTCCACCTGCACTTGGCAGGAGGGAGAGTGGGTTTGGACAGGGACCGTTTGGTGATAGAAATCGTCCAGAACGGGACATTGCACGACGCGATGTACCTACTAGCCCTCGAATGACCAAGGATGGCTTTGGGCACGCGATGGGTCCAACAACTTCATGGGGTGGCCGAGATAGAGATTCCGACAGAGGACGACGTTCGGATATGGGCCCTCCTCCCCTTCCTACACATACCATGCGTCGGCCATCACACGAAGGTGGTAGACAGTTGCCACCACATCTTGCACAAGTCTCACCTAATATACCTGCTCGCCGACTTCCCTCGCGGGATTCGAACATGCGCGAACCGCTTGTTCCATCTGGATCCAATCGCCACCCCTCGCAGTCGCCAGCCCTGTCCCATAGGTCGCTTGCCGCCATTTCTCCATTATCTGGAGGACAAGCTACGCTTCCTCCCTTGTCAGCTCCCGAATTAGACGAGGTACGCAAGGATCTCATGCACACTGCTGCCGAGAGAGCGAAGCAGAGGCGCGAGCAGGAGGAAGCCGAGCGAGAGGCCCAAAAAGAGAGGGCCAGGAAAAAGGCTGCAGAGTTGGAGGTAAAGATGAAAGCAGCGGAGGAAGCAAAAACAAAAGAGGCAGAGGAGGCTGCAAAGAAGCAGAGGGACGAAGAGGAGAATGCACGGGGGCGGGCGGAGGAGAGTTTAAAGAAGGCTAATCAAGCCAAGGTGCGCTATATTCTTTGGAGGTTCTTGGATTGCATTTCAACAGTTACCTTAGGAACAGCAGGTGTTGGCGGTCATTGAGGACGCAATCAGCAGTGTAAAGGTGTCAAAGACCCCTAGCATAGGTCCGCAGAGACGGCCACTGCCTAGCAGCACACAACAAGAACCTTTGCGTGCAGGACTATCGCGTCGCCCATCTGGAAATGTTCCTACGCCTGCCTCTGAATCTGACTCTTGGAGAGCAAAGGCGAGTCCTTTACCACCTTCATCTCCTTCTGCATTACGGCAGACTACTTCCCATACAACCAGCACGTCGTTGCTGACTCCGCAATCTGCTATGGAGCAAGTAGGTACTATCAGGAAAGGCTCAGCAGACGACTTGGAAGTTGTTGATTTTTCAGACATGGGCAAGTTTGTCTCTGTTCCTGAAGGAGAAACTCCTCTGGTTGCTGCTACTCCACTCGTGTCTACGAAGCCCGCACGACCTGTCGCCAGTGATTTCTTCGAGGATAAGAAAGATGAAATTGAGGCCCCTCCTTCAGCAACCAAGAGTGATTTCGGAACATGGAGGCGGCAGGTAGTTCACGATGTCTCCGCAGTTCCCGCGACTACCAAGGATGCTCCGTCGACAAAGGAACTAACATTGGAGGAAAAGTCCCATGCAACTATCGTCGCTGTGGAAGCCACAACGATAGTAAAGGAACACGATCGCCGTAATACTACTCAAGTCGTCACCGTACCGCCACACATGGTTCACAACCAGCGAACTCCTCGTGGGCAGAGTTTCTACAAGGAATCAACGATGTCTGCCCTCGATGATGCTATGTCAAGGATTAAGGGAGCATTGGATGCCTCTAAGGAAAGCCATCCATCAGCCACACCTGCTCCCGCACCCTTGCCAGCAGTAACAGAGACTGCTCCTCGAGTATCATTGCCACTGTCGGGGAAGCCAACACCTCCTCAACCTCTTCAACCACCTCAACCACCAAAGGATCGTTGGATTCCTCCGGCAATGCGGCAACGAGCCCATGAATTCCATGACGCGCCGACTGAAGTGTTTGATGTGACAGCTGTAGAGCCACTATTCACACCAAAACCTGCCTGGAACTCTTTTACTGTTAAATTCCCCAAGTACTCCCGGTCTCTTGAGCTTGTCAATAAACGGCAGCTGAGCTCATTCTTCCGTCTTCCGTATGCACCCAGATGGGATATTTTATCTTTCGATCCTCCGGTGGAAGGTATGAACAGAAGAGACCTTTCCGTGAACGAAATTCTTTTCAGGAGACCATCTGGGAACTTCAAAGGGAAGCCTAAGTTTAGAGTGTTCCTCCCGAAGGCAAGACTTCCATCTGTAGGAGTAAAGATTAACGGCGCTGGTGCATTTGGCAAACCCACGGTTGCGGATGGCGCTGCATCTTGGAGAAAGGCATCTTCAACTGCTTCTAAACCCCAGGGAAACGTGTCAATGGATCTGCCCACAGAAAATAGTCTTGATACTACAAGCCGCTCTCCCCCTCCTGAAGTTCTTCATGCACAATCAAATGTGGCGTCGCTCCCGAGGTCTGCAGACTCTTCGTTATCGAAAGCTGATAGTATTGTGGGTTCTGTTCGATCGCGCTCAATACCGAAGATGCCTGCTGGTTCTGCTGTGGCAGTCTTGCGTGATTCGCGAATTGATGTCATAGAGGCAGATTCCGAATCCCGAGTTAATTTCATTGTTAACAGTGAACTGGAGGACGGTTACCAACAGGACATAGGCTCATTAGACGATAAAGCAAATGCAACTGTGTCTAATGCATTGTCGCCAAGTGATATTTCCAGCGACACCAAGCCGCAGGTTAATGGTACAAAACCCCCCTCAACGGATCCAGCCCCTAAGCGTGACTCAAAACACCAGATATCTTCGCTTGCATCATCTAAAGCAGACAAGGGTTCTAACGACTCAGTGAGTAAATTTATTTATTTATTTATTGGCTTCCTCACGAGCGTTGGGACAGACTGATACTCTATCGACCCCTTCCACCCACCATACGTCTCCTTGGGCACGAACATCGCTCAGTTTACCTGTGAAGGAATTAGGCGTGCGTGCCCCCGACCCAGAACATCTTAAAGCTGTGTGGTCTCAAACATCGGACAAGGCTAGCTCACATGCAGTGAACTCCCTCGAAGGTATAGCAGATGATCTAACCGCACTTCCCTTCACATTGCAGGACGTCAAATCTGAAGATGGAGGAACACCTCCACCAGCCGTTCCTACAGCTCCTTCCCGCATGTCACTTCACGATGTCACCCGAGCGTTCCAACAAGTACCTTCTTCATCGAACTCTACAACACATCGCGCTCCAATGTCACCCCCAACTACTAACGCTCCTGTTGCTCGACCTACGCCAACTACATACTCTTACTCACCCATACCGAGCAACATTCGTCCCGCCTATCCTTATTCGCCAATGATGAGCCATTCGCCCGCCCCTGTCATGTATACTCACCAAGTGGCATCCAGCCCTGTACCCAACCGAATGTCGGCTGTCAACGGGCACCCGCCTTTATATAGCCAACCAGTGTGGATGCACATGGCAGGGCCTACGCCTCAAAATCCTGGTGGCATGATGAGGCCGGTGCCATCCCCATACCCTGGTCAAATGGTTACTTATCCCGGTACTCCTACTATGTACCCACCTCCGCAAGGCGGTATGCCTCCACCAAATCCCCAGCAGCAATCGAATGGTATGGGCCCCAATCGGGGCAGAGGGATGCCACTAATAAGTCCTGTGATGACCCATGCAGGAGCAGCAATGTATGCAGGCAGCCCCGTCCTCATGCCCGCTCCGGTTATGCAAAATCATGGATATATGATGCCAGCTGGACGTGGTCAAGCCCGTCCAGATAATGGGCAGATGGGCACTCAGCAACATCATCCACCTTCTCATAGTTTCAACACAGCACCGCCACATAATTTTGCGCGGCCCACCTGGTAACAACTTTGTCACCACTCTATGTTTCATGCTTTTTACATACTATTGTCCGTACGGTATATGATGTTGTCCTATTATTGCACAATAGTTCCTTCTGTATCTTAAGCAGTCGATATTAAGGAAATCCATTAAAAGCAAGGGGGGAAAAGAGAAGGTATATCTATGCAGCTAATTCTGCAGCTTTCGCAGCCGCCTCATCAAGACTATCAAATGCAATAATCTTCAGACCAGACTCCTTAATCATCCTAGAAAACAGTTAGTATGGAAGTGTTCCTGTATGCAGTAAAACTTACTCCTTGGCTTCGGCCTCCTTGGTGCCTTTTAACCTGACAACAAGAGGAACCTTTAGATCAAGTTCCCTTGTAGCCTTAATGACACCCTCTGCAATGTAATCACAACGCATGATGCCGCCAAATATGTTAATGAAGATGCTCTTAACCTTGGGGTCCCTCAATAAGATCTCAAAAGCTTTCTTCACAGTCTCAGGGGTTGCGCCTCTAGATAAAAAAACCTGTTACGACTGATGGTATAAGCTTTGGAAGGATTGGTACTTGCCCTCCGACATCAAGGAAGTTAGCTGGGTTGCCTCCGTGTAAAGAGAGGACATCCATAGTAGCCATAGCCAATCCTGCACCATTAACGAGGCACCCGACGCCTCCATCCAACTTGATGAAGTTAAGGTTGAACTTCTGAGCCTCAACCTCAGATGGCTCCTCCTGAGAGATATCTCGGAGCTCAAATACATCCCTTTGGCGGAATTCAGCATTATCATCGAAGCTGAATTTGGCATCCATACTAGGAAGGTATAAAATTAGAGCTGATTGCAACGTAAATGAAACAAACCACCCACCACAACACCTTGCCGTCCTCCGTCAAGGCCATGGGGTTGATCTCAATTTGTGTAGCATCCTTATCCTTGAAAATCTTGTATAGATTAACAAAAATATCGGCGGCTTCGTTCTGTGTTTGTTCATCAGAGAAACCGAGCTTCTTTGCAACGTCAATAGCTTCGGGCTTTGTCAACCCGTTGTAGAAGTCGATCGGTGTTCTAATGATAGCATCGGGATCTTTGGCAGCGACCTCTTCAATATTCATGCCGCCCTGCGCGGAAGCAACTAAAACAACGCCCTGCGACACACGGTCATTGAGGACAGCAACATAATATTCATGAGCAGGTGTGCGACGCTCGGCAAGCATAACCTTTTGACACGCAAATTAGTTGTTAAGACTGTCAGACTGGAAGAGGGGACTCACCGCGTTGCAAACACGTCCACCAGCACCCGTCTGCTTCGTTATAAGCTTGGAGCCAATCATTTGTTCTGCGTACTGCTTTGCTTGCTCAGCACTGGAAACAAGACACATTAGATACGCATTTGCAGACTGTCATGGAACAGCTTTGACCTGTCCACCATATGAACACCACCCTGTAGGCCAGTATCAAATTTGCCCTTTCCGCGAC
Source organism: Cyathus striatus (assembly GCA_025738555.1). Classification (NCBI taxonomy): domain Eukaryota; kingdom Fungi; phylum Basidiomycota; class Agaricomycetes; order Agaricales; family Nidulariaceae; genus Cyathus; species Cyathus striatus. The sequence goes on along the minus strand of JAOVFP010000024.1, from coordinate 1,137,211 downwards.
CTCCTGCAAGCACCTGAGCCTTGATAACTAGCTTATCTGTGCCTAAAGCAATAGTTAGAAAAAGAACTGCATAATGATAGAGTTAATACCGAAGTTTTTGGCAACATCATAAGCCTCTTGGGCAGAGTTTGCTGGCTTGCTCTTTGGGGTTGGAATGCCATACTAGTGTTGAAATGAATACGACTGTAGGGTGGGGAAAGCATGGAGAAAGGTACCGAGTTGAGGAGGTTCATAGACTGATACTCATGGATGGAGAGGAAGCGCTTCTGTCCTGCAGAGGCAGCCTACAAGGTGTAAATTGGGGGTGAAATGAGAAAAGGAGGGGGCATACGCGTGCTATGGAACCTGCTTTCCTGAGAGACGCAAGCATTCTGGGCTAGAGTACAGATAGAAAGCAGACGGACGGCGACGGAACCTTGTTTATCCGACCCACGAGCGGAACTCAGAACTGATGCTTAGTCAGCTTTCCTATATAGTCCATCTCAAACTCTTTTTCATCCTCCACCAGAGCGACGACGACGGTCGACTAGCCGTGGTCTTCCTGTCTCTCACCCTCGCCTTCTCATCGTAGTAGACGTCGGGCTCTTCTTTGGAAGAATGACTTTCTCCCCTTGAGTTCGGGCCACTGATTTTTCATGGGTGGTCTGAAATTAGGTGGAGGCATATTCCTGTCTTGTGTACAAATTGAAATATCAGCTGCGTTTCAGCGTTCAGCAGTCGTTACTTCTCGTTAGTTCATCAACTCGAGGTGATGGGCCAAGGGTACTATTAGGTAGGGCCAGCCATGCCTTCAACGCGTTGTCTGGACGTCGGTTTGCTATAAGAAGCTACTCTGTTGGAGTCAGTCAGTCCGGTCCGACGATCGTGACACGTCCTACGATCATTTCTATCCGCTATGCAAGCTATGGAGTTGACCACCACCATGCCTTCACAGAACGGTTCACATTCGAACAGTTCATCTCAGTCCTCTGAAGCATTAAGGCTTCAACTGGGTGTTGCTAAAACTGTTCTCCTCCAATCAATCGACCTGCTCGACAACTACCTCACCTCAGACGAGCAGTTGACCGTCAGCTCCAAGTTCCTCCCTGGATCCACCATTGGTAAGGCATGTAGCTACATTCAGTATACAGTGTGTTCAGTTGTTGTCAGGCAAACATCTGCGTCATGCTCGTGATCATTTCGTCCTCCTAGCGGACTGCATGATGCAACCACCCCCCTATATCCTTTCATATGACACCCGAATTCGCAACACCCCAATGGAGACCAGTCGATCTGGTGCTCGGGAGGCACTGCTAGAGACTGTCACGCAGTTGGAGGAAGTCGTCCCCGAGGCGATTATGAACGCACCTATAACGTTGCATGCGATCACCCCACATATGCAGGAGTTCCAAACCACGTTCGGACGAGAGGTAAATGATTTCATTTGTAGTATATTTATGATGACTGGATTTTCGCCTCAGCTATGGTTTGCAAGTCTTCACTGTGTACATCACTGGTCGATGGTACGTTTGAAACATATATCAGACGTCCCGCTGACTTTATTCTCCCACGTATCGCAGGTGCGAGTAATTGCCGGCGAATTGGTGATATATTATTCTGTCGTGAAATAGTTTATGCTCGCTAATCCAGGAGTATTAGAGCATTGAACTTACACCGGATTTCGGGTTTGCCCCATCTACACTTGTTTACCAGGGTAACACATCATCCGCCTCGGATCTCACTGGTGATATAGGGGAGCTAATTTGTTTCCTCACTAGATCAAGAAGGCCCTCTGGGGAAAGCAAAAATATAGGCTCGTTAATAAGTAGTATACCTCACGGACTTCTTATTTCTCGTTATTTTTGTTTACATACCCTGGATATGTCCTGTGGCAGTAATACAGTAGTTTTGATTTCAGTATGTGCAAAATCTATGAGCAATATAACATTAGATCAATCTCTATTTGTTCTGAACGTCACTGCCAAACTGCCGAACGCGGTTGTTCTTCCGCCCCGCCAAGCACAGTGAAATCGTTTAGAACGCCTCCTACGCCCCCTTATAATTACTTCTAACTTTCCACACAAAAACAACGCAAATTATAAGGCACCGTCACTATGTCGGAAAAGATGGTTCCACTTGATGGCGACAGTCAGAAAAAGCGAGTTGTGCGTGTATTATCATACATACTTTTATAGCAAACAATTGTTGAGTGTTCAACGCGCAGTGCTACTTTTTCGATTCTGATATTGGGGGCTTTCACTATGGCCCTGGACATCCGTACGTGTCGTTAATATGGCTTATTTAGTTTGATTTTTTTTATTAAACAATTTATACAAAGAATGAAGCCTACGAGGATACGAATGTGTCATTCTTTGGTTATGAATTATGGGCTATACAAGAAGATGGAAATATATGTACGTTTATCCATTAACTGTACTTGGTGTCACCATTTCTCACTAATATTCTACCCGCAAATCGCTTAGCGCGCCAAACCAGCAACTAAACGGGAGATGACACAGTTCCATTCAGATGAATATGTTGACTTCCTAAGTCGCATAACACCAAGTAACATGAACTCATTTATCAAGGAGCAGCACAAATGTAAGTGCTTGACATTGTTGGTCTTCAACATTGGTTCATGTCTCTATAATAGACAATGTTGGTGATGATTGTCCTGTGTTTGATGGTTTGTTCGATTACTCTTCCATTTCTGCTGGAGGTTCTATGGGTGTGTTAACTTCTCGCAGTCACTCCTGTTTACTGAAAGTAATAATTTCGCGTAGAGGGCGCAGCGCGCTTGAGTCGTGATAAATGTGACATCGCGGTGAACTGGGCAGGAGGGCTGCATCATGCAAAGAAGAGTGAAGCCAGCGGTTTCTGTTACGTGAATGGTTTGTGTTCAGTTATAATCGTTGTTCTTTTCTGATGATAGTAGATATTGTTCTTGGAATTCTTGAACTCTTGAGGTGAGTGGTTGTAGGCTTATCACGATTCTTACTGAATACATTTCCTTAGGTATCATCCGAGAGTCCTATACATCGATATTGATGTACATCATGGAGATGGAGTAGAAGAAGCATTTTATACCACGGATAGGGTGATGACATGTAGCTTCCACAAGTATGGAGAATTTTTCCCGGGTACTGGTGAACTTAGGGTATGTCTTGTACCTTTTAGTGCCTCTGAACATGTTTTACATTTGTACAGGATGTGGGTGTTATGAAAGGGAAATATTATGCCCTCAACTTCCCGTTAAGAGACGGGATCACAGACGAAAGCTATAAGTCCGTCTTTGAGCCAGTTAGTTACTTGGTCATACGAGCTCAGATCACATTCTCATATACTTCCTGATAGGTTATACGGGCAGTTATGGAAACATACGATCCGTCTGCTATAGTATTACAGTGCGGGACAGATTCATTATCCGGAGACAAGTTGGGTTGTTTCAACTTGTCTATGCGAGGTATGTTTCGCGGAGGTTCTTGAACCTAGAGGACTCAGCTGCATTACAGGACATGCCAACTGTGTTAAGTTTGTGAAATCATTTAATAAGCCGCTTCTGCTCCTCGGAGGTGGTGGGTACACCATGCGTAATGTCAGTCGAGCCTGGGCTTTTGAAACTGGGTTAGCAGCGGGGGTTGAGCTTGGACCAGGTATGCTCATTTGAAGACTTGATCAGAACGTTCTGACGTGATTTCAGAAATACCCGTAAATGAATACTACGAATACTTTGGTCCCGACTATGAATTGGATGTCAAGCCCTCTAATGCTGAGGATCTCAATACCCCTGCTTATCTAGAACGTGTTAAGAGGATAGTTTTGGAGAACCTGAGACGCCAAAAGGGTCCGCCCAGCGTGCAAATGACCGGTATGTACATTCAAGAGGCTTCGAGGCATGTATGCTAAGTTCGTTACAGACATCCCGAATGCTCCAATAGATGCAGTGATGGAGGATGTAGATGCGGCGGACGATCTTTTCGATCCTAATGACCGTAGGCCAGTGGGAATCATGGATTCACGCCGGCAAGGAGACGGAGAGTTATCCGATTCAGATGACGAAGGGGATGGTGGGCGACGCAATCATGCTGACCACAAAGCACGGGCTAGCAGCACTGAGAGCACAGGCACCAATCGTAAATTCGGTATGGGTGCGATGGGAATCCTTGCGTCAGGATCGTCGACAACCCATGGTGCTGGCCCGAGTGGGCATACCACAGCAGTCCGAATCCTATCCAATGCAGGTGATGCTTCTGAAGCCGCTGATGCTGGTGATAACGCAGGCATGGATGTTGACACCCCACCTGCATCTACCCCCTCTGCTGTGGAGACTGGCGTGGTTACAGAGGAAACTACCGAGGCGCCAGTGAACGGAATAAATGAAGAGCCTTCTGCTCCTGTTCCTAGGAATCTCGATGAAGCTCAGCCTAATGGTACTTCTACCGACACATAAAACTTGCTATTGGTTGCTATGTAAATTGCTGTGTTGACTTATTTTAGTGGTATTTGAGCATCCTTTGTATTTCAGTTACTTAATGGGAATTGTATGAGAACATACAAAGAGCTTTATGTACTTAAGTAGTTTTAGAGCGGTAATCAAGATAAGATTAGATTATCTATCTTTGATGTGTTACGTGTCATTGCTAATAATGTCCGACGCGGCATCCAGTTCCGTCATTTACACCATTACTCATCATCCTTAATTTGTACAAAGAATATATCATATTGGACTGGACCTTTATTACTATTATACAATGGAATCTAGCACTTTGACTCGTCAGGCGACGCCGCCGTGTTTGGCGGAAACCTATACACCTACCACACCGGAACATGTTAAACAGATTGAAATAAACCGGTTGAAAGGTGATGTTCTGTGTAATATAAACAAATATTCTTTCTCTGACTATTTTTCATTTAATTAGCGAAAGCTGCTCAGCGACAGCGCGAGCTCGAAGCATCTTCGTTTTCTACACCAAATTCAAACAATAAGAGAGCATTAACAAGCAGCTCTGGCTCGTCTTCCAGACCTCTCAAGCGTGATTCTCGCTTAGGAACATACTTTGAATATGACTTATCAAAAATGGTCAATACGAAAGGAGGATTTTTAGTGGAAGATAACAACGGCGTAGACGAAGATCGAATACGAAAAGAAAAAGAACGAGAAAAACAAAGAGCTATGCAGAATGAGGAGCCTCGTACGTAACTATTCCGTACCTATGCGCTTCAACTTACATATCTTGTTAGCCATCTATCTGGACCCCACACTTAATCCCAAATGCAAAGAGTGTGAATCAATGGACATCGATCAAACCTTTAAGAAAGTTTTTGGTTGCCTGGTATGCAAAAAATGCATAAATGAATACCCTGAGAAGTACAGTCTTCTCACAAAGACTGAATGCAAAGAGGTAGGAACTGGATTATTATGAGTGTCGACACACTTGCTAATGCATTCAGCAGGATTACTTGCTAACAGATCGTAAGTTGGCCTATGAAGTGAATTTTTAGCTCATCATTGATCAACGTTCCTAGCGGAGCTTCGTGACCACGAGGTTATGCCGCATCTACTGAAAGCTAATCCTCACAAGTCTACCTATGCCAACATGATGCTTTTTCTTCGATATCAAGTGGAAGAGTTTGCCTGGAAGAAATGGGGTTCACCTGAGGCTCTTGATGCAGAGTATGGAAGACGCACGGCGGAGAAAAAGAAAAAGAAGAACAAGAAATTCGAGCAAAGTTTAGGTGAGCTTCGTAAAAAAACCAAGGAAGGTATTTGGCAACGAAGGAAAGACGAAGAGCATCGACATTCATTTGGTCAGCTTGAACGAGGTCCGGACGGTATATCTCAACAAATATGTCACGAATGTGGTTTCACCGTGGATGTCGAAGAACTCTGAGTAGCCCTGGTTGTTACATTGTAACATTATCTACTTTATTATACTCACTATTGTACGCTAGTCGTGACTACATATACCACTACTTAGCAGATGAATGATGGCATGTTTTAAATCAAGCGCGGTACTGGTTAGTCCGGCTGAACAGTTGACCGAGTCACCGAACATAGAGGAAATCCGGTGGTCAGCCCTCGCTTCCGTGACGTCCGTTTGCGGTCATTCGGCCACTTTTCCAATGTGGCATGAAATAAGTAGTCCCGTCTAAGCTCCCTCCAGCTCTTCGTTCAGACTCTGAGGACTTTAACTTTCCCATTCTGACTTCTACTCATCCAAATCGTACTGACTTCTCACCATGTCCGATACCAATCAAATCGAGCACGAACAGATTTCGACGTCACTGGAAATGGAACAAATTGAAGTAAACTTGTTCCGTTCCAAGTCGCTGTGGTTGCCAATTCACGGACGAGGTGCATTTGGAGGGTATGCTGTGATATTCTGCATCAAATGATGCAACTGACAGATAGGTAGGCAGGTGATTAGCCAGGCTTTAGTATCAGCAACCAACTGCGTAGAACCTGCATTTGGTCTTCACGTAGGTCTTCTGGTAACCGTATGCGTAGGAGTATGCTTACACTTCACGCCCTAGTCATTACATGTTCGCAGTCTCCAGCCCCTTTGCACCAGCCGCTATTGACCTGCCCACTTTCAGTGCTACTTTCTCACAAGTGCTTCAACCTCGGTACCTATTGTCTACGACGTGGAAAGGCTACGCAATGGTAAATCCTACGTGACGAGGGCTGTGAAAGCGCGTCAAAAAGGGCGAATCATTTTCGTTATGCTATGCTCTTTCCAGAAACCAGAACCGTGGCAGCCTTCATATCAGTGGCCCATGCCGAAAGTGCCCTCTCCAGGAGAATGCGAACTGGAGGAAGCCCGCTATACTCGTGTAATAGAGGACCCTAGCACCCACCCTAAACTTCGTGAAATGTACCAGGCTTTTCTTCAAGTACGTGTCGTTCCTTTAGAATGGTCCGGCGTTTTCTAAAGACGTTTCGTTGTGGATAGGAGCGCAACCGTAGTCCTATTGCTATCAAACGCGCCAAGGTTCACGATATCTCGTCCGACGGAACAATTAGGTATATGTACTGGATGCAAGCACGGAACATTCCCAAATACGAAGCTCCCTTCCAGAAGGTGCGGTCTCGTCAGGAAATCGGTAATTTATCTACAGATTGAATGCTATCTATAGTGCATCCTTAGTTATATCTCTGATATACTCTTGTATGTCTCTTCTGCTCCTATCAGCAGTTTAACCTAACTTGATCTCCCTTTGCGAAGCATTGGCACTGCCTCCCGAACGATGGGTATGAAAAGAGTTGGGAAGGGACCAGACGTACGGAGTATGCATGTATGTTTTTTTCTAAAACAAAGAAATGACTTTGGGGAACTGAGAATTTACCGCGCTCCACAGTCAACGATCGACCACTCAATATATTTTTACACGTTGGTGTCTTTAGGCCACGGTATTTTCATACGGTAGCAATGCTGATGCTGTCCACTTTAGCGATGACTTTGACTGCGGAGACTGGTTGCTCTACGTGATCGCCTGCCCCCGTGCGGGATCTGGGCGCGGAGTAGTTCATGGAAGGGTATGCCACACACACACTTTGACCGGCTGAGATTTTATCCGTTCATATGCTTACTCTCTCTTTTCAGATGTATACCCAGCAGGGAACCTTGGTGGCCGTGACTTCACAGGAAGGTGTGGTACGGGCTGCTGTTTGGGGACCGGAGGAAGAGAAAGTGAAGCCCAAGTTGTAACAGGGTATACCCCTCATGCGTTGTCCCGCAAACCGGTATGGGTATACAACAGTGTGATAGCGTAACACAAGCGGTATCCTTCTATTTAATACGCCTATTCTACACGTAATGGAAAATTAGGGAATATATATATGTAGTTTACTCACTACCGGCATTGGCATGGTATGCACGCTGGCACATAGAGTTAGAAGCGGATTCGAGGTCACAGAACGGGATGTATTACAATTTGAACTGAATAGCCTTACTTCGACCCATCCTTTGCGCACATCCGCGAAAACGTCTTGGCTGGGCTGCGCAGGAGTATGTAAACTGAGTTGTATGTCCGAGATGTGTGTTTTCTACCTTGACACAGGTAGCACGGCACTTGAAGGGCGTGGCATAGTGCGTACTGTGAAAAGCTTGGTAGGCAACTCAGATTTAGGAATATGGAAAACCAGAACATGAAAATTTTCATGCAGATACAGCGCAGAACTATACTGCCGAGTGAGCTGCCATGGCACCTTACCGCGAGAAGAGGCAGGAGGAGCGTTCGCATCTGAGGTTACATGAAGATTAAACGAGGAGACTGTCCGTATGATCGAGCAGCAGCAGCAGTAGACGGTAGACACTTGGCCGGGGAGTATGGTAGGGCAACATGTGTTGTGCGAGGCAGACAGAGAACACAAGGAGGAATTGCGAGAGCGTACGCAAAGAATAACAGGAAAGACAATAAGATGACAGGATATTCACGACATCAATTCGGTGGAGAAGACCTCGAGGAGTGATGGATTGATGTGATGATCAGTACGTTACGAGGTGTAGAAAGATTGTCAGCTGATCGCGAAAGTGGTATAGAGACTGAGACTGAGATTACGTTCTGTCCGATGGGCGAGAGAAGACGAGAGAGCAACAAAGTTTGGGCCTCGGTATAGTGTCGGATATTGAGAGATGTTAGATGTGGTGAGTTGAGGGAGAGGATGGTGTGAGAGAAGAATAGGGGAGTGACAATTAAAGAGAGCCAAAATAGTCGAGTGGGAAGATGGGAAGTAGGGAAAGGGTGTGTAGATAGGGAGGGTGGATAGATTAGGTATGATTTGTGTGTAGAAGTTCTGTATGGATGGGATATGTGGTAATTGTGAGGAATACAAGGAAATGGAAGCAGAGTGCAGGGAGGGATCTGAGATGTGCTGTTCCTGGTGTTATTGTGTAGTGCTAGTACAAGGACAAAAAGAAAGAGAGCCACGTGCGGTTAATTGTCATTGTTCCCCGCGAGTCGCCCGTCGCCCGTCGCAGTTGCATGGGGCTTGGTACTATAAAGGTGGGCCCACAGTTGCCCATTGTCCTCGCCCCAGCAGCTTTTGCTTACTATTACTTTTCTCTGTCTCTGTCTCTCTTTCCCCTTTCTTTTCCTTGTTCAGGTAAGCAATCCCCGCTTCATCCTCGCCCCACCCGCCTGACTCCACCTTCTCTTCCTTCCTTTTCTGGTTTGCCTCCGCAGTTGGTGCGTTCCCCTCGATCGCCGCCCCCGCCATATAAGTCCTCACCAGACTCGCTCCCTTCAGCTTCACGCCCTGCACCACGCCCAGTCAGCCGTCCACGCCTCGCTGCACACGCCCCTATTCGACGTATCCTTATTTGAAACATTTTTTCCGCGAGCTCATATCTCCCGCTTCATCCTATCGCCGGTCGATAATCTCTCTTCGCTCCACCTCACTAGTCACCTCTCCAATCTTCAAAGTCGTTCATCCTTTCTCTCTCTCTCTCTTCTTTTTTCTCTTCATCCCTTCAAGTATTAATCTACAATGGCTTTCGCTCACACAAACTCTCTCGCACAAGCAGTTGCCCGCGCCATTTCCTTCCTTACCGGCCCCTTGATTGCCTCCTACCCCCCAACCACTATCATTAAGCTCCAACTCGTTCTCGAGGCCAATCTTACCGCCCTCTATGCACCAACATGGCTCCCCAAGGACCCTCTCCGGAACTCGGGCCGCCGTTGTCTTACCCTCTCTCCTGAGGGTCTTCCCCCTCGCCCCATCTACTCCGCCTGCATTGCTGCCAACATTCAGTGGTGCGACTGGATAGCGAAGCTCGGAGGCATCGAGTTCGACTTTTTCGTCGACCCCGGATGCATCAGCGTTCGTTATGGAGTGAAGAACTCTCCGGATTCTCGCATGATCACCATCTGGGCTGATGAAATACAGTCTCCCGCACCAGTCACTCCCAAAGCTACCTTCCAGACTACTTTACAGGTGCCGGCCTCTTGCAAGCCGCACAAGACGCTTGCTCAGCAGCTCATAGAAGACGATGCAGAAGAGGAGGATCAACTCTTTGCCATGATCGCCGATGAAGTTCGTGCCCCCACATGGATGACACCTGTTATTGATCACTTCCCTCCCACTCTCCGCACTTCGTCTCCCCTCTCCACCATTTCGTCACAATCCCGCTGCAGCTCCCGTTCATCCGACTCGAGCTCCCAGTTTTCATTTGCTTCTGGGGATGTTTCCAATTCATCCATGTCCTCCACACTTTCTGTGCCGAAAACGAGGGAGATGAAACAATCCCGTCGCGAGCGCGCAAGACAGGCACGTGTCTATGTGGACACCTCGAAGACAGACGTCACCCCCTACGATGGGGGCAAGACCACCGTCCTTACAGGCGGTGTTATGCTTGGGGGAGTACCCAAGGCCAAGAAGATTCAACCCAAACCCGCCACGTCATCGGCGAACAGCTGGCGTTCTGTTCGTTTGTAATGGCTTGCAACCGTCATGCGATTGCTTTTTCTATTATTCTTTTTTACGCTTTGCGACGAAACACAGCAACGTGCTCATCTTAACCTTTTGTTATTGCATTCGATGTCATTTCACGAAAACCCTCTGCATAAATCAATCTCAACGAAGCATTTTTTTCAAGGACATTGCATCTCTTTTTTACCAAATATCTTATTTTTTTTTCTGCACTTACACCATATTTGTAGTTGTCTTCATTCCTCCGACGCATGTGTAGCACATTCTCTACCCTCTTTTGCATAGTGGACTTTTTTTGGTTTACTGTAGGCTTGTTTAATTTCGTTTCCCTCTTGGAGTTTTTCCAAGTGTTAATGCGTTTTTTTATTTCTATCTCGTGGCCATCCATGATATCTACCGAGATTCATAATATACGTGTCGGCCTGGTGTTGAACTACATTTCTTGTTTGAGCAGTTTCCGGTTGCAAATTCTGATCTTCAGTTGTGTAATGAATTTCACACATTAGACGATGGTTGAATACATTCTAAATTATCTCACTAATTAAATTTACGTTTATACGAAACCCCCGACTGAGGTCGCTTCTTTGGTTATTGATCAACCACGCTGAGACCCGCAGAGATATATTGGGGAACGAGTCGGAGCAATCGCCAATCGTGAAGTATAGTGACGCCTTTTTGTGGGGTAAATTACAACCTGGGGATAGAGCCTGCGGCGGTCAACTCCTCGACTCCTACTTTTTACTCCGAAAAATAAACATCTCACGCCAAAGTGGAAACCCTGCTTCGTCTTTCGATCGTTAGTCTTTTGAGTTGCGCCAAGTGGTGCATTTAATATTGTGTGCGCAGATGCATTTAAGTATGTTTTGGATAGTAAGTACCACCTTGATATCATATATGTAAAGGAGGTAAATATCATCGTACCCCACTGCATGTCGTCATTGCGCGACGCGTACTTACATTCTTTTATGACAAATGAAGAATGCAGACCTAGGCCAAGCCCAGATGCAGCAGGATGTAGCTGGTTAATTAGAGTTAATTAGCCTCGCGAACTTAAATTCGATTTGCTTACCAACGCGCACCCGACGCCGACTTTTTGCCTTTACAGGGAGTAGTGCGCCATCATGCATCAGCAATGAATTTGTTTCCGTGATGCATTATGTAACTACGTCATCTAAATTTCTCGTGACGGGATTGGTGGAGTATGAAGTAGACCGCTCCCTACGTACTGGGTGCATGATTACATTAGTATTGGAAAGTTGCCGTTTGCGGAATAAATGTGAAAAAGCATAGCAAGCTAACTACAATAATCGACTTTTTACCCTAAAAGTCTCTATAATCGGTAATACAATATGTAATCGTGCACCCGCATACGTCTTCTTCGATCCTAGAGTTCATCTGTATATAAGAGATGGCGAATGAACAGTAGGACTGCAAGATTCGACACTTCCTTCACTTAACATTTTTTCCTTCGACGCATTTTCGTTCAGTACCTCGTAAAACTTACCTTTTCTTTCCAATCGATTTCTACATTTTTCATATGACCGCCCAGACGATGCAGCAGCAGAAACAGCTGTATTCTCGCCAGCTCGCAGAACATACCTGGCGACAGTGGGATTCTGCTGTTCGTGATCAGAAGCTCAAGGGAAGGGACGAAAGCAAACCGAACACTCGTTCGAAAGATCAAGTGAAGGACAGATCAACTGGAGCGCAAGAGACAAACGAAGGCGACGACGCGAATAAGAAGGGTCAGCAATGACATGTTTTTTTCTTGTACCATATGTCATTATAAAGTTGACCACTTGAAGGTCCACAGGTAATCGATTACGCGCTGCAATCTCGAAAGCCTGGGGGAAATCGTGAAGATAGTTGAACACCCCCTTTATGACGTACTAATGAGCTCAAGACTTGTGTAAGTCAGAAGTGTTACACGCAGCAGCTTGTTCTTTTAACTCACCGACATTAAAGATTATTAGATGGATAGTCGTTACGCTTCCGCACGACCCGTTTTATAAAATTTCCGTACTCATATTGTAGCATATTGAGATTCACATCTGCTTCGCTCGTCGATACCATACCTATAGGTCGAAAGGACTTGAGCGATAGACTAGACCTTTCGTTCGTTCTGTGTATATATTATTATTTTTGCACTTATAGTCGGTGCACTTGTACAAATAAGTAACTGTGACTGCTGGACATTGAAGCGAACCCGAGGGAGATAAGCGCAAAATGCGAATATACCGACAAGATTCGACGAGGAATAACAAGGTATCAATATAATGTCTGGGTCAAGATCAACACACGGTAACTGGGCTCAGAAGTCGAAAGAGGAAGGAAAGGAACGTGTTGACTCATCGGCGAAGAAATAAATGTAGAATTATGTACAGCATTGTGCGACTACGCGTATAGTAGTACCTATGCACGAAGTCCGCCCTCAGTTGGAAAGCGGAGATAGTGAAGTGCGGGAACCAGAGTCGTGAGAGGTACCAAGACATCAAGCAACAGTTCTTAAGCAGAGTTGAGTCGAGAAAGAGAGGAAACGAATAGAATGAGAAGTCAATAATGAAAATATACGTTTGAGATAACTGCAGGCAAGTAAGCGGCAAGCCTGAAATTCGATATTTTTTTGAGAATGACGCGGGTCGCGGGAAAGACAAGAGTATTTTTGGATCGCGCATGAAATCTTGGGCTCCTGATTTGGCAGGAACATAGATCGTGTTCCCCAACAAATTGCCAGTATGCGACTCAACAAACATCCAGTACTTTAGGCCTTAGGTCCAATCGATTCCTCTTCTCTTCTTTCTGTCTTTTCTTTCTCTCTTCCCTTTCTTTTTTCTTTCTTGTATCCCTCTCCTCCCAACTGCACGCCATGTTTCGCTCTATCACTCTCAATCGAGCTCATCTCACCCGCTCACTCGCTACTCATGCCCCTTCTCCTACCCCCAAGTCTCTAACCCGCCATGACTGGAAGCGTGACGAAATCCAAAACATCTATGACACCCCCCTTCTGGATCTCGTCTTTCGAGCTGCTGCTGTTCACCGCCAGCACCATGATCCTAAGAAGATCCAGCTTTGCACCCTCATGAATATTAAGAGTGAGTAACCCCGCTTTATCTCCAGGTAACGACCCCAACAATCATCTCCCTTTGTAGCTGGAGGCTGTTCAGAAGATTGTAGGTTTACGCGTGTACTGTCTTTATCCTACATGTTCTAAGAACCCATCGAGGTTCCTACTGTTCACAGTCGTCCAGATATTCCACCCCAACCAAAGCTTCTCGTTTGGTTGACTTAGAACCTGTCCTAGAAGCTGCACGCAAGGCAAAGGAAAATGGAAGCACCCGTTTCTGCATGGGTGCTGCCTGGAGAGACCTCGCTGGTCGCAAGCGGGGATTCGAGAGAATCCTCCAAATGGTCCGCGAAGTCCGCGGAATGGGCATGGAAGTTTGCACCACCCTTGGGATGCTCTCCCCCCGAGCAAGCAAGACAGCTCAAAGAGGCGTATGATATGCCATTTTGTTCTTGATCGGCCTGTAGCTGATCGACTTCATGCAGTGGATTGACCGCTTATAACCACAATCTTGATACTTCACGGGAATTCTATCCCACCGTATGTTACTTTTTTTTTTTGTGTGTGTAACCTCGTGGAGGCTTGAGGATTAAGACAGGTTATTACAACGCGGTCATATGACGAGCGTCTGGATACCATTTCAGCAGTACGCGACGCGGGCATTAGTGTCTGTTCGGGAGGAATTCTAGGCCTGGGCGAGTCCGACTCTGACCGGGTGGGGTTGATTTGGGAAGTTTCTAGGTAAGTTCTTGAGATTGGGATTCTGTTCTTGCTCACCCTACATCTAAGTATGCCTGAGCATCCCGAGTCCTTCCCAGTCAATGCCCTTGTTCCAATCAAGGGAACTCCTCTGGAAGGAAATGAAGTAGGAACTTCCAACCTGCTTGTGCAGCACATGGAGTACTGATTCATTTCGGTGTTCAGCCGGTCCGTTACCATACCCTCGTTAGAACCATCGCTACGGCTCGTATCGTTCTACCAGCCACGATTATCCGCCTTGCTGCTGGTCGAAATACATTGGCAGAGTCGGAGCAAGCAATGTGCTTTATGGCTGGCGCCAATGCAGTATTTACTGGAGAACAGATGTTGACTACTCCCTGTGAGCATAATAGCTTCCTGTCTCTATACGTCTATTCTTATTATCATTATCCTCTTTAGGTTCTCCCTGGGACGAAGTAAGCCTATATCTAACATTGATATACTCAATTTTTAGACGCTTAACCCTGTATGACATCTCCGCAGGATAAAGCTATGATGGGTCGTTGGGGTCTAGAGGGTATGGCTAGCTTCGAACAGGCCAGCGTAGCGAAGAAAGAAAGCCTCAGCCTCGAGGCCGACGAACCCAAGACTGAGGGGCCTGTTCGAAAGCAGGCTGCTGCATAATTTCATCAGAAGTGATGTATGTTCTTTCCTCCTTGACAGCCTCACGGTCGCATACTGACGCTTCGCTGTAGAAGGGGAGTCTCGTGAGATGATTGCTAGAGCTATTAACACCCATTGTAAGGTATATTTATTTTCGTGTATTTTTCTGGAAATCTAGATGGGACAAAGAGGACATTTGCACTTTGGAAGTACGTTTCACCTGAATGATGTTGGTAAGGCCATAGATTGGCGCCCTGGTTCCGCCAGTGTTAGGGTTCGTGGGGGACATTCCCTTACGTATGACGTTGACACGGAGACTGCAAGAAAACAGAGTGTGCATTTCCACTCTCGTTCACTTTTTTGCCACATGGCCATCAGGAACTTCTTTCGTCATCTTTTCGTGACTTCCGCTTCTTGCCCTGTCCAAGATAATCACTGGATCACCCGACACGAGGGTTTTTAGACAAAATAGGACGGTTAGTACCCGATATTCTTATTTTTCTGGGTCGAGTTCAACAACACTTCTGGTTTGCTATAGTCGATTGCTCCTCGGGGAGGGAACATCTCTTCGATATAACACCTGGAAGAACCTCAAAAATCCTTCTGTTTCTCTTTCTTGCTTGGAATATTGGACTTCGGTTGAACTGTACCTGACTGGTCTCCAAATGTAGCGGAACGTCAAAACTTGAAACGCGTCGGTGTGAATGCAGTGGACCAATTCGCTTCTCCGTCAAGCTTCATACAAGAGAATTCTTGTTGTACTGCACCCAGTTATATCGACTCCTCTAGCATTCTTTATGATACTTCAACCGCGCCTTTACTCCATGGCATTTGACCCCAGTTAGATATCCAAGATGCAACGCTGTGCGACGCGTATAGAGTGTTTCAATGGCTTTGACGCGTCAGGGACGCCTACATTTGCGTCGTTATTTCTGGAGCCTTCGTCAAGTACGATTTCTGCATCTTCTCGTATTCGTACTATGGCTACTCAACCCTGCTCACGGTGCGTTAAACCATCTCGTGTAAATGTCATTCAAGTCCAACAGTTTACAGATACGTTTCTGTCGCTGTATTGTTCGTGCACGCAGGAACTCGACCAGTTAATGGCATTCTTCAAAGAATACCTATGGTAGCGTTGGTGCAATATTCTGGCTCTCGGGTGATAACTTCTAACCGCCTTTCGCAATAGTCGTGTCTCCGTTGTTGACTTCAGAGGCCATGCGCTTCTCGACACATACGTACGGCCGACGTATGTTTACATTGCTGTAGTTCATGCGGACCACTGATGATCGCAAGTACAGTCACCCAGTGGAAGACTTTCGTACAGCGCAGACTGGGTTACACTACGCCCACCTTGCAAACGGTAAGTTCTCAAAGCCATCCGCAAAAGAGAGAAGTTCTTATACACGACAGCGCCGATGTTTACAGAAGTCCAGCAGCAAGTAATTAGTCTCATAAGGGACAAGATAATTGTCGGACACCGAATTTGGACTTTCCTTTCGGTAAGATTAACAGCGTTGAGTATTCACATTTTGTCCTTAATGTCCAATAGGTTCTTGGCTTAAAGCACCCGGCAATACATACAAGGGATCTTGCGTTATACCGCCCACTGAGGAGAAAGCTGCAGAGTAATGTGGTCGTTGAATTGGATACTCTGGTCCACATATACATGGGTCGAAACCTTGGACTGGATTATGAGAATTCCGTAAGAGGTGCTATGTACACTGTTTTGGAATACTTGTACTAATGGAAGAGTAGCTAGAGATTGCGCGTGCATGTATGGATCTATTTCGTTCCTGCCGTAATGTGTTTGAGGATGTAGTGCAGGAAGGAGCTTGGCCATGCGATCTACCTCCTGCGGAGCATAGAGAGCATTATTTGTAGACAGGGGGACTGTAGTGACCAATAGTATATAGGACAAGATGTATCCAAAGCAATGAAACGGAAGTGAGACGCGACTTGTTTAGTTGCCGGGAGTTGCCGTGAATAAGCCGCGAGACTCTTTTTCCGCTCATGTAGTCCTGGGCCACCCAACTGTTGTGCCCTCATCTCTTCCCCAATGTCATATCCTGATCCGTCCATGTTTCCAAACCATCCCTCCTCTCGCCCTTCAACTAGTGCCCATCCCAACGGTCACATAAATGGTTTCAAACGTTCACATCCCCAGCCTGAACATCCATTGTACGCGCTTTCACCCACCCTGTCTTACACAACACTCACCAAATCGCCAGCAGAGACGTCGTTCCATTGCCGTTAGCTGATCAAAGTTCCTGGTTCTACCCCGCAGTTGGATACAACTCTGACGAGGACGAGATCCAACTAGGCACCAGGGAAGGAAACTGGGGACGGAAAACTGCCAAGGGTGCTAGATGGATTCGACGCGGAAAGATGGCTGCCTGGGGACCGGGTGTAGAAGAATGGGAGGTATGTTTATATTATTCAGTATTCATTATTGTTTCATTCTCATCGTTGGCAAGGTCGAAGAAAGGACACGAAAACGTATCAAGCTGCTTCTGCCGCAGGATCGACGCTCTCCCTCTCCTCCGACTCTGCCCCATTTGTCGCGCTCTCCATCTCCACCCATTACATCGCCATATCCATCTCCAACTACTTCGCATCTCAGCTACACTTCTTTCGTGATGGACAAGGCCGTCACGCACACATTTAGGTCGCATCTCTTGGACGAACTTGAACATGCCACTAATGGGCTGATTGAAGGAGAAGCAACGTTACGGGCCGCCTTGGGAAGACTGTGGCAGGTCATGAGTGAAGATCCAGATCAAAAACACCAAGATTCGTCAGTTGTTCCCAAGCGGGAGGATGAAGACATCGCGCCTGACGAACAGGACGACCGCGAGCGGCGTTTGGCACGCGCACCTGACTTGACGCCTCCCACTCACAAATTGTTTTTGCTAAATCATCCAAATATAAGTCCCCCTGTACATGAGCCTTCTCATTTTGCATCTCCCCAAATGCAGATGGAGATGTTGGAAAAGTCGCTGGCGACATTGCGCGAGCTGCAGGATGACGGGCGGGAATACGTAGAACGACTGCAGGAGATTCGGGAAACTCTGGGGGATGTGCGAGCGCAAAGAAATACAGTTTGGGACGTTGTACGTGGACGTGCTATCAAAGAACTACAAGATGCTGCGTATGTATAAGTAGGAATGTAATTTAGATGGCGTAGGCATAAGTACTAGAAGTATTTTGGGCTTTTGTAAATGATATACAATAGTAAGGAGAATAATACGATGACTACAACAGCAGCTGAGCAGCTCTCTTGTTGTAACTGGTGGGTACTCCACATCGGCAATTAGTGGCATCAGATGTGGAGGGGTAACATAAGTACTACGTCGGGAACCGACGCCACAATGCTCATTCATATACTTCCTCTCTCTCTCTCCCTGCTTATTCTTCTACTCACTATTACTCGCTCAGTTTTCTCTCCATTGTCCAGCCTATAACGCGTGCAAGTCGCCTAGATTCAGAGTGCTGTCGCTCTTCTATCGCGTCACATCTGTGATCGGCTTACAATTAAGCACATACCTCGCACCCGCTTGCCAGCTGCTCGATTCGATTCCTGAAGCCACTCAAATTCCGCTGCCACCATCATCTGCACAATGGTGCTACCGGAATTTTCGTCACTGCATCTCAGCGGCCGAAAGTCCTCGCAGCACCCCATATCGATCTCGGAAGACATTCTCAACAACTCCAATCCTGACATGGAGAAACTAAAGAGCTATGCGAAATCTTTGCCGTATTCTATCGAGTCCTATTCAAAGATGGTGGAGATGCTTGATTTTATTCTCTTGCGGATTACCCAATGCATTGAAGCAAAGGACTATGATGTTGGGCTGCTGCAGTGGGATAGTATGCTCACATAGTGCGTCTCGTTCTTGTCTCTTCAAGTTGCTGTAATCTCTACTGACATACAAGCAATGCAGTTGGTCCATGTTGAAATATCCTATACCCAAGGATAAACGCGTCAAATTGGCGAAATTGTATTACCTAGTTAGCATTACACCCGGCATGTCCACTCAAATGGTTGCGACATGCGCGGATGCTTTCAAGGTGTTGACCAAGAGCAAGAAAACAATTTCCATTGAAGATATGAGATTACCTTGGAAACCTGTATACGATATTTTACGCGATGATCTCTTTC
This sequence comes from Cyathus striatus, assembly GCA_025738555.1. Taxonomy (NCBI): domain Eukaryota; kingdom Fungi; phylum Basidiomycota; class Agaricomycetes; order Agaricales; family Nidulariaceae; genus Cyathus; species Cyathus striatus. Next base: position 1,118,212 of record JAOVFP010000024.1, on the reverse strand, counting down.
TGACTAGACGCCAATATGAATATACGTGAGTGACAATTCTGGACTATTAAATGATGATGAGACTGCTAAATCAACGTGCCAAAGTCAACTCTCATGGTGTATGGGCTATATAGCCGACAATTCACGGCGGTTCTTTCATCCTGCAGCCATCAATGAAATGCTGGAGACCTTCGTTCCACAAATGGATGGCACCAAGTTGGATGTAAGTCTAGAGGCAACTTACCCCTTAATTTTCATTTCTGACTGGACGATGTAGAGTATCCTTTCATCCCATTACTATCTCATGACTTTTTTACCGCTTTCCCATCCCCAATACTACCTGCCCATGTTATTCCGCCTGTGGGAATCCATAAACTCGTACAAGTATGATGAGCGCATGTTGCACTTTATCTCGAAACTCGTCGAGATGCACGTCGCTCCTGAAGTCAGTGATCCTAGGAAAATAGCACAAATTCCAGATGATGAGAGATCTGAGGGTGAGGGAAGACCAACCTGGACGTCCAGTATAAATGGCGTCGCCGAGAACGGTTATTGGCCAGGACTATTCAAAGATGTTGGCATATTTTCAAATTACGAATGGGAATTCCTGATGTGTAAATGCCTAGCCTCCATGGGTCAGTGCTTAACGTAGATCTTACATTTACGACGCTTAAGGTTTAAAAAATATGTGCTGTAGAGATCCCTCTGGCAGACGGTGGGTCTCTCACAACCGGTCCGTCTGCCGACAATCAAGCAGGCTTCGAGATTGGAAGACTGCCCAAGCCTCAATGGAGAATTCGTATGTAGACATATTGTAACCAATTCCAGCGGTATTCCTAATATTCGAGCCAGTGTCATTGTCACGTATCATTGTGTATTCCATGGCGCAGGATGGAATACCAGTGCCTCCTTCCAATGCACCGACACCGATGTTTTCACCCCTTCCATCTGGAGTAAACACTCCTCAGATCCAAACCACTAGTCCAGGTGACTACCTCTCCGCTAATCTAATAAAGAAAGCGCAGCATAGGCCTAAAGCATATCTTGCTGGTTCGCGGGCCTTGGATTCTTTGGCAAGATTGATCGCTTCCACTGAGAGTTTCTTCCACCCATCCAATTCCGGCACTTGGACGTCTGATGTATGTACCTTTTCTTGCCCTCCATGTGGCTTCCCGTCGGCTACCGTATATGTATTCTATAATTTCAATACATATACTAATTATATTCTTTTCAGCTGAGTGCATTCATCAAATACATCGTATACGACTTCAATAAGCGTGATTATTGCATTTTTAATGTTGTTTTTGATAATAACGAGATTCATATAGGATGGCACGAAGAACAAAAGCCTGATTGCAAAACTCCAAAGGTTTGACTCTACAATAATCCTTGAAATGTTTGCTCACATGGCTACAGAATCGACGGCTAACGAAGTTAATGAGAAGAGAGCTTGTGAAGTCGCTCAGAACGGTGACATTACTAGCAATGTTCTCCCAAGATTCAACAACAGTTGGCAATATCCAGGCGTGCCTTAAGTCCATGAGCGTCATGGAGCCTGACTTAATCCTTCATCCTGTTTTGGAGCGTGCTGTTCCCTCTTTAGAAGCATTAACCGAGGTCGGTTGACAGGGTCTTATTTTTTTTTTAGGGTTGTTCCTCACATCTTAGCAGACGCAACGAACGATAGCGGTGATCAAGGCGTTAGGTGCAGTTGCACCGGCCATTGTATCCAGAGATGTTTACTACGGCGGTGCAAAGCACTTGGTCCCCATTTTACAGCTCCTTATTCCGGGAATTGACTTAGTGTGTACATTTCTTTCATATACATGCGCGAACATGTTTTGACCAACCTTTAAATAGAATGATCCATCCAAAACAGTGTGTTTCTTCCTTCCTGTGAGTGTACGTAGTCTAATGCTTTATAGCTCTGCACAACAGCATTCTTGGTGGAGATCTCGCAGTATATCAAAATTGGCGACTTGTCCTCGTTTGATGAGCCAGTTAATGGTGGCTCTATTGATACTGAGCCTACACTTCCCCCTGACACCGGGGTTTCTATCCCCTCCTTTTCAATGGATGACCTTGATACACCTTATACCGATGTTACTCCAAGGCTAACAAAGGAAGAAGAGGATGCCATGTTAAAGGTGAGAAAATATACATATAAATGTCGTTACGGAGCTGTAGCTTTATGCTTCAGGACTCTACTGGTAGTTTTCCTGATTGGGTTGCAAGTTTTGTTCGTCGAGTAATCCAGCTCTTGGAGAACTTGCCGGAAGAAGGGCCTGATGGCTCCAGCGGTGGAGCAACCGAAGGTACGTTTAGCATCTTAATTGAATCACCCCGCTCTCAATGACACCAAAAATGACACCTTTATCAGTTCAGGTTGTCGACGCTGTGGCTGGTGCCTGTAGTCAAATATGCGTCCATTTATCCGAACCTCTGTATGACATGGTTCTGAATATGGTGTATGATTATGCGAGCACAAACGTACGGTCTAATGCTGTTCGAGCAATTCACCAACTGGTGGAGTGTGTTGCAAATGCAGATCCAGTCAAAACATTAGACAAATTCTTCCCATTTTGTTCTATGAACATAAGAACCGAGTTAGAAAACGGAGCCAGCTCGTTGAGGACAACATCATCCTCTACGCCTATTCCATCGGATGCAACGTTACATTGGAGTAGGTCTTTTTAATTCGAAACAGACTTACGATTGCTCATTGTGGTAGATTTGGCTATCCTTAGGGGGACAGTATACAAGTAAGTATACCATGCAAGCATCTTGTTACATGTAAAGCTAATAGCACATTTTAGTGATGGCAGATCAGTCAGTAATAATTTATCATGCGCTTGTTGTTTCTGACACAGGGTTCCATAGATTTTGAAGTACAAGGATGAGTTTTTACCTTTGCTACACCTGTTGCATGACAAGACATTGTCAAAGAGAGGTTACTCCTGGAATGGGAAGCTGATATCAAGTCTTTTATTAACGCTGACTCACGTGTACCCATTGGAGAACAAGTTCGTGAACCCTAATGAATGGTCGAGTGAAGGTTAGCACCGAAAAGCAGCTGAATATATGACCATATTAACTATTTATAGAATTCAAAAAGTATCACCACAGGCATTGGGGTAAACTATACGCCCCAGATGAGGTGGAGGTGTGTGATCCTTATACCAGGTATTTTCTCTGTACGGAGCTTCACCTTTTACTTTTTTTTTCAGATATGCTGGCATATGCCTAATGATGAAGAAATCGACTTCTCCCTTCAAATTTTCCGGGAGTTGGTGGAACCTACTCTCTTTAAATTGGAGACATTGCTCATGGCAGGTGTGTATACTTGCATTATGTGCTGTACGCGCATTTAGCCTATTTAACTACAGATTCCGTTCGAGATGCCGTATGGAGAAATGAATTTTGCCGGTCAGTATGATATTCATACATTATATCAATTATCTCAATGCCATTCCCTTCCAGGCACCTCACCCTTGTTCGTAATGCTTTCGCTGGCATACCGACATTTTTCCAACATAAATCGTCACCGGAAGAAGTTCATGCTGCAGCACTGACAAGTGATATATTGTACGTAGCATTTTGCTGCACCTTTTAACATAGACTGATACATTAACAGGGGAGAAATACCCGAAATGATTGCGACTATCGAACCCCTTGCTTCTGGATTTAGCCTAAGGAACTCGGAAGATCCCCGATACCAATATATATCCAATCTCCACCAACGCTTTGGCAATTTCCTACACGATGCCTCTGTTGCTTTGCGTCAAGAAGGAGATCAGAATACTGTGGATGCAGTACAGATCTTGGTGGGCGATATAACCTGTAGGGACAATGTTTTCGCACTGACTTTTGTCTAGGTCAGGTCTGTCCGGACTTACCTAATGGAATATGGCGATAGTAGAGATAGGTAATTTACTTCGTTTTATCCTTCGGCCCGTTACTCATGATGATGTATGCTGCGTTCTAAAGTTATTATGTGAATGAAGATCAATATATATCCGAGAAAAATGTCGCTCGTCAGTACGCCGGTCAAAAAGTTTGGCCACGGGCTGTATACGTTCGCCGAGCACGGTTTGCACTCGAAACTTCCTCCTAAGTACACCTATTAATCGGGTTGAATAGATATTATAATTCTGCTCGATTGCGTTGGAATTCAATCGAACGAATGCGAGGCCCACTAGAAGACAGCCTCATTGACGACTTAGTCGAGTGGTCCCTGTGGCATTATGCAGTAGTTAGAGAGTAAGTAACCGATTTTCTGTCATAAGAATGTCACTTCAGTTGCCAGCAGGTCAAGTCAGTCCGTGCTAGAAGCCATATGTAGTGTATGATGAACTCTTGATTTCACGTGGATTGGCTCTAATCCAGAATCTGGCCTTAGGTGTACGACGGAGTCCGCCGACGCGCACTCCCAGTTCTCTACAAAGCGCTGGAGCCAGGAGTTGATGATGATCGCATGAAAGGCTCGTTATGGACGATAAATCTTCCATCTTTCGGAAAATATGCAATTTCTGGTAAGACAGCTTTCTATACACCAGACTGAGAGCTCATTTCATTACCGAAGAGCCCACCCTAGCCTCCAAGTTCATCGAAATGTTGTTTCAATGTCAACATAACGAAAAGGCGTGTATTGACGAAGTATCTCCATACTCTCTCTAATTTTCCAACAGCCATCTATTCAAGATGCAGTATCTGCTGTTGTTGAAAATTGTTTGTTTAATTGTATAGCATGTTAGTATGCTGACTAAAAATACTCAGGCCTAAGCAGTTTCGTGGAGCCATGCAACCTTGTTTATGATATTTCAATACCCGAGGTGGCCTCAGCTGTTGCCAACCTCAAAAGCCAGTTACATACAACACCAGAAGACGAAACCCTGACACAACGCTGTCGAGAAGGGCGCATTCTACGTGTTGAAGATATCGATGGCGCGGTTACGATTACGGTATGCACGCTTCAGGTCATGTCATCCAGCCGATGATGAGCTGTATCCCAGAATGCGCATGTAATGTCTGTTGCAAAATCATCTCGTACACACTGGAGATATGCGATATATGCCGTCAGGTGTTTACGAACACTAGTGAGACGAGATATCCCCTTAACACCAGAACAAATAAAGTTCTTCTTGGAGAAAGTCCACGATGATCACCCAACTATTGTATGTATATGTGATTTTCATGTACGCTACTCAAGTCGCTGATTTTTTTTCAGCGCTATGTAAGTGCTTAGACAATAGCATAGAATTACTCACCCACCGAATCTGCAGTACGCTCAACGAGCGGTGATGAAGAGTATCAGAAATATTAAATTAAGGACTTTCTGTGATACCCCAACCGACTTGGTTCTTGCGCGCCATCGCAATCCCTTGAAGAAGGATGTTTCGATCTGTCCCACACGTCAACTAACATCTCAATTTTTAAACAATTTCAAGATTCCGGTTGACTTGAAGTCCGTACAAAAAGAACCGTCCGTCATTTCTTTTTCTTGGCCATCGCAATTCATGCTGAGCGACCCTGTAGCATTTTTTTTGACAAAGATCCTCCCGGATGGTTAACGTGGGGTAAAAGCGTACCTTTATATAAGCCACCTCACCTTCTCAAGTCCACGTTCCAACCCTGGGAACCTGAAAGTGCAGATGCAATCCATGCTGTTCGGAAACTGGTCATCGATCCTTTGTATTGGGAGAAAATAGCGTCGTATTACTCCGAGGAGAATCATGAAACGGCCATAACTCAAGACAATGTTTCCTGTGTTAAATCTATTTGTAAGGTTCCGCTTTTGCTGCATTTGATAAAGCTTATTTCCTTGATTATAGTCCAGCTCCTCGAGGATGAACCCTTTGAGGCTTTCAAACCTATTGCAGAATCGATGATTTTGGACAAAGATCAAAATAAACAACGAGCTGCTGCTGAGCTCCTAGCAGGCGTACTTGGCGGTTAATATTTTATGTCTACATCAGATATGAGCATATCTAATCTTTCCAGTAGGGTCGAAGCACTGGCCAGCATCGAAGCAAGATAAACTCTGGAAATGGTTCAAGCCTCACATTAAAATCATTTTTTCAAAAAATATTAAAACAGATACGTTGATGATCTGGACATCTTTCCTGGAGGTGCGTTGTATTCGCGACTACTTTTAGGGCAGTGCTAAAAGTATGAGACAGTACATGTTTTATCGAAGAGATCCCCGAAGAATCCAGCCATTAGTTGATTATCTGGTAGAAGCTTTCAACCATATGGACTTCAATGCGGAGTTGTCGTTCGATGCTGTGAAAATACTTTCTCTTTATAGAGCATTTTTTGAAGAACTTGGGAGAAAATCTGTCCCCTGGATGGACGATGCTGTCGAACGCTCCTGGCATGAAATTCGAAGTGAGCATGAAGACGTGAGATTTCTTTTCTTCATCGCATACTTTTACTCACTGTTATCTCAGGTTCGCGCCTTCATTGGTGAGATTCTCGCATTCACGGAAAATATCAAGGTTTGGAGGTCGGTAAAATTGCACTTTATTTCCGCTAACTATAGCTACAGTGGCAGACCAGGCCTTCCTTGCCAACAACGGAGGTATTTGTACGGGAGTGTCAAGTTCTGCCCCATGATTACGACATCATGGGCATGAGAGGAACCTACCACAAGGCGCGAGTTCTCGAGCTTGTCGAGTTATTCAAAGTGTGGCGTGAAGAGCGCGCTCCAGGTGTTCGGGCATTCCATTCAACATATGATCGGTGAGTGAAGCTCAGACTAAATGGGTAAATTATCCACTGAGGAACTTCTTGGTAGCGTTGGGATTGCGGTTTGCAAGTGGCTATATCAGTCAATCCACGACACACATGCGATATCGACTTTCGACTACATTCTTCCTCTTATGGTTGGTGAAAGATGCTTAAAAGTTTCCTGTCCGTTGGCTAATTTTAATATCTTTTCAGCCGGAGCTATTCCGATTTACGGAAGGTAGGCTATTAGACAGCAGGCGTAATAGTTGGGCTGAAACCTTTGTGCTACACAGTGAATGACAATAATGAGCTTGCCTCGAGGGGAAGTACATTGTTGGTCCGGATGTGTGGTGTTACACCGCCGCCTTCTCTTGTTAATCCTATATTGGATGCCATTTTCGATGCAATACAGAATTCACCTGTACGTGTTACGCATACTACGGAAACAAATCTACATACTAACCTTCTCTTTCAGTCGTGGAAAGTCAGACTGAAGGCTTTGCCTCTTGTTCAGGGTAAGCCTACTCATTTTTGGAAGGCGGGCTGTCAATATATAGCAAAAAAAAATCTTACTATACATGGTCCTTTAAGTCTTCTACTTCCGTCAATTGCCTCTAATCGGCGAAATCAAGATAGTGGAAATGTTGGAGGTAAGTTTAGAAGACACGTCGCATCCATGAGAGTTACTTGAACACGTTGTAGGTTTTGTGCAGGTGCTTGGACGACGAAATCATCGAGGTCAGGGAAATGGCAGCCACGTAAGGGTTTTTTAGATTGGTGTATTTATCGATATCTCATGCAGTCCATATGTTGTTTAGAACACTTTCCGGAATTCTTCGATTATCACCGCGGCGCAGCATTCTCACTCTCAAGGTTCGTTTGAAAATACTCCGCGCCGTGCTTTTCATTAGTTCTGACTACTTTTACCTTTCTTAACGTAGGACCGGTTTGTACGGTTACTAAAGAATAGTACAATTCTTGGAAGACAGGACTCTGGCTACAACAAAGCAATTAGGCAGCGGCATGCGGCTATTCTGGGTATATGCGCTTTGGTTGACAGCTACCCTTACACCGTGGAGAAGTGGATGCCCGAACTGCTAACCAGTGTTCTAGCTGAGCATACTTATGATCCAGTGAGTTCAGTTGAAGGTCACGGGTGTGATGCATGCGTAATGGCTACGTCTTGCGTTAGGTTCCTATTTCAACGACTGTGCGAAAGTGCGCAAGTAACTTTAAGAGGACGCATCAAGATACGTGGCACGAGGATTCCAAACGATTCACTGACGACCAGTTGGCTGCGCTGTCAACGCTGTTGACGGGGTCGTCATATTGTATGTTATCTTACTCTCTTCCATCAGTATGGTTTACTTACTCTTAGAGCTCTAGATGCTTAGTATGTTAGTAAAATATTCAGTCGGAATGTACTACGTAGATCTTCGAGAAATCTTTCACTAACTGATGATATTGTTTGAATGTCTGTCTACCTAAGCTTGCCTACAATGGGTCACCGTCCGACATGCACTAAAAACGCAAGAAGAATTACTACGTAAAGCAAAAGAATAAAACGGAAATCAGGTTATGCACACATGCACGTGAGTAATAGGGGAAAGAGAAACTAAACGCGTAAGTGGGGTATCTGATTTGTTGGTGAAAGCATAGTGGGGGTTCTAGGGCTAGACAGATTGGCAGGAGTTCCCTCTCCATCTTCCAAGTTTGCGTCAGACTTCGTGAGACCAGGCTCTGTCGTCTCGATTCCATCGGACGTGCCGGAGCGAGAGCCTGCCTGCGGAACCAAGTCTATGGGCGCAGTAGTGCGGTTTTGATACCCGGATTTGACGCGGTTGTTTGATACAGATTCTCTGTAAAATAAGATCAATAACAAATTAAAAAAGAAAACACACTAGGTAGGTAGATTGAGCAGAAGGAGAAAAAGATGAAAATATAATGGTTGCATGAAGATTGCATACCTTATTTCCGCTATCAAGTCCTCGATATTGTACCAGGCCAAAGGGCCATATGCAATACCTCTCCACCAACCTAGAAGGTCAGGAGGGCCTATGAAGGCGTGTGCGTGGAGATGATCCGTTACAGGAATCTTATTGTCTTTGAAAGGTGGCGTAATGAAGCCAATGCGAAATTGGTTGTTTGGGTTATGTAATGGAGCTGAGGTAGGAAGAGGGGCAACGGAAGGAGTGAGGGGAGTTGATGTCGGAACCAGCGAGGTAAGGAGGTGTGCGCCGAGGTTACGGACATTGACGAGAAGAGGTAGGTCTGATGATGACTTGAGTTGACAAAACATTGCAAAAGTTGAGTTACACGGATGCCGAGGGGGATACTAAGAAGAGACACACCAATGTGTATATTGACGGCACATGCAAGCTAGTGGAGGAGTCGATGTAGCATCAGTAGTGAGAAATGAAATGATAGCAGCTAGCAGCTAGACGGACTTGAATGCTATGATTATGTGTCCTTTACTGGAGACGGATTCGCCCTTTCGCGATATGCAGTAAAGTTATCATCTCTCCAAAGGACCTCAGGCTGAGTTGATCCAGCAGGGAATGAGGGAGAAAGCGGGGAATTGGGGGTGACATGACTTGCAGAAGCTACGATTCCGCACATTGGGCATCCAGCCTTTGGAGCGAAGGCCATGGCGGGATAGAGATTGGAAAAGATAAAGTTCCAAGGTTGATATTTCGGCGTAGGATGACCAAGATAGGAGTTGGAGAGAAAGAAGAAAATATGAGGTTGGCGGTGCTGCGTTCGAAGTGGTAACAAGTTAGATGTGCTAGCCAAGGACGGGGCTGCGGTATTTCCTTTTCCGGTATGTACTATAACCTTGGTACAACCGAATCCGCACGTGATCCCCAAATGCCGGCCTCTCCATCCACTTCCAATGCAATCTCCCCGACCGTCGTGCTTTTTGATGACTTCAGAGAGCAGCTCGACGACCACAACGACAGAAGGGAGCGGCTCATAAAGGTTTTTGTTCTCCAAGCCCTGTGCTCCATCCATTCACCTCACTTCTCTCCCCAGGCTAGCCGAGATGTAACTAATCTCTCCAAGAAGGTTATCTTCCTTCTGCATAGGACCATCCTGGAAGGCACTATTCATACTAATCAAGATACCCTCGAAAAGATAGCAGCGCGTCGTGGCTACGAAAAGCTTCGAGAAGTGCAGCAAATATACGCCTCTCTGAAGGATGAGCTGTTCGGTGATCGTTTCTGGCGATATCACCGACAGGTCTCTCCGGGTCTTCAAGAGTACATTGAAGCTCTCAGCTTTGCCCACTACCTGGATCATGGTACCTTGATTACCTTTCATGACGTTCAAAAATCCCTTTCTGACCTAGATGGCGTTTCGGTACGTTTCCAGTCATTCGTCCCCCAGCCTTCTATCATTGTTGATGTTTAGTGTTTCGTTTAGTATTTCCCATTGACAGTATCCGACTATCTCTTGGGTCTCTCTGACCTTACTGGTGAGCTAATGAGGTTCGCTATATCGGGCATATCACGCCGAGGTGGACGTGCCAAAGCCACAGAAGTATGTGCGTTCATGAGAGCATGCAAAGCAGGTGAGTGCAGACGGTCATCTCTTTCCGGGTGCACCTTCCTGACGTTTCCATATTCTGATAAAGATTTTGAACGCTTCACTCCCTACGTTCGTGATCTTAACAAAAAACAAGCAGTCACATCACAATCGCTTGAGAAGATTGAAGACGGTACGAACTTCCTTTCTCTCTTAACCATTTTCTCATATCAGATTTCATGTGAATCTAGCCGCCTATGCCATTTTTGTCCGTAGTTCCGAGTACGACCTCCCTCCGGAGATGCTCGACGACATCGTCTCGCAAACTATTTCTTCTTACAGCAGTTCGGCGTACGGACATGAATATTCTCAAAACAGGGGTAAATCAGAGCGCTGGAGAGATGATGACACCGATGGAAATGACTTCTAGAGCTACTTAATGTACGTACCTTTCTACCCAACGTTGCTTGTAAGCCTGTTCGTGCAACATTGGTAGTAACGATTACATGTTAAACTTGTTGTAGATTCTTGCAAATATTATCATGATGGTACTATACACCATATTCTAATATACTGCACGCATGAAATCCTACAAATTAATCAAATACAAGTTTGTAAAGCAAACATCAGTTCCATCGAACATTCTCGTAAAGTGTACACCTCGTATATGAGTCGTATCCGCAAGTTTAAAATGTCAAGTCGCCAAGTCCGACTCTCTCAGATCGTATTTTGGAATCTGCTCCAAAGAATGCCTGCTTTGTGGTAGTAGGGAAATGGATAAATGAAAAGCGGGTACCTCGGAAATCCTATAGCTTATAGATCGACAGCCGCAGAGGGTACTGACAGATTCAGCCAGTCACCCCTCCTCCCATTAAACTCCAGAAGGTAAGTATGTTCCATCACAAAAGCATTTCTACGGACCTGACGGCTTTTTACCTTGTAAATCTGTGGAGTCACCCCATTCAGAGAGATGGATTTCAGAATCTCAGAGGATTCAAGTGGAGAAATAGCGGAATCCACATTAGAATCAGGAGAGGAAATCCGCATTTTTATTGCAACTATGATGGTCTCTGTGTCGCCGATTTGTACGCGTATGGGTGGTGAGGTCTGAAACAATGAAGACGACCTTGAATCCGTTTTACTTTGGATTCCTTGCACGACAATTGTTATATCCTTAGCCTTCGGAAGCATGTCCTCACTTGTACCACTTCGGGAAGGTAATGAAGCGCCTTCGAAGAGATTTAGTGACTCTTCGCAGTCAGAGTCTGGCTGTGCGAGGTTCGCTGTTCCTGAGCTGGCTGAACTTGGACTTAGTTGTCCAGGCTCGCTGAGCATATGCGGTTTACTCGGGCCTTTTGGGACGACTGCTTCGCCTTCGCCATCTGATTCTGCGACATCCTGCTCCTTTCCAAAAAATATCTTGTAAAACAGCTCCAGAAGTATTCCAGCCATCGCAAATATATATTTTATGTACGCGAACAGTCCAGAACTGGTTGACATTTCATGAGAGCGTACCACGAGGGTTCGCGAAGTGTGGTCTCTACTACCGTGTGGACCAGTTTCAATACTAGTTACAACAGCTGCATCGGACAGGAATGGCTCCTTCAAGCCCGAACAGTCGTCTGATTCCCTGCGAGATAATCTTGGTTGAAGCTCCGCAGACTTCAAACGAGGTGACGGTGGTGGTGTAGGTAAAATCCCACCAGCATCTTCTGCATCTGGGGACTCAATGAATGTAAACGGGCAAAGAATAGAAGCACTCCATTCGACTAAGGAGGCTTTCCCATTGTTATTTCGAGAAGCATAAAGAATATGGGTGGGGCTCGCAGAAATTTGGCTCCCGGAAGGGTCAACAAGGAAAGCGAAGTGTATGTCAACCTCTGGAGCCGGTCCTGTGGAAGAAGGGGCTGGAAGAAATGTACATCCAGATTATTTGAAGACAAAATTGTAAGTGGCGTTGAAGAATCTATTCCCAACATGTGCGACAAGATTATAAGTGGAATCCGTACTATCTGATTCGTGGGGACAAAATTCAATGGAAGTATCAATGTCTTGCGCAGTGTCTCCTTCATCAAGCCGATAGGCGCTAGTAATGCATAATCCTTGCCCGAGGATACTATGTGCGCTACGCGGCACCTTTCCAGGAGATGGTCTGATATCCAACTCGTGGCGGCGGAGGTTGAGCCGTATGAATAGGTGTAGACAGATACCGTTCCATCTCCACAAGCAGTTATGTTCCCAGAATAGTCAATTGACACTAAGGCACCAGAAGAAGCGGAAAGAATATAAAGATCTGGTATGACTAATGCGCGCAAGGCTGGTGCACGAGGTGTCACAAGGACTAATGACGCGTTCTTACAATGAGGCAGGAAGCTACATAGCAGACTTGTTAATCAGTAAGAATGCGATATAACCAAGAACAGGACATACTCGTCATTTCCGAAGGCCCAAAGTTGATAAGCGGATGGATCTGCAAGCTGAGCTATACGAACTACGCCGGAAACCCCTTCTGGGACATTGTAGATGCAAGAAGCATCGGAGCTATTGAAAGTCCAACCGTCTTGTGAAGTCAAGGCTATTTGACCGGCCTTTCCATTTTCAAGTACAAGGGTACCGTTATACCCGTAGTGTCCAAGCCACTCTATCTCGCCGGACGAATACACAATTCGATAGGTGAACTCGGATAACAATGTTTGAGACCCAGTCCCAATATCCGCAGGAATAGGAATACACAAACGTAAATGACCGCAATGGTCAATATGCTCTGCAGGATGTCGTTCTTCCTCCTCCTTCGAAACAAGATGCACGAGTTCTGCAAGGTCACCTGAGGTTGCGTCGATTGGGTTATCATCCATATACTGGCTTTCATCCTGAAAATCATGTTCACTCCATTCTCCTAGAGATCTCCCGCCCTGTGGGATATTAGTCCATAGCTGCACCCTGGCTCCTGTACGCTTCAGTTCAGCATAATCGCTCTCGGAAAGAGTAGCAGAGAATTGAATTGTAGTCGAAGGCGACTGCAAGCCAGAAGAAGGCTTGTCTGAAACCGTAAACCGATCCCCAAGGGCAGGAGTGAATGAAATTTGCATGATTAAGATGAAACAGCCGTGGGTCTCAGTAGTATTCAATCTTGGGTCATAATAACCAAGGTCCAAGACTACAGGTTTGCCTCGAGGACGCAGCTACTATGATGATGATGATGATGATGATGATTCTTGTTGATCTAAATATAGAATGCGAATGGCATACCGACAAGCGGTCACGTGGGTGACAACTTTAATCACCTTAAAGTTAAGACAACTCAAAAGATCCGAAAAATATTTTAAAAAGTGTATGTAATGTAATTATAACGTACAACATGTAAATCATACATCATAGATATATTCCGACCATTAAGATCCTAAATTATTCATGTACTCATCGATAATGCCCGCGCTGTGCACGAGTACGTGATTCTCGGGGGATACGCGGAGGAATCAGCCCAATGTCTTCATCATCATCATCATCATCATCATATTCATCTTCATCGTCTTCACCGCCATCAGGCAAGGGACCTTGCATGAGATCCAAGTCAGCCATATTAATGACTTGAGCGATGGCTTTCTGAGGTGGTCGCGATGCATTGGCTCTGTCCGCAACATCTTTTTTCCATCGCCTGTGCGCAAGTTGAGGGGGAAACTTTAGTGAATTGGACGATCCATGAAAGGACTCACTGTTTACGGGAAAGCCACTCCTTGTACTTGGATCCATCGGGCCCCCAATCTTTGTCTCCAGAGAGGCGCAATGCATGAATGTATTTCTCAACGAGGTTGTCCAATGCAATGTTGGGTATCATTGGACGCGATCTTGCAAACGCCGACCGACAAATTGGACAGCCATTCCTACGCTAGTTTGATGCAATCAGGACTACATAAAAGACACGACATACGGATGGCGTACGTTTTTCTTCAACCATAGACAGCCGCATTCGCCGCAGAAACTATGTCCGCAGGGATTACCTACTTGTGCGCCGACGCTAATTTTGGGTCAAACGACGTAACTGAACTACACGGACGAGCTGTAACTTACAATAAATCAAAGCATCTATGCGTAGCAAAAGTTAGGTCTGTACGCTTCATTTCGGCCTAACGCATCGCACGCACATTGGACATATAATTTCATCCTCGAATGCTGCCAAGAAGTGTGTTTCATCTTCGCTGGCCTTCTTCTTTCCTTTCTTAGCAAACGAATATGGGCATTCATCTTCTGAAGGAGATCGAGGCCGCTTCAATGGGGACCTTGACGAGTGGTAATTGCTGGGCAGTGTGGTAGGTTGATTGACAAGGTTGGTGGGCGGACCGACTGCACCGTCTAATTGCAATGAGTGAGCAAATCAGAAGAACGGATGCATACGACGGGAACGCACTGAAGAAACGTGATGTTTGGGGCACTGATTGTGGAGGGCGTGCTGGTAACGCTATGCAATAGACGGCAGTGTTAACGTTCGTTCAGCCGCTGGAAACGGAGAAAAGGGGCTACCATGAGCTGATTTGGACTGGTTACACGATGAGTAACGTACATAATGACGGAGGCATACTTGTACTTGGGATTCCAAATACGACGGCTTAGGAACGTGTTAAATGTGAATAGGAAAGGAACAGATCGATGCATACGTTGAAATCCAGAGGGTTGGACAGGGTTCTGTGTTAACCTGTGTTCGAGCTGGTCCAACTCGTGGAGAAAGGAGTCGTCGATTTCATCGTCGAACTGATAGTGAGAACTACCGGAACTGGCGGGTCGAGGAGAGCTAGGACCAGGTATTGGTGGTGGGTCAGGATGACTGTCGGGGGCGCCTAAAAGATTATCCCAATCGACGTTCTGCAGGTCGGCGAGGTCATCCGGGAGGTCATCGAAATCGTCGGCCATAAGTTAAAGCTAAGCTTAAGTTAGTTGTTGTATTCAACAAAATCAAATAACAAACCATTCACGCGTGCATCACGTGTACAGATCACTCATGTGATCGAGCACATTGATTATCTATTTTTGGAGCAACGGATGTCGGCAACTTTTATAATTATAATGACGGACAGCATAAGCGGACAATGATAAGTAGCGTCCCGCTTTGGAAGTGAATCCGGAAGCACCGGACGCAGTGCAAAATCATTCATCATCCCTCTCCTGGTCTATACATATCCAGGCGATGGATGGATAGCGCGCGACAAGAGCGGTTCGGCTTGAGGGCTACGTAGCGAGCTTATGTGCCTCTGGGCTCTGCAGCCATAGCCCAGAAAATGGCAAAAATAGGACAGACGGGCGCATGGAGATTTATATTCCTGAAGCATGGTTTCATCCTGCCAAGACTTTGTGTCGAGTGTATTGCACCTTCCAACTTCCAACCGCTGGCCTCCCTTGTGCTTCCTTATGGCATCCAGGAGAAATCTGGAGAAATGCTGGAGTGGACGGGCATGCAAAAATAGCTTGTCATGCCAAGTCGTTTCAGACCCCGTCCAGGTGCAAATATTAACGTCTAGCTCTTGTGCCACTCCCAAAATAACCCCAGACATGACGGCTGCCGTACATTTCCAAGACTTGCTTGTTACTCCATTCAAGTCTCCAACGGAGATGCATTGATGCCAGTTTGAACTAATAGATGTATTATTATGTACCGCTAACTGGGAATGGTAACCGTCAATGTGGAATATACAGTATTATCGTACACGTAGAGAGAGAGAAGGGGGGATAAATAGTACAAAGAGTAATTACGTCGACAACGAATAGAACCTCAAAAAAAAACAGAAACCCGTAGCAAAGTGGTATATACTCGGCTCCAGCATCATGTGTTCTATCATTCTCGCTCTTGGGACAGGCTATCCCCGTTTACTTCTCTTCTTGGCGCGGATGATGAGAGGAGAGAGCCAATGGCCATTGACGCTCGTGCTCTGGGTGAATATTCTGCGGATTCACTTCTGTCCGACGACGAGTAAGGAGACGGAGGGAATTGATCGTGCTGTGATGAGGGATGTGATGATTCGTACATGAGAGAATGAGAAGGATGTGGGGAGTGAGATGAACGATGACGTTTACGTGGATGGTCATTGTGGTACTGCATATGCGGGTCTCTCGCAGAGGACGCGTGGGGGAGGGTGCGAGGAGGTGAACGGCTTCGCGAGTCAGCTCGAGGATGGCGGTACTGGTAGGATCGGCGAGAAGGTCGCTGGTCGCATGGACGGGGAGATTGGGTGAAGGAAGGCGTAGGGTAGTGGTAATTGCCGTTTACAGCATGGTGCTGTTGAGCGGGAGTTTCAGCATTTTGCTGATAAACTTCCAAAATAGAACGGTGCAAAGACGCAAGTGAAGCTAAACGCTAAATTGACAGCACACAGATGAGCGGAAAGCACAGCAGAAAGCACGAGCAAGAACGAACCTGGTCTTCGGCAGCCTTTGCATTGAGCATGGCAAGGAGCATGTCGCGGTCGCCATCGCCTTTTGCGCGATATGCGCCGAGTATCTCACGTAGACTGGGAGGGGGAGACTGGAAAGAGATAATAATAATAATAATAAAATGATGAGTACGATGGCGGGGAGGGCAGGACGGAGACAACGGGGACTAACCTGATCGAGAGCATTGGCAGCATTGGCGAGGATACGCTTGATATCATGTTCTGGGGGGGGATAATGGAGGGAGGAGTGGTCTGGGAGGGAGTAGGGAACAGAAGCCATAGTGGACGGGAGAGCAAGGGGGGGCCAAGAGACGAAATGGCTGAGAGGTTGCTCTTAAGCTGGTGCAAAGACCTATTTTTGTCGGACCAAGACTTTTTGCCAAGACCATCATCGGACGCCTGAAGGCTGAGCTATTTTCGAATGAGGAAAATGTTCGGGAGCCAAGAATAGCTGCAACACAATTACTTATAAATTATATTTTTACAGACCCACCGAATGATGCATATATAATATATCCAGATCGCAATTTCACTCCATCCGCACCCAACATCACCCCCCACCACCCCTCACCCTATCCTCTTGGCTCCCCTTTGTCACTCTCTCTTGGAACTCCCCTAACGCGTGACGACGCGTGACACACAGCCAAGCCGGCACCGTCTATCCAAATAGCAGCCAATCACACTCCGTCTATTTATGGACACCTCCCACGGAGCTGGGCGGATCGCTGGCGATTGTTACGCGTTCCAAGTCGGTCACGCCGTTTCAGTTAGATCCATGCTATATTCAATACTCAATATTAATATTCAACTCTATGACTTGAGTCGCTCAATATCCACTCAACGCCAAGTCAACCTTCTTCAAACTATTTTAAGCATTCTCCGCTTTACAAGCCTCGCTCGTATCCAATTTGAGTTTCGTGCTCATCGTTTCTGCCTTGCATGTCACACTCAGTCTCAGAGTCCCAGTCCGTCACCACCCCAACCACCCCGCTCCAGCCATTCCTGCCCCTCTACTCCTACAAGACAAACTGTCCCCAAGCCCAGCTCTACTATGTGCGGTATGTTGACGCTGCCAATCGTGCAATCACTCTGCTAGGCAACGGCCCGGTCGGCTTCGATCTAGAGTGGAAACCTAACTTTGTCAAGGGCGCACAGGAAAACCCGGTGGCTCTCGTTCAGCTTGCGACTCATCAAGTTGTCGTCCTCATACAGGTCAGCGCCATGAAAGGTGAAAGTTTTTGCTTCTATCAACCATGATTCCTTACCGTTCCAACAAACTATTCTCGACCAATATTAGAGTTTCCCGAAAAGTTGAAAGAATTCCTTGAAAACCCAGATATTGTAAAGGCTGGCGTTGCTATTCAAAGTCAGAACCACCTACTAAATATTACATGCCTCCATCTTAATCCTTTAGCATATTAGATGATACTCTAAAACTCTACAGAGACTACAAAGTCTCAGTCTCTCACTGCGTCGATCTCTCTCTCCTCGCACGCACCGCCGACAATGACAACTGGAAGGGACAGTACAAGAATCCCATTGGCTTATCCAAACTCCTCGAACACTATGAGAAGCTCAGTCTCAAGAAAGGCAAGACCACCCGCAGCAATTGGGAAAATCAGCTATCTTACGTTCAGCAAGAATGTAAGGCTATTTTCTCTACAGATGTCATCTTGATTTACCTGTTATTTATATCCTTCAGATGCTGCTAATGATGCCCACGCCGGTTATACTATCTACAACAGGCTTTTGGAAATGGCTCGATCAATGCCAGAGTTCCCAGACTCCGTCTATTACACATTTGACGCAGTCCGAGGGAGACTTTGCGAACCATCCGGTGCCCAATGGTACGCACGCAATCCAAACTACGATCCTGGCCCTCCTCCTCCTCCTAAACCTGCGAAGTCTCCAAGAATAGGAGACACCGTAGTAACCGGAACGCCTACCGACCAATCTGTTCCATTCCTGTTGCCCCCCACAAGCACTCCCCGTCCCATAGTTACCACAAATCCGCATTGGAACCCATGGTGGTCCAACCAGCCTAACCAGCAATGGCCTAACACTCCGCATATCAATATTGGAACTCAACCTCCTGGAATGGGTTGGCTCAACCCACATTCTAATCCCGGCCATGATGGAAGGCATGTTCCTTTAAATAACAGATTTGCATCACATGGTTCATGGAAGCCAACAGGCTTGCAGTTGGGTAACTCACCGCAGCATAAGCGGTTTGGTCCCTCGCAGCAGCAATCTAGTACCCTCTCCGCAAATGCGTCTCAGTATAGCGAAGGAGTAGCAGACAATGTCGCAACTACAGATACATCACCGGCCCAGGAAAATCCAAGATGGCGATCTCGAAACAAGTCCCAGTCCCAGAACGCTCTAACCCGTAGCATCCGCTTCAGGAAGTAGCTTGACGTCTTGGAGATTTCAAACTGCCACCGACCTATCGCTGCTTGGACAGCCAAGCTTATTACAATTGTTATGCTATTTCACACGAAGTTACGCACATATTTTTAGGATTTTCACAGTGCTTTATTAGTAAACGCCGCAACAGGACTCTGTTTTAGGAACATGATACACGTACATACGTTAGGCTGTATGTAGATAAGTTTTAGCGAAGTCTAAAAATTCAGTCATGCCTTGCGCAAGTCTGTTCTTTTTTCATTCTCGGCCGCACGGGAAGACCGGGTAGATGAACAGATATAGAGCAACCGCAGTGAAAGTTAGTTTGATGCCAAGACTGTTCTATTTATGCTTCATGCCTGCGTTCACGGTCTTCAAATTTGTCAGAATATCGTCACACGTTATATTATTACACGCAGATATATGGGCAATCTACTAATTTATCTTTATCGATTCATTTTGGTGAGCTGCGAGAAAGTCCAAAACGTCTCAGGCTTAAGGGTGATTGATAGCTTATATGTACTTAGCACAGCTATATATAGATCCATGTAAAAGCAGAACAGATGGGGAGGCCTGCCTCCATGTTAGGTTGTATATTAGTAATACAATGTTGTATCCGAAGCTATGACAATCGATACATTGCTGTTGTACATTTCCATTCTTCTTCATAGATATAGAGCAAGAGAGAGAGAGAGAGAGAGAGAGAGAGAGAGAGAGAGAGATACATCATTAGAACCGGAAAAAACGTGAAGACCGTCGTTGTTGCGAAAAGTCATTGTCAAGCGTGAGTGTAAAGGATGGTCGTTTAACTCTGGCGGTAGCTCTAGGGTCCCGGAAGGACGTTGTTGACTCTTCAACAGATGTCGAGGTAGGAATTGGTGTTGGTACAGATGCTTGATCGGATGTTGTAGTAGGAACAGTGCGAGTTGGTGTAGGTGTTGATACAGATGTTTTCTGGAAAGTTGCAGTAGATGGACGAGAAGTTTTAGCAGTGGTGCCTATAGGGCCATTTCTAATAGCATCTTTCACTGCACGGTCGAAACGCCCGTTGGCTAAGAAAAGCACATTTGAGCGATCTTAAAGGACCAATGAACAGATTACTACTTACTATAAGCGGTATCTGCATCCCATAGCATGATTCCTCCGAAAGACGAGTATTTATTTTGAGCGTCACGGGCCACGTTTATCAAGGTATCACTACTGACGAATCCACTACCAGCAGCTTTGGACGAGGCTGGAGCTCCAAGATAGACCTTAACATTTGGATTTGCTGATTGAGTTCGAGCCCACTTGTCCCTTTAGACAGCATGTCAAAGACCAAAAGTAAGGATGATCGAATCAATTAACACACCATGTATCAAAGTTAAATTCCTGCACAGCAGATAATCTTTCAGCAATATTCCATGTCAAATCAGAAGATCTCTCACTGATGGTGTAGATGTTTCACAGTAGTTATTGTCTGAAGGTAATATTAGTACACAACATCTTTGATAATTATAAACACGTTGATCTCACAGAATTGAACGAAGACCGCATCAAATGGTGCGCTATTTAAGGCGGCCCCGACCTTTGCGTCTGGGAACGGACATTGAGGGGCAGCTGTAACGTAATACCTAATACATTGATGAGAAATGCGAATCATGTCGAGCTCCAATTCACCCACTGTTTGTCTGCATTGTCTGACAAAGATCTAAGCTCATTGACGAATGTTCCATAATGAGAAGGGGACCCAGACTCGATGTCCAGATCGACGCTAAAATAAAAGCGTACCATCAAAATGAGCTTCAGACAACGACCAGCGTCTATCAGACTTACCCGTCTAGTACAGCGCTTCCGAACGGTCGAGTGCCACTGTCTATCATGGAGATCAGCGAAATCGCGGAAGTGCTAATGCACCTCCAACTCACTTCCACCTGTTGGAAAGCAGCCTATTAGACCAAGTCTCATGAATGTAACCGTGAACTGTACTTACCCAAAAAGGTATTCCAAATTGTTTGTGCAAAAGACTTCGCCTGATCGTCGCTCGTAAACCCAACCGAGCTTTCAGCTCCACCGAGGCTCAGTGTAACTAATTTTCCTTTATCCTGACACTGTTGAATATCTGATGCGAGGAACGAGCAATCGGCAAGGTCTGTCCCAGGAAATGTTTTCAACCATGTTCCACATATCTGCGAGTACGACTCTGTTGTTATGCACACTTCAGTAAGAAGGCACGCAAACTTACGTTTGACAGGTCAATGACTGGCATCCCCCCCTTTCCGAAGAAATCATAGAGGAAAGCTATGGGTATAATGTCTATCGTATCGTCTTGACAATAAAATGATAGACTAGTGTCGACAACAAGGTGATGAAAGTATCGACAGAAAAGCATGTTGAAACTGACCTTTGTTGATGATTAGCAGCATCTTGGCCCCAGTATCTGTGTATGATTGAATGCTTATCAGCCTGTGTCAATCTGGCGACTGACGCTATGGATTGACGCACACTGCTAACTGTAGAAGAACAAACGGTTCGAGTTGAGACATGTAACACACGGACGAGCAATGCTGAGACCTTACATTATCCGACCTATCGAGGGAGAACGCGAACCCCAGTTCCAAGATCGAACAAAGCACCGTCGAAAGCAAGCCCAAGTAAATGAGACAAGCTGGAGAACGCTCAAACATAGTGTACGATGAGTCGGTCTCATTTTTCTGAGAAACATGGAGACGATTTTATATATGCGAGAGTTAATTCGCGAGAAAACCTCTAAAATTCTCCTAGGCTGACACGTATACCCGAATCTTATCTTGAGAAACCATAGTCATAAGGTGGACGAGCGGGTGTATGAGGATTCATCGGCTAGAACGAGCTGACGGGGAAATACAGCATGAAAATAAACATGTGACTGTCAAATAAGGCAATATCACGTTAATTATCATAAGCAGAACCCATGCATACTTCACTTACCGCGTGTCGCCACACCAACCGAAGCTTCAAATATCTAAAAATAAATTATTCTTTGCACGACTGACAACCTCTGACAACACAGAGAACCTTAAGGAGAATGGTATGGGAGAAAGCACAAGATATAATTTAGTCGAATCGAAGAGAACCTATATGATACATGCAAGTAAAGTTACGAATATACTTGCAGGTGAAAGGGATCTAACGCAATTTCCTCGGAGAATAGGCTGCCCGCTTGGATGCAGAACAAAGCCCATTATCCGTCCACACACCGGCAGCACCTATTTTCGTTACAGTTAGAGTAAGGTTTAGCAAAGAATGGCAGACATACCTCCGGGTGTATCTGCTTGAGTCCACCAGAGGGCCGTCCAAAGGTGCCCGCTTCAATCGATCATTTAGATTGTTTTTAGAGTAAAATATACCCAGAACACTCACTTATATATGACTTGAGCACCACCAGTGTAGGCAACGCTATTGGACCAGGTAGCCACACCAGCACAATTTCCACCCGGGGTTGCAGTGGGAGAACTGGTTGTTGATGTGCTGGTAGTGGAGCTCTTGGTAGTGGTTGTGGTCGTGGAAGTTATGGAAGTAGAGGTGGTTGTATGCGTGGTGGAGGATGACCCAGCTCCTTGACAAGCGCTTACTATGGTGCAATGAGTTCACCTAGAGCAAATAATAGAACCAGCACAAGATACGAACTTGCGCTCCAATCGCCGTTGGGATCACTTGCTGGAGCACCAGATGCAAACCATTTAGCCTACTCATTCTTAGAAGCGCAGCGATAAACTGAATTTAAAGTATATTACCTGCCAAATGTAACTAATAACCTTCAATATGAGTCACGTTGAGGGTCAGATGATATAGGTCACCTACCCATTGTATGAGACCTGAGACCCTCCTGAATAGCTATTCCCGGACACGTAGGCAGGAGCTGAGCAAGCCGGGTAAGAAAATCCTGTCCCTCCCGCGCTGGACAGTGCATTTTTAATCGCTTGATCATACCTGTTGTTTGCTTTGTTCGTAAGAAGTAAGTTACTGATAGTAAACATAATGACCAAATGAAATACCATATGCTTGCGATGCATCCCACAACATAACGCCACCAAATGAAGGAAAGCTCCGCCTCATCTGAGTAGCAATGTTGCTTAGTGTATCAATAGCTACGTAGCCTGATCCGGCTGCAGAACTAGACGCCGGCGCGCCAATGTACACTTTTACGTTTTTGTTTGGGCTAATCGTTCTTGCCCAGTTATCCCTAAGCAATCGTGTAAGGGTCGTAATAAAATGGGAGTTGCAAACAACGATACCAGAGACCGAAGTCCCAACCCTGGTATATGAGAATTGAAATGAAATTAAATGAATGTAAAGAACATAGAAGGCTTACAGATGCCTGCCCAAAGGCTTGCAGACCGCAAGGGTTATTGTAAAACCTAGAGAAGCAGTTAATACTAATATATACAAGCAAAGCCATTCATCAGGTCTTACTGGACTACAATTCTACACGTGAGCAAGTTAAAGGATAAGCTGAGCACACACATACCATAGATTGCGTCGAAGTTAGCCGAATTAAGAACGCCTCCGAGTGCCGCATCGGGATAGACACACTGAGGTGCTGCAGTAACGTAATATCTAAATATCCGGTAAATAGTAGCGAAGATAAGGGGCCGTTATGCATACCTCTTTGAGGCTCCGGCGCTTAGAGAACGGATTTCGTTGACAAAAGTCGCGTAGTAGGTTGAGGTACCACCCTCAATATCAAGATCGACTCTAGAAATGAAATGATTAGTCGGTGGAGCATAGAGAATGTTCAGCAGGTGTAAATACCCATCAAGAACCGCGTTTCCGAACGGACGCGTCGAAGAGCTACCACCCAAGAACAGATTCCATATTGTCTGAGCAAATTGCGTTGCCTGAGCGTCTGACTGGAATCCTACGGCACCGGTTGCTCCGCCTAGACTAAGTGTAACAATCTTCCCTTTCGATTGGCAGGTTGTAATATCACTGGCCAAAGCCGCGCAGTTGGGTAAGCTTGTTCCAGGGAATGTGGCATTATCTGTAGGGTTGCATGTCTTTATTTCGTAACGTGAGCACAGCACGCATTGGGTACATATCAAACCCACATTTGCAAGGTTGATAGAAGGAACACCACCCGCTCCAAAGAATACATTCAGGAAAGCAATGGGGAACACATCAATTGCGTTATCCTAAGAAACGCGTAAGACAAAAAATGAACAGACCAAAAATGACTTTACATTGCAATAGAACGAAAGAGTCTTCTGGAAGTTAGCAGTATCTGTCCCATGTGCTGCTCCATACGAGTTCTGACCCCAGTATCTAAAAAGATATGTAAAATATAGACCTTTGCTACCTATATCTATGTTACACACACTGCAGTCTTGTTAAATAACGATAGTCAGCATTTTGCAACCAGATTGAGAATAGTAATGACATTGTCAAACCGGCTATTGTCAAAACCAGCTACGAATGGGATGAAACATCCAAGAGCGAGTAGAAGAGGCGAAAACATGATCCTAGTGACAGAATGCAGGATCTATCGCAAAGACTGGTGGGCCATAAGCAATGTATCTCATTTATAACCAAAGGCTTAATGGCAAACTTCAGAAGGCTCTCATATCCATGTGGAACTGGCGGGTCAGGAGATAGCCCATTGGGATTGGAATGAAATTTTGCGTTAGAGAAGGTTGTTATTGCTTGTTCTACCCAGTACCGAAAACTCTATACGGAGCACATGAAGTGTGAGGGGAAGAGAAGCCATCACTGGCATGCTTTCAAGCATTCATGTGAGAATGAAAATGCATGCGGCTGGTATAGCGGATAAGCGTTGTTAGACAAGAGTGTGTATGACCACCGAACGAAACACTGCTCACATGTTTTGTTAAAGAACCACGTGTATCCGATGATATTCCTCAATAGTTGAAACATAGATATGCTACTTACGGAAATGTGCCATGATTCGGCATCAGCATTTCACAAGGAACACTGACGTGGCTGGCTTTAGATGGTATCAATGGTGTTGGTAGCATTGACAGAGATAGAAGGATACCTACCGTAAAGTACTATAGAAATAGCCGAACGTTGTGATATCGAAGTAGCCAAATAAGGATCTATATATATATATTGAGACTTACACGGAAGGGAACGCAAACGAAGGTTAGAACGAATATATCAAAATACATTATCCAGACGATGAATCACTCTCTCCATCGACAACGTTAGTAGGTGGGCCGGTCCGAACAGGATCTACGAATACAAAGAATAAGGAAGCTAGAAAAGGCAAAAGATATGACCACTTGCCAAAGTAAGGTTGCGCCTGAGCCTCGCGCGCAGTAAGACGTTCTTGATGATCATACCGTAGAAGCTTGTCCAAGAAATCGATAGCTTCGTTAGAGATGTAACGTTGGTTCTCTGACGTGATAAAGCGAGTCCAAGGCTTTCTTGGGAATCTGGTAAAAGTGCATCAATAGGAATGGTAGTAAATATGGGATCATTCTCACCTTCCCAGAATTTCGTCATACTGGGAATCCAATCGAATGTTATACTTATCAATATAGGCAAAGAGTTCATCGGTACCCAGAACCTTCGCAATCTTCACCAGCTGATCGTAGTTGTCGTGACCGTGGAAGAAGGGCTCCTTGCGGAAAATCTACAAAAGGTTATTGTATAAGCTTAGTCTGCGCTGAGAACCTATTAAGGTGCGCACCATGGAAGCAAACATGCATCCATAACTCCACAAATCCAAACTATAATCGTACTCTTGGAAGTCAACGAGAAGTTCCGGCCCTTTAAAGTAGCGCGAGGCAACGCGGACGTTGTACGCCGTCTTGGGGTGATAAAACTCGGCCAGCCCCAATCAATGAGGCGCAGCTAAAGGCACGACTCAGTTGACGATAGCAGATCAAGTATGTCATGTCTCACTTTCCGATGTTCATGATCTATCATAACATTATGAGGCTTGACATCTCTGTGCATGATTCCTTTTGAATGGCAATAATCCAAAGCCTGACATCTGGTCAGTGAAACCAACTACTGCATGTTCCGGAACCCACCTTAAGCAATTCAAACATATAGTACCGCACATCCAAATCCGTGAAGCGAGGGTAAAGTACTTTGAAATCAACATTGTGAACGTATTCAGTTATTAGACTGGGAATCTTTGATGCAGGATCGCGGACGACATCCAGAAGGGCAACGATATTGGGACCCCCCGCAAGGTTTTGGAGAATTTTGATTTCACGCTTGATTTTTTTCTTTTTCACAGGCTTGAGCACCTTTATGATGCACTTCTCCTCCGTGACGATGTTCACGCCTTCGAAGACCTGGAAGGGGTATCAGGCCTACTGGCAATGATCATGATAACAGGGATCGTAGCACACCTCAGAGTATTTTCCACGACCGACTTTACGAACGATCTCATACTGGTCTTGGGATCCCCACTGAACCTGGAGATTGTCTTGAAGTAGAGAATCAGGAGATGGTGAATGTGTGGAGAAAAGCAGGGCTAACCATATTCGTGCCAGGAGGGACCTAATCGAGCGTTGACATCGCAGTATACACGAGCAACAGATGCAGTTGAGGAGCGGCCCACCATCAGATATTATGAGGCCGAAAAAAAGCTGAAGTGAAACAAAGGATAGCTCAGTGGCAATGAGCTTGTTGCTGCAAAAGACTGCCAATCCAGTCTGCCCGCCTGATTATGGTCCGTTCCCACGACCACCTTCCCCCATTTGGACCACGCGCTGTGTACCCCACCAGCATCCCACCATGCACAAGCCACAGCACTGGCCCCAGCACCTCAAATACATCCATGCATATCAATTTCATTCCTCTCTTGTTCTATCAGATCGACACCTCATACTGGGCACCGTTTCCGATCGGGGAGAACTGCCCGGAACATATCGCAATGTCGTGCTCATTAAGAAAATTACAGACCCATCTCATCCTGCATGTGGACAGCATGGCCTCTTTGCTGCCAGAAAAATCCCCCCACGCACTCGCATACTAGACTATATTGGTAGCATCATCCCTACAGGTAATGTCTACGAGCTGACCTAAACGTCACAGGCGAACTTCACGCAGATGATCGTCCGACCTCGGATTATGATCTTTCCTTGTATCGTACCCAAGATGGGACTAATATTGGTGTTGACGCCAGCGCCATGGGAAACGAGGCGCGATTTGTCAATGACTACCGAGGAATTGCACAAAAACCCAATGCCAAATTTAATGACAACAGATTGTCCTCGGGCGAACTGCGCATAAGTATTTGGAGCACCGACAGGGAAATTAGAAAAGGAGAAGAAATCCTAGTGTCATATGGAAAGTCGTGGTGGAAAGCCAGGTCTGGGACAAATGATGGAAGCGAGAACGTTGATGGATGAATTCCATGAGAGGAGGTTACTTCTTAGGCCTGTTAACGGCCCTAGTAGTAGAAACATCCCTTTCCTGGGATGCGGTACGTATGGACCGAGAAACTAAGCGAAATCTGTCAATCTGCGCGTGTACATCTGTGCATGGTTATGGCAATTTCTGGTGATTTAGGAAGGCACTGAATTATGTTTTAGACCCTCGTTTCCCCGCAATCACCTGAAGAGACATGAGACTCAGGGATTATGGTGTTTAATGTGTAGACATGTCTTCATTTCGTGGATAAAGTGCTCCGTCCGTGCTAACGCCATAGATTCCGTTGAATCCGATCAGATTCTTTGGCAGATGGATTGAAAAGTTAAAGATCTATCATTAAAGAAGGCACTGAGTGTTCAGAGAACTCAGCAGTGGGAGTGGGTGATCTATGATCAATGAGATAAAAGCGGGGCTAATTGGGGAACATCGGATTCGGAGTCTGGCTAGTTCTATAACGAATGCATGTCACCTACAGACATCAACAGTATGCTTCTGTGGGCCCTTGAAAGCCTAATGATTGCTTAATTGTAAATGAACTCGGTTGGGGCGATGTGGAACGAAGCGGACGCTATAAAATTTAAATTTCCACTGGCCTGAAACTCGAATAAATAGGATCCCCAAGGAGGTGAAGAAGGAGAAATGGGCAGGCTGTGGTAAATGAGTAAAGGACGATTTTAGTTCTGGAGAGTGGTTGTTTTGGAGATTCTTGAATGTTCGAGTGTGTGCGAGTTGTGTTGAGAGAGTGATTGCAAACAACGGACACGTGGACAGGTGCTTAGCTAATTGGCATGATTACGTAAACCATGTAAACTTTTATTGGTGAGTTGGACGAATAACTTATCCTGCGGAGGCTGAGAGCGCTGCGCTTGTCACATTCTCTCCTACTCTACTCACCTTTCTTTTTGCAAATCTCTCATAATAATGCCCCCAAAACTACCAGCCCGTGGCTTTTCCTCTTTCATCGCGTTCTATTCCTGTTCCCGCCCGACCGCTCTGTCGAATTCACGGTCGTTTTCCATATATCGTTCTCGGTGCCTCCTCAACCACCCTCCAAATCCTCGGTTGAAACGATCCTCTGACAAGGTAATCGTCTATCCATTGCGCATGCACTTTTCTCACCGCAACTTCAGCGCACGTTACACGCAACACCCCCAAGATCTGCCTCCAAGAACCCGTATGATGTCCTTGGTGTTAAACCGGATGCTTCTGCCGCTGACATCAAGAAAACATACTTCTCAGTACGTACGGGAACGCTGTTCAACTATAC
Source organism: Cyathus striatus (assembly GCA_025738555.1). Lineage (NCBI taxonomy): Eukaryota > Fungi > Basidiomycota > Agaricomycetes > Agaricales > Nidulariaceae > Cyathus > Cyathus striatus. Next base: position 1,089,517 of record JAOVFP010000024.1, on the reverse strand, counting down.
ATATATATTCTCATCCTCTACAGCTTGCCCGTAAATACCATCCGGACACAAATCCCGACAAAAATGCTCGTGAAAAGTTCGTTGAAATTCAAGAAGCTTATGACGTCTGTTACTTATGCCTGTAATACCATTTGATTCCTTTCTCACTTCTACCACAGACATTAAAAGATGACAAGAAGCGTGCCGCGTTTGACAAGTACGGAGCAGCATCGCAGCAACCAGGTTTCGACCCCGATGCATTCTCAAGGGCTGGGACTGGTGGCTTCTCTGGCTTTGGTGCAGGTGGTTTTCCCGGTGGTTTTTCAAATGCTGGTGGTTTTTCTGGCTTCCAAGGTTTCGGTTCATCTGGGGACCAATCCGATCTCTTTGAGGCTCTTTTCGGTTTTGGAAAAGGATCAGGAAAACACGGTCCGGGTTCTCGGCAAATGTTCGCGGTGAAGATGTAGAAAGTGTGCTCGACATCAACTTTACAGAGGCGTGCAAAGGCACCAAGAAGAAGGTGAACATATCCCCAGTCGTTAACTGTAACCCCTGCAAAGGCTCTGGCTTGAAACAAGGTGCCAAAAGGTCGACTTGTACAGCTTGCGGAGGATCCGGTACACGGACGTTTGTCATTCAAAACGGATTCCAAATGGCCAGTACATGCGATGTATGTTCCGGAGTTGGTAGTACTATACCCTTAGGGAGTCAATGTTCAACCTGTGGTGGGGCTGGCAAAGTGAGGACAAGGAAAACAGTTCAGGTCGATATCCCTGCAGGTGCGTTTTATTTTACTTCTAATGCTCAAACCAAGATTTTACTCGGTTTTGTAGGTGTGGAGAATGGAATGACGATTCGGGTGAATAACGCTGGAGATGCACCCATTACCGGAAAGGGAGCTACGGGGGATCTCTTGGTAAGGATTAATGTAGCCCCATCCAAAGTATTCAAGCGTCAGGGCAACAATCTTTACTATGAAGCGCGGATTCCGTTCCATACTGCAGTTCTCGGTGGAAAACTTCGGGTCCCAACTCTAGATGGGGATGTGGACGTCCGAATTCCAGGAGGTACGCAACAAGGTGAAGAAATGGTTCTCAAAAGTCGCGGTGTGACGTCCGTATACGGTGGTGGTAACGGGGACCTATTCGTTACCTTTTCGGTCGTCCTTCCCAGGCCAGTTTCTTCGTAGTTCAGTGCAATACTCTTCTTCCTCATCTTAATTCGTACAGGTCCCTATCCAAACGGCAACGCGAACTTCTTCAAACTTACGCTGATGATATAGAGGGGCGAGCAACTTCAGCCTCAACAACCGGATCGGACAAGGCAGCAGGATCTTCTACGGAATCTGTTTTAAATGAGGATAATGGTACGGCTTCATTTACTCATTCATCACCTTCATATGGTGGTTGGATGTCTCGTGCATGGCAAAGAATACGAGGGCTCATTGGATTCTAATTTTTTTTTACCGGCATGTTTTCCGTCATTGGCGACTTTTACTCTAATTTTCTCATGTAAACGCATTCCTCACGTCAGTCAAGGCAGAAACTCCGACGGAATCACTTAAAGAGGAAAACAAGGAGAGTGGGAAGCTGGAGGGTCAAGAGGACGAAAACAAGGAGAAGAAGAGGGCGACAGGCTAATTGATTTAGAGTTTGCTTAGAGTATCTTACACCCTTGACATCAGTGTCACAATAATACATTGCTCATCGCACCTCTGATTAAACTCCCGTGCGAAAGAACGCCACAATATTGCCCCTTGGATAAGTAAACGCTGCCTCGGCCTCGAAGCAGGGTGAGGTTGGTTACGATTTCATGAGACTACTGCCACGATCAGTCGCATTTGGGCATAACATAACTTCCCAGTTTCGCTCTGCGGCGATCTAAAGTGGTCTTTTTTTATATCTTTGCGAAGTTGACCAAGTTCCTGGTTGCGCACGAGGCATTTCGCTCAACTTCCTCAAGACTTCCTGTAACTTCTCAAGTCTGATCTCGCTCAGGCCACCTATTCCATGACAAATGGTGGCAAATTTCTTAACACGTCAATGCTCGCTTCTCGCCCCGCTGTAATGTGGTCTTTTAGAATTCGAAACAAAAGACCCTTTGAGGTCTCGCCAATCTTACAGTGCAATCTAAACATTAACCTCGATTCACAAGAACCCAGATCTCAGTTTTCGGATGGTACTCCGTGCAACTCCTCTTGATACTCTAAAGAGGTCCATACATCTGTTTATGCAAGGGCATCTCTGGCAAAGAATGGTAATCATTCTTTCAGATCCAACAGCACCCGACAGGCTGCCTGAGCAGTGAGGATGCTATGGCCACTGGATACAGTATAAAATGCGGCTTTGAAGTAGCGCAGAATAATCACAACAGCTATATTTCTCCTTCTCAACTATCCCCAGTGCTTCATGTCTTCTCAATCGAAGTTACCGTATGTCGTGTCTGCTCTCCACGAAACGCGTCGTGCAAGCGACGTTACGCGTCCAGACACCGTTTCGGTTCTTGAACGGGATGCGTACACTATTACTTCCACGCGCACACCCACTCCTTCCGAAACTGTAGAAAAGTCTTCTTGCAGTGTAGAGACTACCACTTCTTCGGCCATTAATCACTGCTCACCAGGATTATCTACATTCCGTCTGTTTATGGCCCATGTTGGGTGAGGAACAGCGCAAGCTCTTAGCTTATGCTGTATTCATTTTTGTGCTCACCTCACCTATCGTCGTACAGTGCAGCGCTAGCGCTATTCCTGGCTACTACCGACGCGGTAAGAATTGTTCTTGTGTTTTTGCAGCTTTCTGATACTCCATTTTCAGACCATTGTCTCCACCAGCTTACCGACTATCGCAAGCCAGTTTGGCGCTTTACAGAGCCAATACACCTGGGTTGGAGTAGCATATATGCTTACTCAGACCGCTTTTCAGCCGCTTTATGGTCGTATATCTGACCTTGTTGGTCGTAAGGTGGGCAATACATATGACCTATAAATTACATTACCGATCAAAATCTTAGATGGTTCTCTATTCAAGCATGAGCATCTTCGCAATCGGGTCGCTTCTCTGCGGTGCAGCACAGGTTAGTGATGGTTCCGGAGATCACTTGACATCATACCAATGCTGGCTTCGAACAGTCGATAGAATGGCTTATTGCTGCTCGTGCATTAGGTATGTACTTACTGCGCCACCCTAATCGATGCTTAATTCTTCATATTAAGCTGGCGTTGGAGGAGGTGGTATAGTTAGCTCCGTTTGGGTCATAACAGCAGAGATTGTGGAAATCCAGAATAGGGCAAAGTGGTCGCAAGCACTTAGCGTTACCTGGAGTTGCTCTGCAATTGCCGGTCCGCTTCTTGGTGGTTTATTCAGTGGTAACTAACTTCACTGTTATCGGCGTTACAATTTGTGCTAATGTTATTTTTTTAGGTGACCACAACTCGAGTATTTTAAGCTGGAGATGGGGATGTCAGTATAACAGTTATTAATCTTCCTCCCCTCATGACTTACCATTTCTATAGTCTACATAAATCTGCCTATTTGCCTTGTCGCATTTGTTGTCCTCGTTTGCTCTCTGCACAATGTTACACTAGTCCAGAGTCATGACGCCTCGTGGAAGATGCTACTCGAACGCTTTGATTTCGGTGGGCTGTAAGTAGCTTGGTTTATCTTTTAGAAGATTATATATATATGAATGAACTTGGAATGAATAGTGTTCTGTTCATGGGTGGGTCGAGCTGCATTGTGATCGGATTTAGCTTCGCGTCGGAAGTTGGCTGTAAGTGTTAAAAACTTGATCTACACACTCGGAGACTGACCACCAAGAACTAAAAGGGACTGCTGTATCTACTCTAGTTCTGATTATCACCGGCTTTTTGGTCCTTATTGCAGGCGGATTTTATGAAAAATACACGAGCAGAGAGTGCCTGTTTCCCGCAACCACGTTTAAAAATGTGACAACAGGCAAGTCCTATCTATATTTTGAAATGTTTCACTGCTTATATTTCGATTAGTTGCAATCCTCGTTATTACATTTTTGCACAACTTCACCTTCAACGCTGGAACTTTCTATTTGGCTTTATACTACCAGGTATAAGGCAACTTCATATATTCGAATTAAATGTTTAGTTACCTCTTCTAATAGGCGGCAAATGGTTCTTCACCTCTACATGCGGGCATCAAGATGTTGCCATATTCGCTCGGATCTTCCTTAGCATCAATGCCAGCGGCATGGTTTATGGGCTATTGGCAAGCTCGTACACGAAACACGAGTGGACAAAACTTAATTATTTCAATTGGTCTTTTAATTTCGACTCTCGGTTTTGGTGAGCAATGGCCTCGGGCCCCGCATAAGTTTGATCTAACGAGCACTATGATATATTGTACAGGATTACTAAATCTTCTCAATGAAACCTCGAGGATATCTTCTCAGATCATTTTCCCTCTTATCGCAGGAATAGGACTGGGCATGCTGTTCCATGCACCCTATCAAGTCTTCGCGAAGGCTCTAAAACCCCAAGAATTGGCGACCGGCACCAGTGCCTTTTTCCTTGTTAGGTTTACTGGAGCAACTGTTGGTTTGGTGAGATATATCCTTTATATCTCTGCTACTTGATTAATGATGGTACTCCAGGCCGTCGCTGGTGCCATCTTTTACGGGCAGGCACTTAGCAATATGCCTACTGACGTCCCATCTAATATCATCGGATCTTCTATCGATTATGTCTTCGCTCTCTTGAGCCAATATCCTTGCGCGTGGAGGTGTTAAAAGTAATTTCTTCCGCAATCCAGGTGAATAAGTTGCCCGTATCTCTTTTCTTGCATTCATCACAAGGATTTAGACTGTTTGGACCGTTTGCTCCCCTTTCCTTGGAATTGCATTCTTGGTAAGCTCATGCATCCACCCTGGCATTCTTTAATTAATGACTACATGCAGATTTCTCTGGTTTTGCGAAACATGCCCATTCAGGAGCCTACTTCAAAATCAGCGACCCAAAATCCAATGACCAAACATGCATCCTCAATGTCGGAGAAGGTTTAAATTCATATTGTGCATACTAAATTTTTTTATGTACCAGGTGTAAAAGAAAGGATTGTAGTATCTTAAAGTGTATTTGTTTGTGACTGGAATATGTCTATTGTAATTCCCAAATTATCGTCCTGAATATGTTCTTTTTGTAGCTTGCCATGCGCACCATAAATGTACATCGACCGGGTAATAATTTATCCCATTTAATCCACTGCAAAGTTTTTGAGGATAATCATACTAGTTAAAGCCACCCCCGAGAGCGGTCTTCGAGTTCACCGTTTTTGAATTTATGGTCTGGAAACCAGAACAGATGTGATTTATTCGCCTGTTTCCCAAGACATTGCGGGAATGGAGTTCCTTTCGCATAGCTATCGGAGTTTTTAACACAGATCTCATTTCAAATGGGTATAGCTGGTTGCACCGTTCTTCCGAGGTTGGGTTTGTTGCGAGATTTTAAGGGCGGCTGAAGTAGGTGAAAATTATATTTTAACGCACAAGATTAGGTACTTATCTGTACAAAGAGTACTGCACCGTTGACATCATGACGCACGGATTTATTTCGATTACGGTTAAAGTTTGCATACCAATACCCAGAGATCCTGTCCATGCATCCCACGTTGGGGCGTGTCCTTTATTGCAAGGTTCGCTGTGAGTCTGGGAACTGTCGGACGGGAAGCGTGCTTTAGTAAGGACCCTGTTCAGAACATGGTCGACAATATCGTCGCCTGGAGCTGGCTGCAGCAGGCTAGGTAACCGTCGACGGTCTTGACAGTTGTGCCTACCCGAGGATCCATTCAGGAAGTTGGCTGTATATATGTGAATAACATTATAAAATGATCGAAGAGCAAGTGCATATGGTGGGTATGCGAAACTGGTAGGAAGTGAAAACCACGAGGATGTGAGCCTTACGCTCCCTAGAACCGTAAAAATTGCACACGGAATTAAGAGATTCAATAATGAAGCACAAACATGAGGTCGTTAGAAGCGACAATCTTGATGTCCGTATCAATAGTCATGAAACCCACACTGTACATATTTATCATGTGCCGATAAGCTTCGACTTGCTCTGGACGGTGAAAATACTGGCATGAAGGAAACAGATATGTCGCGACGGAGAGCTGGCGAAAGCAATTTTCGGGAAAGAAGCATACTTATCAAGTCATGGAATCGGGGCAAATCAAATTGGTAGATCGGTGGCCGTCCTAAGGATAGACTTGCTGGGATGGACTTGCTAAACAAGCGTATATATCACTCTATCAGTGTCACTGAACCATGGTTGACAGACCCATCAGATAAGTGCAGAGGAAGCCGAGATCACAGCAAATGCTAGTTATTCTTCTGTTGTATGAAGCCCCAGCCTTGAAATGAGTCGTACCCTGTTTTTCAATAGGCATGTGTGTGAAACAAGCTGTCTGCTTCTGTGAATGAAGATCATATGTGATAATGAACCAGTTGCAGGATGTAAGTGAAGATTACTAATACCATTCTTTAGTGCATCATTTAGCATGTATAGTAGGGTGCAGCATACACATATATATGCGGGAGCCGGAACTTTCACTCGTTCACAACAAACGCGAAGAACATATGCAGAGAGTACTTACTGTAGAAGAGAAGCGACGTCAGTGGCGAAAACACGTAAGAGTGACTAGCCAAAAGCAACTTGATTATTGTCGATGTTGGAATGGAGAGTTGCTCCTTGCTCGCTCCATTGTCGCCGCCGTGCATTGCTAGGGGATACTCTAGTAAATGAATATTGAATGTTGACGACTTCATTCCGAGGATCATCTGAGTTCGTTGGGCTTGGAAAGACACGAAGAATGAATCGAGGTGGGCACGCGACTCACGGGTTGGAGTCGGGCGGGAGTCGGAGGGACGTTATTTCAATGGACATTGCGGTTCAGGGTCATGAAGCGATAGCAGACGCGTGCACATAGCACTCTGTAGATTGTGACAGTAGTGGACTGGGTAGAAAGCAGCAAGCTGAGTGCAGGCGGGGTCTGTCATGTCTCCGATCAAGAAAGCGTGGCTTAGGCTATCTTTTTGGCGGACCATAATGCACAAGGCTTGTCCTTATCAACCTCCACTAATCCAATTCCCCCACTCTATCTTTCTCCCCACAACCACAACCATCCCCCGTACTGCTGCCCTTTCTCTGCCCTTGCTCTCAATGACTCCTGTTCTCTCGCCCTCCCTCTCTTCATCCTCTTCTTCCTTAGTAACGCCCACTACTCCAACGCTCACACGACCACTATCTACCAGTTCCGTACATAGCATTGCCGAGCTTCTTGTCAGTGCCGCTGCTTCCTCATCTTCTATTCGACTCCCCGAAGGCAATGTAGAAGTTGTCAAGGAAGACGGCCTTCGTCATTCCAAGGTCAGGTTGTCCGCAAGGTGAGCCTGTCTCATTCTAGTCCTCTAATGTTGGGCAATCTTCGCCAGTGAGCCTAGTGAAGCCAATATCATTGGATTTACGGTCTGATTTTGGCACTTATCTTATGGCATGTTACTGACATTTTCTATGTCGACAGGCAATACAAGACTCCCCTGTTTGCCCACGACCTTCTGGGTTGTCTCCGTACTCTGCAGGTTCTTTCTTGGTCTGCACCGCAGATCCACCCTCAGGACATTGTCATTTATAAAGTCTCCGGCTCTTTGACAAATGCTGTTTTCTTCGTATCTTGTCCAGCTGTTTCTGGTACGCGAACGTTACTACTTCGTATCTACGGCCCATCTTCGGGCTCTCTCATTTCTCGTCCCCGTGAGCTTCACACCCTTCATATCTTATCCTCGGAATATCATATAGGACCTCGCGTCTTTGGCACATTTGAGAATGGTCGCGTTGAAGAATATTTTGATTCTACAACTCTGACCGCAAACGACATCCGAGATCCTGAGATCAGTCGGTGGATTGGCGCTCGCATGGCCGAGCTGCATTCAGTTGATATTGACGTGATCGAGGGAATGTCTCCAGAGACTAGTGGGGAAGGGAACGGATGGGATATTGCTGCAAGGCAGAATGTCAAATCTTGGATGGCGTCTGCTCGGGAAGTTCTGGATCTTCCAGCCATTCCTGAAGAAATTCGCGCAGAGTTTGATTTGCAGCGATTCGAGAAGGAGTGGCATAGATACTTGCAATGGCTGTCGAAAGTAGACGATACCGATAGTGGCAGTAGACGAGTTTTTGCCCACAATGACACCCAGTATGGCAACCTCTTGAGGTTGACACACCCTGCCGAAGGTATTGAACCACACCGTCAGGTATGTTCATTTCTGGCGACAATTTCACTGTTCCATGATTTCCTGAACCTTTGGCATTAAAGATCATTGTAGTGGATTTTGAATATGCATCACCCAACCCAGCATCGTTCGATATCGCGAATCATTTCCACGAGTGGACCGCGAACTATCATGGTCCTGAACCTCACACCCTAGATCCCTCGTTTTACCCTACTGAACAGGAACGCTACAACTTCTACAAAGCTTACATTCAGCATTCCAATATCTTCGGGAAGAACTTGCCGAATAGTGACAGCGAGCTCCAGCGTCGTAGTGCCCAGTTGGATGAGCAAGTTCGTGTTTGGAGCCCTGCCTCTCATGCTATGTGGGCCGTATGGGGCATCGTTCAAGCCAGAGAGGATATCGAAGGACAGGTGGCCACACCGGAATTCGACTACATTGGATACGCCAGAGGGCGAATGTCAGCATTCCGTAGGGAGTTACAAAGACTTACCATATTCTAATCGCAGTATTTGTAATATGTCACTATGCATTAATATCTCTTTCATTCCTATTTTTACTTCATCACATTGCAAAAGAAAAGAATTCCAAGCAGGAAGAAAATCTTTGATTTCCTGTAATGACACAAGATAATGAATTGAGTAAGAATAAAAACATATTGCAGTTGCGACGATAATGCGATGTACGGGGAGATATAACATAGCCTAGTACTGAACACAAGATGAAGGATATAATTTGAGGTGAAAAGAAATGATATGTCAGTTTTTGAAATAATAGTTAGAGCGCAAAAATCATTTAGAGGAATCCGGCCACAGAGGGCAAGGTTGAAAAAAAAACACAGTGGTGGTCAAGGTAGATGACAGTGTCCGACCATGCGGCAATTGAGACAGACTATTTTGAATGATAAACAATTCCGAGACAAAGGTATTAGGCCCAAGCCTTTTCGTTTAGACGAGATGGTCCAACAGCAAGCTCGTTGGTTGCCCATGGTGTGTTAGCGATGATGTCGCCAGCTGGGCTGGACGCACTAGGATATGATGAGTTAGCAAGGTGGCTACTGCGACCAAAGCTCCCCCAATTTCCGGCGCTGCCTGCGCGCACATGTCCATTGGTTCGAGATTGGGATTGGTTTTCAACAGAAGAAAGAGCGTATGAAGGGCCCGAAGCCGGAGGCGAAGGACTGAAGTTGAGGTCGATATCAGTTCCATTGAAAGAATGCCTGATGTTCGAGCTCGAGTTATTACTCTTCTTCACAGATTGCTGCTATCGACAAATTATCAGAAAAGGAATGAATAAAAGATAGTTAGATGAAAACCCTCACATTGTTATATCCAACAATCTCAAGTCGGGAGGTGTTGTGCCGTCCTAAATCAGGTCCTGCTGTTACAGGGGCCGGCGACTTCACGGTGACCTGGTCGGGAGCAGGCAACAAAATCCCATTGCCAGCAAACGAAGGATAGGCAGACTTGTTCTGTGGCTTAGAAGGTCCATCAAGCGCAGAAGTATCCACTCTCAGCGAGGCACGAGTGAACCTATTGTTCGACGTCACTTCAACAGGCGTTGCATCCTGGGTCCGCTTGGCAGAGATTCGGGCCAACAAAGAAATAGAAGCATCATTAGGATCGCTGTTTGTACTCATTGAGCGAGCACGACCGTCGGGCCTGGATTGGGGTGGGGTTCCATTACTTTCTGCACCAGGCGTGCTGGCGGTTCCCGGAGCACCTGAAGCAGGGAGCTCGGTGTGAATGAAACAACAGCGCTTTCCGTATGGACACGATCCCGAAACCCAAAAAGTCTATCAAAGAACGATCGTCAATATCTAAGCGTCACTTAAAGGTAGACAAACATAAAGAACATACCCTGCAGATTTCAGTTTTGTACTTTGGATGCCTCGCCACCTTTCTTAGCTCTTCCTCACCATGAGCAAACTGACATTTTGCGCCATATCTGCAAGATCCTTTCTCCTCCCAGCTTCGACAAAGCTCTGTCTTGTAAAGACCGAGCTTGCGATTGTTTGCACTTGGGCCATTTTGACCATTAGCCGTGGTGGGAGTAGTGGCACTAGCCTCCGACGCAACAACCGAAGGCGGGGCAGCAACCGCATATGGACCGGTGTACTGCGCCTGGATACGAGCCGCCATCGCTTGCGCGGCAGCCATGTCCTGACCATAAAATTGACTGGGGTACATAGGCATGGTCGGCGGCATTTGGGGAGGAAACATCCCGGCAGCAGTAAATGTTGGAATGTTGCTGCCCAACAACAGCGCCGCAGCATCGCGAAGCGCTGAAGGATCAGAGGCAGAATGATGATGCGTTCCGCGGAAGACGCTGGGTTGCTGCTGAAGACGGTTAACGGCGGGAAGACCTTGTTCAGGGGGCGGAGCAGACAGCATCATGTCGTAGAGTTGCTGGGTATTTCCGAGGGAAAGTGACGCATGGTGAGCAGGTGGATACGCCATCGCGCTAGGACTGGGCACAACTCCTTGCGGAAGGAAGCCACGAGGCGGTGGTTGACGATACGGCATGGCATTGCCAGGCCGATTTTGCACGAACGGGCTAGTGGCAACTTGAGAACCTGCATTATAGGCTCGTTGTTGGGCGCTATAGTCATCACGTTCACCGTTGACAGGTGGCTGAGCTTGTTGGGCGCCCGACCGATAATCATACATTTGGGCGTGCTGCGGTTGAGGACGATGGAGGGCAAGAGAGGGATACGACAATTGCTCAGGGCTGGCGGAATTTTCTAAATATTGGTTCTGCCATTGTTGTTGTTGCTGCTGTTGTTGTTGAAGGTGCATGTCGCCGTCCCCGCCGGCTTGTTGGAGACGTTGAAGGTCGGCCGAAGACAGACCGCCGCTGAATGAATGAGGCCTTCCCTTGGGTTCATTTGAAGGGATATTTTTCAAGGGACCCTGGGACATAAGTGTATGGCTTGCGGAAGACTCGTGCGAGCTAGAGATTGTCGTGTCAGTAGAAGATCCTCTCGAGTGTGATATGCCGATAGGGTGATCGGAAGCATGAGGTGAGGAGCCAACACTTGTACTCGAGGCAGAGTCAAGGGGGCTTGCCTCACTAAGCTGATTAACGGTTGCCGAAGCGAGTTTAGACTTGGGTGGAGTACGCATGGTGCGATGAACATCGTCCTTGTCAGAGGGCACCTCGCCAAGTTTAAGGCGCGTCATTCCTTCGGAGATATCCCAGCCATCGCCTTCGACGAACTGGCCGTTGGTATTAACTCTCCATCGCTGCTGGCCACTGGCTACTGGGCGATCGGAGGGATTTTCGGTACGAGCAGGCATATTGCGGGGTAAAACTGATTTTGGAGATCCTGAATAACGCAAATTTGATGGATAGAAAGGCGTGTCCTTCGGGGTTGCTAAATGACCGTTCTGAAGGGAGGAAAATCGTTGTTTGGTAAGATGGACAACAACACGTGGCAGAAAAGTTTAGAGCATTACCTCTAAGCTTGTTTCACTGTCCGAGTCGTATTCGTGAGACCAGGGTGTGGTATTCCTAGTGGCAGTAGGGGTGTTGCGAGCGAGAGAGATGGGAGGAAGAAGGTCGAGAGAAGTATTTCGAATAAACGTAGAGGTCGTTGTAGAGGAGTTCGTGACTGTTTCGTGCATTGAACTGTAAGTCAGACAGGGATGCTATTGAGGGAAAGAACGGAGAGAGCAGGCAAGCGAAGATGACTGACCTTGTGATGGAGTGGAGATGGGATTAATTACAAGGGAGAAATCCGAAGAAAATTGGGGGATAAAAAGGGGGAAGGGACGATAGATGAGAAGGATATAGAGATAATTGGAGGAGGATAGATATACGGGCGTACGAAGTTACGAGAAGACGTTAGGGAGTAAGGGGGAGAGTGGAGACAGGAGCAGATAGGTATAAAAACAAGTCGAGCGTGAAGATCGTGGTATGGTCGTGGTGCAGATAAGTCCGGAGAAACAAGAGGGTTGACAAAATGGGGTGTTGAGTGACCTGAGGGAAGGAGGTGAGGAAGAGAGAGGAAGGCCTGGAGAAGGGGAGGCTTTCACCAAATCCCGGTCAACCTTTTGATCGCAGGCAACGTGCCCTTCTCGCGGTCGGGGATTGCCAATAATTAATCACGTCGTGGCTGGGCGTCTAATATATTGTATAAGCAGCAGCAGCAGAAGAATCCGGATTGCGAGAGTGAAATTGATACTGGGGGAGAGAAGAGAAACAGACGCAGGGGGAGAGGAGGAAGAGGGAGGAAGAGGGGATGCGCAATCTGCCTAAAATACAAAAACATTCTGCAATTCAGGTAGCTAACCATTTATAAAAATCACTCCATTCGGCTCCCATCACGGGCAGTGCCAACGCCTTATTGACCATGATATGGGCACTGTCGACCTCCCTCTCTGCCTCTGTCCCTTGTTCTCTGCACTTGTTCTCTCTCTCTGTGTCCGCTGTGCCCAGTCCTTCTGTCCAATTTACCCTCACGTCGCTGTCACTCAGTCGAGCTCACTCTCGCTCTTCCTCTGCGCGCCTCACCACCCCGCACGTGCCTAACACGTGGCTACAAAACACATCACAACACCGCCCACTTCCCTCTCTGGCGAGCGCATCAATCGCATCTCCTCCAGATATGCTTTCTTCTCCCTTCTCCCCAGAATATTGTCGCCTTTTCTTTCATTTAATCCCAGCCAACGCCGTTTTCCTGCTCTTCTATCGATCCACAACATCGCCGCAGTGATAACGATTTACCGTCTTGGACACTTTCTCAACTTCTCAAGAGTCAATTGACTACGCACCTGCGTCCTCTCAAACCCTGTCTATCATCTATCCATCGATGCACGCGCAGTCGCGACATCGCTCTCCTCCCCTTTCCCTCATGTATTTCTTATCCTCGTTCCTGTTCACACATACAGATACAATGTGAACACTACTGGGGCCTCTCCTTCACATCCTACCCGTGACCGTTTTTTCTAAGTATACTTTTTCCAATCCTCGAAGACGCCATTCTCAATAGACTCTTGCGGGCTCTCGCCACCGGCCAATCCGATGTAGCTTCCAACACACCTGTCAATCTCGCTCCCACCAGGAATTCCTTAATAACCTTTCATGGAAACCTGTCCCTCATATTCTCGATACACTCAACTATTGTCCAATCCAAAGCCCGCGAGATCTTTTCCATTTTCGCTTATTTTTCTCGTTCGCATATCCCATCTGTCTCTATCGCTATCTATGGCTAGTGTATGTCTTTGGGATTCACTTACGGAAGCTCGTCGTTAAAGTGGGTATCCATGCTACCCTTCCTCCTTTTTTTACACCCTTCAGACCAACCTAAATGACTTGCCGATTTACCTCATCATTTGTTCCTGTGAATTGTATTCCTCATCAAGACACCTACGATCTGATAATCCCACCTTCTATCAATCCGATCCGCTTCGACTTCTCCAGCTTGACATCGCACTCCTTGCAGTCTCCGTCACTTCACCTACCCAATCCAAACTTCATCATCCTGCTTCTGCGGGATTTTCAACTCCGCGATCCCAATACCTAAAAATATAACCCGCAATATATTCGCCTCCCCGTCTTCGCTGAAAATGTCCTGCATACTTTTTCTTCAAGCAAATCCTGACTCCAAAGGGTGAGTTTCAGGGATGCTGCAGCTTCGGCGCAACAAGCAGAAACCGTCCATCCCTTTTCCTAATCGTAAGGGTCTCCGAGGAATAGCATGTCACCTTCCAGTAATCCCGACGAAACCCCCCCCCATTTTCATCCGTAAATGCAACCGAGGCAGGCGAATCTCTGACTGACTCTTCTCCAAGTTTGTATTTTATCTCCGTCGTCGATTGTCATTTACATACATCGTTTTCAATTTGTCATCGGTGAACCATTCCTACTCCGATTTATGACACTACCACCTATTCTGATTTCATATCTAACTATCGGATATAGTCACTTGGTCGTGATCTGATACCCGACGGATGATGCACCCATATCGCAGCACGATGGCTCTTAACCCTTTGACTCAGACTTCACGTACTAATTAGAACTTATATGCAATCTTGAGTTGCTATCGCTAAAGTTCTCAACCATCAAAATTGTATCTACCGCATTTTGGTCCTTAATTTGAGCCTTTCGATATTGTCCTACATCAGAGAGAAGCACATTTGTTCTTGGTTGGTTCATCCCACATGTTCCAACACGAGTCTGTTTCTGATAGATCCTAGCATCTGCTAGAAAAAGATCGATAAGCGACACAACTGACTGTTTCATAATTCCCGCCCTGGCAATGAGATAATCCTCCTACGGTCACCAAGCTTACGAATACACTGCGCATGAAGGAATTGTAATTGCAGAGGAACACTGGAGGAACATAATGGTAGCTACAAAAGTCTATTCGGCAGCCAACGGCTGAATTAAAAGGAAGACCTGTATATTTAGCCTTACGCGTCTACAAATAGGATAATGTAAGTAGACACTTCTGAACTTGAGCCACAACTTACAATATGACGTGCCAACCAACATGGTCGATAAGCTTTGTAGCTGTTCTTCGTCGAACATTTGTTGGTCTTTGTGCCAAGTATCCTAAAGTGAAATTAGTAAGTACTAAAATCGGAGTGCTAACCAGAAACTAGGTCATTGATACCTGATGAGTCTGAATAAAATTTGTTTAGATTCAAGCGACCAGTTAGACGAAGTAGCAACTCACCTTTTTGAATTCGGATGCACAATTGCGGATAGTAGTTGAGATTGGAGCTGGATCTGATGCATGAGGTGCAAGGACTGCCAGTGCCATCAGACGATAAAGCCGCAACAGGGTTGACCAATCATACCTTCAGTAAGCGATGGCATCCACGGTTCGACAGAGTATGGAAGGCTTTCGATGAGAGCACATATCCCCAGAATTGCAGAATGAAGAGATCGTAATGAGTCTGCATACGCAGGATCGCTACGCGGAGGAAGGGTCGTCTTACGGACAAAAGACACGAACCGGTTCTGACACCACGCGTCGGTGATTCTTTAATTAAAAAAATGAGCCATTAGGAAAAGACACACCTTCAGCGGTATTATACTTTGCCGCTGAGAGCACCTGACCACGCCGGACAGAGCTTTAGAAGCCATGGATCTCACTTCGACATTCTCGTCTGCCAAACATTCCAGTAAAACATCCATCACTTGGACGACACCATCCTGGGATATCGATAGAAGATTTCGGTAAAAAAATACTACCAATGCTGGTAGTGCATTCAAGCGAATCCGCCAGGACTGGAAACATAGAAACAATCATAAGCATCACGCCACCGCAAGTCTACTAAAATGAAACCAGATACCTTTGAAGACTTGATTGCGTCAGCGAAATTCTTCAGGATCACTTCAAAATATTCAACTGGTGGGATTACAGCTGAGATAATGTACAAGACTGCCGTGCTGTAGGATTGAAGTTCCGGATTATCGCTCAATTCTGTCATGTGAAGGATTTCAGGCCTGCGAAAAAATACCTGTTTAGATTTGAACCAAGTAAAAAATATGGCACTTACATCAACCGCAAGACATAAGGGAAGGCAGATGCAGCTTCAGCACTGTGTGCCGTTACCCAGATCCATTGTAGAACTATAATATTGTTATTAAATTTGAGCAAAATTTATGGATAAAACTACTTACGCGTAAGCCCAGTCTTGTCGTACTAATGAACCGTTTAATTAATTCAATATTGCATATGCATCAGTTCCAAACCATACCTCTGACTGATTCGCTCGGGGAGGTGCCAGGCGCTCGTTGCGCCACTTCTCCATGTTCTTCAACATCAAATCAACCTCTGATACAAAAGGCACATTTCTATGGGAGAGTTTGGTATTGGTCAGCAGGAAATAAAAATAAAAATAAAACTTCAAGCAGACCGAATACGCAAAGGGTCACTTTCATTCTGGCATGCTAACAAAAATGATTCGGTAGACGAATAGCTTGGCTGCCACATAAGTTTTGATACGACGAAAAGACCTTGGCAAATTTGCTGCCTTATCTACAGCAATGTTAATCTATGTCAATCACGTAGACAAGCGAGGTACGAACTTCAGCGTAACCGGTATTAGTGTTTTGTAGCATCCGGCTGGCATATTGATCCAAGAACGACCTGTAGCGAATGCCCATAGATTCAACTAAAGAAACTTGTAGTGATAAAGTTTTGTTCACTGCAGGTACATCAGTACCATTGGTAGAATGTAACTTTCAACTGAATCTCACTATCAAACACAGAGTCCCCATGGAACTCCACGGGAAGCGACATGATCCAATCGACAAGGAGTTGATTACGTCGAGGATCCAATCCAAACAACATCTCCTGAAAGTAAATATCAGTACAAAAGTACGAATAGCAAGCTATCTTAATCACATCAATGGCAGCATCCCAAAGTTGCATGGTTTCAGGTTTAATCTGGATTAAAATGCGATTTAATCGCTGTGTCACCCAAGCCCAAAGTTTCTCCGAGCTGGATCTAAGCCAGTGCTTGGATCCTATTTCAGAGTATCTGAGAGTATATCTATGCAGTTTAAAAGCGTATTGTACCTCTTACTATTCCAACAAGTGCTTCCGCTCCTGCTCGCTGTTTGTACTTGTCAGAATCTGAGATTAAAGGATCTAGAGAGGAGAGAAAATGCTCCAACTGAGCATCCTCAAAAAGTAAGGCTGAAAGATTTCTGAGGATCTGCAATTTGGTAATAATATAAATATGAGACTGACCCAGCAACTTAATGAAGACTACATTTTCAGGGCGTATATCGAGGTCTGATGACTGCTTTCCAGATTCTTGACTCCAAAGTGCAAATAAGTCGCGAACATAATTGTCTTTGGTTACTTCCGTCTTGATGGCTTCGAGAGATGATTTAGATGCAACTTCCCATTTCAAGCGCATGTTTTCTGTTTCAACGGCTGCGTAGCCCTTGATCGAATTGGACCAAGTTAAGAAACCAGTTGGAATTTTGTCGATATAATATACACTTCGCAGAATTAGAGTAAAATACCGAATAAATGGTAATGTCACTTACCCTTCTCGGGAGAGGATGGGGCCCTGTAAGCTTTCAACGAAGGAAGACGGATCTCTAATGATGACGTCGCGCTCTAGAGGATTATGCCAAGAATCACACCATAATTCTTCCGCTGTCCTTGAATATGTTCGCATTTTAATGTAAGCCATCACTTTCACGAGAGCTCTGTATAAAATGTTATCAAAAAATAATAAAAAGCGTTAACAATAAAGACACCTTTGCGCAGTTACTCGAATAGCTGTTTGTGGGCTTGTGCTTTGTCTGACAAAAAAGCTCGACAACTCTGGGGATACTGGTATGTCTCTCCGTAGAAGTCCATATAAGAATCGTTCTGCCATGTGAACGTAGCGCCACTTTTATTCCAGATTTCAGAGCACACTCCCAGTCCTGCATGAAATTCTAGACTCACATGCGTCATGGGATGAGTTGCAATTTCCAAGATTTTTGCCATCTGCAGACCATCAGTTATTTTTCACGACAAACGTCACTTCTAACTCACTGCAAGCCGATGCTTCTCATCTTGTTTTGCTACTCTATACTCCATTTTAGACAGGGCCGCTGAAATTACTGCATCATCTATTAGCGAATCGGAAAACTGCGCTTGGATAATCCTCAAGCTATTATCTAAACGGGGGGTATTGAGCCTGTATGCTTCAGAATGAGCTTGTTCCTCCGACAGATAATTTTGGCACTCTTGAGCCACTGTGGAAGACATTTGTTGTACCGATGGCTAGACAACCTCTTTGGTCAGGCAAAATATGAGAAGCAGAAAATCCTCACCTTTTCTTCATATTGGCAATGGAGAAGTGACAGAAGAAAACGCTCATGTGATGACCTATCTAAACTGGCATATGTAAAAGGCCATAAACACAAATTGTTTTGACGTACCTGCGAGTGCATATGCAGCTAGAGAAGTGTTAGAACTTCATGCAAAATTGATCATAGCTACATACCAATGCCTTTATTATTAAGTATATAGAGTGCCCCTTTCATTCGATCAGGATCGTTCCCTTTCTTCAGAGCATCAAATAGGATTGGAAGAATAGTTCGCGTCGAACGGATGTAAGACTACGAATTGATTAGCCGGAGAAACTTCCTAGCAGCGAACAACTCACGCCAACGACCTGATAGAGGGAGCTCTGTGCATGTCTTCGTAATCTCGTTAGTAATTCTAATGCAGTGGGAAGAGGAACGCATGAACCTTCGCACTCTTGTATACGGTGATAAAGAAAGCTCCACCAGCTCATGGATCATATTATCGTCAAAATCGGACCGTCGCCGGTAAAGAGCATGCATATAAAGCCTGCCACTATGGTAAACCTGCGCTCGTTTCACAAACACCAACCGTGAATTATCCTTTTGCTTTGTCCAAGTTCGACTCAAGCTGAACCATAATGAGTTAGACAAACAGCGAAGTACTGAACCGAGTGGAAATACGAACTCCCTGGCTTGCGCATAATTCTTCTGCAAAGAATCGAAATCACCTCTGCTCATACCGTAGCTAAGAAGATACACATCAATAGACTTTGATACTCCAATAACAGCATCAATATGATCTTCAGCATTGCTGCCTTTGCGCAGTAACTCTGATGCATAGATTACAACTTCTCCAAATCGCTTTCTGCTGGAAACGAATGTTTGATACCGAGGATCACTTGGATCAGAAAGGGTAAAACCAGCAGCAACATCAAGGTGAGAAACGAGAAGTTCGGGAAGTTCAGTTTCAGAGTCCAAGCAAGGATTCACTACTTGTTTTGGCTGCTCTTTGGCGAATGTGGGTACAGCACTCCAAAATGCTTTACACGCGTTAAGGTAACTAAGATCAAAGGTGAGTGGCATCATTCGACAATAGGTGGTGGATATTTTACCGGCAGAAATCGTTTCGTGCAATACTATCCCATTTTGCTATATTATCGAGTAAAGACTGAACTTTCTCTAATGCAGGTATCATAACGCGTTCAAGCAGCTCAAGTACAAAGGCAATTTCCTCCGGAGACGGGACTTATGTTATGAAATATCAGTCATATGACGACATCGATGAACGGAAATATCTTACCATGCCAGTCAACAATAACATCTTGCGGCTCGTAGAGGCGTCCCCATGATAGATAGTGATTTTGGTCAAATTCTAGGACAGTTAGATGCCAGAAGTAAGCAAAGAAAGCTAGGAGCTTACGAGGATCGTCCCATTCTTCTTTGTTGACGAATCTAGTGTTTACAGGATAAACTGGCGCGAGCGTATTTAAAACGCGGTGAACCAGTCGTCCGGTGCTACTATATCCTCTTTCACTCTTTGTCTTTTCAACCAACAACGATATCACTCGAATAATCTCTTCCTGATATTTCAAAAGCTGGATTATAATTATAATCATGTGAGAGAACGAAATACGAGCAAACCACGAAAACGCACGATAGGTCCCCCGTAGCCAAGACAACCACGAAGAATAGCCATATCTTTCGGGTTCAAGATGATGAGATCGAGTGTAATGCTAAGAAAAGGCACATACTCCAATGTAACGTGGTATCAGATGGAATTGCTGCATGCGCAGATGTAGTGCGCACACTGGAAGCCCCATGCTTCAACTCTTCTTCGATCTGTGAAATGCAGAAAGGCAAAAATCGAGGAAGCGTCTTCTCTGGCCTTGCTCTCGCTAAACACGCAACCAACTGCCCGAATGCACGTACAGAATTTGACTTTGCATTGGTAGTTGCATAGTCATAAACGACGTTTAGTACGAGATCGAACAATGAATCAGAAAGATGCAGGCAGACAATATCCATCATGCTTTTAATTGATTTCAGCACGCTTTCTTCTTGCTTTCCACCAGTTGTATTTCGTCTCCCGCCTTCTTCTGGTAAATTTTCATACAGCGCGAAAATTCGCCGGAAGAGGGATACAACCCAGTCTAAAAACCCCGCAATTCAGATGATGTATAGAGTAATTTTTAAAAATGGAAACTTTCCTGCAAACCCGGCACTGCTGTCCCTCACTAATGCCCTTTCCTCTTCTCTAGTTAATCTCGGAGTGTCGCCCATCTCTGTACCATCAGGTAGATAGTCGTGAGGTTCTTCAACATCCATTGATTCCGCATCCCCAGAGAAGGGAGCTCCAGGTTGGCGTGTTAGATCTCCTATCTTAATATGCTGAACCGCAGATACAATAAATAGGGTGGCGCATACAGTCTTGACGGGATCATTCTACGACATATGCGATCAGTAAAATATACGATAAATAAAGGGAAACGTTCTTACAAGGTCAATGCCAGGAAGGCATAACTCTAAGAGTGGAACAAGATGCTTCTGACCGCCGAGCCACAACTTCTCAGTTACCAGTGGTCTTGCAATACCAGACAACATGCTCAGAACAGCAGTAGTACGATGTGTTTCGTTCACTACTTCCAGCCCGTCGTACGCCCTTTCAAGAAGATCCGGCATGATGAGATCAGGTTCAAGCATAGCGAGTGCTCGTAAGGCTCCTTGAGCAAAGGACGTCGCTATTGGGTCTTTCGCAAACATAGCCAGAAGACTAGGTGTGCGAAGGATAGTAACAAATGACCGACGAATAGCAAGTGTTAAACGATGACTCTAGAACACTAGTATTATACTGGTGTATGCCAATAAGTATATATGTTGCTCACTTCGGGGATTCTGCAGTCGGGTAATTGTTCTTCGTTGAACCGTTTAATGAACTCAGATGCCAAGCGATGTAAGAACGAAGCAAGCTAAAAAAAATAATGTAAGCAAAATTCAGTCTATAATTCCAGGAACTTAACAATATGTGTCCAACCCCCAGTATTGGATGGATGGAAAAATGATTCTGTACTTGTAATGAGGCGGTCAAGTGCATCTAAAGCCTTGGAGCCTGCAATATAACCGCTTTGCTTGGGTAACTTCCCGCCTTGCATTCGTGTTAGAAGTACATTTGGGTCTCGAACGTCTCCATCGACGCGCATGGAGTTTACCAATACTTTGGCAAATGCACCTAGCCATAATTTTGAGAACTGAGTATCTAAGTATGATCACATTACACACCGACTCTATTAGAAGTCTTCTTGATTTTTGTTCCATCTTTGTTGATTATGTCGGCATGTTGCCCAGTAGAAGACCAGCCTTTAAGGAGATAAGTATACGACCTCTGAGAAACAAGGAATGGATAAACCTTGAGCGCTCCCACAGGTACATCTGATTATCTGTTAATTACGAATATCGCATAATGATTGTAAGCCACTTACTCATGGAGCTGAGACCTTTTCCAATAATGACATTCCATTGTTCCTCTGTCCATATACCGATATCTTTCCAAGCTGCACCGCCTTCGTTTCCAAATTCACCTGACGTCCCAGCAACGTGTTCTTCTGAGAGTTCCCCCGCCATTTCCATTAAGCGGTCGTCTACTACAGCAGAATTGAATGCTTGCCAGATTTTGAAAAGCATGGGGATATAAAGGTGGGTATGAGATGGAGGAAGAAATGATGTGATTACTGGAACCATGGTAATCATGGACTGCAAGGTGTGGGTCAATGAAATTAATAAGGCCAGGTATTATGCTTACTGATTGAGTAACCAACGGAATAAATGTATCTATCATCTTCGGGATTTCTGACGGTGAGAAATACCTCTTGCACTGGTCCGCAACGTATAGAAGTTGGTTTACAACGTTACGTCTGGGAATACGAAGCACTATAAGAATTACACTCAGTAAATTCTGGTAAAATGTGACATTACGATGTCTCATAGATGTTCCGCTTCGGCCATAACTCTTTCTTAAGTGCCAGCCAGAGAGGCTCCCAAGGAAGCTCAAGGTCTGCAGATTGAAGCTTTCGTTTCAAGCCAGGTTTGTTTGCAAGTAAACGAGTGAGCATTTCAGTCCAGCTACGTAAAAGACGGCCCTCGATGCCAGGAAGAAGGCAGAGTTCATAGTAAAGAATAGCTAGGCTAGCTCGTGTTTCTTTAGGTAATGGATAGCGCATTAGGAGCCAGCTAGATATACAAAACGCAAGTAAGATTTGAGAGAAGAAGGTAAGTCGAAATTATTACCATTGCAGCATTCCGTCCCAAGTGGACAAAACCAGCCAGTTCTTGGATTTAGCACAAATACAAATCTTGCCGACAATATGTTCCAGACGCTTTTCCATGTCCTCGATGGATTCGCATGAGTATGGAAGCGAATCCAGGTAGCATTGAAGTGCAGCACGTTGTCTATCATAGGACGAGTGTTCAGAGGTATCACCGACTGAGTCAGTGACTGAAATCTCATCGTCTTCCATGGTCAATATGTCGGGAGGTTCGTGGTAGAGATTCTTTGTATAATCAATACCAGCAGCGTGCGATAAGACTTGTATGAAAGCGCTCATGGTAAGTATATGGGAGAGTAAGATAACTGGACAACGCACGTCGGGCCAAGAATATATACCGGTTGGAATGAGGGACAGGATGACGCGGTCAGATTACGCGTCGGTATGACTGAAATGGGGTAAATTACGGTGACTGCGTTGTTTACGCCCCGGATAGTCAAGTTTACTGCAAGAAGCAGGACGCGTAATCAAATGGACCTAGTGTTTGTGCCAGGTGACGGAGATAATAATGGTTGAAAGGAGACATGATGAATGACAGAATTAGTGAAGGAATTTGACAACGGGAACCAAGCAAAATACGACTTACCTGCGTGTTTTGAAGAGATGCGATCAGTTTTAGTATGCCAGACTCGTAAAAGGAAGTGACAACGAGGGGTTGTGAACGGTGAAATAGGTTTGTACTTGCAAGATTGTCTCAAGATTGTCTGGTAGAGGAATGGACAAGTGCGTTCAATGTGGGGATACGCGCGTCGACGCCCTGGCACGTGCATCGCCTCCGGTCCGAATGTCTGGTTCCGTTACGCTCATCTCGTCGTCCGACCTCACACTTGCTTCACTTTAGATTCGAGACAGCTGGAACAGACTTGTAGCTATCATAGGCACCAAGAATGAATTCTCTTACTCGTACAGCCCGCCTGGTGTACTCAGCAAACCTTAGATCACGGGTCTTCGTCCAAAACTCACCTCGTCGCCTCCTCTCATTTACCACTTCTACAATCAGGCAGAGTTCTTGCCGTCCTTTCCTATGGATCTCTGCACTTACCTTTACCACAATTTTTGCATTTACCCCTCACGTGTATCTTGATTCAGAGGTTGCACAAGATACATCCTCCCATAAGTTCGATGAAGATGCAGAGGTCGTTAGTGTGTATCCTTCCGTTCCGTTCCTTTTCCTGGCTTCATATCTCCTATTCTAGCTGATCCTGCAACATCGCTGGAATTTCCGAAAACAATTCGTGTTCCTGCCAAAATAAATGCCGCTCCTCTCACGGTTGTTGGCGTGGGTGTGCGCACAGTTTCTTTCCTAGGCATCAAAGTTTATTCAGTTGGCTTCTATGCCGACCTAAGTAATCCTAACCTGAAGATCCCCAAAGCCTTTCTCCAGAAGAAAAGGTGGAATACATTGTTCGCAACACTACTTGCATTATTAGGATAGGTTCGTGTCATAGCGACTCATTTCAGTTTAGATTCTCATCTACCTTGTCATGTAGTTCCTACGCGCTCCACCAACTATAATCACCTTAGGGACGCGTTCATGCGTGCTCTTCAGTCCCGTCTTGCTACAGGTATTAGAGATGGAACGATCTCTGAGAAAACGGCGGCGGAGACGGGGCCTCCCTTGCGCAAGCTTAAGAGTATTTTCCCCAACTCTCCTCTTGCAAAGCGAACACCATTGGACGTGTTACTCGCACCTCCTTTACCGGGTCATCCTCGTGTACTTATATTCCGTGACCTTGGCGCAATAGAATGCGACTGGGTAGCAACTGAATTTGTTCTCAATTACTTCGATGGAGATGCTCCAAGTCCTCCTGTATGTTGTGTGCATATATTCATACGATTAAAATTGATCAAATTCTTGTTATGCAGCTGAAGAAAGCAGTTTTAGAGAATCTACAAGATTTCGAGAAGTAAACAAAGCTAGATTTGTCAGTTTTTGATAACGCAGTTTGATTCCAAGAATAAACGCGTTCTAATCACAGAATATATTTCAAAACTTGGCACATCCTTCGGATTTATTGACAAAACTTATAATCTTAGTTTGCACATTTGTTCAACGTCTGTTCACTTGAGTAATTCTCCATGGTGGGAAGAGTATCTTCCAGTTAAACTACATACATAGGTTCTATGGAAGTGCCAATAATCTCATGGTATCTCTTACCTTACATCCATGAGGCCTTGATAATTACGACAATTGATCACAGGTTACAACGTACTGAGAGTTAAGAAGTCAGGTGCTTCCTCACGGCTATCTTTAGCCTATGTATTAATGAAGCGAGGTGGCGCTCACATCTTCAGTTCTATCCACCCCAAGTCTTCAGATATGCCTAAACAATACGAATATCTTACTGGTAGATTCTCTACATTTATGTTTCACATATATTGCTAAGGAAACTATCTAGGCGAGGACGTCGATCATTTCATGAAATACGGTTACATAGTGATCAAGAACGCGTTCACCAAGGAGAAAGCTTCTGAATGGACTCAGAACCTCTGGGTTCGATTAGGTATCAACCCAAATGATATGACTACATGGGACCGAGAGCGTATTAATATGCCCTGGCACAGACGGGAGGCTGTCTCCACGTTTTCTCCAAAGGTAAAAATCACTGTTGAGGCTGAAGTCTTCATGACGACGTTCTCTCGCATCTAGGCTTGGGCAGCAATGAAAGACCTTCTCGGAGGCGAAGATAGGATTGACGACACAGCCGCCCACTGGGGCGACTCATTTATCGTCAACCTTGGAACCGACGAACTGGCCAAGTCCAAGGAAGACATCACACCTCAAGACTTGAATAATTGGCACGTAGATGGCGATTTCTTTGTAAGAATTATGATAAGCCGTCGGCCTGCCGAGCCATATGACGCTAATTATATATGCAGGTGCATTTCCTAGATTCTCCCGAACAAGCTCTCCTCGTGATCCCTGTTTACTCTGATATTGTGCCTCGTGGAGGTGGAACAATGATTTGCCCGGAAGGAATCAACTTGATTGCCAACTATCTCTCCAAGCATCCAGAAGGTGTGCTTCCCACAGGGCTTTCATTTACTCCATCCACCTCTACGTACGCTAACAAGGAAGATGACCCCGGTTATTGGTCCATGCTGAAAGAAATTAAACGCTGCGGTCACTTCGTCGAGATAACCGGAGAGATAGGAGACGTGGTGCTCCTGCATCCATTAATGATGCATTCGGCATCGAAGAACTATCTCCGCATCCCGAGAGTTATCACGAACCCTCCTGTCGCACTTAAACAGCCGTTCAATTTTGCCAGAGAAGACCCGGAGGAATATAGTCTGGTGGAGAAGAAGACACTGAAAGAACTTGGTGTTGACAAGTTTGAGTTCAATATAACTACAGAAAGAAGGAAGGTTGTTCCTGCACGAGTTCTTGCCCAACAGAAGATGATGGAGGATGAGAAGAAACGTTTGGCAGCGATGAGAAACCCAGGACAAGCCGCTACGGCCGCGTAGTAAACGGTATTAAATAGTGTCCTATGCAAATCCTATGAATAGTAGTTAGCGATGTTGAACTATCTAAGCGATTGATAATAGTAAGCTTGCAATTGAATTTGAAACAAATGGTGTACATGTTGGATCTTGGTTGAAAAGTTGTTGAATTCTGGCTCTTGAGTCTGAGGTAACAAGACGCGTCAATCACGTGACTTACGCGATCGTAAAAAACGCGTTGATTGACGTTCGTTTATTAGAAACATACCGACATACTAGCTGCCAGCCCTTGCCTTTAAAAGGAGTAGAGGTTGAGACTCCGCCCCCATTAGCTTTTGTCTCACTTCCACCACCATCCCTCAACAACCCTACCTCAAGAGCTCCTAAATCCTACTCCACTCACTTCTTCGACACTTGCCAACACTTTTACTAAATGGCCCGCACTAAGCAAACCGCCCGCAAGTCTACTGGAGGCATGTTACACTAGGGTTCTTCGTTGCATATCCTGACATTTCACCATCAGGCAAAGCTCCCCGCAAGCAACTCGCATCTAAGTCTGCTGCTCGCAAAACCGCTGCTGTATGTCTTTACCATCCAAAGCATTGGCCATTTTATACCTTACTCACTGTGCATCATAGAATACCACCGGTGGTGTGAAGAAGCCTCATCGTTTTCGCCCTGGTACCGTTGCCCTCCGTGAAATCAGGCGCTACCAGAAGTCCACCGAGCTCCTTATTCGCAAGCTTCCTTTCCAACGCCTTGTCCGTGAAATTGCTCAGGATTTCAAGGTTTGTACATTACCTAGTGCCAATGTACTGCAACTCATTTTATTATTATACAGACTGACCTGCGCTTCCAATCGTCTGCGGTCATGGCGCTACAAGAAGCTGCTGAAGCATACCTTGTCTCGCTTTTCGAAGACACCAACTTGGCTGCCATTCATGCCAAGCGTGTCACCATTCAACCGAAAGATCTTGCGTTGGCGCGCAGATTAAGGGGAGAGCGTTCGTAAAGATAGCATTGTCAGTGGACATGGTGTGATAGTTTTCGTATCTAAACTATCCTTGTATTTGTAACAAGTTCATCTTTATTGCTTCGCTGTTAATTATTATTAATGACATGTTGGCTTGCTGGCCAGTGCTAGTGATTTTGGTACAGACTTAAGACACTCCTGAGACCAAGGATACTCACGTTGAATTCGGATAGTTGGATAGTCCCATGTTTACGGTATATAGATACAATATAGATGTCCGCGAGGGTTGCTTCTACTGGGGGTGCACAACGCTCTCACATGACTGGTGACGTGACGGTCACGCTTGTGACCAAAGATTCCTACTTTAACTAATATTATGCTAGATGAGGTAAATATATTATTTAAGTGGTGTAATATGTACAAAATCCTATATTCTCTTTTAACTACTGGTTAAAACAAGGTGATGGCTGTGACAACTTATATATATTCCCTTTCTTCACTCTCTTGAAGCAATTCTTCATTTAAAACTATCTCTTCTTCTTCATTTATAACTATTTCCTCTTCTACATTTATAATTATATCCTCTTCATTGGCGATCTTCCAAAATAGGTTCTGCTGGTGGCTGTGCCATATATGATTGGTTTCAGAACTTGTTTCTCAAATAACTTTCTGAGATCGCATTGTATTGCTATGGTTTATAGAGAAAAATTGCGCTATTATATTGTGTAAATAATTTTATCTATACAGAATTTTATTAAAAGTCCTGTATGTATGGGAACCCATTGTTATACACTCCCAAATTACATGTTACGGTTGCTGAATCAAAATTCTAGCTTGATACGATTATTGGCACAAAAAAGTAGTGTAATTTCGCTCTATAAACCATAGTCTTACGTTCACTCCTTCAAAAGTTATTAAAGAATGAAAATCACAGCTATACAGTTAATAGGCATTTGGATATAAGTTTGGCCAATTCAACATTATTACATGCACAAAAACCTATACAGCCTATACAAATAATCTATTATAAACTGTACTTAATGTGTAGTTCATATATACATGATAATGGAATATTTGTGTTGAGCAATCGATCACACATGGTGTTGTTTGATGTCTAACCTGTGGCTGTGCCTCTGAGCTATGGGAGCGAGAACTTATGCCTTATAACTTTACGGAATCGCATCGTACGTATATGATTTATAGAGCAAATTTGTACTATTCGTCGATGCGGACAATTCTTATTAACCAGAATTTTAATATCATGATTGTAAGCATGAGATAATGCACCAATACCTGTCATATTAATATGTTACAGCACCTTAATTAAAAATCCGGCTAATAGCAATTGTAGGCATCGCTTCTACACTGACAATGCTTGACGTTGTTTACCAGAAGCTTTGGATTTGGTCACGAGATACTTACGGTCACCTTCATGTAGTACTAAGTTGCTCCGGCTCGCAAGTTGACACTGGACGTTCGCAGGCTGCAATCGCTCATTCACTCAAGAGCATCAGTCCTGTTCTTGCCACCATGAACATTACTAGTCGCCTTTTAAGGCAACACATAAGATCCTATAGCAATGCTGCTCGGTTGTATCACAGACCAATTCTTGTGGTTGTCCTCTCGAAAAGAAGATATGCAACTCACCGCGAAATTCCCACTGACGGTCTCTCTCAGGCACTGGATACGAAACAGCGTCATGCAACACCGGGTAATGACAGCGTAGGACCCTTCCAACTTGGTATATCTCCCTCTGCGCGACAGGGAGAGAAGGTCAAGAAGTGGTCAGAACTGAGTGCTGGAGGAAAAGGTGAGAACGCGCCTTTCGTGGTCAAACAGTTTCTCATTAAAAATTATAGTTGTGCGAACAACTGCGCGAACATCAAATCTCGCCGTCATTTTGCTAGGTGCTGGCCTGTCCGCACTTCTTATTTATTCCCTTACATCCGAGCTCTTTTCCAAAAATTCCCCCACTGTACTTTACAGCGACGCATGTGAGCGTATACAAGCTTCCCCAAAGGTATGTCCATTGATAAAATTGGAGCTACTTCTCCTTTATAACGAACTCGACAGATTGCAAAATATCTCAATGGCCCGCTAACTTTCCATAATAATCCACCTTCCGCTGTTCGACCTCGACATCGAAACAGGCACATAACCTCTCAAGTCATGGTCGATTCATACGGACACGAGCATATGATCATGACATTTTATGTTCAAGGAAAGCCCGAAGGATTCGCACCTGCATCAGATGATGGGTACTTTGACTCAATCTTAGGATGGGCGCAAGAAAAATATAGCATCCTGTCGGATGCTTCGTTGAATGATGCCATTGATTGGTCGAAGGGGCGGTCTACGGCGATCTGGGAGAAAGGAAAGCGCGCATTCAAATATCTTAGTGGCACGCCTATCCCGCCGCCAGAAATGCCTGCCTTATCACTAGAGGAGAGCAAGGACGTGAAGAAAGAGGAAAGCGGAAGATGGGGATTTGCGGGAATGTTCACGTCGTTGAAAGGGGGCCGTTCGGGATCTACAGAGAAGGTTTCACGGTCAGATGGCAAGACATTCACTGAAGGAGAAGTGCATGCAGATCTTGTTCGGGTACGCTTTTGTTTATGTTCTCATTTCGGGCCTGTTAACTCAATTCCAATGGCAGAACAATGAGGGTTACTTCGTATTCCGCTATCTACTAGTTGATATTCCAAGCTCGCGTGAGCGGAACGCAATACGCATATTTGTGGAGCGTGGTCCTGGTGTCCGGGAGAATGAACCCGTGATGAGATGGAATGCATACTAATATTCTATTTAATGTGTACACTAGCATGAATGCATCGACCTCCAGTCTCTAGCTTGACGGCCCCAAGCATAGCAAAAGAATTTGCGTTAGGATATTATACATATGTCCATTGTCCGAAGCGGGGTAAGGGTATACAAAAGTTACTCCCCAAACAGTTTCTGAACGCGCTTCAATATTGAATCTTTCGCGGGGTCTAGAGCAGGAGTCAGCACGAAGGAATTCATTAAGAAGAGTAGTATGCGACCGTAAGGGTGGTCTTTCGACGGTATCTCGACCAGTGCAGGAAACGCTTGTTGGTACTTATCAACAGTCGGTCTGATTTTCTCTGCAATCTTTACAGACATATGGAGTTAGGAAACAAATATACCATACGAGTAAATAATGACTAACATGTTGATTAATGAGCAGGATGGCAATGTCTTTTCGTTCGGTGAACTCCTGGAACGATGCTTCTATCGTCGCTACCTGTGTTTCTAAAACAGGTAATGACATGTTTTATATAGATATGGCACATTACTATCCAAAATGCGCACTGGAATCAACAACAAGGAAGTTCTTCCGTTGCTGCTCGTTTACATGACCAATACCAGCTAGGAGAAGGCCTGTGATGGAGTCCTAAAGCAGCCGATGTAATTAGAAGATAAATATTTGAGATTGACCCGTTGCCTCACTTCATCTCCTATGACAGCTATGAGATTGCGGTCTTTGAATGAAGTCATTGTCGCCATCGTCGGCGTCGTGAACCAACTGATGAGTTAACTAACTTGTTGCAATTCTGGGAAGTGGATGTGGTGTTGTTTGTCTGCAGCCTCTGCAGCACTGCATGACGTAAAGCTCAGAGTCAGAATTTGTCGTAACTTTATTTATAACGTCTGATACTAGTACTACTTAGTATCACTTGCTTCATCCCCAGTCTCACAGAAACCCTTGAAATATGGATGCCACGTCTGTTCATGACATTTTCAACCGCCCCCCTGCAATTGCCGAGGACACTCTCCAATATACAATATACCCGCCTCGAGACCTTTCAGACAAGACATCTGCTACCACCTTTGCTGCTTGTATACAAGCATACGTTGATAGTCTTCTTCCTGGGTTTATCTGGCACCGTGATGCGTTTGAAATCAAAATCGTCGCTAATCCTGATGGAGAAGGGTGGATATTGGAAGGCAGAATAAGAGTCGGTGATTGTGTAGACGACGAATGGATCACAGTCTGGCTGCTTAAAGAAATAAGCTCAAAATGGGATGTTGTGGTCAGGTGTGTTCTCCCGTAAACTAACATCTCGAATCCTCCACGCTCATAATCCGCAGCGTTTTTGACTCGGATGGTGAATTCCTCCTAATCGAGGCCGCGGAGGCACTACCTGCGTGGGTAACACCAAGCAATTCCGAGAATAGGGTGCGCCCTTCTTCCACTCCTTCGGTGAGGATTCATCATTTATTCCTTCATGCTCCATAGGTCTGGATCTACAACTCACGCCTCCACCTCATCCCTCTCACACACATATCCCCACCCTCTAGAAAATATTGGCGTCGAAAGCTTCCTGGTGCAGCAGGAAGTGGTGATGAGGACACCGACGATTTGGAAAGAGAGTGGATATCTTCGATAGATGCCGTCAAACTTGTAAGGGATTTAACGGTTGACACTACTGCATCGCCCGCTGTGGAAAAGCTTGTCTGGAGCCGCATATCGGGGTGAGCATTTTTTCCTTTTTTTCCTAAATCGGTTTTTCATCCACTATTCGTAGTTACCCAGGGGCGGCAAGTGAGCATACGCATACTACAAATGCCTATATTCCCAGTGATATTGCCAAGGCGCTGGCAGCAAACCCTTTTCTAGTTCAGAAAGCGGTGGAAACATTCTATACTCGAGATGCAATCCAATTGCGTGTGAGTACTGGGAACTTCTTACCTTGACACAATAGTAACAACGATGCCGAACATAGGCCGCACATCGAATGTCAAGGTTCCCACCAAACACGTGCGTGCTTCAACTTGTAAATATGACTCGCACTACGTACGCGCAACTTGTCGGACAAAAGTTCTTCCCTCCGAAGGTTTTCGGACAATGGCAGGAAAAAGAAGGTGGTAAGGAATGGAGATGGAAAGATGTCGGGATGAAGATTGTAAGTCTCAAAGTTGTAAGTTCTGGTAATAACTAACATTTGACGAACTAAACAGGCAGTAGGCTTTGAAATGCTGTACCAAGAAAGCAAAGGGCGACCCACAAGTGCTAACCTAAGCGCGGATGGTTTAAAATCATCGGTACGTCACTCGTAGTCATGATTGTGATAGAGTTGACCGCCTGTCACAGAGTGAAGCAAACAAGGAAGCATTACGCCGCAGTGCCGATTACCAAAAGTACATCCAGAACCTTACGTCCGCAGGTTACTTTAGAGGCGAAGTTCAAGACTCTGGGTTATGGAACGAGCTCGAAAATAAAGCAGCAAGCATGTTCATAGATGTACGCCGCGAAGAGTAAGCAATTTCGCATTCCTTGCTGTTTTCTAACTGACTATTTTAAAAGCGGCGCGTCAAGGCAGCCATATGCGTCTCAAGTAGACGCCGCGATTTCACAGGTTTCGGAACTCCCAAATGTTGCGGCTGAAGAGGACGATGACAGTTGGCTTAATATTGACGCGGAAGACTTCGAACATATGCTAGAGTCCACAATGGGGATTGATAAGCATGGGAAGTCGAGTGCGAATGGCATGGATGTCGATGAGCCTGAGCACGACCCCGAAGACCGCGTTGCTAATGAACAAGCGCAACGCTTGAAGGATCTAGCTGCGAAGGTTGAAAGCTTTGTAGAAGGAGAAGGAGATATTGACGGTGCTCGCTTCGATGAGTATGTCAGAGTCTATTAATTGATGCAAGGCTGTACTTACATGTGATACAGCGAGGAATTTTCAGATGAGCCATTTAGTGGTGGTGAGGCATCAGACACGGACTCTAGCGATGACGCGAGGCAAGATATACCCTCGGAAAGTGCTAAGCCCAGGACTGCAGAAATGCAAGCTG
The DNA here is from genome assembly GCA_025738555.1 of Cyathus striatus. NCBI lineage: Eukaryota > Fungi > Basidiomycota > Agaricomycetes > Agaricales > Nidulariaceae > Cyathus > Cyathus striatus. The sequence continues at coordinate 1,056,949 of JAOVFP010000024.1, read as the reverse complement.
CAATGGATAGGTTGGTACCTGAGCTAGATCCATCTGATTATGGGAAAATGCCACCATCGTTTCACACTGGTTCTCAGCGTGTTGCTCCGGCTACAATTGTTACAGAAATTGTCGAGTCCAAAGCAAATCGCGACGCTGGTACGCCTTCTCAAATGGAAACACTAGCCGAGGCGAAGCGTATTGGTGCACCAATACTTCCCCGGGACAACTTTGACGGAGTTGATTCTGACGATGACACTGACGAGGAGGAGGACGAAGATGAAGAGGACGAAGAAGAGCGTCCCCAAGTGGTCGGGGAGGTAGAAATTGACATGCAGGAAGAGGAAGAAGAGTTTCTAGAATTCTCTAGACAAGCGCTCGGTATTAGCGACGAGCATTGGAATGAAATTATAAATGATCGGCAAAGTCGAGGCGGTAAGTACATGGCCGAAGTTTCTTAGTTTTATGATTGATGTTTTTCGTAGCCTTCTTGCCACAGAGTGCCAAAATGAGACCGCAAAGCACTCCGGTCCCGAATGCTCCCAAGGTAGACACACAGGATGCAGGTGGAGCTAAGACCGAAGGTCGAAAGCCAGAACCGGGACCAAGACCGAATGTGAATCCAAATCTTGATTCATTTGAGGCTGTGATGAAGGCCATGGATGAAGAGTTAAGCCGTTTACGACCAAGCGAAGGCAAGTCGACGACATCTGACAAGGGCAAGGGTAAAGCAAAGGAGGGAAACACAGGTTTCCACGAAGGAAGACATCGAAACAGCAATGGATGCAGAGTTGAAAGCTGCGCTAGAACGTGAGGATGACGTGGACGACGAGTTGGGCGAGGGAGATTTGAATGACTACAACTTAATTAAAAACTTTTTGGAGAGCTTCAAGAGCCAAGCCGGACTGTCTGGACCTGTCAGTAACCTTGCTGGAAGGTTGCAGCCTGGGTGGACATTACCCAGAGATGAGTCGTAAAGCTGTATGTTCTGGGAAGAACAGTTCTTTGTATTTTTTAAGCTTTGTTGCAAATGAAGGAATATATGTTTGTAGGTACATGATTACTTGGGAGTTGGTTTTGGGCAGGTGAGTTGCCGAAATGAGGTTAAGATCTCGTGTTCGACGATCGGCAAACAGGCGTACACAATTTCCCAGACATATGATCGGTGTGCCTGCTAAAGTGTTTTCTCCTTCAATCAGCTCATACCTACATACGCCGTTGTCTGATTTAGCCAAGTTGCATATCGTCCAATTGTAATTAACATTTCTTGCAATCTTACCGTGAAATCCATTCTCCAATGCGTCTGTCTAGCCCGCCCTAATTCATCGCCGCCTGCGTCTATACTTCAATATGATACACGCTGTTCTAATCTGTTGCGTCTTATGATATTCAGATATACCTACCAAGTGCTTACCTTCGGTTTCTCTCAGTTAACACGTCAGGCGTCGCTCGTTTGACCAAGTTCTATACCCCGCTCCACCAGTCAGCGCAAGTGGTGGTGCAAAAGATTTTTTCCTTAGTATGCTCCCGACCTGCTGGTTTGTGTAATTTCCTCGACGCTCCGGAGCTTGAGGCTTTCTTGGGCCCAAAAGACGGCGGGGAAGACGAGCGCTGGCAAGTCGTATATCGCAACTATGCCACGCTGTTTTTCGTGTTTGTAGTGGACGGTGCGGAAAGTGAGTTGGGCATATTGGACTTGATCCAGGTATGGTGTTATTTTGTTGCCATTCCGCAGTACTTTAATGAATATCTCTTGAACATTTCTTCCGTAGGTGTTTGTAGAATCTCTAGATCGCACATTTGAGAACGTATGCGAACTCGACCTTGTGTTCCATTTCGATGAGGTTTGATGACCATTATCCCTCTCTCTGAAGTTACGTTTCACAAGGCTAACGGAGTAATCTCATAGGTTCATCACATTCTTGCTGAAATAATTCAAGGTGGACTTGTTCTGGAGACAAATATTGACGAAATAGATGCATCAGGTGGGTGTAGTGACCTTTCAGCTGTCCCTTCTCCATGCCTTCCCATGCCAAATGTCGCATGCTACGGGGCAGGCTTGGCTACATTTCCTTCAGAGATATGCACGTAGTGCGCAAAAGGGCTTATTTTTGTGTTTATAGTTCAACAAGCTGCGAGATCGAGAAAAGAGTCGTTTGCGTCTGCCAATCCCCTGTCATTAGGTGGTAGCGGGCTTGGTTCTCGAGGGGCAAATTTAAAGACACCTTTGGGGTGGCTGACAGAAAAGCTAACAGGCGTCGGGGCGAGATGAGCATGTTATCGATGCTGCAGCGCTCGTATGACGGCATACGCTGCAGTGTCATGGCAGTCACTGGCTAACCGGTAGAATGGATCGCATCACGCGTTGAACCGGTATCCGGGTTACTGGGTACAAGTTGAAGATATAAGATTATATGGACAGGGTTAGATATCATACAGGACTTGGACAATCTCTTTAAGAAGTAGCTGTACATATGTTACAACCGGCGATCCGGCTGCTAATGAATTCATGTACACGACTTGTTCACCTGGGCTGTAGCAGAGAAGAAAGATAAGGGCGAAGGCCCACATCACTTTAGCTCAGCGTCAATGTTAGCATGCTACATCAACCGCTTCATACGGATGCCTGGGAGCTGGAATCTGGCTGGAATTAGTGGAGTGGGACTTGTGTAATATCAGGGACAGCTTTAGATCTTTCTACCGTTACGTCCAATTATGCTACAAATTAAGTTGCAGCAGTAAAAGGGGGCGCAAGAGAAGTGCCTGTTAGTATTATCAGCTTGTATACACTACGCAGTAAGACAGTGACAGACGTTTCTTCCTCTTTTTCACGGTTCCGGAGGGTTTGGGGGGTTCCACGGACCCTGCCTTGATAGATGTTTCTTGAGGAGTGGGGGCAGGTGTCGTCGAAGAACGCATCTGGGATGTGGCAGGTGTATCTGCGGTCGTGCTTTCTGACGGTTGTAAAAAAGTGCCTGACGTGAAGGACATTCTTGAATGCGCTGCTGTCGTGTGCATTGCATTGAGAAGCAACATATTATTTTGCGACTTCTTTGGTGGAGGTTTAGCAGGGGAAATTTCGGGGGCGCCCCCGGTATCGGTGGTGATGGAAATATCAGTTTCAGGTGCACGCTTTTTGGAGCTGTCCTCCGACATAGAGAGGTCTTCGATTGGCCACACGAAACCCGTCCGGGGAGTGTAATCTGGACGGTGCTTACGCAGAACGTCCAAGGTGGACTGAATCGAGTACAAAGTAGTCAACTATCCTCGCGCATCAGCGCAGTATTTGAAGGCATTAGGAAATGTTTTACCAGACGGTTTGACAGAACTGTGTAGACATCTGGGGACTGATATATGCGGTTGTTGATAACGAAGTATGCCGCCAAGGGCTTCACTGTGAAGCATTTTTTGTTCAGGATGCATAGTGGTAAGTGTCAAAGGGTTTCGTCAAACCTTCATCTGGTGACAGTCGCTCTCGTTTGTGTATGATGAAGAAGGAAGGAGGCTCAGCATGAACAACTGCGAATTCGATTCCGGTAAACCGCCTAATAGGACACGCCATGAGATCTGAATGAGGGATGTAGACAAGGAAGCGCACTTGAGCTCCTCAGCCTCGTTTGCCAGAGGGATGCCGGTGAAGATGGTCTGCATACGCAGGACCTGATTGTTGCTCTGCTTATCGTAGAACATGGAGTGTGCAAAGTACTCAAAGACGTTTTCCTCGGTGAGGGGACCATTGGCCTAAAGACGCGAAGATGAAGATGAGGGCGACGGGGGACGAGATGGAGACGCGCCTGAATCCACTCGTGCCAGATGAAGAATCTATGGCTGTAATCATCTGGGGGATGCAGATCAGCGAGATCCATGATGGATTACGGGTAAGGGATTTGGAGGGAGACGCGGTGGTGACTGGTGAGTGTCATGCGTGACGGTGTCGAGGAGGATGTCGAGGACGACGTCGAGAGAGGGACAAACAGGGACAAACGGGATCTGGCCCGAAAGAAGGGAACATGTCTTTGCGATCGTCGATCGTATATTGGTACCATGCCAGCCCGCGCTCACTGCGAGCAGAGTCCTTCGCACGGGAAGCAATGACCTGGTTTGTTCTCACTACGCTGCCAGGCGACTGTATCTTATCCGGTCCGCTGGGTTTTTAAACTCGTCCTGGCCATGGCTTTACTCTTGTGGCCTCTCATCGTTCCCCGCTATCCTACATTTCACAATGTCCTACAACCAGTCCTATCCTGCCACAAATCAGCTAGATGTTCCTCCTTCCCCAGCGAAGCCCACCTCCAAGATGCGCTCCGCCATGAATGCCGTCCTCGTTCATCTCAAAAACCATGTAGGCATGGGCATCATCTGCTCCGTTGCCTACTTCGATCCGTATGCACACCGGTCCTCTTCTCGTGTCTGCACGCGCTAAATGCTCTCTTTTCCCCCGCCAGAGGAAACTGGAGTGTCGATCTTCAGGCAGGCTCAGACTTTGGATACAGGCCCATGCTTTTCGTCATCCTTCTGGCGGGTCTCGGTGCAATTGTAGTCCAGGTATGACTATTTTCTATCCGGCTATTGGTCTGTATTTTAATTATTCCCGCTCCTCATGCATAGACCTTGGCATGTAAACTCGGTGTCGTGACTGGTCTCGGTACGTCATTCGAACCTGTCACGTAACCATACCGATACTTACTTCCACTGAAATAGATCTTGCTTCGCATTGTCGGCTCCTCCTTCATAATCGCCCGCGTCACACCCGACTTATTCGATATGTCGTCCTCTACCCCCTTTACGTCCTTGCAGAAGTGGCCATCATCGCTACTGATCTGGCTGAGCTTCTTGGGTCCGCCATTGGCTTCTGCCTTTTATTCCCTCAACTTCCCCTCTGGGCTGGTGTCATTCTCACGGCAGCAGATGTCCTCATCTTCCTGTTCTTCAGTGACCCCAAGAAAAACAAAGGCCGCCCCGTGAAGATATTTGAATACACTATCATTACTTTGGTATGACATCTCGCATAGAGCGTTTTATCGACAAATGTTCATTTATATTAGGTCATGGCTGTTTTTGGATGTTTCATTGCTTTGTTGATCAAGGGAAAGCCGAATTGGGGCCAGGCATTCATGGGATTTATTCCTTCAAAAGGTCTTTTCCAGTCTGAGCCAAATGCCATCTATGCAGGTAAAGTACACACCAATATACTCACTCAGTAACTCATATTAAACCACTGTCATGCAGCCATTGGCATCCTTGGTGCAACCGTCATGCCACACGCTCTCTTCTTGGGATCTTCTCTTGCGACACAAGACCGTGTCTCCACTGTGCCGTTGGAAGAGGAAGAAGTACTCCCAGGCCCCATTGTCCGCCCCAGTGGCAACATTGTGGTCCGCGCTGTGAAATGGTTCTTGGGCTACTTTACTGTCGACCGCGCTGATCGTGAAAACGGTGACAAGGATTATCGCTCAAGACATGGCGAGCGGGAGAACAATTCATATGCATTTGTCAAACAACATCTGGTTCATGGTATCATCGATGTCATCTCCAGTTTGGTCACTTTTGCTATTCCTATCAATTCTGCGTACGTTGAATTCATGCTCTTCGTTGTGCTAAAATTTCCTGATACAAACTATTTACTTACGTAGCATCCTTATCCTTGCTGCATCCGTGTTCTTCAAACCTGGAGAGAGTGGCGCCCCTGCTGGATTGTTCGAGGCTTTTGATCTTATCAAGGAAAAGCTTGGAAAACGTATGTAAATGTTACCAAAAAAGAGCCTCATTCGTAACTCACTTGAATTTATATAGCTGCTGCTCTGATCTTCGCAATCGCTCTTCTCTCTGCCGGCCAAACTTCCAGTATAACCGTCACCCTTGCTGGTCAAATCGTGTCTGAAGGTTTCATAGAGTGGAAAGTTTCGGTAAGTCGAAGGCTACCTTTTCACTCAGTAGTATGTTGCTCATCTCTGGCGCAACTCGTAGCCCATGCTCCGTCGCCTTCTTACTCGCAGCATCAGTCTTGTCCCATCAGTCATCGTTGCCGTTGCAGTCGGAAAAGATGGAATCAGTAGCCTGCTTGTGGCATCACAGGTCCTCCTGTCGATCGTTTTGCCCTTTGTCCTGTTCCCTCTCGTCTACTTGACATCATCCGAGAAAGTAATGCGCATCCGCAAGCCCATCGCATCGTCGAAGGCAAGTCTCGATGACAGCGTATCTATCCACGAGCACTCTCGTCCCGCCAACGAAATATCCGTCGTTTCGAGGCCTCACTTGGCCCACAAAGAGTCGGTGGAAAAAGGCCTCGAAGAAAAAATCGAAACCGCTACCATCTCTGTTACACCATACGGCAGCGACGAATTCATTGATTACAGCAACAGTCGCTGGTTGTGCTATCTATCATACGCCATTTGGTGTGTCGTACTGTGTGCGAACGTTTATGCGATTGTTATGCTCTTCCTACAGTAAAAGCGAAGGTGTTTAGTACATTCATCTAATTTCTTTCGTTTCTCGCGTTCCTTTCTTTTTGGCATGGATTATTTATTAGCGCAGGTCCGACTACTGTATCTCTAACCTCAATCCTTTCATATCTATGTATCTAATGCTGCAATCGTTGTAAAAAGTGAATCGAAATACATCGGTGATTCAAGTTGTACTTCTAGCACGTGTACACGCTGTGAGATAACATTGCAGATCGGAGATGGCATAAAAATTGTTAAGCGTTTAAGTCTGTTTAAGTGTAGATTAAGTATGAAGATCAGATGTACATTGATTCGCCGAAGAATGCTTAGACGGGTGCCTGATAGAAGGTATTACTTATATCTTATTATGTGTATGTGCTCCCGCCCCCGACTTCCCGCCCCCGCCCTCCACTTAGCCACGCCTTCGGCAATCATTATCCCACCCTACAAGCAGTGCTGGCGCTGAATTTCAATTTCCAAACATTTCCCTAGCCCGAGAACACCAAATTCCTATTTTCATCGAGCTGACAGGAAGTGCCAAGACCACCTCGATCCTCTGCAATGGTACCGGTCAAGTACCGGTGCATGGTATTGACGGCAGAAGACATACTGGAATGACATGCATGAGAAACATGGGAGTTAAAGCTAGCATAAGTTAACATCATACGAAACATTATGTTACATGTAGATGCTGTTTTGACCGGACTATTGAAAGTCACCACCCACCTGCTTGTTGTTTATGGATCATACCCTATACGAGGGCTCGACTGCCTCAAGCTTGACAAAGTTAACGCGACACACAACACAAGAACATCGAGTCCTTCAATCATAACCTTGTCGGGGAATTAATGAACACGAAAACTCCCTCGATCTGTAGCCGGGATTCCGGAACACATTTCATTTCCGTAGCACTCGTGACAACAGGATAGCGATGTGAGATACTAGAATATTGTGTCCATCAAAGTGCAGTCCATAAGAACCTATGGTAAAGGTACCAGCGAGCGATGAACTTTGAAGTAAAACGGTAGTTATGGCGAAGAAAAATTAAGCAGAAACAAAAAGAGTGCATATTGAGTTTTAATACGATATCAAAATTTAAACAAAGAATGAGAAAAGAAGAGTGGAGTGGAGTAAGGGTGAGAATATCATATCATATCGAGGACACGTCCGTCACTGGGCCAGGATAGAAAATACAAGGCGGTACGATACGTGCCACGTCGAATGCGCAGGGCGCGCAGCATTTCCTCTACATTGGGAATCCAAGCAGACATAAAAGAATAGTGGAAAGGTGCTGACTAGGCCAAGAGACAAGACAAGACTTCCATAGAGTCTCTCTATCATAAGTATACTTTGTTAAAGACATGACTTTTCATGCTGAATGAAAAAGAACTTACAAATAACGGGGAGGGGATAGATAATGTAAATAAATCGCCAGACTTTACTTCACGTCATGGCAACTGCATGGAGTGGCACGGCCAACCCAACCCTTACCACAGCTCTCGCACCATCTGCGAGGTCCGTTTTCAACACCAATCACATTATTCTTAGTGGAGACCGAAGAGGCCGAGTGATGGGACGATAGGATAGAATCGTCGCGATGAATGCTGACTAGGTGCCTGCCCAAGTCGTGCTTCCGGCTGAAGGAGCGCGCACAAGATGCGTGGGGACAAACGTGCGGCTTCAATCTGTTAGGGTCATGGGTGCTCATGTGAGTCTTGAGATTGTACGCCCTGGCAAAAGCTGTGAGGGGGACGATCTATCAGTAAACAATGAAGATAGTGAAAAAAGAAATGATAAGAACCTCGAGGGCAAGAAGGGCACTTGTACTTCTTACGAGGGTCACCCTTGTACTCTTCTCCAATCTGAGCTTGCTGCTGTACCGGTACAGGAGAAAGTTGAGGAGATACATGTAGAGGAGATACGGTGGGCCCCATAGCTGGGGCACTGAAGCCAATTTGGTAATAATCCTGCTGAGACATGGAACTACGCCTTGGAGGACCGTAGTCAGAGTAACTCGGGCGAGGGAAGGACTTCTCATAGGGTTTATGAGAAGTGTGGGCAGTCATAGGGACATGGGGACTGCGGGGTGGGGTAGGCGGCAGGGGCCCGAAGGACGTGGGGTCGATGGAATCGTCCATGAGAGAGATGGCGGAAGGATGAGTAGCGGAGTACTCTGACTCTACGCGAACGCGCTGGAAATCCATCTCCAAGTCGAGGGGGAAGGAGTAGTTGGAAGAGGGATGAGGAGAAGTGGGATGGTTATAGAAAGACTCAGAGCGAGTGGATAAAGTATCGTAGGCTGATTCAGACGAGACAGTTATGGTAGAAAGAGGCCCACATGGACCAAGATGGTCGGCACGCAGGATGGAATAAGCGTCGTTAGAGTCAACAGTCAAGAGCTGGAGCTGATCACCAAAAGCAGCGAGATTGTTGTCGATATCACTCTCGAACAGATCAGGGTGGGGGGCGAGGATGTCTGCTGGAGTCTGGAAGAAGAAATCGAGGTTTTGTTGTTGCTGCTGCTTAGGATACTCGAGGTTGTATGCCTCAAAGCCAGGAGGACACGGTGTGGAGTGTGATTCATCCATAGTGCGATCTTAAATGATTTCTTTGTTAAGGGGAAAGGGGAGGCGCAGAGAGAGAATGAGGAAGGAGGTGGTCAGGAAGAACGGATGAGGAGAGAGCAGTAGGCGAGGGATAGAAGATAGTCCGTTGGCAGGTGGTGTCAGTGGCAGAGGACAGGGAAGAATGAGGTTAAGAGGAGAGAGTGGGAGTTGAGAACAAGAGTGATTCTGGAGACGCTGCCGAGACTTCCCACGAGAGTACTGCGCATTACATAATCAGGATATGGTAATGACGATTAGTGGATGCGGTGTGTTTACCCCGTTTGTTGCAGTCCTCGTCGACCTCATCTATTTCATACTCTGCTCATACTCAGTCATACTCCCCTCTTCATACGTTCTACTCTCCTCTTCATACGCCCTACTCCCCTCTTCACCTCCCCTGCTCCCCTCCTACTCTACTCTCCCCTTGCCCTCGATCGAATCATACACTTGACAACGTGTCCTATTTTCATCCATCTTGATTCTTCACCCAACACCGCCCTTCGGTTCTATCCGTTCCTTTCCTGTCTTCACTCTTCCGTAAATTTTAATCCATCCCTGTTTCGTCTTTCTGTCATACCACACTCGACTCTACATGTACATCTTACCCCTTCCAACATACTCATTCCTCTTCTTCCAGATCCAATTTCCTCCTCCTTTTTCTATCCACTTGACGCGCTTGTTCTCTCTAGCCGATTCACAACCAACCTAATCTTCCGATTGCCATGGAGCCACTGTCACTACACTTGCCATTGAGATTATTACTCGTGATCACTACCACCCCTTTCAGTCTTTTCACTCTGCTCACCCATATGGCCGTCGTGCTGCGGATTGGTCAGCTTTGATAACGCTCTAGATAATCAAGTGCAACTTTGCCCTGTCTAGTCCCTTGTAGATCTCAAACATACCGCTCTGTGTATCGCGGAACTGCCAGCGTCGCCCGTCGTTAGACTCGTACGGAGGCTGAACTTGGCTATCCATTTACCTCAGCCTCCGTCCCATCCTTTTCGTCTCTTTTGCCGTCCGTATAGATCTCTCTATCGAACGTCTATAGCAATTTGAGATATTCACGTAACTCTTACAAACGCACACGTGTTTTCAGCATTGTCCTACCCTCCCACACCTACCTACTAATGGCGCGACGTCTCGGTCCCGACACCAACCGCCTCTCAGAGTCACGGAGTTCTCATCCTGCGCGCCCAGTAGCGGTTCCGGAGTTCTTCCTGACAGCTTTTGGCTTCTTCATACTGATCTTCTGACCCGTGCATGTCATCTTGGACGTCAAATGTCACTCTATATAACGTTCCTGAAGCCTCGAAGACTGGATAAACTGTTGTCCGCTATATTTCATCAATACGGGACCTATGTGTACCTACAATTGCAACAAGGAGCTCTCCGAAAATGTCGTTTCCTATTCTATTCCAAGATACATATATCTACTCGCATGCCCGGAATAATTCCAGCACATACCTGGTTCTCCCAATCTGGAATTTACTGTCCTGAGTGACGGGACTCATCCAACTCTCCATAATTGGATGGGTCACTGGGACACCTACTAATTTTGCCGGTACGTAAGTCTCTTTGAATGCCATCGACTCCGAGATCCACACCTCGCGGTGTTGCAAGTACTTCCCCTTAGAAACCGTATGTGCTCCTCACCAGTCAAAATAAGCACCCCTTCGCCAAATTGCCGATGCATGGTGTAGGCGTGTACTAACGTCAATCATTAACGGATAGACTGACATTATATGCATGACATTTGACACCGGTGTTCTACTATCGACCAGACCATACTTAGGCACCTTGCAATCTCAATCGCCAAGGAATGTCTCTATGTATCTTCAAAGAAAAGTTAAACAACGATCAGCTACGCCTGGAAAGGCCGTGAAACAACGGTGACATGGGTGAAACCATTCAGCCTGAACAGCACGCGAACGCGCTGTTTCGGTGTAATGTGGGCATGACATGGAGAGTATGGACGAGCCTTTGCGGGTTTGAATAGGAGCTTCGTGGACTTCTGACGAAATTCCATAGCGCATAAAGTCGTCGGCATATTGTGCGGGGCTTTCCCATTGCCACTGCGTATGTACGATGCAAACAGATTTGAAGGCCGTCAAGCCATCCGATCGAAAACTTAATAAAGGGTGTACAGCAGGTGGGTACTTCTCAACGGCCATCTCTGTCTTACGTAGAAGTCGAATAAATGCCTCATTATTTAACCAATAATAAACGACGTCGCGATTGATACATGCTGCCAATCCTAAGTTAGTTGAGAGCGAGGTGTGCCGGGTGACAACTTTCCCAACGATTTCTTTAGTTGGTATGATTCGAAAGTCCCGGAAGAGTTTCCATCGCCTGGAAGATACGATGTGTCAAAGTCTACCGGTATACGCAGCATCACCTGGTGCACAACGCATTAGACCCTTGCCAGTTATCTGATATAGCCAACTGACGGCGCATCAAACCCCTTATCATCTCCTCGGATCCGGAACTATTATGCAGAATAACCTACTAATGTTACAATTATACAACTAAGTAGTACATGATATGAGTATCAGAAAGCATGAACCAAATGTCACAGGTACGCATTACACTCCAACTCTGTGAACAACTTTTTTCTGAAGTCCCGATTTGTTAGTAAGTTGAGAGGAAAAAATCAAATAGTTGACCTTACCTGTCCTGTAAATCTAATAATCTCCCTCTTCTCCAAAATAAACAAAGTCCGTTCTAGCGCATGGCTCGAATATCCTTGCTGAGTAACAAATTCGCGCACGAGGCTCTGATAACTCGCACTCCATCCCACTGGAAGCCGTTTTTTCAGTTCTCGTTCTATTCTCGACATTTCTTCGTTCAATTCCCCTCTTGACATGCCATCAACAGACCCTGCAGAGACCGCATTCATGGTTGAGTATTTGAATAACCGAATGGCTTCCTCCACATGATGGTTCTGTACTACCGGTGACAACGTCATTTTGGCCAATGACTCTGATATTCTGATAATAGCTTCAAGCTGACTGCATAGAAATAGAAAAGAAAACACGTCAGATGTCAGTAAAGAACAATGTCACGCAGAATGGAGCCCACCGAATCGTAATGGGGATAGAGCTTCTTTCATCGTTATCACGTTCGACCTGTTGCACTTGCTTCCTCAAACTGACGAAGTGACTGCTAAGCATCTCTTGGGCTTCAGCTGACAACCGCGGAGCACATTTGCTATGAAATTGACATCTGTCAGCGGAATAGTAATATATGCCATAAGCCGACCCTACCTTTTACAATACGCAATATAGCGCTTCATTTTCTCCAAGGGTATTTCCCCTATCGAATCAGGATCCTCTCCTTGATTAGGTCGATTCATATGAATATTCATGACGTGTTTTGCAATAGTCTAAAACAATATTAAAACATGCCAGAGAGGTGAACATAAAATACATACCATATCACGAAGTTCATTGTGTTCATCTTTAACAATGAAAATCATGTCGAAACGAGACAAAATGGTAGTCTGGAAATCAATGTTCTCGCCAGGACTCCTGCCTTCATCGTATCGACCGAAGACGGGGTTGGCGGCAGCGAGGACACTGGTGCGCGAGTTCAGAACAGTAGTTATACCAGCTTTGGCAATGGAAATAGTTTGCTGTTCCATAGCTTCGTGGATGGCAACGCGGTCCTCATCTCTCATTTTGTCAAACTCGTCAATGCAGACCACCCCAGTGTCCGCGAGTACCATGGCACCACCCTCAAGATAAAATTCTCTCTAAAGACCATACTGTTAAGTTGTCATACTCAGAGTTATCAGCAAATGATACGCACCGATGCTGCGTCACGTTGAACAGAGGCTGTTAATCCAGCAGCACTGGAACCCTTCCCAGAAGTATAGACAGCAATAGGTGCAACCTAGACCCTCAACGATTAAATACGGCACGTTGTATAGCATTGTGCTACAAACCTTTTCGACGAATTTGAGGAGCTGCGACTTAGCAGTTCCAGGATCACCAAGCAAAAGGACGTTGATATCACCACGCAACCGCATTCCATCTGGGAGGACTTTCTTCGATCCACCGAAAAGAAGGCATGTGATTGCTTTTTTAATGTCTGTGGGGGAAATGAACAAGACAAAACGAAAAGAGGATTGAGCATGCATACCAAGACTTCCAAAAATACTAGGGGCGACACTCTTCGCAAAGCGCTCATAGAACCCCTCACTTCTTGCCATCTCGCCAAATTCCTCTTCTTCATCGGGAGTAAACTGGACACCAAAAGGATTTGATCCCCCGCTTCCTCCGGAAGGTGATGACATTTCAATGTGTACAACACGAAGGTATGGTTGACGGAGGGCTGCAGGCCCAGAATTTTTCTGAAGATAACGGTGTCAGCATAACAACCATTATATGAAGGATAAGTACCAACATTCTTGGATGACTGAAATGTAGAGTAAATCCCAGAAGCAATAATACGTGAACCTGGAACGACTTTTCCTGTCAAGTATCTGTCGGTTGATAAGAGCATGTGTCGAGGTAGTTCTCCAACCGGGACCATATCTGGTGCCTCTTGCAGCTTCAATGTTTGCTGATCGGCAAACTTTGATTTTGAGTGGATAATCAAGTACGGGTCAAGCGGGCAATCTTTCTCTTGACCGTCTGGCACCGCGGCGTCGCAAACACGCGGTAAGCCTCGATCACTTCCGCCCCCAATACCCCCTAAGCCACCCTGTGGATAAAGTATCTTTGTAGATCGACAAGCACGACATTGAAGGTGAAGCTTGGTAGCGCGAGAGGAGAGCACTGAAGCAGAAATGACGATTCCAGGTATGCGGACGAGCTTGTTCATGGTGTTGGCAGTGAGATCTCTGAATTTCAGTAGGTTGAGGCCAGAATTTAGGGTCACTTGTATCTTGGATATAGCTTCATCAGTTGCTTCTGTTCGCTCTTCTGAAGTGCCTGCGAGAGGGAACAAGATGGTTTTCGCTGCTTTAGTAGCGGCATTCTCGAACTAGTAGGAGACGTTAAACAAAGCAACACTGATCATACAAAACACTACAAACTGTAGGAAGTATATCAGCCGGTCGGTCTTGAATAGCATGAGCCAATTCATCGTTGTACAACCCAACGTGTCGGAGGTCCACCTCAAGAAAGTGCTGCTTCAATAGCAAGTTTCCACGTAATTTATCCCTGCACGCATTCAGCAATATTCAGATATAATTATATATATGACATACCTGTAGATAAACTCTCCACCAACACGGAACTGAAGTATAAACTCAAGTAAAAGTTTTTCAGTTTCCGAGGGAGTCTCCAAAGATGGTACTGTAGGCACGTCGTGTACGGAGACAGTATACGTTCTGTTTGCGTCAAACCCCGACATGGTATCCACACAGCTTAGGGTATAGAGGAAGGTGGGCAAGCGATGAATAAAGATCAAGACAGTCGTGAGTCAAGCAGGAGGAGAATGAGTATAGTAAATGTCGTGTTCAGAACGAGCTTTAGGGCAGGTGTTTACGCGTGCGGATATTCCACGACTATTATTTTGCTGATAAGATAATCATACACTAATATCGAGTATCAATCCTTCTTAGCTCAGTTGGTAGAGCGCGTCACTAGTATCGCAAAGTGTTATGACGAGGTCAGTCGTTCGAGTCGGCTAGAAGGAATATTTTTCTTCACTTACTCCTTGAAATAAAATAAGACAAACTATATATGTAGGTACTTAGAGGCTGGATTTTTATATATCATTTTATGGGAGGTAAAATTCGAATTAGCTTACAGTATATAGTTACCAAAATTCGGTATACCGGACAATATATTACTGTAATAAATACTTGAAGTTCAGTTCACTAAATAGTATCACATCTTTTAACTACCTTCACCAGCTTTCACCATGAGCGCAATGGATACCGACGATGTTTCCGTAGTTCTTTCCACTAATGCCACCTCCGGCTTGTCGTTATCACTGTGAGTATTCTGTAGCTCCAGAAGGACATGTGTAGAATGACAATGCTAGTCACCCTCTACCGATACTGAACATCTCTGAGCACTTAACCCGATTAAAGCTTCAGAAGAACACATCTGAGCCTTTTGGTATGCTTCATGGTTATCATGGCTTTTACGAATTCAAACTCGTACTATATCAGTTCTTGGAGCTTTGCTAGGAACACAGAATGGGAGAGAAGTGGAAATCGTGAATACCTTCGAGTTGGCAGTAGAAGGAGACACTGAAGCAGTTGACCATGGTTTCCTCGTATCAAGACGAGATCAATGTATGTCCGCATTAATTCAAAGGGGTTTTGTTATCCAAACCTTTGTAAAATATTAGACAAGCAAGTCTTCCCATCTCTCGAATTTATCGGATGGTACACAGTTGCGCCTCGCGTGTCTCCTCGCCACATTGCATTGCACGAACAGGTGAGCATGCTTCACCGCTGTTACTTTACAAATCTAACATTCTTTACAGTTTACAATCTATTCCTCTACTCCCCTTCTCCTCGTCCTTCAACCAAGTCTATCCACCATCGCCAGCGGCGATGTGAATGCTCAAACTCTCCCCTTCAAAGCCTATGAACCTTCCATCGAGATACGCGATCGCAAATCGCGCTCCGTCTTCATTGAAGTCCCTTACACTGTCGAAACAGGAGAGGCAGAGCGTATTGCTGTTGATTGGACAGCACGAGGAGGGGGGAGTGGAACGAGTTGTACGTACGAGCCCTCGATATTTCAATGATTCGTCTAATTCTCGATCCTCAGTGGAATCTCATTTGAGTACACAGCGCTCTGCAGTGAAGATGCTTCATGAGCGTATTCTAGTGTTAGTGAAGTATGTCACAGATGTGCTAGCCGGTCAAGCACAAAAGGATTACACAACCCTTCGTGCATTGTCGGCGCTTGTCGCGTCTCTTCCAGCCTCTGAAAACAAAGAATTTCGTCAGGAGTTTGAAACGGTAAGTATCGATAGTAACGATGGTTACTCGATTTTTCTGACGTCTATGTGAAGGAATACGAGGATGTTCAACTCACTGCTTTCCTTTCATCATTGACAAAGTCCACTAATATATTGAACGACGTAAGCTTTATCAAATCCCATTTTTTCAAAATTTCAAAAGTTAATTGTTGGGTAGATTGTCGATAAACATATTGTTATCACATCTGGACGAGACGAAAGGGGACCAAGGAGGAGAGGAATGGGCAGGCAGGGTATTATGCCTGGTCCAGATTGGGGTGACCGTCTTCACTGATGGCCTATGTTTTCGTTTCGTTTCGTTTTGTACATTTAATGCATTGTATGTACTTCATTCTGTCCATGTTGCAACAAAGAAATAGTTAACTCTGTTGGTGATAACTTGATATTGTATCACTGTATGTCGGCGGGAATTCAAGTAACAAATATCAAGCAAAGAGCACAGTAGTGCCAGGACAGAAATAATTGGTATTGTAGTGTACAGAGGGTAGGCGGCGATGCTATATTAAAAATACAATATACCCAATAAAATAAATAACCATATGGTCAATAATGATCCAGGCTATGAGTATCTTTATAATACCTGAAGTTCATAAAATCGTTAACATCGTTAAAAAGGATTGCCGCATCCTTAAGATCTGCCTTGAATGAAGGCTAGGAAGCATGGTTGTCAGTTCCGAATAGACTCTCAAATAAAAATAGAGCTCACCACCAACAGCACTGGCAGTGCGACTTCCTGTTCTCGATAACATGTTCTTTCCGGCCCCGGCGAACTTGCTACCCATCCCTGTCTTTCCCTCCGCACTAGTGTCTACTGGCCCGCCTCTAGAGGAGGGGCGTCTTACATTACTCTTGATTTTACGCCATAGACTTAGAGGGCCATCGCCAGGCGGAGTGGTCGAATTTTGTGACAGATACGTCTTCGGAGGTTGGAAAATGGTTGCTGGGGCCATGTGCAGAGAATCAGGTACAGACGAAGGTGCGGTAGACGGACTGGGGGGAGACAAGAAAGATTTTCCTTCTCCTGGGCTTTCGGAAGGTCCTGCAGATCCTTGCGAATTTGATGGAGATGAAGGCATGGGTTCCAAACGCTCCATATGAGTCTTATGGATAGGCTGCTCCTCGCCCCAAGATATAGATCTCGAAGAGCTCCGCAGAGAAGAATGCTCATCTGAAGTTTTGCGTGTCGCTTCCTCCTCCATTTCGAACACCGTCTCGACATCGTCCGGTTTTGATGATTCTGTTGGACTGTAGGTATCGTCAAGCACCCTGTTCCGATATACACTGGCTGTCGGTGAGCGGACAGTCGTAGCAAAGTCCCAAGAATCAATAGACAGAAGCGATTGGGAATTCTTAGTGATCCGGCGTTCCTGGCGTTGCGTTAAAGGAGGGAGGTCCTCTATAAGCACACATAGTCAGTACATATCAGGCCAGGTGTACAAACATCACGTACTAAGAATGGCATTGACAAGATAAGATTTCTTTTTCGCGGATTTGAAAAAAGGGGTCTGCAGAAGTTCTTCGGCGGTTGGACTATAAATGACATAAGACTGAGATAGGTAGGCTAAAGTTTACAAAATATCTAACCGTTTGGAAGGATCCTTTGCTAGACACATATCAATGACCTCTTTGAAAGTGCGTGAATATTTGAATGTTCCACCTTCGCGATCCAAGGAAGGGGGTTCTTCTTGAATTCTGGAACATCATAAGATTTAAACAGACAGGCATATTGTCAACGAGCGTACGTCCTCAGTAAAACATTTTGAGGTGACTCTCGGGAGCGGGGAGGACGACCTTGGGTTAGTTCAAGAGCGGTAATACCAAAGCTCCAGATATCGGCGGAAGAGTCGTACTGGTTTCCTTGAATAATCTCCGGGGCCATCCAGCAAGGCTAAAATAGCGTACTTATTAGAATCATTGCCTATTATTGGATTCACAGTAGAAACCAATCGTACTGTGCCTACAAATGATTTCCGCTTTCCCACTTGAGGCCGGGAAGCTGGCACAGATGAACCAAATGCGATAGAACGCTTTGAGACGGCGGACCTTGTTTGCTTGATATATGCGGAACCTGCGAAAGGGCGGCAGCGGCGGTAGTCTTGCTTGATCGGGAAGAAGGAAGATGATGGGAGGGATGCTCGGCCAAATCGGCAGCTACGCCCAAGTCCCCAAGTAGAACTGTGCCATCGTCGTCGATGAGTAGATTGGCAGCCTTAACATCACGATGGATAAATCCGTTTACATGTAGATAACTGTGCAAGGAAGTAAATTAATTTGTTGAGAAGTAAAGTGTGAGAAAGAACAAACGTACTTGAGACCTTTTAGGGACTGCGCAAGGATGCATAGGCAAACATCTTCCTCCATACCACCGGGCCATCCATATCGTATCACGTCTGCAGCGCTGCCTTTATTCATGAGACGCAAGGCTATGTAGAGTTTATGGCCCTCTATCCAAGAGCCACGAACACGCAGGACGTTCGGATGTTTGGAGAGGGACATGAGGGTGGTTTCACGCTGGAGAAGGTGAAGGGAACGTGGAGGGAGGGAATCGAGATCGAGGACCTTCAGCGCACATGGGATTGGGGCGGAAGAGCGGGAGAGGGATGCTCAGTTTGTGGATGATAGAGTGCGGTATAAACGATAGACGAAGCACCGAAGCCAATTGGAGCGCCAATAGTGTAGTCGGTGGCACGGTCACTTGGGAAGGGGCCTAAGAGAAGTTGAACGCAGCGGAGTGGGATTGGATGCATACCTATACATCTGCCAGTCATCCTTGACTGCTCCTATAAACTTCTTTTGTTCTGGAGGAAAGGGTTGGGCACCTGGATGAAACGGTGAGTTATCAGTGGGCATTATATGTATAGAGCGTTGGAGAGGGTGGGAGAAGGGGATACGTTGGAGCGACAAGGGTACTGGAATAGAAAGGATATAAGACAGAGGGCAGAGAGATAAACTTAGTTAACTGGCAGCAGCTTTAATGGTGGTCGTTGAAGGCCATGATTATTGATAATGATATAGGTACTAGTAAGCGGAAAGAGGCCCTTGGCGTATCGCCGGTCACTACACTGTTAGTAATTACACAGTCGAGGCTCTCGGATCATTGCTTCCGCATATGTAGCTTACTATCACCTACTCCAACTCTTAAGCTGCACCTCCTCGTGAGACTTGCAATATCATATTTAGCTACTTCATATTTGGTTCAGCTAACCCAATTTTAATTTATTCTTGATCCTGCTATTGTTACAACATATCACTACTTAGTATACTTTCCAAGCAAAGAGTATAACTTCAACAACCTATCAACAACCTATGTATGCATTTACTAAACCTGCTTACCAATTTCCCGCGTCTCTGCCAACTGGGAATATTATGCCGCACAATAAACGGAGGGTTGAACTCCACACCGTCAGAAAAGGTTCAGATATCTTGTTAAAAGGTGGGTAAGCCCTAAGTAGTATACTGCAGAAGCCTGTAGGCCGCAGTAGTACGTCGGTCTACTGACTCTAGTCACCTCTCCGACCAAGAGCGGCGTGGATCCGATCCGAAAGAAAAGCTAGTGCGACCGGCGTAAGCAGTGCAGAGAAAACCTGAGATTCATTGCATTGCAAATAGCACGAGATGACTAGAGGAGCGTTCCAAAATGTTTTGCAAGGAGTGGCGGACCGGAGAGCACACAGCATAGCACTTTGCCGATGTCGGATAATGGAAGAAGCTCTCATGTGTCGTTCATGGTGTATTCGAGTTGCTTGGATGGAAGAGGACGAAATGCATAGTGGGAGGTTGGCTTGCAAAGGGTACCGGTAGGCGCCTAGGCAGTAAAACCAGCTACTGCTGAAAGAGGAGGTGGAGGAGAGATCTGAGAGGGTAACGGAAGGTAACGGACAATGTTGGAAGCGGGCTGCGGAACGCCATCTGAAAGCATGTGAGTAACAAGAACGAGCCAATAGGAGTAAAGATATTAAAATATTTTATAATGAATATTGAAATAATACGGATATTCTAGGCTAATGCCAGGGCCGACTTTACGTGCCAAACGCCACCTCGAACACCTCCTCATCTCCCTCTCTCCCCCATCCTCATCCTCATCCCCCTTTCCCTTTCCTTCTCCCCCTTCCCTCCTTTCACTTCCTCGTCAGCGCCATCTCGTACATGGCCCCAAAGCAGCCTTGTGCAAAGTATCAATACGTTGTCACCGCTACGGGTCCCAAGATTCTGCCTGTCGATGAACCATGCAAGGACGAAGAGAGTCCCGCTGATTACAATGCTGGGGGTTACCTTCAGGTCAAGGTAAATGATACCTTTAAGAGTGGAAAATACAGGGTTATTAGGAAACTGGGGTCCGTAATTTTCTTTTCTTCTTCTAAATCCTCTCTCATCCTCCTTTCCAGTTGGGGCCATTTCTCAACCGTCTGGCTTGTAAAGGATACCCAGTTAGCTCTCACATCTGATCTCGCCCTGTAACCTTCATTCTTATTCGTATTTTATATAGGACCAAAGGTCATTCCGCCCTTAAGGTCGTCAAGTCTGCTGGTCGATATGCCGAAACTGCCCGCGACGAAATCAAGCTACTATCTCGTGTACAATCATTTGCCCCCTCCCATCCAGGCAGATCCTATATCGTCTCTTTCTTGGACTCTTTCTCCCACCAAACCCTAGATGCCTCTCACGTGTGCATCGTGTTTGAACCATTAGGCGAACATCTCCTGGCTCTTATAGAACGACACAAGAAGAAAGGCGTTCCTCGTGCGCTTGTCAGGGTAATAGCTAAACAGATCCTTCTTGGTCTCCAGTATCTCCATGATGAATGTGACCTCGTTCACACTGATATAAAGCCAGAAAACATTTGTAAGTGTCTTCACTCGCGCCTTTACCTTCCAAAACATTACATTTACTTCATCCATTCAATCCGCCATCATCCTTTCATATGACTCCGTTTGTACATCCTCGGGGCCTCGTTCTAATTTTGCCTTATCCCTTATCTTGAGCGTTCATTAAACTCACTCCAATCCCCATTTAGTAATATCCATTCCAGATATCGAGGCGCATATCCAGAACGAGCTTTCACAGTCTCCCTCTCCTACGTCCAGGCGTGTAGGGGTCCCCTTACCAACAAAGTCTCGTGCAGGGGTGACTATTCCCTATAATCAGCAAAGAGCTCGTCGTCAAGTCCAAATTTTTGATTCTCAACCACTCGCTAGTCCTGGTCGCAGCTTTGGTGGAGGCGCTACCAGTCATCCCATGAGTATCAACGGTCGCCCTGTGCAAACAGGAAGTGGGAACAGCAGCAATAGCGGAAGCTTCATAGCGCATTTGCAGCAATCAAAACTTGCAGCAGCTGGTCCCTCTTCGGGAAGCATTAACTTTGCTAGCGGTACAGTCTCAAGTCTCAGCTCAAGTGCACCAAAGCCCAGCTCTCTTTCTATTCCGTCTTCTGTTCCGAATTTGGACCATGAATTCCGAGATAATGTCTTAAAACCATCAAACAAGAGTATGAGTGTGATGCCTATTCATCCGCCACAGTCTAACTCGCCTTCTACTTCATCTTCATCGTCGTCTATTTCGTCCGCGTTGGTATATTTAACTGCCAGTTCAAGCAGTACAATTAGCACACCGCCAACTTCACTCCCTCTTTCGCTAAGCAACGCGATGACCGCCTTTGTAGGGAAAGTGAAAGCTAGCGGTAACTCACCTGCATCAGAGGACAGAGATATCTCGAATGATGAGGTCCAGGAACGCATTAGCTTACCTATGGGAATTAAAGGCAAAGGAAAGATGCCCTTAGATGCCGGAGATACTACATCTAGCTCGTGGAAGCTTCAGCTTACCGCCCCCGCATCATGGAAGGATATAATTTCTTCTTCTATATCTTCTTCGTTTAAATCCACAAACTCGAGAAACAGCAAGTCACAAGCATCCAAATCATCGGCTGCGACTCATGAACAGCTGTGCTCTCAATCTGGAGTATCTGGGACCAGCTTTTGGAAGGATCCTGGAACAGCGCCTCCCGCTCCTGCGGTTGTGGTATCTGCCAACGCAGGAGCTGTTCATAATTCGACGGATTTCTTCGAACTCACTCGAATAAACATTGTTCCGACACCAGGCTCTACGATATCTGAAACGTCCTCGGGAGCTGCTACAATAACTCGACCATCACCTACTACCACCCCTCTTCCAGACTCTAATAAGTCAAAGCCGACTTCATTACTGAATGGCGTGAGTAGAATAATTACTGATACTTCGAGTAGGCTTTTGGGCCAGTCTTCAGAAGACTCCAAGAATTCGCTTTCCACAGTTCCCCCAGATTCAAATTCATCCTCTCACAAGACATGTCCTTCATTACTTACTCAAACTGCACCTTCGCGTTCGGCCGTGGCATCTGAATCTCAGCGTATTATGCGCGAATCTCCGCCCCAACATGTATCTCAGCTTTCAGCTCATATGCACCTTCACCATCCCTCATCATTGTGTCAGTGCTCAGATTCCACTCACAAGCACCGGACAATATCACGCGGTCACACTAAGCCTGGTGCCTCTCGAACTACGAACTATCCCTCGGCTGCTTACGCTTCACCTACTTCCGTGACACCTACACCTACATCTCTTCCTCCTGCTGCACCACCTCCGACACCTATTGTTTCTCCTTCGACGTGTGACTTTATTCCTCCTGTAGCTTCGTCTGAGCTGCCATTTGCTACTTCAAATCTCCCTCCGATTCAGACCGATATTCATCCACCTCCGCCACCTATTTCCATCAAGATTGCCGATCTTGGTAATGCAACGCCGTCAAAGAAGCATTATACGGAAGACATCCAAACTCGTCAGTACCGTGCCCCGGAAGCCATTCTTGGTCGTCGCGACTGGGACGCTAGAGCTGACATATGGAGTGTTGCTTGCGTCGTGAGTATACATTTGTGTAATTATTTAAGCTTCCCCTATTAACCGTAGTTTAGGTATTCGAACTTTTGACGGCAGAATACCTCTTTGACCCACAGGGGCAGGGAGAGCTATTCACAAAGGATGACGATCACATGGCGCAGATTATTGAATTGTTAGGGGATTTCCCTATGGAGGTCAAGATGGGAGGGAAGTACAGCCGCGAACTATTTGATCATACTGGTATGTTGTTCTTGTTATGTGTTATTTCAGGGGTTCATTTTAGGTTATAGGTGCTTTGCGATACATTCCAACCCTTAAACCATGGCCACTGAAGCGCGTCATGATTGAGAAATATCTTTTTTCCGAAACTGAGGCAACTGAATTGTGTCATTTCCTCGAACCCATGCTAGCGATCGACATGCGCGAGAGAGTGAACGCGAAGGATATGATCAATCACCCATGGTTACAAGCTTCGAATGATGATCCCGATGTTACCGAATGGTGACAAATCTAGACTTTTCACGAGTACTAAGAGCTCTTTCTTTCACACATACGAATCGCTTTGCCTTAACGCTGAAGATTTTGTCTTGAATTAGACCTTTAGATGGAGTGCCTTGTCATGCGGTGGTTCTAGTTTGATGGGTTTTGGTGGCACTCCCCTTACTTTATTTCACGTATATCCGCGTTAGTCCCTCTCTTATACTTTATTCTTCTCTTTTATGGTTTCTACTTTTCTGGGTTGCTTGCTGCTTTGTTGGGCCATTTTTATGATTTCTTTTCCTTTTCCTTTTTTCATTATTACGATAATCACGTTCCCCTCGTAGATGGCGATACAGCAATCGCTGTCATTCAACATACATGTAGCCTTTGGACCTTTGCGCATAATACCTTATCTTGTGCCTGTTTACTCCTCATGTACTGTGCTACCACGTAACATACCTTACGATTACCCATGAATAGATCATGTTCTGCTACATACATACTATTTTTGCACTTCATAACAATATTACAACACGTAAAGTTAATGCCATTTTATTCGCAATCATCTGCGAATAGAACATCGTGCTTGCTATAGTTTTCTGTTTTAGGTTTAATTTTCATTCATGAACTTCACGCGTTCATTCATAACCTCAAGTATCATGTTCTTATTCACGTAATTTCCTACCAAACGAATGTGATTGTCGAAAGAGTGGACGCATTACTGTAACAAAGAAACGAGTCCAAAGCTCGGAACCATGACATATGCTATTGTAAGGGTAATAAAACCGTTCTAGTTAACTGCAAACATTACGAAGTCACCAGACTTCATAAAGAAAGTATTACTTAAAGGACTGCATGCGATGGTAAATGTGCAACAATGAAGGGTATGTATGGAGCCCAGTTATACTTATAGTAACATTCTGTGAAAAAGTAGATGGAGAACAGAGTCCTTGACAGCTCTAAAATAAATGATCCAAACGTATCGTATCATCAGCAGTACTTGAAATAGGTAATATGCTCGCTGTGATGTTTAACTTTTAGAGAGCAACGGCGGCAATGCCTGCAACGAGACCGGCGGCGGTTACTAAGCCAGCACCTAAAGCAGAGGCTGCGTTCGAATTATTGGCGTTCGAATCCGCACCTTTAGATGTAGACGCAGATGCCTGTGCAGCTCCACTGGCAGCGCCGGTGCCACCAGCAACAGTAGCAGTCCCTACTATAGAAGGGTTAGTTCCATTGTCGAAGGAGCTCAAAGAACTAGCAGCGCTCTTACCTAACGAGACAGGAGGGTTTGTCGAGTTATCGTTGGTTTCGATGTAGGCGTTGCCGAGGGGCTTGTTGAGGCATGAGATGACAGGCTTGATGTTGAATGCGGGCTGGTGAGCCAACGCGTCAGGGAGAATGTAACCAGTGGCGACCTCTACGGACTGCTGGAAGAGATCATGCTCTAAGACGATGAAGCCGGTATCACGAGTGGTCGCGTTCCCAAGAATGTTTTCCCAGTTCTGGAGGACCTGTTGAACCGATGTGACACCACTGTGAATGTTGAAATCTTTATATGAAAGGTGAGAAGTTGATTTACAGAAATGAAAGCAAGAACGACGTACCGTCAGTATCAAATGTTGCCATTGGACTGATGCGTGTCCACATAACAGGAGTCAAACCCATTGCAAGCGAGATGGCGCGGACGCGATCACTGTTAATGACACATTATGAGACGTAGTTAGACTGTGGTGAAGGGAAAACGTACTCGATGTCACCGAAAGGAGGGCGCATCATGTTGGGAGTAACACCGAGGACATCCTTGATAACCTTCTTAGACCAACCGAGCTCAGCCACGATTTCTTCAGTGGTGAGGGTGGTTAACGAAGGGTGGCTCCAAGTGTGAACGGCAATCTGGTGCTGGCCCAAGTACTGAGTCTGGAGAATGTTGGGGAAAGAGATGACACGGGAGCCGACCACAAAGAAGGTGGACTTAAGGTTCTGCTGGTCAAGATAGTTAAGAAGGTTGGAAGTATAGAAGGCTGGGCCGTCATCATAGGTGAGACCCCATTCCATGGCCGTAGGACATTCGGTGATATCAGTGTCTCGTGTGCACCCTCCGCATGTCCACCAGCAGCGACTCGTGTCAGCTGCAGCCGCCTGGTTAGCAGGGCATCCACCTGAGTATGATATATATAGGTTAAATCACAGTGAATAGAGAACTGCATGGAGAACGCACCGGCAACGGTTGGAGCGATGTTTGGGATGTTCACGCCGCTGTTGTTGAGTTCCTGCATCCATTGCTGGACAAGCGGGGAGTCGGTTGGGGGAGGCTTGTCAAGGGTTGGGTAGTCGGTAGGATGGAGCAGGGAAGCTGTCACGAGAAAATGAAAGAATCAGTACACTGGTTTGCCGCAAGTCAAACTTCATTCCGGCAGGCTATAAATATGACATCATGTCACAAAAGTAAATATAGCAAGCGAGAAGAAGAAAAAAAAGATGGAAGTGTGACAAAGGCAAAGACTGGCAGGGGGTGTGATGAGGTGTACGTACCATCTGGCAACGGGGGTGCACCAGGCAGGAAGGTGGGAGTGGAGCCAGGAGCCGCAGTGGAATCGAGCGGAAGAGTGACTGAGGTCGCAGCAGTCGCAACGATGTCCGAAAGCGGGACTGCAGTTGGGTTAGTGGCCTGAAGCGAGAAGGTGAAGGTCGTGGCTGGCGACGGAATTGCAGAGCTCGAGAGCGCGGAGACACCTGAGGCGGCAGAGCCAGAGACGACAGCGCTCCCAGCTGGGGCAGAGACTGAGGCAGAGGCAGGTGCACTGCTGACACTGGCAGGCGTCGAGGCGGAGGCAGCAGCAGCCGGGGGAGCTTGGCGTTCTTGGTGGGCATGGCGGACTGCCAAGGGATCGCTGGCGTGTGCAGCAACGAGAAGGGGGATTGTCGCGAGGGACAAGAAGGGCGCGGATGAGGAGAGCTTCATGGCGGGACGGGATAGGGAGAAGGAGAAGGAAAGGAAAAGGTAAAGGAGAAGAAAAAGGGGAAGGGGAAGGAGGTGGATGGAGGTTGAAAGCAAACAGTGGAAATAAGAATGGTCAGCTGGAATTAATGGGGCTAACATCTCCGTGTCCATGTGCCGTGTATTTTCAGTAAACAAATTCTGAACCTATTCTTAGTCTAGCTACTACTCGCATTCCCACCAACACAAATACATCTCCCTACACCTTCTGCTTCTTGCTCCGGTGCTTCTCCAAGTCAATCTCATCAGCCTCGTCGTTGTCGTCCTCAGAGTCCTCCTCATCCGAGTCCAGCTCATCACTCCCAAGATTCCCCAAAAAGTACTCAATGGCCTCGGGGAAGATCTCGTTCGCCAAAGTCAGTCCCATCTGTGGTTACGAAACAGCATCCGTCAGCCTCTTCTTCACGCCATTCCAGAATAATTCCACTTACATCAGACGGGTCAGCCTTGTGTTCAAAGAAGTTGAAGAAGCTGCCTGGGTCAGCAGGCATCTCGTCTTCGTCGTCGTCCGCATCCGCCTTGCGCGGGTACACCTTGGTCAACGCATTATCTGGGTCTTTCCATTTAATCTTGATTTCCTGTATATCCTTCCTTCAGAACCCTATCTTTTTCTCGTGTATCTTTCCAAAATCTATACTCACAGATGGCTCAACGTCCCGCTCCCATGAGAATTCGAGCATCGAGTCCGTAATCCCGTTCTCGTCGCTCTTTTCATCGGTAGCAACAGGCGGAGGAACATACTTGAATTCCTTCTTAAGAACCTTGTCCTCGAAATACTGATTCTCCCTGAAGTGCTGTATATTATCATTAGCTCATAAAAGTCTACAATACGCCTTGCTACTTACGAATTCAATAGTAAAGCAGCGATGCTCCTTAGGATCCTTCTCAACCCATACATCCTCAAGATAGCTCAAGGCTGTTTTATCGGCATTGTGTTGAATAAAAAAGTTGAAAAGGCTGTGGTTCATCAGGGCAACAGGCCAGAAGTTGGGAATAGATTTGAGCGTCTCTCGGCGTTTTTCGTATACAGGGCGCAAGTAGGCCTGAGCATTACGCTCTATAACCGCATGTTAGTTTCCACCCAACGCTATCTCAACGTTATCACCCACCAAGAACAAGCTCAGTACGAGCAAGATCGCGCTGAACCACTTGCAGCTTTTTGGCATCCTCGTCGCTAAGTTCGACACTCTGAAGGGGGTTTTTCTCGTCTTCAGCACCAGGAGACGCGCGTTTTGTACCTTTAGCCATTACGATTGACGGAGAACGGAGAAAGCGTATATACAAGAAACAAGCGGTGGTCAAGCCAAGTGAATATGGGATGTCGCAAGTTACAAACTTTGAAACCTGTGTCCGTACTCTGAAAATTTGTATCTGTTTGAGTGTAACTCCGCGGCACTTATAATTTCAAAATTGTCACCTCGCAACTAACAATAATCAAACCGGCTCATATTAAGAAAATTTGCGACCATCTTCGAAGTCCGCATGCATTTTCTAATTGAAACAGGTTGCAGCATTCCGTATGTCAAAGATCATTTTTTGGAACTGAAAATCTTTATTTTTATCTTTTGTTTATAAGGCAGCTCTTCCAATTAAACTCTTGCATAACGAGAGGTGAAAGATATATAAAAAACAGTGCGAAATACAACTCTATATACAAAAGAAACAAGAAATAAGTATTATTATAAAGGCAGAAAGCAAGGAGAAATAGTTGGAAAAGAAGAAATAACTCTAGTCATCTCTTTTTCTACGGTTCTCTAGTTCAACCTTTTCAGCTCCTCGAACACTGCTGAGCTTCAAGCCCATGCCATGACGTGCAGAGCGGAATCCATCACCTTTGTAGTAGATAATATCTATCATAGGTATAAGCTTTGGCCACACTACGAAGTCAATTCCGTGAATGAGCATGAAGATCAGCGCAAACGACAGGATGCTGAACCAAATCAAAAAATAGTAAATTATCGAGTAATCTGCCGAAGTCTTTAGTGAATATAATACTCGGAATAATAAAGTTAGCTACCGGAAGAACGAGGCAATGTTAAGCCAGCGAGAATCATGAATATCGAAAATGAAATAACAACAGGCATCTGAGGCAAGTGTCAGTAATATTACAGTACATCAAATATCTACAACTTACCGCACGAGTGAGTAAGGGTCGTGTATCAACAACTAAGGAGAGTGACGTTGACGGATCCTTTCGAGGTATCCAATTACCTGTGACGAGGTCAAATCCATCCTGTATATAACAGTTATTTGAGTGTCTACTGAAAAAAGTAGTAACACTCAACCTGTCTGGGTCCGTCAAAGAATGTATTCCTCAGATATCTTGTTAGCGATTTCAGGCCATCCTCTAGAACGCCTTTACTTGTGCGCTTGTTAGTCCTAGTGAAATCAGACTTAAGAGCACCCGAGCCACCATATGCCTTTGCAATGGCGTCGGCATGATCAGCCCACACTGTTAAAAAAGTTCAATATCATATCTGGAAAATACACGCAAGGCCGCTTACTTTCTCTGAATGTTTTGCTAAAATCTTCGTAGTCGTCGACACCGGCATCCTTCCCAAGTATTCCTAAGTGCCTCAACTGCACATTCAAAGTCCATTTTGCCAAAGCCGCCTGGACGACGTTGGTACGATCAAGATTGTCCATGCAGTTCGTACGAACAACACCCTTCTGAACCTTCACTGGGTTGGGATCATTAGTGTTAACTTGGAAATAACTACAACGTTGTTAACATCAATAACAGTCAACTGCTAACGTTACGGACCCATGGCGGTCAATGTCTTCAATCATTCTGTCGATAAGAACGCTGATACGGTCCCATTGCATATTCTTACACTCGCTGTGGAAATCGAAATACTCATATCGAGTGTTTGGAAGGGCAAGCTAAACATGCATGTTATTATATTCAATTGCACATGAAATGTCAAAGAACTCACCAACTCAACGTATCTCTCGTATGCCTCCTTGACCGGCTGCTCGTGTCCTTTCTTATTAATAAGGTTAACAAGTGACTGCTCGCCGTAAGTATTAACTTGTTCCATAAGATGTTTCTTCATGACGGCAGCCTACCGAACCAGTCAGGAAACGCAGTTCTACTGTTTCGGTAGCGAACTTACGGTGTCATCACGATCCATAATTTGCAGATCCGGTTTATACCTGAGTGTGTTGATTTCACTCCAGAAAAGCGGCACGCTCCCTCGAATTTGCACAAAGCTAAGCTTCGCAGCAAAGTTATCATCCACTTGACGAAGAGCACCAGGGGGAGCAGGATTCTCTAGTAACAGAATTTGCTCGGTTTCATTAAAGTTGGCAACGTGGCCTTGTTCATCAATTCCGCGCCGGAAGTAACGTGTTCCAGCGCGGTAACGCGAACGCCTACTAATGAGGGCGAGCTGCATGTGTCTTCCAAGCAGAAAGAGTGGTCGAATCTCAAATGCTGTAAGAATCATTAGTCCCACGACTAGCAGGCGCTATAAAGGACACGACACGTACTACCGTACATGATGGGGAGTATGTATGAGAAGAGCTATAATAACATTAGCATCAACTAAATTGTTCGATAATCCAACAAACCCACGCTTTGGTTAGACTCAGATGTAACGATATCAGTAAATTTGGTCATTAGGAATCTATTGCGGCGAGTCAGTAACTGTAGTCATAAGGCAAGTAAGGGACTCACTTGTTCCAAAAGAAACGATCGTCCACCTTTCACCTCAAGTAAGCATGGTACATAACGCATAACTATGGTACCGATTCTCACCAATGACCAAAGAGGCTTTCCAACTGCTGCGTCCTTATTCTCCCACTGCACTTGCAGCCTCGTCGTAAGATCGAAAGTGTACGAAAACAAGAAGTTCCCGGTATAGAAGTGGGAGCGAACGAGGCCTAACAAATGGGCTTCTACTTCATGCGGGGGATTATGAGCTGAAATATTAGGGTTCATAGGAAGAATATCGAATTTGGTG
The DNA here is from genome assembly GCA_025738555.1 of Cyathus striatus. Lineage (NCBI taxonomy): Eukaryota > Fungi > Basidiomycota > Agaricomycetes > Agaricales > Nidulariaceae > Cyathus > Cyathus striatus. The sequence goes on along the minus strand of JAOVFP010000024.1, from coordinate 1,026,651 downwards.
GCTCGAAAGACGTCATGACCCATAAACCGTCCACGTAGTTCTCGGGCAGTTATGACAATCAGATACTCGGCTAAAACACTGTCAGGGCAGAAATACGACAGATTGCTCGACTACATACAGAGTGTTAGACTTATAGAGCCAATGATACCGTAGACGGTTCTGGCAACACCGCGCGAATTGAGGGGAGCCTTGAGCTCTACATAAAAAGTGAGACTTGATCAGACATGCAGTGATAGAACAACATACTTCTGTGCTGGACGTCGCCGGATAAGCGGTGAAAAACCAGGGCTTCTGGCTCACCAGTGTCGGGGACAAAGGTGTACGCTTCGTTATCCACATAGCTAGTAAGCACGTTAGATGATGATTGTTTCGGGGTAGCAAGAGAAGGATGTAGACTGACAGGCGGAGGCGCTGGTGAAGAGGGAAAAGGGAGGAGGTCATTTCGGGGGAAGAGGGAGAAAGAGGAGTTGGATGTTGATGAAGCGTGAGCTTGAATCTTGTGTGCAACTTTGCAAGTGACCGTTTGACGCGTTTGGCTGAGTCTGAACTTGCAACTTTGGTTCCAACCATCTTCCTCAGCACAACGATGAAGCTCACCCCAGAGCTCCTCGCCCAGGCCCCCTCGGGCTTGAATCCTATCAAAGAGCGCCAGCTCGATCTCAGAGGTCTGCTGCTTTTTTTATTTTATTTTCTGCTTTTGTCGTTCTTAACACTTCTTTCAGGATACAGAATTCCCGCAATCGAAAATCTTGGTGTAACAAAAGTTGGTCTTCTCCTTCTTCCATCTATTTCTACTCATATATTGTATACAGGACCAACATGATGCCATAGATTTCACCGACAACGCAATCCTCACCCTCGGAAACCTTCCCCTTCTCAAACGCCTCAATACCCTCCTTCTCGCCAACAACCGAATACACTCCATCTCCCCCTCTATCCATTTATCCGTCCCCAACTTAGCCACTCTTGTCCTTACCAACAATAACATCATCGAACTAGGCGACTTGGAACCCCTCAAGGAACTCAAGCATCTCAAGTATCTCTCGCTCATAGGGAACCCTGTGCGAGAAAAAAAATGGTATCGCGAGTGGGTTGCCTGGAGAATTCCTGGGCTAAGAGTTTTGGATTTTCAGAGAATCCGGGATAAGGTGCGCTCACCAGCACCTCTTTCAACGCGCTTGCTTATCCAAAGCGGATCACTCATTCTTCGCGTCGTATGGCTATTCTTTCGTTCCAGGAGCGTAAAGTTGCTAAATCTCTCTTTGTGACCGCCGACGGTCTCCCCACTGCCCTCGCCACCACAATATCCAGCACTATTTCAAACCAGGGCACAAAGGTTACCCTCACCATTGACGAACCGAAAGCAGCGCCCACGACAGCCAATGCAGGAAGGCTCATGTCAAAAGAAGACCAGGAAAAGGTCAAGGCTGCGATTGCAAATGCGACCTCGATGGAGGAAATCAGACGATTGGAACGCAGCCTTCGGGAAGGCTACATGCCGGACATGGATTCCGTGGGCGCATGATACGAATGGACTGGTTAGTTTTTGTGTTGCTCGAAACTTGTATTTTTCGTTTTCCTTTGCTACTTCCGCTTACTTGCGACATCGAACAGCGTGAATGATACAAAACATTTATGCTGTACAAAAACTACGATACAGAATTATTCTGGGTGGTTTAATAGCCCTTTACACCTGCGTTGCCAATCCACAGGCCATGGAATGTTAGGGCAATGATAGCACCTAGGTTTGCCAGAGAACTGACTCCGTGTAAGATTCCAAACCGGCGTGTAAGTCGCTTCATTTCAGCGGACACCTGGCGTATGTAAATAAATAATTGAAAGGGAAAATAAAGGAATGACGACGTACTTCAGGCTCAGTATAAGCTTTGCCTTCTTCTTTCTCCAGCCTCTGCCTCTCAAACATTGTTCTGCATGCGAGCTTTCAGTATGCACTTCATACAACAGTAGTGTGCTAAGTACCGACCTGCTAGTCATAGGACCAATCACAAAATGATTAAAGCCTTGAAAGAACAGTACACTGGCAATTGCATAGGCCTGCGCAACATCGGCAAGACGGGGACGATGGAGATTGTTGATAATATCAGGATGAGAGAAAGTCCACAAAAGAAGCATTCCACTTGAAAGTAGCATCGAGATTACAAAGTAGATTGGAAACGTCTTGTGTTGTAGAGCACCAAATTGGTGACGAGCTAATCAGAGCGAGATGACGTTTAGTTGGACGTGAACGTCGCCGAAAGTTTTGAACTGGACATACGAAGAGATTTAAAAGCAATTACACCTTATTTAAATCGGGATCAGTACCAGCAGAATTTTAGTAGTTATTATCTGATCCGTACCACCAAAGAACGAAATCCAAACGGCTGTGAAAGCCATGTTATTTCAACGGATGCTCGCAGCGAAATGGCTTCACACTAGCACTTACACATTCCAAATAGCCACGCGTACGCAGTGAGGTAGAGTCCATGGGGGTTTACAAGGTTCAAGACAGACCCTACGGTCAGTAACTGTGTTCTGGGCATGGCAGAAATGGGGATGGAATAGGTCGCCGGAACCAACCACAGGAACTTATTTATCTGTTTCGGGCATTTCAGGTAACCGTATTCCATGCTCTCATTCTCCCACACCACTACGCGGAGTAGTACAATTACAGGCTTACAGCGCGATATAGTAACCTCGTCTATTGATCCCAGAAACTATAATTACTTGTCTATGAAATACGCGTATATCTATCCAACGACAAGCTTCTCGTCGCCCTCAGTGAACTCATACGCCGGTACTTCTAGGTTTAGCTTTGAAGAAGTTAGTTGCCCAGTTCACCATGTCCAAAAGCTACATTGAAACTTACAGGAGCAGGACCCTTGCGGGCACGACCGGCTAAGAAAAAGCACTCAGAAAATAACACTAGAAGATTACAATAGCAGTGACTTACAGATATCGTAGTGAGAACCATGGCACGGGCAAAACCTAAACACATCTTAGATAAGGATGGAAATGTAGTTTAAATGCACACACCAGCCTCCGAAGTCACCAGCCTCGCCAATGGGTACACAACCCAAGTGAGTGCACACACCCAACATAACAAGCCATTCGGGCTTCTTCACGCGATCTTCGTCGGACTGAGGATCCCTAAACCCTTTCCAATCAACGGAACGCGCCTCCTCAATCTCAGACTGAGTCCTGTGACGAATGAAGACCGGCTTTCCACGCCATTTAATAATGACGTTCTTGCCCTCGGGAATGGCGCCCAGTTCGACCTCAACCTTAGCAAGAGCAAGAACGTCGGCAGATGCGGACATTGTTTGGAGGAACTCTGAGACGGATGACTTGGCAACAGAGGCAGAGAGAACACCAAGGCTTCCAATCATGACGTAGGAAACGGTGCGGGTGCTGTCGAATTCCTTTCTGTAGTTCGACCAGTCGGGCACTTGATGGGCATCCTTGCTTATGGCAGATGTGTGCATGAAACGGGGCTGGAAGTGGGTAGTAGGAGCGACTATGCATGAATGCATTTCTCAGGAGTGACGCAACGCGAATATAGTTGAGGAAGCTCACCAGTAGTGAAAAGCTTGGAAACTACACCACCTGAAGACTTGGAAACACCGCCGACCCAAGCGGGAGCGCGATCTGAGCGCGGAGCAACGTCTTGCTCTCCGTGCGAGTGGGCATCATGGGGAGCACGAGCAGCGAGGTTGAGAAGAGGGGCGACAGGGACGCCGGAAGGGAGGGTGCGTACAGTGGGGGCAAGAGTGACAGCCTTTTTCACGACCTGGAAGGAGGCCATGGTTGCGGATGGCGATGGGGGGAGAAAGAAGAGATGAGGAGAAGGACGGGAGAGACAACAGAGGGAACTTGGAAGGAGCCAACGGGTGAAGTCCAGTTTGAAGGCGCGGAGTTTGCATGCCAAATAAATCCGTCTTCCCGTTCTTACCCGGTCCACACACCTTGTCTCTATCTTGCACTCTGGTCTACGTTGGTCTAGTTTCTCATCTTTCGAGCTCGGTTGAGTCTTTTAATTCCATTTATTGCAAGTAACTATGTCTACATAAAAGAAGTAGGCGTAGACTGGCACTGGCAGCTTACTACGATACAAGGCTGAAGTCACGATACTATTGTCCTTAGCCTGTCGTACGTTGCACTCTATTGAAAACCATATACATCACTTTCACTGCAACAATACTACGACAGTCAAAGCATTGGTACTAAAAGCATGAAAGTTAAAGGAGGCATAAAATATCGAACGCCTGGGTGATACTCTCAATGACCTCTCTTCCGCCACGATGTCCCTATATCTTTTGATATTTATTGCCATGGACATATACCTGAACGTCAAAATACTTCGCGTAACTGTAGCACGGACGCAGGCACCGCAGGGTGTGGATGCCAAGACAGTAAAGTAAAGCTGGGGAGGGAAAGCATTATGTATGGAAACCGTTAAAAACTTACAAACCTTGCTTTCATTTACCTTCCGTATATAAAATAATACCTAGAGCCGGCAGAGCCCACTAACTACTTTAACTTACCTGACTCAGGAAAGATAGAAACACCTAAACTAATTGAAATTGAAAGTAGAAATGCGATGGTAGGTCAACGTTCTAGGCAAGATACGCGCGTTTGTAAGAACGTATGCCCCTAGTAGACGTACAGCGAGAAACCTCTCCATTCACGATAGCAGGTGACAAGTTGACTTGGCTATCACCAAGACGAACGTGCTCTCTCTAGGATGTGTCTTGTGGTCCGTATACTACTCCCTTCTAATGTCATAGGTCTTGTTTATGATATTGAGTTCGAGAGGGAAACATCGCAGATGATATAGAAATTAGCAGCAGAGTCTGATAGTAATGCTGTATCTGACGTTTGGAGGCCCGTATGTCGTGAACATAGTCTACAAATGTTTCCGACACTGTCGGCCGAAAGGAGCAGTTTTGAATGGGGAGGTGGTCCTACATTTATTAATTGGTATACAGTAAGATTATTTGATCCTTCGCAGAAAACCGACAATTGCTTCATAATTTATAAGCCTACGAAACGCTTCCTCATCAAAATTATCCCATCGTCTCTGTATTCTTAGACGTTGATAGAGGCCGCTTGTCTTCATCTACATTTGCTAGACCGAGATTCCTCCACTCATCACGCTCCATTAACCCTCTAGAAAATTGCTTAATCATCTACGGTATTATTGAGGACGACGTACTCACTTGGCCATCCGACAATCTAAGTACCCCTTGCTTAAGGCTCTGCAAGGCGTCGAAGCGCTTCCATTCGTCTTTAAGCAGTCCATGTAAAGCTGCATTTTGTCCTTGCACTCTCCTATATGGACGTTGAGTTGCAACAATGACGAGGATGCTATGCACAAACCATAGTGATCTAATGGAAAAGAACCGCGGTCTGGGGCAGTCGTCTTGAAGCCAACATTTATGGAGGGAGGTCTACCGAACGACATGGGAAATAGATGAGCAGAGCAAATGAATTGCCTGGTTTTAGTCTCCAGTACTTACTTTCGGCCGGGCTGGGGCGTGAGAAATTGTACTTGGATTTTTAGGCTTTGGCAGGCGATATTTCGTTCTCTTGCTCTCAACGTTCAAGAATGCACTGTTACAACGCTAACCGACAATACTCCAAGTCTATGACTATAATACACTATCATATAAATCTCATAATGCGTCTTATTTTCTGGACTTTGGCCTTGACTTCCTGGGATCTTCCTCCTTCCCGGAGGACTCTTCTGAATCTTCTTCTGACGTTTTGACATGCTGGCCGCTATTTGAAGGACCAGCTTCTGCGCTTGGTGGACCTCCTGCGAGAGCCAATGCAGCCGCTTGATCTAATGCTAGCCGGTTCGACATATTTGCTGCAGCAAATCGCGTCCCTTTAAGCATTACGATTTCTTTCAGCCATCCATTTTCCCTTCGCAAGTCGGCGACTTCTTTCTCCAGTTCCTCTGCTCTCCCTGTTAAATCAGCTACCGAGCGCTCCAAATTGATAGTTTTCTGCTTCTTCTTTACTCGGAATCTCGCTGCGATAATGATTTAGGTTTAGTGTCTCACATACTTGACGACTAAGAGCTTGCCTGAAGCAGCAGTATTTCTGCGTCGTTTCTCCTCCGAGATAGCGTTTCTCTCTGTATCTACAGGATCTGCATCTGTTGAAACTGGCGATGCGGCAGGCGGTTGACTATGTGATCCTTGTCGGTCTCTATTGGTATCTGGCAATGGCGGCAAAGGATTATATTGGGTGCTGCCGAAGTGCATAGATGCAATAGCTGCTGAGGTCGATGGTGAATGAGCTTCAAAGTGACTCGGAGCTGCCTGTTGGAGCGGCAGATTCTGCGGCCACGGAAAATCAAGAGATGAGAGGGGGGGCAACTGCGGGTTAGCCATACTGTGGTGGTGTAAGAAGTTGCCATAAAAACCGGGAGCAGGTCCCATAGATGGATATTGGCCCGGCAACATTAGGGAAGAATATGACTGATCACTACTTATTCCAGAACCAGCAGCAGCAGCGAATTGCGCCAGCAATGCGGCATCCTGGATATCTGTCTGAATTAAGTTTGAATCCGCCGAGGCGACTACAGAGACGCTGGAAATAAAACGTACTCACTTACCCCGCTTGTATTCCCAGGTGGAAGTACACCAGTTGTTGAAGAGGATCGCGACCTTTGAGGATTCCGAGAGCGAGAACGACTTGAATCAGGTACACCGGGATTTTTATCTTCCATGTCGTCAAATGAAAACTCGACTTCTTTCCAATAATCTAACTCTCCTTGAACTTTGGGAGGGGTATTAGACAAGAAAAGACCATCAACTTCCTCCCTTTTGAGCGGTAGCATAACCACAAAGAGAAGTTAACGAGATTCCTAAACGCGTATTTCATAACTGCAGGAAGGCATATGGCAGGTAAGAGGAGTGATTCGCCATCGGTACACAAGATTGCGACAACTCGAGCCAGGAATACGCAACTCCGAGCTTCTCGACTTACCTATTGCCAGTTTGAGTAATTTTGGGTCATCGTTTAAATGTATTGTTAGCTTGATATTGTTTATTCTTACCAAATCCGTAGCCAGTTTCTGTTATTTACGACATACATGCTTTCAAAAAAAATACAAGAATTGGGACTGCATTCGCAGACGTTGACGCGTTCTGGTCATGTTATCGTACAAACAACTCGGGAGACCGCACCGGGAGGTGTGCATATGCAGCATGCTTGCAATATGTACCCAATTCCACCAGCTGTAAAAAGTTGCATGATACTTTGATGACAGCTCGTTTTCAGGTCCACTAACAGGCACTGATATGTTCTTGAAGGATGTATGTAGAAACCCTTGCAAGATGGCCGGCGCGGGCCAGTTCGAAGTGATGACGCACTGGTCTGATTGCACGCGACGCTTAGTCAGCTCTTACGCGTTCATTTTGATCTACGCGTCCTAACGCTGACAAGTACAAGTCATACAGCTCCTCACTCGCACTACTTGACCTATCGCCACACTACCCAGTATCATTATGGTGAGCAGCCCATCCATGTCTAACGGCTATCCTTCTAATACCATGTCCTTTTTGCGATAGTTAATCAGACTTAGATCGAAAGACGGCAACTTTCGTTTCGAATTTTCACCCACTGACCAAATCTCTGATCTTTTGGCAAAGGTGACGATCTTTCTTTCGTCTTTAGTGCGAATTACTAACAACATCGACGTAGATCCTTGAGACCTCGCCTGATGCAGACCCAGAAAGTGTTACTATATCAAACCAACCACGCGGAAATGAAACTAAGGTATCGTCGTTGAGAGGTCAGACATTGAAGAGCTTGGGGCTCAAGTACGCCGCACCGCTCTCTCATGTTCATCCCTAACTCATGATTCTATTTCAGTCACGGTGATCTCGTTTTTGTTTCTTACCAGCCTAAGGCTGCTTCTTCAACTGCCACTGATGACGCCATTCCGTCCACTTCAAACGCCCAAACCATCGTACCTCCTAATGTCGAAAAGAGACCTTGGGAACTCGTAAAAGAAGATCAGGTTGATGAGTATTGGAGATCAGAAACTGGTATGATTCAGCGCACTCGTGATGCACAGTTCTGCAAGCATGGTCCCAAGGGAATGTGCGACTATTGTATGCCCCTTGAACCATACGATACTGCGTATCACAAGGAGCATAACATCAAATACTTGTCTTACCATGCGTACCTTAGAAAGATCACACCCAAATCCACCCTCTCTGCCTCGTCCTTACTTCCCCCGCTGACACCACTTTCGTACACGGTGAAAACACCATGCCCCACAGGCTCTCACCCGGCTTGGCCTGCTGGTATCTGTACTGCCTGTCAGCCTTCCGCTATTACTCTCCAATCACAACCATTCAGGATGGTGGATCATCTTGAAATTGCGTCAACAGACATCATTGACCGATTCCTTCAAGCGTGGCGTAAGACTGGACTCCAACGTTTTGGATGGCTGATCGGAAGATACGCTCCTTATAAAGAAGTACCTATGGGTATTAAAGCTGTGGTTGAGGCCATATACGAACCACCACAACAGGGAGAGCTGGATGGTCTTGTTCTTGGATGGCCATGGGAGGATGAACCTCGAATCAAGGCGCTTGCTGCCTCTGCATCCAACCCACTGACAATAGTTGGGTACATATTTACTGATCTGGACCCCACGCCTGAGGATCGAACGAAGAATATCTACAAGCGACACCCCCAATCGTTCTTACTTTCATCTGTCGAAGCAATATTCGCTGCAACCCTACAGAAGCGCAACCCATCTCCTTCGAAGTCTTCTCCTACAGGGGAATTCTCGTCTCGACTTGTGACTGCAGTCCTTACTGCTACGGAAGATGGGCAGGTCGACATTTCCGCTTACCAAGTTTCCGAACAAGCTGTGGCTATGGTAGAAGCAGATATGATCGAAGCGAGTGTTGACCCCAGCATTGTCCGTGTCAAGGAAGAAGATCGTAATCAAGGCTCGGCACGATATGTTCCAGATGTATTCTTTTCCTACAAGAACGAATATGGTCTTGAAGCAAAGAAGAGTGCAAAACCGTGTTTCCCGGTAGAGTATCTCATGGTCAACGTAAGCGCGTCACATTTCATCGGACAACCTTCAAATACTGAAACTTCAAGTGTAGGTCACACATGGATTCCCGCAGAATCCTTCCCCCACATTCCAATCCACTCAATTTAGCATTGAAAACAGACAGGGCTTGGAGGAGCAGAATTTGGAACAGGTGATGAGAGATCTAAACAAGCTGGATGCACCTTCTTTGCAGTCAAGAGTGGAGTCGTATAAAAAGGCCGAGCTTGCTAGATATCTAAGTGATTGGCACTTACTCGCGTTCCTTGAGACTACTCAACTATTCACTTCCGTTCGTGTTTCCATTGTAATAAGTGTATGCTTGGTCTGTTAACAACTTTATTTACAGGACGATATGAAGCTGCTGATACGTACTATCACATCACCTCATATTTTTGAAGATACCTCTCAACTGGATCCTGTGCTCGCATCCGACAGCTGGCAAACTCTCATGACATTCACAAGAGAGAGTGCTCGTGCGTACAACTATTTGTTATAGTCTCCATTGATTAATCGCTCCTTTTCAGCTGCCCGTCCAACCTCTGCTGCACCTCCAAGCTCATCACGTATGGATGAAGATATCCCTCAAGAGGTATTCGATCAAATCACAGCGGAAGAAACTACTGGCAGTGGTGCCTCGTCTAAGAGAATTTGTCCCCACTGCACATACGAGAATACCCACGGCGGTCCTGATTGCGAACTTTGTATGCTTCCTTTGGATGCATGAATCATCATATGTATATCATTCTCTAGTACGCTGCAAGGAAACAAGTTTCAATATGTACGATTATTTTTTTGTAGAATGGATGTTTTTAAACATTTTTAAACTGATGCTCGTGGAAGTGTTAAATATCCGTAACAGTAAATGTTGAGATTGTTGTCCAGATGATACACAACGTGGATAAGCTTCTCAGAATAATCACATGGAATCTTTCAAAGATGATTTCATGGCATGTTTCATTCTGTCTATCAACTTGATCAGTTATTGATCCATGCAGGACTGGGTTGCTTATAAGCTGTGGTCATCAGGTCTCCTTTATGAGTCCTTGTTCAAACACCCTCCTTCCATCACCTATGAGACTTTTTACTACTGGCAACGCTTTATCAGAAGAAAATAACCATTCATTACCCAGGACACTACCAAATGTTCATTATATTATTATCTAATATTGTCCAAAGGTTATGATGTGTCCCGTTAACTCTTTCCCAACCAAAGGAGTCCTTATCTACAATCTATTTGTGAACATAGCCGCGCGACGAATGTTCAACTTTAATATTATAAGTCTACCGTGCAAAAATCCACCAGATGGCAAACCCAAGACCTAGTAGGATGCCCAGGGCTCGTGCAACGATCACGACCACCAACGCCTTGCGAATGGCGGCATAGAAGTTGTTCAATGCAGATCCGGACCAGTTAATTCTGAACCCCTTATCAGCTATCCGATCAAACGACTGGGAGGTACCACGTAACGAACCTTCGATCATTAACGCCTGCGCGGAGACTAGCTTCCCAACCACGGACAACTTCACGATAACGCCTTCCAAACACCCTGGAATAGGTCATATGTGAGATGCGACATCGCAAAGAGAGAGAGATGATTTACCAAATCCAAAAGTTGACGTCAGGATACGAAAACTTGGGGAAGACACTAGCCAAACTTGGTGCAACATATTCGACGAGGAAGTCTTCACTGGGATGGTAGGGGAGCTGCATCACTGGCGTCAGTGGCGATGATGAACCAGATGTCGGCATGCCATCCGTGCGCGGTGCAGGAGCAGGGTGAATCATGTATGACATTAGGTCCAATGTCATTCCCAAAGACAGACCCCAGAGTTTCAGTTTCTGCGGTCGCCTTCGAGGTGTTGTGGGCGGGATACCTTTTTCAAGTACGTCGTGTGTTAGCTTTTCGCCTGTGATAGGGTTCGAAGCGTCTGTCGGCTCCAGAACTATGGCTGGGAATTCCATACTCCCAACGAGTATTCGAACCAGGACTCGAAGGGCGCTGGAATGTTTGGGCGTGAGGCGAGACGCGGCATCGACACTGACAGTGGACCATTTTGGGGGAGTAAAAGGTGACACGAGGGAGGAGAGGGGTGTCCAGTGAAGTGATGTAGTTGGAACGGGGTCAGGTTGGGGAGCGGATGGTGTGACTTGGAGGAAGACAAAAGGGGAGAGGATCATGAGCAGGCGCTTGCCTAGGGATGTTGTGATTTCACGGTCATCGAGCTGTCCCACAGAAGTATAGTACCGCTCTGCAAGATCTATGCCTATTTCTTCCCAGGTCTGTCGCATGGCTGGAGGAGTAGGTTTAGGATACAGTGGAGAGACGGAAATAGACAAAGCACTGCATACCGGTGTACAAACCACCCTCGTCATCGGGCTCCATCCTTCCACCAGGGAATGCTACATGGGCCTCCTTCTTAGGGACTTTTAAATGGTGAGAGACGGCGGTTTCTGGCGTTGCACTGTCTTCACGATAGAGAAAAAGAATCTCAGGACGAGCGTCTGGGTGGTTTACCCAGTCTTGCTCGAAGAATTCAGTCAGAGACGGAGATGTTGTGGATTGCGGAGGAAGAGGGGCTGAGGGAGCTGGCACCACGCGTATGAGTAGCGCAACGGCTGCTCTGCGAGGCTCTGAGGAAGGGGTATTTAGCGAGACGAGACATGAAAGGTGGTAGCATGGAAAGACATACGTGTCGGGGGGGACGCAATAATGCGAGGGGGCGTGGAGCGAATTCGCTGAAGCGCGCGGGAAAGCAAAGGAACTACAGAAGGGATGTTGTCTGAGCAGACGTCAGCTTCGAGGATAGGCTCGGACGGGGCGGGGAAACGTACCCTGAGGCATGAGGATCGTGAAGTTCGTGAAGAGCAGGGCAGGGCAGAGTGTGGACAGCAGGGAAGACAAGGAAGAAGGAAGAGGTACAATTGCAAGTAGTATACACTGAATCTGATTGCTGGACTGAGCTTAAGTTACGAACTGAATGCAGTATCGAGTACGCCTCTAGAACTTTGCTGTCCTCGAGGCTCCCTTGTAATCTTTTCAAAAGTCACGCGCTCCCCCAAACTTTCCACGCCCCCCTTTCCGTGTTCCGTTTCGCACCAACACCATTATTTACCAAATTATTGCCCTTAATGTATGCAACTATCTACTCTCTCTACCCTCTCATATCTCCGCCCATCCATTCTCGGGCTCACTCCGACCCTCCAGCAACTTCATCACCACCACAATGATCCCCGCACCCAGCCGCATGCTGAATCCCCGATACAGCTGCCCAATCCCTGTATGCCGGAACCAGCTCCGACTCTCATATTCCTCTTCTGCCGTCTTCGTTGTTTCCTCCTTTTCTTTGCCTTTCACAGACGGTCTGCGCTTGTGTCCCATGATAGGAAGGTCCGATCTTTCCTCAGTAAGAACATGCCAAAATGTATCCACAATGCCGTTGTATGGCGCTGGTCTCAGTTCCACGCATCCTTTGATCGGCTTCGCACTCCCCCGAGTCTGGACTTGGAGTCGTCTTCGCACCGTCTCGAATGGAAGATTCACCAGCAGTCCTAGACCCATCCCGCCCAGCTCGGCGACATTCCATACCAGGGGATGAGTGTCCTCCGAGATATTGGCGCCGAAATACGATGCTACCATGCCGGGGAAGGTTAGCGACACAATCGATTGGACTGCGTTGTCAAAAATGGTCGGGATTAGAAGGTGTGGGTGGAGGTAAATGCCGCGGAGGCCACCTTCGTCTCGAAGGATTTGACGAAGTGCATCGAAGGGGCCTGTATAGGTCCTGTAACGACTTGAGCCTGATTGAACAATGAGTCGTGTGCGAACGAGATCGAGTGGTGATAATAAGAATCCTGTTATCACGTGGGAGATGACGGGAATGAAGACAGGTGGTTGGTGGAATGGGGACATGGAGGGGAAGAAAAGTGATTGAAGGAAGCTGTGTAGGAATGGCTGGAATGACATTGAGACGACTTCGGTTATACATGATGTGAATAAGCCTGGAAGAAAACGCAATGAGATGGACTGAGAGGTGTAGTCGATATGGGAAGATACCTTTCCACAGGGATAGCCAGCCTTCCGATCTGAATCGACCGACCCTCTTCATCATGTCCCAGACGCCATCAGCGGTTCCAACTGGTATTATGTATTCTGGGCGTGTTCCTTCCTCCAATACAGATCTTCGTAGGACATAACCTTGCTCATCTGTGCGCATTACGGGATGGCGAGGCACGGTCACAGAAGGATCAAGGAAGTAAGAATCGTCATTTGAGGATGAATCACTGAGCTGAGGGGGCTTGATAAGTGAGAGATGATGAAGATGAGATTGGTGGAACATACACCATCCTCGTTCTCCTCGTCGGCGGGTTCTTGTTCGGGAGCGTCGGGCTCTCCTGCGTCCTTTGGAACCCACTGGACCTGGAGAAGGAGCTTCCCGACCTCCCATGGCATGACAAGGGCTGTGCTACTGTACTGTATGGCAGCAGCTGCCAAAAGGTCCTTGAGAAGGACGGGGAAGTTGAAGTGTTCAGGGCTTGGGTGGTCAAGGGAGGGAGAGAGGTCAAAGAGAGAGTTGCGGGATGGCCTGGTCGACCATTGGTATGAAGTAGGTACGGAGGTGTCGTGGGGGATGGTGGTATTGGTGGGAGGGGGATGTGCATTGGTGGGGACAAAGTCCCAGACGGACGAGGGATGGATGTAGAGGTCGCGAAGGGAGGATGGATGGGTCATGACATTTACTTGCAAGTGAGGAACAAATCACTTGGATTTCTCTGAGGTCACCACTCGGCACCACGGCATTTTCGACTCCCTAGCCAAACACCTACAAACACTCACTGGGACACACTCGTTCCTGACTGACAAGATCCACATACAGCCCTGTTTTGCGTGCTAATAATATCTGTTCATATCCACCCTTCTGTTCGTCCTTGCATCATCCACATGATACTTCCCTCTTCCCCCAAGGCACATACCTCGACGTCCTGAACGGTGCAAGCGAACAAAACCTTCGACATTCGTGAGTAAGGTGACTCCGTGTGAGTCGAATGCGATAGCCATCCGCGACGAATGGAGATTGGGGTTGTCTTTCGTCACTGAAGGCAACGGCTAAGTGACTTTGGAGAAGTTCGATGATGACACCGTCTTCCCATGGCCTGCTTGTATTATCTAATGTCCAATTATGATCAGAATATTCGGCCTCTATCCGGATCCATCCACACCCTCATTATACTATATATAGTCTTTATCCGCAGCATCCCGGCCACTCGGAGCCAAAATAAGCATGAGCACAGCCCGAATGACGCCGAATATGTCACATTGGAATTTGATCTTTGCGGCGGTGACATCAGGACGACCAATGGCCATAGTATACTAAGAGTAGTACATAGGCCCACCAGTGACCACGCTCCCTACCTTCCTACTTAATCCCTCTTAATCCCTCCCCACTCTCTTCTCTCTTCTCTTCTCTCTCTCTCTCTCTCTCTCCTCTCCCTTCTCCTCCTATGGCTACCAATGGTGCAGCCCAGGCAGAAGCCGATGCAATCATGCAGCACGACGCGGACAAAGGTCGAGTCGCCGTTCACTCCTTCGACCCAAATGCCTCGCCCGCCGAAAAGGGCGCGGCCGCTGGAAAGTCAAGGGACAAACTCGCCAGTGTAAGGGAAAAAGAACCACGTGAAAAAGGTCTCTATCCCTCTTTCTCCTATTGTACGCTGCGCACTGACAAGTGGCGACCCCAGAGGTACACATTGAAACCAGTGGATCCACAGTGATTCCAACCATAACTGTGGAAGACCACGATGGCGCCAAGTCCGTCGTGGCCTCCGATACCACCCAAGTTGCTCAAGACGTCCAGGACCAGGCTGCCAATATCCCCGGCGCAATTCCATCTGGTCCAGCCCCAGCCATTCCGGACTGGTATCGCGTCGGATGGCGTCAAATGTCGGGAATCGATGATGCACCTATTCCCGAAGGCGAGGAGAAGGACAAGGGAGTCCTCGACCTATTTCTCCGAGAGCAGTACTATGGAACGTGGTACCACAACGCCGCTGTTATCGTGTTTGTACGTACTTCTTTCCACTAAGCCCTCTTACTGCCAGCTTAAAAATAGAACAAAAGGCTGTTTTCGCGTCGCACTTCTTGACTCGTTTCCATTTTGGTTGGGGTTGGCTATTTATCGTCCTCGCAACATGTAGCACCTATTATAGCACGTCCATGGGGCGGGTCAGACGCAGGGCACGTGACGATATTCAGCGGGAGCTTGTCAAGTCGCGCCTCGCGTCAGAGCACGAATCCGCAGACTGGCTAAATCACTTTTTGGACCGTTTCTGGCTTATCTATGAGCCTGTTTTATCTTCAACCGTTGTTGCTTCCGTGGATCAGATCCTCAGCACCAATACACCCCCTTTCCTCGATTCTTTACGTCTATCACAATTCACTCTAGGCACGAAAGCTCCCCGTATTGACAAAGTCAGAACATTTCCCAAAACGGAAGATGACATCGTTATGATG
The DNA here is from genome assembly GCA_025738555.1 of Cyathus striatus. Lineage (NCBI taxonomy): Eukaryota > Fungi > Basidiomycota > Agaricomycetes > Agaricales > Nidulariaceae > Cyathus > Cyathus striatus. The sequence goes on along the minus strand of JAOVFP010000024.1, from coordinate 1,011,051 downwards.
GACTGGGGTATCTCATTCACTCCCAACGATGTTTCAGACATGACTCCTCGTCAGGCTCAAAATAAGGTCAACCCGAAGATCGTTCTGTCCATTCGGGTAGGAAAGGGATTGGCCACCGCCTCAATGCCCGTCTTACTCGAAAATATTACCTTCAGTGGCCTGATGAGGATCAGGATGAAGCTTATGTCAAACTTTCCTCATGTTCAGATTGTCGATATATCTTTCTTGGAGAAACCCGTCATAGATTACTCCCTCAAGCCCATTGGCGGTGAAACTTTCGGATTCGATATTGCTAACGTACGTGTTGTCTTTTTTTATTTATTGCTTAAGCTTTTTGCTGACGTTGTCCAAGATTCCTGGTCTCTCGTCTTTCATTCGAGACATGACTCACGGGACACTGGGACCTATGATGTATGATCCCAATGTCTTCACTCTGAATCTTGAACAAATGCTCTCCGGAAAACCTTTGGATGCTGCAATTGGTGTCGTTCAAGTTTCGGTGCATTCAGCGCGGGGAGTTAAGGGCACGAAGATCGGGGGCGGAACACCCGATCCATATGTGAGTCTATCGATCAACAATCGAGCTGAACTGGCGCGTACGAAATACAAGACAAACACGTTAGTATATATATCCTATTCACCGTTACAATTTTTTCTAATATTTGTTTCCAGCTACAACCCAACATGGATGGAAACCAAATACCTTCTTATTAATGCTCTCAACGAGACTTTGGTTCTGGACCTCTTTGACTATAATGACCACCGCAAGAATACAAAGCTCAGTAGTGCTACTTTCGACTTGGCTCGTCTGCTCGAAGATTCCACTCAGGAAGGGATTATTTCTCCTCTGTTGAAAGACGGCAAAGATCGCGGAGAATTAAGATATGATGTATCGTATTATCCCGTTATTGAGGCTGTGCCTGGCAATGAAGAAATCTTGGAAAGCAGTATGTGATTTTATTTTTCTTCCATTTATTCTCTTTTTCTCATGCATTACCAGCCGTTGGCATCGTCCGCCTTGTTATTCACCAGGCGAAGGAACTTGACCACTCCAAATCTATCAGTGGAGACCTTAACCCGTTTGCAAAAGTTTTCCTCTCCGATTCCAAGAAAGAAGTTTTCTGTACACCCCGGTTCAAACACACAAATTCTCCTGTCTGGGAGGCACCCTACGAATTCCTATGTGCTGATAAAAACAGTTCTGTCATTACTTTCAAAGTAATTGATGACCGCGATTTCCTCAAAGATCCTGTGGTAGGATATATGTCTATTAGGCTTCCCGACCTACTTGACTGTATGGGCGAAGCCGGTCGGGATTGGTTCCCCCTCAGCGGCTGCAAAACTGGAAAAATAAGAGTCTCTGCCCAATGGAAACCTCTAAGCATGGCCGGTAGCATCCATGGCTCTGACCAGTACAAACCACCTATTGGCGTTGTTAGGCTGTGTTTGAATAAGGCAACTGATGTCAAGTACGTGAAACTCAAGAGCCCTTGTATTTATTAGCTGACGTGACCCAAGGAATGTTGAGGCCACTCTCGGGGGCAAGGTAATGTTTATTCTTTCTCTGTCCTCGAACATGTTATTAATTCTCACTTAGAGTGATCCGTATGTTCGTGTACAAGTCAATAATGTTACAAAAGGAAGAACTGAGGTTGTCAACAACAGTCAGTATAATTTATATATTATATCTACCTTCTTATTTATCCGATGAAAGATCTTAATCCGGTATGGGACCAGATAGTATACATACCAGGTATGTAAATCTACCTCATGCAATTTAGATCTAACTCAATGCTTCATCTAGTGCACTCTTTGAAGGAGGTAAGTTGTTACAATCTAGTTTTTTGATTTAAGCTAAACATCCACAAGACGCTAATGCTAGAATGCATGGATTACCAACACCTAACTAAAGTAAGCTCTTGAATGTCTTTCATCTACCGCCCGTTTACACAAAAATAAGGACCGCTCTCTTGGTTCTGTTGAAGTTCATGTGGCTGATCTTGCAGAAACTTCGGAGGACCACCGTTACCCATATAACTCTACTGGAGTTAAAGCCGGAAGTGATCCTCTACGGCTTGATAAAGGGAATACGTATAAAGGCAACCTCCATTATACGGCTGAATTCGTGCCCGCATTGGCTCTGAAGAACATCAAGTTTGAGTCTCACACGCACGAAGCACGCAGTATGGTAAGCTCCGAGGGTCAGGATGCAGACGGTGGCTTCGTCAGTGATGATGCGTCAATGTCTTCTGATATCGAAATCCAAGCGATCCCTGAGGGGGTCACGATAAATCCAATCAAGAAACAACACCGTGTCGCGATGTCGGTTGACACTGTAGGAACAACGAACTCAAACGGAACGTCATCTGAGCCGCTCGTACCTTCTACACCAACCAGTGATACACAACGCAAAGAACCCAAAGAAACGGGTATAGAGATGTCTCCTGATGAATTGCTGTCGCAACGTAAGTGTTAAGATTGATATAATGGATTATGTTTTCTAACCGAATGCAACAGAATCCGGTATCATTGTTTTCAATATGATATCTGGAACTCTTGCAAAGAAAGGTCGATTGGAAGTTCTTCTTGACGATGGATATTGGCCTTGTTTCTCCACAATTAGGTCACGAAGCACTCACGCACAATGGGATTATGTTGGAGAAGGGTTCGTGAAAGAGATCGACTTTGGTCAAGTATGGCTGCGGTTAAACGAAGCCGATGAAGGCGACAAAGATGATGTCATTGCTGAGTGGAAAGGCGATGCGAAATCCTTCCTCGAACACACCCTTGTGAGTCCTTTCGTATCGCAAGATACGGTCAGATTACTTATGCCTCTGTAGAGCGGCCCACAGCAATACACATTGCTTGATCAAGACGGAAAATCCCCATCTACTGTAATGGTCGAAGCGCGCTATATTCCGGTATCTGTCAAACTCGAGCCCAGAGAAAGTATCAACAGTAAGTTGACCTTACTCCAGTCGGCTGGTACAGCAAGAGATAACCATATTTAGATCAAGGTATACTGACTGTTCAACTTATTGATGGTCAAGAAATTCGCGGTGTCGATAGAGGAGGTTTGTATTTTCTTACGTGGTCTTCTATATCAAGCAATTAACGTTGATCTTCACAGGAAAATCGGATCCATATGCTGTTTTCACTCTTAATGGTCAAAAAGTTTTCAAGTCTCAGACGAAGAAAAAGACGCTGACGCCAGAATGGAATGAGAATTTCGAAGTTAACATCGTATGTACCGCTATTCTTGTCGTAGGAATCTCACTAACGAATGGCCCTCACAAAGCCTTCAAGGGTAGGCAGTGATTTGTCGGTGGAGATTTTCGACTGGAACCAGATTGAACAAGCGAAAAGCCTTGGAATTGCCGCCATCAATGTCATAGACATTGAACCATTCCAGTCTGAGGAGCGAGTGCTGAACTTGGTGAGCACTAAACATGGTGAAAAGGGTCAGATCCGAGTACGGTTGTTATTCCGTCCGATGATCATTGCCAAGTCTAGGAAGAATACGTCTACGTTCTCTTCTGCTGGGCGAGCAATGACTCAAATCGGTGGTCTCCCCGTAAGCGCAGGAAAGGGTGTTTTCCACGGCGTCACTGGATTAATCAGGCGGGGAGACCGTGACCGCGAAGAGATAGTATCCATTCCCGACGCGCCCGCAGGGCAAGCATCTCAACCAATTGGCGCTGAAGCAATGACAGCCAGATTCCCTTCGTCAGATGGAGCACAGCCCACATCTCAGGAGCCAGGGACATTGCGAGTGATGGTCATTGGTGCTAAGGACTTATCTCAAACTGATTGCAAGCCATATGCCACAATCCGTGTGGGTGATAAGGAATTCAAGACCAAACACACTAGCAAGACTTCAAGCCCGGAGTGGTGTGTTTCCCTTTGAATTTACCATTCGTGTTACGCTAACATTCACAAAGGAATGAATCCTTCGTATTTGCAGCTTCCCCCTTGACTCAGAAAATATATGTATGGATTCACGACCATAAGACCCTTGGGAAAGACAAGACTCTTGGTGACGGCGAGGTCGACGTAAGGATTATGACGTTTACTTTAAACCAGAAATCTAAACATCATCCATAGATTTGGCGCCATATTCAGCCACGTGGAATGTCATCCGCAGAAGTTCAGTTGGAGCTACGAGACGGCGGACTGCTGCGTCTTCGCCTGGAGTTCGATGCCAGTACAAATCCTGTAAGCAGCAGCAGCTCTGTCTCTTCTAGTGAGCACATATCCAGGACTATGTCAATAGTAAGCCCATCGCGCTTCAGCATTCGCGGCCGTCGACCCGGAGCGGAGAACGATGAAGACTAGAACTTGAAGGAACCTACGTCTATCCTTACCTAATGTTTCACCATCGGACTACTATAATTTAGCATTCGCCCTGTATAAAGTACATACATTATGAATTTCCAATATTCTTTTTTTCATTCGAAACGTTGTAAAATCAGATGATAACTGTTTACTACACGCGCATGAAACGCAATACAGAGAGGTGCTCGCGGCCGGCGCGCCGCTGCAGCACCACCTCGCCATGAAGACCATGTTCTCGTCCCATTTGTTCCATAATCTCTGGAATACCGTTTTGCTTCAATGCAACCAGATAGAATCGTCCATTTGCGGATAATAGTTCCTATGTGAACGTAAATCTCGAGAAGTAGGCAGCTGAATATTAATACTAACATCGACTCTACCTAAAAACTGGTTAGTTATCTGCATACCATCGGCCCCACCAGCCCATGCACCAGTAATATCGTGGTGTCCTTGCGCATCTAGTGCCTCATTTGAAGTAGTAGGCACATACGGAGGATTGAAGACAATAATGTCAACACTACGAGCCAAGCGCAAGTGAAGTGGGGATGCGAGAGACGCATGTATTGTATTTAAAGCAACCTCCATGAAATTAGTATTTGTTAAGGTCCCAAGCAACAATTGTATGAAACTCACCTGATTTCGTATGCCAGTTGCAAGTGTCGCGTTGCAAGCTTTTATATTTATATCTGTGCAGAGATATACTAGCGGAAGATTAAGTCGCTCAGGTGCATAGAGTTATTCAGAGACCTACGTACTGCGTTTCCCAGATTTTTACCAATGAATGAAGAAACACAGCCTGATCCCGAGCTATTATCGATAAAATTCATGGTAATCATTTGAATGTAGCTGGCGTACCCAATTTCTAAACAAATGATAGGATTCGAGCGCTTGAGCGCCTCTTCATCCTGTTCTAAGGCGTCGAGGAGTAAAAACGTATCCTCTGAAATGTTTTGTTTTTTAAGTGTTCAGTGGAAATAAGGAGAGACGCAAATTTTACCAGCAGGTTCGTATACATCTTCAAAATCTTCGGATGTCAAATGGGATAAATCTGGAGTTGGTATCATTTCGTCGCAGCCAAAGTAGGCGTAGATCTAAAAGACATCATTACCCGTATATTATATACTCGCCGAGAAAGCCTAAGGCCTTGAAACAAATCACATGCAAACAAACATTGCGGCCGTATCGGACCGATATTGGACAAGGGTTAACGTTGAGTGCTACATAACAGCACATTCACCAACGCGAACGTTGAACCACGACCATGACATTCGTCCAACATGCGTCTATGTTCAAGAAACTCATATAGATTTTACATATTAATAGTTACTACATTAAGTACTGCCCTCCGACGACACGCGATTGGCGAATGGCAGCCTCAAGCTTATAAGGGTACACTCAGACCTAAGGGTGCGTGCCTTCATGAAATTTATGGGATACAAAAACACCCTTCCTTCAAGGCGAATTGGCATAACGACTCCCACTGGAGTTCTACGTGTCGTAGTCCAATCTGCAAGCTTGTTTCCTAGTAGCTTCCGAAGGCTCTTCAACTGGCCCCCATGTTCATTTGCCTTGGTTCGGCTGGGCGATAATAGTGTGTCTCGAACTTCAGTAGTGAAGAGAGTGTAAGTATGTTATTTTTAGAGCCGACATCGGGGACTGATTTATAGTGCTTTATTTCTTACAGATTTCAGCCAAACTGGATATCGGAAACCCACTTGTTTGTCGTCCATTCCGAAGAGGATACACTCCGTCTAGAAGTGCGGAGTTACCATCGATGTTGGAAATATAACACGCTACTAGGTTATACTTCCTTTGACCTACTATCACTTAAAGAGCATCCTTCGCAAGTCGGCATACAAAGTCATATCGTTCAAGGGTCAGAAGTAACAGGCTCTATTCTTTTCGACATATTTTTTCATCCCGTGGACATTGGAGTAGAAAACCCGCACATTAGTGAGTTTGATGTCAGCATATATTTATTACACCACTAGAGGGTCTAATACACCTACTACTAGGCTCGGGTATAGTATCGTTCTATATTTTACAAGCTGAAGAACTACAAATTAAGGAGCCATCCACTAGGGTAATTTCCACTTTGAGCCTTGGATGTGATGATCCACTACTTTTTGAGACATCTCGTGGATATTCCGAGAATCCAGCATGGAATGAAGGTTGTCACTTTATTTGCCTTGATCGAAATAAAACTACGATAATTATCAATGTCATAAATGCAAAGTTCCGCAGCGAGAGCTTTGGCCATGTCTCCATATCTTTAAATGATCTCTTGGACGCGAGAGCTTTCGACGGGTGGTGGACAATGACAAATTGCAAAGCTGGTCGCTTACAACTAAAGGTAGAATGGAGGCCGATAGATCTGTGTTAACAAGATATACATAGTACAGTAGATAGAACAGTAGAAGTAACTACGCACATGAATGTTTACACGTAAATTAATTAAAGTACACGTTCTTACAATTTGCGTATGCGGCATGCCGTTGGATATGCAAGTCACTTTGATTCTTCAAACACATCGTAAGCAAAGAAAAGAGGAGGCGGACCAGAGCACGTATACTTACGTCTAATATCTTATCGGCAATCACGTACTCAAGACGCTCTTCCATACTGATCCACCCACTTCGCTTAGTACCCTCTCCACCTCCGACATCTCCAGATTGAGAAGCACCCTCCTCTCACCGGCAGGCTTTTTCGCAATTGCGTGCCCTTCTTCCACAATGAGTGCACGAGATGCCACAAGTGAATCAAGAATTAAGGTGAACTCATAGTGAGTAGGCTTGCGCTGGGAATCGTCACGGCCAGCTAGCACCGGTAAATATATCAGATGTTGATATTGAATCTGCAATGTTACCATTAGACTGAGAGAGAGAGAAAGGCATATTAGAAACACAAACATCGCCCCATTTTATTTCTTCAACCCCGTCCCTCTTCATACACTTCATCATGGACGCAAGCATAACCCTTTCATGGAAGCTACATTCACGCAAGAAGACTGCTGTAGGGCTTTTCTGCATTACTTGCGTTACTTGTTTGACATCTGGCGCCTTTGCAGTTTTCTGCAACGGTCTGACAAGTTCAACTGCCCTTCTAAAGCGAAATTTTGTGTCTGGACAAGGAAATGATGCAGTAATTGCCAATTTACCTGCAAATATCTAACACCCTTCGAGCATCCCCACTGATTGAGCTAACACTCATAGCTGCTAGCTTGATACCATCCGGCGCAATAATAACCTGCTCTTTCTCAGGGTCTTGGAGCCCATCTTTCGCGCTTTCTAGACGTGCCTGTACAATTTCGACAAGCTGGCTTGTAGAATAAGGCTGGAAGTTGATGCGAATCATTCCTACGGGTTCGCTCGTCAGTAAAATACGAAATATGTAAAGAAATAGGTCCCACCCAACCGACTCCGAACACGCCCGGTCATAACCCTCTCAGGCAAGTCCATGGTATTAGCCACAGCTATAACCACCAACTTACTGCCTACCATCGTTGGCCAGTTGAAGAAATTGTATACGACGTCCTGCTTCGTTGTCACTAGTTGATCGAGTTCATCCATTAGTACGACACTACCCAACGCCTCGTTATTACTTTGCTACAAATTTAGCAGATCAATAAATGAAATACCAGGCATGTCCACCAGGGCCTCGTCCGCCGCCTGCAAAATATCTTGTAAGCGCTTTCAAACTTTCCTTCGGGCTAACCTTGAGATGTCCTTCTCTCGCCGTGTCGTGTCCCGAAACAGCTTCCCATAGCAAGGAATATGCTGTACTAGGTTCCGGGAGGCGAAGACCATTGATTTCAACATAGGTAAAGGGATTCGTTTCCTAAATGAGAGAGTAAGGAAGACGCATATGTATTATACAGGGAAGCAAGTACGCACCCCAGCTTCGGCTAGCCTCTTTAGTTCCCTGACAACTGTATGCACAGTAGCTGTCTTTCCTGTTCCAGGAACACCCGAAATGTCTTTAGCATCAGATATCTATCAGATCTTACTACAGTTGCAAGGAGGGATGGTGATAACTTACAAACACATCCCCCACTCCCTTCCTCCACCAACTCTCCAACGCACCTCACAATGCGCTTATACTCATCTTCTCGACAAGGTAGCATTTCTGGCCTGCTTCCTACATGTAAAACATGTAACGCCCGGGTCCAGGGGTCCTTCAATTTTTGCAGTGTATCATATAATTCCGAATTGCGCTGGTGCAAAATTGACGGGACAGGGAATGACTTTACATTTTTCTTCGCTCGTGATCGAGCTTGACGAAGACGGGAATGAGGGGTAGGATGAACGACTGTCTCTGATTTTCGACGGTCACTTTTGCGAGGTGTCTTAATTGCGGCATGTTTTCGTTTTCTGGAAGGCGTACGAGGGTGCTGCTTAAAGCTATCTTCGCCGATTTTTTCCGAAGATTCATCTGATCCGTGCTCATGTTCTTCTTCGATGGTGGAAAGGGCATCATCCTCGTCAGAAGAGGCTTCGTATTCCGCTTCAAATTCAGATGTTTCGTCGTCATCATCTCCCTCTTCGGCCTCAGAATCGAGCCTTGCCCTCTTCCTTGGCCTTTTCTCAAGATTTTCCCCCTTCTTTTGTTTCACCTGCTTCCTACGCCGTGTAGGAACAACATTCCATCCCGCCCCGTCTCCCCACTCCATCTCGTTCTGCTCTTCAGGAGGCGCAGATAGATCTAGTGCAATTTGAAGATGAGATTTCCACTCGAATGTGAAATACAGCCCGCGCTGTGAATCAATCGCTAAGTGACAATAGAACTGCTCCAAGTCATCCTCATTATCTTTAGCGACGGGGGTGAACAGACGCTCTATTGGAAGAGGTAGTTCATCCTCTGAGTCAGAACCCCCAGAGTTGGATGGGGTGGCGTAACGTTGCCCTTTACCTCCTTTACGAGATGTGGATGTCTTGAGTTTCGTAGGCGAATGAGGGGCAGGGGAACGTGTCCACGATCCATCTGATTTGCGCGTAGACTTTATGAGAGACGCGGAAGGCTTTTTCTTGAATACAGCACTCGACCGCAGTTCAGGAGTCTTGGGAATAGATTCAAATGTATAATTGCCAGTAGCTTTTTCTTCCTCTTCCCAGGATCCAGTTAATGTGGAAGAGACTTTGCACTTTGATATTATAGAATCGGGTACAATGACCACAGATGAATTTATGGTATAATACACCTCGTTCTAGATGTAGCAGAAACAAAGTCAGTAATGGATTACAAGAAGTGAAGTACGAATGTTACATCTTCATGATTTCTTTTCAGTCGCACAGCGGCTAGTTCTGTTGGACGCAAAAACCAATGTACACGGATCCTAATATTTTTTCCCGTGCCACTAGACCTTGTGTCCAATTCATCACCCCCTTCATAGATCTCATTTCTAATTGTCCTTGTCTCCCACATGGCAGCGATTACAGCGACGCTGGGAGGTTTCTTGACCCGATAAAGGGTATCCGTCTCAACAAGTATCGTATCTCCAACTCGATAGATCGTTTGCCCTAAACCTGACTTTGTCGAACTACGATATTGTTTCGGTTTATTTGAGCTCATCATGAACGAATTGAAGAAAACTGTCTCGAGCTTTGACATCGCCTTCCTTCTACTCCTTGAGTCTTCACCTCCGTCTGCTACGTCGTCATCGTCATCATCTCTAGCATCTGCGTCATTATCGATATTTGTCTCATCTTGTTCATCTGGCAGAAAGTCTAATGAAGAATTGGTAGGGCGAACATAAATTGGGTCGCTGGTCCAGGAGCAGTTCAAAGTAGCGTCGCGACGCTTGGAGGGGGTCGCAGTAGGCTGGAAACGTTTGGAACGTCGGGTTGGGGTGTGAGGAGGCAGATCAGTGGCGGTTCGTGGCATTATTCAGGAAGAAATGTGACGGCAAGGTGCTGGCCTCTAGGCTGTACTTCTTTGGTTTGTCTTTGGTAGAGTCTTAACGGTAGACTGTAGTACGGCGAACGCGACGCGACAGTGTAGTACACGTGATACATTGATGATTGTATAGTTTTAATTTATACTATTACATACCATTTATAGTAAGTACTTACTAGACATTGGAAGCACATTGCATTACATAATATCAGACGTGGCCGCCGCATAAAAGAAATACTTGAAAACCATCAGGATCAGGATTCTCATTAAAAACTCCGACTTACTTTACTTGTTCAGTCAATATTTAGTACATTGTGTGAACAAGTCAGCATAGTCAAAGTACGGCTAAAACGAACAAAGAAGGCAGCATTGGGGGTGCCTTTGAACAAAAGCAAGAAGCATTAATACTGTGGTACGTGTTACATATTTCGAGCGCACGTTACTACCAGTATAGAGTAGTTCTCTTCTCTTAAAATCTCGAAGTCTGGGTATCACATAGTTACACACCATGAGAGGCTCTAGAGTCTTGTGGGGGTATGCAGTTCCATCATTTCTTGCAAAGGACAGTCCAGTCAATTTGAGCATCGTTGCCATACTTCTCTTTTAGCCAGTCATTTGCCAAACGGAAGTGGTTGTTACCAAGGAAGCCTCTATGAGCAGATAGCGGTGATGGATGAGGTGACCTGAACAATGTCTTAAAAATAATACAGTGGAAAAGGCTGTTAACATACCGAAGGAGGAGATGTTTTTCCTACATAAGAATCAAGATATTGACACTGTCATGACTATGATTGTAGCTTAAAGTGCGACAGATAGTGCTAACCTCATTAATCCCTATCTTAGCACATGTTTTTTGCGCGGGCAAACCCCATGCCATAAAAACAACTCCGTTGCGTTCCCCTTCCCGATTTAGCACCGCTCGAATTACTTCGACAGTAAATGTTTCCCAGCCTTTGTTAGCATGCGAGGCAGCTTTGTGGGCCCGTACTGTAAGAGACGTATTGAGCCATAGTACACCTAGCTTAGCAACAGGACTCAAATCTCTAAGAATGCGATGTTTTAATCTCATGGCGGTTCTTACGCAACCTTAAACGCACCCCGAGGATGGAATATGAAAATCAGGTATATCAGCTGCAATTTGCTTGTAAATATTTTTCAGTGATCCAGGAGGTTTAGTGGGGGGTAGAACAGAGAAAGAAAGACCTGCAGTTTATCACAAAAGCATTTGTCAGTAGTCAAGGATGCAGTCAACAGTGAACACACCGTGGGCTTGTCCTATGTTGTGGTAAGGATCCTAAATTTCATTCAGGAAGAATTCCAAAGAGTGACTCGACATTAAGTATACACCTGACCTAAGATAACAATTTTAACATCGTTCACAGGAGTATATCTTGACCAAGAATATATGTCATTCACTATCAAAATTTAAAATGAATTTTTGTCTTAAGAAATAATGAAGCGTACATACTTGGTGGATATATGGTATGTGATGAGTGCTCTTCGAGGAGAAACTGCTTTAGCTGAAGTTCGGCATATGTTAATACGTCTAAACGACTTCTGAAAGAATAGCTACCTTTCCAAAATATGGCTTTTCAAATTCTTTCTCCAATACATTTCTCCACGATTCATCCATTGTATCTCGCTCTAGGAATTGAAGTGCCGCCTTGATTGATGTGTTTGGTTGGTTTGAGTTACACGTTTCATCGCTTGTTGACGAGCTCAGTGCGCTTAATTGTCTAGTTATTTGAGTCAGCAGAGTAGTTTCAGAAGTCGAAAGAAAATACGTACATTTTCTTGCGGTTAGTTCGAGGCTTGGAAGCAGTGGCAACCGTGCCGGTTGCTGAGACAATTCTGGTTGCAAGAGACGTTGAACTTCTCCGAAGCATTTTTCCGTCGGAAACCAAGGAGTCCAAAGTAGCCTGAACCTTTGGCATTGTAAGAGAATAGTAAGGCAGATGTAAAGGCAAGAGAAAGACGCGTCTATTTATTCACACATGTAAGTACATGACCGCGTCTCGTTCACCAAATAACTGCAAATCTTGAACTTCCCCACGGTGCGGGCTTCAGCTACTTATCTAACTTAGTTTATACAACAATTACTGGCATCACTCCTGTCTGGCGACTTTTTTGCCGTTCGCAAAATTCATCCAAATTTGACTTCAATTATTTTAAATATTGACTGAACATTTTGGCTGTCGTAAAATGTTCACTGTTGGCTAGTGCAAAATCATAGACAAATATTACATTTTGTACATATTTTGTATGAATACAAATGATTCTTTTTGTTCTAATTTTAGCTTCATCAAAATTAGTGTCAAATGTAACGTTGTGAACATATTTTGACCTCACGCAAAATTTATTGTTTTTCATGACTGCAAAACTCGTGCAAAATGAAACATTTTGCTTTTTCTCTTAAAATAACAGGTTCAAGAGTTCTGTTGCACGAGCAACGAAGACACATTTATCCTGTCACTCCATGTTTGAGTCAGACAGCCTTTCACCAACAACAAACATAATGACCCTAATAAGAGCAAAAAATTCAAAATGTTTCATTTTGCATGGAAGAGCCATTTGCAGTCATGCAAAACAATAATACCAATTTTGAAGCATGAGGTCAAAATATGTTCACAATATTACATTTGACACTTATTTTGATGAAAGCTAAAATTAGAACAAAAAACAAATTTTTAAAATCATTTGTATTCATACAAAATATGTATCAAAATGTAATATTTGTCTATGATTTTGCACTAAAGTAAGGAGAGGATGCAACAGTGAACATTTTGCGACAGCCAAAATGTTCAGTCAATATTTAAAATAATTGAGGTCAAATTTGGATGAATTTTGCGAACGGCAAAAAAGTCGCCAGACAGGAGTGCATGTAAGTACATTGCGTCCACTGAAGGTTTCAGTGCTTTAGCTTGAAAGAACAGTAATTATACACTATACATAGATACCAAACTGATAATGAATGAAAGGTCAGCTCAGTCGTAACCTTCTCACACCCTGCGTCTTTGCGGCTTGCTTTTCTGCGTCATATGTTACCCTTTCGATGTCTTCCTCCGTTCGAATAGCTTTCTTACCCAGCTGCCTAAGTAGTACGTCAATTACAAGCTTTTACCCATATAATATAACTATCATACCGTTTTTTCTTTTTGGCGGGTGCAGGAGCATAGTTGTCTTCATCTGAATCATCGTGATCAGAGCAGGATGGTTCTACGCGAGGACGATACTTCTTAGTCGGTAGGATGGTAATTGAATCATCAGGGTCTGCTTGGATTGTAAGCTCTTTTAAATCCTGCTCCAGTTTCGAAACGCGAGGTCCCCTAGTAGAATGTGGCCCCCGACAAGTCCTAGAGCCCGAAGATATTGCCCGGGTCTTTCCCCCCGACGACTTGCTGGTTGAAGTTCGTCGCTCAGGTACCCATTCCTCCTCCTCCTCCTCCTCCTCTTGCATGTATTCAGATTCGTCGCTATCTTCTACTGATTCGACAGCGTCGCCGCTGTCATTATGTTCAGTTTCTACATCCATAGAGTTCTCTTCTTTTAATGCAGCTAATACTCCAGCAGTGAAAAAGGGAGCAGGAATCTGCCCAGCAACAGGTCCTGAGCCAAGATTAAACCCGTGTTGCGCTTCCTTCAGTTTCCCTTTTCCAGCCAAAGGTGACGCAGGATCCTCGTCCTCACTTTCGTTGTCATCTACCAGCTGAAGATTTCAGTCAAAGATATGTACTACGTTCAGCAATTAAAAAATAACATCGTACCAAGCTCATTTCTACATCCTCTTCCTCTGTGAGGGGACCGTCCGAGAAATATTCGACTGACTTCTTGACCGGACTGCCGAATAATCCAGATTGATGCAGCATGTCAATCTTTGCATCGGTCTTCATTTCGTTTTGTTCCAGCTGTACATTGTATTAGCAAGTGACAATTGGGTTAGAAGAACAGTCAACCTCGCGCATTAGTCTTCTTGAATACATTTGTTCCACGTTTCTCATGCGCTCCTCCATTTCGCGTATAACTTCCTCCCTAACCTCGGCCTCGATTGTTGCACATCTCATCTCGGATTCAAACAGCTGCAAAGCATAGATATATATGTGAAATTGAGATTTGTATATTTATCTTACCTGCAAACGCAGATATTCTATTTCATCGAATAATTCATCGACAAGAGAGTTTCCAGGTTCGTCGTCCTTGTTATATTCATTTTGTCCGTCGTCTGCCTCGTCCTCTGCAACCTATTTAATTATACAGTAGACATTAATTGCGATAGAATATTACCTTCAAGGACTTCTAGAACAGCCTCGGTAGGTTTATTTCCAGATTGAGTCCCCCCAAGTGAAAGTGTGACCTTCCTTCTATAAGGATTAGGAGCAATATCTGCACCTTTCAATGTTAAAGGACCAAGCTGCTTGATTTTATTTCCCTGGAGTTTACCAGGGCCATTGATGACTGGTATACGTTGCATTGGAGCAGGAGCAGGAGTCACATAGACTTCTCTGGCCAATGCAGCGAATTTCATCACATGAGAATTTTCGTCGTAACCTGTGTCATACGGGTTGACATTGACAATCATAACCTATAGAACCAGTTATATAAAGGACAGCTTCCAAGCTGATTAAAGAAAACTTACAGCTCGACCATCGTGAATAAAGTAGTCCATCAATGCCTCGGTCAATTTGCTGTGACGGAAAGGGACAATAGCGAGTCCTCGTTTAATATCTCGAGTATCTAGCCGTCCATTTGCTCCTTGCCCCTCATGCGCAAGGCTAGCGGCAAGCTTTCGTTGATTCGAACGCATGACTTCTAAGCACTGGCCCAATACCATCAAGGACTTGTTAATATTTCCAGCTTCTTTCAGTCTGTCACCAGTGGTGTGTGTGTGTTTGGTCCGTTCAGACCCGGCTAAATCAACCAAAGTCAAGCGCGAGATCTGGAGAGCTGTTGGGTCCTAGAATAGAACATTAATTCAGAGCATAAAAAAGGACTTGTAGAGTTGCATACATTACGTTCCCCTCTGTGCCCACGGACAATCTTTATTATAACCATCCCATGGCTCCTACTACTTTCCCGGTTGGCCAAAGTACCAAATACCCGACGATGGATTTGACCTAGCTTAACCAGATTTTTAGCTTGGGAAGCGCTGTGGACCCGGAATTGACGAAGACCGGCAATATACTTTCCCGTATTATCAGAAAACTGGTTATCAGATGGAGGCGATGCCTTCAACGGAAGTGCTTGTCGAGTAAGAAGAAGCGACCTTCCAGTGGTCCCTTCAGCAGGGATCGAGGAGCCATCATTTACTGATGCTAGCAAGTCATAGACCTTTTCATTGTATACCTCTGCATATGAAAGCCAGATAGTATACTCGTAATTACGGTCTAGCTTAATCGTGGTAGGGTCGACGTCAAATTCCAAGTCTTGTGAATTTTCGAGACCTTGACTCAGTACTTCCACAATTGCGGGTTCTGTAGATATTTGTGGCGGGCGAGAGTCTGTCGGATCCGCGGGTTCCACACCGTAGAGTCGAACAGGACGGTACTATTATTGGTAAGAGAAGAGAGAATAATAATTGATTGGGGGCTCACCCTTCCGTCACCATGCAAACCCTCGATGCTATTGAAGACGACATCAGTGTTCTCGGTAAAATCCCTGCAGTACCTTCCCGAGAACCACCTTGAACGGTATACGTTTTTCCGGAATTTGTAACGCCGTAAGTAAATAGCAGACCGTTTTGGCCTTCCAAGGCATCTTTTACTAATGGCAGAGTGGTTTTGGTGAAGAATTCAGACTGAGTTGTGTCAGCTGGAAATATATGGGAAAATGTATAAGTTGAGGAAGGAGGGACAGTGGAAGCTCTGTATCGTGAACGGGTGTTTTGAGGATCTTGGGGATCTGTCATTCGGACAATAGTGTCAGAGAGTGGGACCAGATAAGGATTGGCAGTTGGTTCATCTTCACCCAGATGGGGTCGGATTCGAAGAAACGCCTTGGGCAGATGAGATGAGAAGACCGAGGACGTACGAATAGCTCACCATAATGGGCTCTTGAACGGGATCAGGTAGCAAAGTGGCCTGCTTCCCAACCATGCGGCTTCTCGTAGATGCTGGCTTTCCCTTGGCAGCTGACGTACTGCTAAGAACATCTTCGACAGAGTTGTCTCTAGTTCCCAAAGGCTTTCTTGTCGTGGACTTTTTGGCTGCCATGTTCGCTGCTGGGGGAGGTGCGGGTGCCACCTTTGAAGTGGTAGTGGCAGTACGTCTTGTGGTGCGAGTGGTGGTTGGAATCTGGGACGACGTTGCAGCCGTCTTTGAGCGAGTAGCCCTGCTTGAGGGAGGCCTTGAGGACATGGTGCTGGAGAGGAGAAAGACTGTAAAGTGGCTAGTAGTAGTAGTACGCGATGAACGCATCTCCACGTGATAAACGCGAGGTTGATGTAATCACGTGATGGTGGTCCACACTCAACGCGATCAACAGCTTGGACTTACCCTCACCGCGATTTAATTTATACCCCAGCCCCTACTATAGCAAACGGCTGGGCCCATCTTATATCATTTTCTTGCTTCCCCTATCATATATACCCTCTCAGACTATGGCTGTTGGAAAGGACTCTCCAAACCGTCGAAGGTCCATCGCCGTCACAAATCAGAACAAGCCCATAGTCGTGCCTAAGGGAAGGCGGCGAGCACACAGTGTTGTTCCAGGAGATCGTCTAAGTCCTTTGGCTAAGGCGCGACGCTCATTGGTGCGTTGTACATGGCACTAAATGCGCTAACATATCTTATACAGTAGCTCTTAGGCTCCCCGAAAAAGTATCTTGAAGGCTTCCATCACCCTATTGAATAACAATGACTCTCAACCTTCGTCCCAGTCCTCGCAGCCACTATCGCAAGCTTCAACTAACGATGATCTCAATACCACTCAGTCAATGGACATTACTCAAGATTTCCGTACTCGTATACACGACAATACCTCCCGCAAATCTTTAGGAAGACGCGTGAGCTTTGCCGAGCATGCTCAAGTCCGGCTCTTCCAGATTCCCGATAACAACCACACCAATAGCACTACATCCCCTCAGTCATCGCCCACAGCTCCTTCCTCAGATGACAACATACCAGCTGCTCATTTTGACATCAACGACGAAAACGATTATCCTCGTCCAAGGCGTAGAAGTTCTATTCGGCCGTCCTTTGGAGGAGAAGGCGAAGACATGGACCTCATAAGTGTTATCCCAAATGGCTACCCAACTGGCTCTGCTATTGCTGATGAAGAATTTGATGAAGATTATTACGATGATATGGAAGTGACTGAGGTAATACAAGGCGACTTGATTCAAAGACGATCCCTGTCTCTAGGCGGTGCGCGTCAGCCGCTCACGCAGATATCATCTGCTACTGATCCTCAAGGGGAGGAAGCTATGTCTGATGATCAGGATCATACCCAGTCAATGGAAGAAGACTCGCAAATCAATTCTGATGCACCTTCTGACCAGTCCGGTGCAATGGAATTCACGGTCCCCCTCAGTCATTCATTACGTCCACCACCCCAGGAAGATGAAGCATGGCTTGCTCTAAGACAAATAACACATTCTGGAGATACCCCCATAGAACCTGAGCTACACTCAGATGACGATGTCCCTGTTCAAATCCCAGGAGATGGCATGAATCTCGATGACGCAATGGAGCGACTTCAGCGCGCTCGAGAATCACTCTCATTGCAGCCAAGCCAAGAAACAAGCATAGGCGAGGAATACGTTACCTACGCTGGCGCCCCTCCGGTCGACGATGGGTACCAGGATGATTCCATCTCGTCCACTGAGGATAGTTTCCGAGATGACATCGAGGACGGTAACAGGACCTTAAATGTCAGTAAGATATTCGGTCGAGCAAGTCTTGGAAACGGTCGTATGAGCACGGGATATGCTGATTCTACAATGGAAGAATCTGAAATATATGGTTCTATAATCCCAGTAGCCTATTCTACACCTCGCCCTTCGTTAGTACCTCGGCCTGCAGTACCGACATCCACAGAGCCAGCTACATCTATATCCGAGCCTATTGAACATGTAGAAGATCCTGATACAGGAAAATCTTCTGTTTTTCATCCTCCCGAAGCCGCGCCTCCTACCACATCCCGTGAAAATACCGCTGAAGGTATTCATCCCGCACCAAGTACTCTTCCTTTTGCATTTTCCTTCACCCTAAAGCTACCACTGCGTCCACATCACGGACGTCTTCGCCTTCCAAAACCAAACCTAAACTAGCATTTTCTGCTGCCTTCGCGCCACCAGTCTCGCGACCATCTCCCAGGAAGCGGCGGAGCTCCATGGTTGGTGGTACGATACCAGAAGACCGGGCTAGGCTACCTGATGAAGATGGTAATACGGAGGAAACGGGAAAGGGTGAGCCGAGCCCTCAAAAACGACAAGCGATAACCAATAAAAGACTTGCAGGTGCAGGTCAGAATTCCAAAGCTAATACGCTTACTCCAAACCCACTGTCCCCTAGCAAGAAAGTGCCCGCCTCCAAAATCGCTCCTCGTGCTTCCTTGTCTTTACGTCGGCCCTCCGGCTACTTTGCCCGTCGAAAAAGTTTGGCTATCGGGATTGGATCGTCCCAAGCCAGTGAGACCGATGTGTCGTCCACTCAGAAGAGACCCAACCGTATGAGTATGGGATCTACCCCGACGGACACATGGACAAAGGGCAAAGAGCCAATACGAGGGGAAGCAAATCATCAGAAAACAAAAGTCCTTGAAAGTTCTGTACTCGAAATGAACGAGGAAAATAATGTACCTACTACACTTCATCGAGCAGCTATCCAAGCTCAGGCAACTCACGACGACCAAGAAGATGATGTCGACATGGAACTTGATCCAGTCGAAGAACAAGCACAGAACGAAGTACTGACTAAAAAAACGCTTGACGAAAATATCGTGAGCCTTTCGTTGACATATCTCAATCTACCAATCTACTAATTTAACCCTTTGTAAAGCCTTCCATTTCAATCGAACAATTCTTCACCTTGACAGGAATCAAGTTCATGGATGAGCTCACAGCTCCTAGACGATCAGTTCATCATCCATCACGAGCAACGCGAGACCCGGCTGATATCTCCTTAGCAGAATATGCCGTTGCAATGGGCATTGATATTCCCCAGTTAGTACTATATACCCGGGTATCCAAGGATCTACAGGCATGGATGGAAAAAAGTAAAGCAGACCTGGCTCAAGCTGAAGAAGAAGCATTTAAAGTTACGCCAGAACTCTTCGTTGAATATGCACGGGCGGACGAGGAAGGTCAGGCTGAACTATTAGTATGTTTATCATGAAATTAGCGTAATATTGCTCTTATTTTCTTATTTTCAGCATCAACTAAATTTGATCAGAACTAATACCAGAGGACTCTCAAAATCCGATTGGTACGACTGGAAGCTTCAATGGGTAGAAGGACTTGGGATAACGGCTGAACAATCCTGTCAATCACTAGAAGAGGTATATACATTTAACCACGCCCAACCTTTGCCTCATGATTATGCTTCAGGACGCAAAGTCGCTTCAGAAACTAAGAGCCGCGACAGATGAACTTCTCCCGTTGTTGGAGAAAGAATATCAGGAAATCATGGCCGAGTTCGAAAGAGAGAAGGCTGAAGTCGCTGAAATCGAGGCCAGCGATCAAGACTACTTAAATGAGCTCAAAGCATCCATTGCTGAACAAAAGTAAGCCCATTAGTTTTATTTATTTGCAATTCTTCCTAAATATCCGGAAAGTATTGAGGTGGAAGCACTGCAAGCCGAGGTGGCAGAAGGAAATGAAACACTGAAATGGACAGAAGATCGTCTAGAAGAAATAGAGCTGGAAAAGAAGGAAACACTGTCTGCTATTCACCAAGCAGAGCGTATTCTCCAGGTTCAAGGAAACGGGACTGGCTCTGAAGTCTTTAGATTAAAAGGTTCTCTAAAATTGTCTTAGTCAAGGGAGCTCAGCTAACTACTTATATTAGATGAACTAGAGTACCTCGAGGACCTTCACATGTTCCGTGTAGTAAAGGTCTCGGTGGATGTGTTTGAATATGTCTACGCATCACAGTTTCGCGTCTCAATTCCTTGTAGGGACTTCATACCGCTTCTAAAAAAAATGGATATTACTCGACTTGACAAGGCACGCAGCAAATTCAAGGATGATTTTCCTATTTTTAGCGATGTCGCGTTAAATGGCGGAAAACAACTTTTTAACAATAGTCACAATATTACCGTTCGAAAGGTGGGAACATTTTATTTATAAACTTTCCGGATTTAATCGTCTATGAAAAGATTATTCATCGGCTTTCGGATTACTGGTCATCCTGTGCACAAGTGCGATTGCAGCTGAAACTCCTTAATGTCAAGTATCCTGTGGAAATCATGCCCATATCTCCTTCGCGCGCTGGCTTCAGAGCAAAGGCGATGGTAATGTTCTCAAATGTCAAAGGAAAAGCATTCATATCATTTATCTTTGCCTTTGATACGTTGTCGCGCTGGCCATTTTCAATCAATTCGCTGGGCTGTGAAGTAGTTGTTGCGTATGGTCCTATTGAGTATGTTCTTCCTTTATCGATATATGAATAACACCTAATCCATGACAGCCGTTCCGCTGTCTTTGACGCAGTCCAAACGCGCCTTCAACAGGCTACCTATTCAGATAATTATGCGTGCTTACTTGATGCGTGCATCGAAGCGCAAGAAATGTACTAATCATAACTGAACGTAATCTGTCACCATTTCCTTGGTTTTGTATACTTATTATTCTTGTATGATACTGTATAAATATTTCAACACTTGCCGAAGGAAAGCACGTCGTAAATTCAAGGCAACGAGGTACAACAGCAGAGTGTATTATATAATCGTGAAAGTTAGGCATAAAATCGTGATGTCAAGTAATAGTACAAATGTAAGTGAAACGAAGGAGAGACTTCAAATCCAAAGATCCGTACAAAAATCCGAAAGGCGTGACTAATTTTTTTATTTGCGAGATCAATACCTGCATATGGTTGGTTGATATAAATGACAGACTTATACAATTATGACAAGCAACGACATATGCGATCCAACTCAGCTAATAGAACAGAAAGTGTGGCTCGGTCCCCATGTACAAGATCCAACTCCATCTCCGACAACTCACGGACAGAGCTCCATTCAGCCAAAGTAAAAGACATGGAAGTCCTAGCTTCGAATTCCACGCGCTGCCTCTGCCATTGGACGAAATGAGCGTGAACAGCCATCTCTTGGCCTCGAGCAACTGCTTCCTCGACTGCTCGCTCGTGTTGCGCCTGTGTATGCCTAAGTTGATCCTCGAGTGCTGCAGTGTACATTTCCCTCTCATCCTCGTGGCGCTCCTGCTCTTCCATGTATGCAATTTGCTTGGCTGTCTCCTGTATTTGTCGATTGTGTACTTCTTTGAGGTTATGTATCTCCTCCTCCATAGCTTGCATCTGATACAAGCGTTCCTTAGCTGTATTTTCTGCAGCAGCAAGTTGGAGTCGGAGAAGCGTCACTGTACCTGAGTCGTAAGAGCCGGCGTCGGGTGTAAGACTAAAACGACCAGAATGATGCATGGCAGGAGAAGGCGTTACGTCGGGAAGTAGAACCTGAGAGATTGAACCGTAGCCACTGGGAGAATCCAAAGTACTCAGGCAAGGGCTCTCCGGAATTTCCAAAGTCGCACTGAGAGACGGTGATACAGGGTTTGAGCGGAATGGTGCGGGTATATCAGATAACATGCTCTCAATCTCATCTTCACCAAGTGTCCGAGATGCCTCACTTGCAAGTTGTTCCCATGAAAGAATTGAGCCTCTCGCTGCTCGACCACTACTTGATTGAGTAGGGGGTCTAAGTGATGATTTGTTCTCCGAATTTTCCGTATCTGGGGGAAGCGGTGATGTGTAAGAAAGGTTAGTGCGCCCAGGAAGCATATGGAAACTGCGTGTAGGTGTTTCTGGAATACTCCTCTTCTTCTGTATACGAGGCATAGAAGGAGTAGGTGCCCCTAGAGCGGCAACAGGTGCAAGGAGAAGTTCAACATCCTCCTCATCGCTGTCCTCGTTGTCACCTTCAGACACATGCGACAAGTTGCCAACCGCTGATTGGGAGTTTTCAGGGCTGGATGTGACTGAGTCATTGCGCGAATGACGGGAAAGCGGTGAAGGTGAACCACGGACGGAGGGTTTGGGAGAGCCATTAGTGGGGGTAACACTTTGCTTGCCTTTATCCTGGGTTGTACGCCGAAGTCCAAGTACACCCTTTAGCCCGGACTTCGGTGTATGTGGTGCAAAGGAACTGGAGGAAGAAGCTGAGGATGATGGGCGGGGAAGTGAAGATCCCAATGACACAGAGGTTGTCTTGGTTGATTTAAGAGGGCGAGATGGTGAACCCTTCACGGAAGATGGTGTAGCTAGCTTCTTCGATTTAGTGGGAGTCCTGGGAGATGGAGTCGCGTTAAGGGCAGAAACATTAACCCTCAAAGCAGATCTCTCAGCAACAGGACTGATAGACACATTTCCCTTAATAGACGGGGAAGGCGATCCCCGCAACCGAAGTGGGTTCTTCTTGGATTTCTGGTCATCCGTAGTCGTATCATCGTCCGAACTGCTCAATCTTTGGCGAATGTCTATTCTTGCTGTGGGTGATGAAGGAGGTTTAGTGGATTCGATTAGAGCAGATTTCGGACGATACTTTGGCAAGGCGGAAGGACCATTCATGCTCCTGGGTCTCAAAGAAGATGAACGAGTAACGCCAGAAGCGAGAGGGGTAGGAGGATCGGACGGTTTAGGTGGTGGTTCACAGGGTGATTTTGTCAAAGTGCCAGATACTCGCCTGCGAGTGATAGTCTTGGAATCTGGAGTGGGAGCCTTTTTAGATGGTTGTAACGGTGGCCTAACGCCATCCATAGAGGCACGCGGGGCTGGTGGCTTGACGGCAGCCGCGCTGAGACGACGTGTAGAGATTTCCTTTGGCTTCTTAGAACCTTTAGCAGGATCCTTGCTGTCCTTTCCAATCACGTCCGCGAATGCCTTGCCCATGGACGCCAGATTCAGGGATTGCCTGAGCGAACTCCTCGTGGTTGGCTTTGCACGCGGGCTGCCACTTGATTTTTTAGCGTCCGGCATATGGATATTGTAGTGTAAAGAAGCAGAAGTCAGTGTAAGATATCGAAGTAAGTGTAGAGAAGTTGACAAGGGGTTTCAGAATGCGAATGAAGATAGGAGAGCTGTTGCGTGTTGGGTGCTGTCCAGAGGAGATTGGGATTCGTGGCAGAAGTAAAGGAGAATGGGCTATAACGGAAAAGAGCCGTTGTAGAAAGTTGTATGTAATTCGTGAAGAGCAGCAGCGGAGGGGGAGAAACGCGTAGTCGGGTTGTTCATAGAAAATTCATGGAGATTGTTGCGCGGTTGCTTCACAGTTCAAACAAGTCCGAGTTTGACTTTGCAACCACATTCAACTCCCTTCCTTTTTCGGCCATTTGTTTGCTCGCTCACGGCTTAACGCGTCAACAATCGACCCTCGCTTTGTCCCTGTGACCGCCTACATATTCCTACTTAATTACTACCACATAAATCGGCCAACTCCCTCTCTCGGTAAATACAAAAATACCCCCATCGTCACAAAGTTGATCGTCATGTACCAAGCAAATTCCAATCCCAGTCCCCACGCTGGAACATCAGTAATCTGCGTGCGCAGGAGAATGTAAGGTATCACAAAGTATCTTGGTTCTAACAGTGGCGTGGGCAGCAGAGTAGGCACCATAAATATCGGGAGTAGTAACGTTTGGAGCAACGTCTGCTCGCGGCCTGTACAACCCATGTCAGGAAGGCGTCTGCCTCACTTCAAACACCACTCACCAACACGTAAAAACCACATCCACGCACAAGCCAGATAAACCGGTATGAAAGCATAAGGTACCACTGGATGAAGCATGAATATCCGTCGCCATACATAAAATGTATAGTGTCGGTTATCAGAGAGTAAGAATGGATGATGAATGCTACAGGAACATCTAAATCACGGAATTCGAGAAATGCTTGACAACCTACGTGAATAACTTGACTGTCACCGCCATCACCAGAGATACTGTAATCGATACTGCAACACGTCTGCAATGTTGTGTCAGTGTGGAACATGAAACACATGATCAGCGCTCCCTACAACTTGCTCCCAAACATTCGGACAAACGCTGTCCGGATCAGGTTGGAAGCTC
Source organism: Cyathus striatus (assembly GCA_025738555.1). NCBI lineage: Eukaryota > Fungi > Basidiomycota > Agaricomycetes > Agaricales > Nidulariaceae > Cyathus > Cyathus striatus. The sequence continues at coordinate 986,594 of JAOVFP010000024.1, read as the reverse complement.
CACTAGGGATGCTCAAGAGAACAGGCCATCCAAAGAATGTAGCTGATGCAATAAAATAGTACATTTGCGGAATATGTAGAGTCGGAATGTGGTTTGATTTGTCACCTAAACACCTTAATCAGCTTTAACCATGCAATCCGCGAAATGTAACTCACCCAATACAACACCTCCGTTCCATATAACAAACATCGCGAAAGCGGCAAGCACTAATACATATGGCAAGAAGGAAGGTAGAATATCCGGAATGACCTTTGGAAAACTGATGAACGACCGGAACAAATCAACTGGAACGTAATTTAGATTTCTAAAACATAAAACAATCATCAACATACCAGGACTAGCAGACAATGCAGGTGGATCATGCAATTTAGCGGGATTAAGTTCTTCTCTTGTTGGCCGTCGAAATCTTAAGAACATGAGTTGGCTCGCAGCATAGGCGTATAAAACCCAAATCACATTCGTTTGCCTGAATGTGCAGCTAATTAGTCCTAACTTCACATCCTTCAGAATGTGGTTCCAAAAGCACGAACAAGACATACCAAAGCAGCCGTCCAGTGCGCGTCTTGTGATGCAGCTAAGATCGTACATGCCACGAACACAAGGCTCGGAACCTCAGTGTAATATAGAAAACCGAAAAACCATGCGATGGGAAATAGAGATAACAAGATCCCTTCTATAGAAGGCGAGAGAAGCGAGGCTGGGGGTCGAACACGTTGGTAATAGCAGAGCAGTCGCGTAAGGGGGATGGGAAGGATGAGGAGCGTCAGTGTCGTTGTGAGCCTGAGCATCGGAACATTGCATTTAAATAAGAATAGTCGTTTAAGTAAAAGAGACATGATGTATCTGCATCGTATGAGGCACGTCAATATCGACTACGAGAATTTTCCTGTGTGACAAAAACTCACAGACCGGGTGGAGTGGTGATTTTTGCATCCCATGTCAAGAAATCTCCACGGCAATATGCTTGAGCTTGAGGTATATGAAATGGCTCGTCCTGATTGAAATATTTAGACCATAATACGGTAGTCCGTACATACAAAGAATTTGCACCATGTATGGTTCCGTGACCAATGTATTTAGCTCCTTCAGCACTGTTATGCAGAAGGCGCAATATACGAGATAATAAAGAGACATTCGAGGTCTAAGAATCAGAATATATTCCTCGAAGTCAAGTCTGTGTTCTTGTTTTTGAAGGATAATACTAAATAAGTTGCGGGATTTTTGGCGCTTATACCGAGACCAAGTTGTTATGCCGCCAGCGACGACCAAGCAACGACATCAAGTACTTACCTTAGAAGCTAACGCATCGGCTATAAACATCACTAACTCCGAGTTGGTGCTGTGAGTATGTACTTCTAAAGCTGCAACCTTATACACAAATTGTACAAAGTAAATCAACTATCAATTTGAAGTACATAAAATACTATCATTTCATTTTTACTTCGGTAAGAGGCAGATGTCAAAAATCGATGGCAATCTCACGTACTTATTATATAGATGCACTAGCATGCTCACCACCTTCTGAAGTTTTAGTTTAACCCAAGGGTTTAGAAATGAATAACATATATTTTTATGTAAATAATATACTAAGTACCAATTTTCGAATTTTAAACGGAAAGGTCAAGGCCTTCAAGCGCAGAAATGGGGCGCTCAGCCTGAGGAGTGATACGAGCGCCGTGGCGGCAATCTCCGCGCTCCTTAAAGTCGACAATCGCGGACTGGACACGAAGTAAGATTCAATACAAATACAACACGGTACACAAAGTGGAACAACATACGTGCGCAGTAATTCTGTTATCCCAGAGGACAATGGTGTTAGGACTCCACTTAACGCGGGCTTGATTATCAGCACTCTTATCGATATGGTCGTAGAGGAATTTCAAGATCGTTTCTACGGACATAACGATAAAGATATAAGAAAAAGTGACAAACTTTACAATGGGAACACACCTGACTCCTCACGCTTGAGGCCAACAATGCGGCGAGTGAACTGTCTGTTAACATATAGAGCCTCCTCACCAGTGACTGGGTGTCTTCTGACTAAGGGGTGGACGTTCTCAACAGGCTCCCGACGGACAGTCCCACCACGACGACCAGCACGAGAGAATTCTGCCTGTTCAACACCAGAGTGTACTGCTTTCAGGGTACGTAAGAAAGCAACAAATTGTGGAGATAGGCGCTTCAATGTTTGCACTTGTGAGGTGAACAAGGTATCGCCGCCGGTTTCTGGTTGGGCAAGGAGAAAGAAAGTAGTGAGACCAGGAGGCTGGAGTTCATAGGAGACATCAGAGTGCCAGACGGTGCTGGTAATACTATCATCATACTCGAAGTTGAAAGAAGAATTCAAGTCACTAATTTACAGTTAAACGCAAGGCAACAACAAGGTAACAATGTAAAACGGGTCGACATACCGATAGACAAGATGGATTTCAGGATAGCCAGCAGGGTGACCTGACGTAGGATGAATATGAAGCCTTTAAATGTTTACAAATCAGTATCATTAGGCTGCGGGTAAGTAAACTAACATACCGGCCAAAGTGGCTTCCCCATTCGCGATAAAATTCAGGTCCGCGATCAATGAAATCTTGTTGGTCTCTGAATACAACAAGACCACGACGAGCAACCTATAGCGAAGTGGTTTACATAATTAGAAGGCGAAACTACACAAATATTCAATTATATGCTACCGACCTCTAACGCTAATTCATCACGACCAGTGTTGTCAAGCTCTGCGAGGTTGACGCCGTGAACTTCAGTCCCAAGGTGTGGTGTCAATTCGAAAACGCTCGTAGCATTGTCCAAGAACGCTCGGGGGTTTGGGTGAGAGAGTGCACGGTGACCAGGATCGACATGTTCGAAGGGAGTCAAAGGAGGGTAGTGATCAGATGAGAAGTGAGGAAGCAGGTGAGCATAGCGGTAACCCTCCTGGCTCTTCTTCTCCTCGAATTTCAATTTCTTCTCTTCCTCTACTTGAGGACGAAGAGTAAGCTTCGCCGTGGCCTCCTGAGCAAGTTGAGTGACAGTTTCTGTGGCCGACATCATACGCAGCGAGATTCAGGTTTCAAGTCTGCACACGGCTCGGTTTAAAACAGTTTATTTATCTTTCAGGTAACGAGATTGAGAGATGAGATTCGTCATTTCAGCTTCGGAATACGCAATCGGTCGGCATGCTGATTAGATTAAGACGAATTCGCGCCAAGTGTGGGGAGTTCTAATGATAACTCTTGAGAAAGTAAAATGTAGCTAATTATAAAGCTTTCCGTATTGCAAAGTGTGATGTTTTGATGCTTTCTGCTTAGCAAGTGCTCAGATTAGATCCAGGTGAGCAACTTGAGGGTGAAATGGCAAGACTTCCGGACCGGCGAGGATGATAGAATGTCAAAAAGTAATAGCTGAGGCCTATTATAAAACTAGATTTGTAATTGTTTAAGAGGACTGAGGGAATTCCTTGCTGTATAGACACAGTTCACGTGGTCCAGTACACAAATTCTTCGAGGTATATTAGGACACCCCTAAGATATACCCACAGATTGCAGTGTCTCGAAAGGTGCGGAGCGGAAGTTGGTCCATTAGTCACTGCTGAGTCATTAGGAGGTCCACGTGACTTAGGAAATCGACATAAATTAACATTGACAGGGGAATCTTCGATTTATCATTTGGGTCCGTCCATTGATGGACGTGTGGGCCGGTGGCTGGGCATAGCAATGACTAGTGAGCAGTGAGCACGCCATTATCCATTTATAGCTTATGGTCGTGCATTTTTGACTCTCCAGTGCCCAAGGAGTCAGGACCAAAATGCTAATTCATGATTTAGTGCATCAACAGCTTGAATGGCCCATGGGTAACACTTTATAAGTAGTGCGGCACGTACGTGAATGGTAGTCCCCACGAAGAGTGTGAATCCGAGTTGGCCACAATGAGTCACAATCCAGGTACTTAGTCGGGAAAAAGACCTGTTTTTCTCGACTAAGTAGATGAGTGTAGCGGAGCAGAGTTTGGATTTACACAGCAGGAGCTAATTTGACCGCAGGGCGTCACTACTAGTATGATCCGAGATGCTGTTGTCACGCGTGAACAGGTCCTGAAGAATACACGAATAGACGCTAGAGGAGGAGTATATAAGAATGGGGCAGCCAGATGGTTAGGCTGAGTTATAAAAGTGGGGAAGTTTGGTGTGGACACTGGAGAAAGACTCAGAGTCCGAATGAAAATTTTGGTGGGAACGCGGATTAGATAACGGAGATAGCGGAAATCGGGTCGGGTAGCAAGACAAAAAGACAGATTCATGTGATCGTCCAACTTGGGTCCAACACAATAAAGACAATAAGACGAGAATTCCTCCTTCCCCGATGTGAATGCATATCAAAATACCTTCTCCGCTATCCCCTTCAGCTTATCTTGCGATGCTGTTTTCGTTCCAACCTACTTAGACTCGCCTTTCCAGTTTGTCGTATTTCAGCTGAGACTTGGCGTTAGAAGGGCTTGCACTGGACTTGGGACTACGTTTTTGCTGTTGCTCTAATCATTAATGTTTCCTGGCTTGTCTGATGTTGACCATCTTCCCTCTGGTGCGAGCGTCTACTCTTTTGTTTCATTGCATGTCTCGAGAGATCATTCGACGCGGTGCCTTATTGTTATTATTAGTACCATGCCTACTTCGACCGCATCTCGCGTGCCCCGTCTCTCTGGTCGTTATTGTCTAATTGTCTCTTGCCGCCTTCTTACCAATTTGGAATTCGATCCTCTCTTCCACAAAATGCAGTCTGAGACCCGAAACTTAAACTAGATCCTTCAAATAGTCTGCCTTCAAACCTAGATACCCCATCCGCCTTTCCCCCTTCCCTAGCGGCTCATCACTCCCCTTCCGCTGTTGATTTACCACATATTTCTGCTTATACGACCTTCCGCTCATGGAGGACAGTGCACCATACACAACATCCACCGATGTTGTCGAGCTTCCCTCTCTTCGACCTCGACACGTCCCCGATGTTCCTGAAGATGTTGACTTTGTCATGGAGCATCTGAACGACCCTAACTTCGATATCAAGTCTCGCCCTCCAAGCATTGGTTTGTTTCATGTAGAGAAGACCAAGAAGATGGGCTATGAAGGTGACTTTGAGTCTCAGTACGAATCCGATCGGTACTCCACTTCGCGTGCCGAGTCGAGAAATTCGACTGCCATCGATTTCGATGAGTAAGTCAGCCCTCTAATATTTCCACAACCTTTGTACTGACTTGCATACTGTAGCGAATCGCCTTATCCTGAGGTTCGCGCTGCAGTGTCCAGCATCGATGATCCTTTAATGCCCGTAAACACATTTCGGATGTACGTTGTGATGCCTTTATCCATTATCAAGGTTGTTAAGTTGCTGTGTAGGTGGTTCTTGGGTCTGCTTTTTAGTATCCTAGTCTCCGGACTCAACCAAGTGTTCGCCTGCGATGTACGTTTTCATTCTTTTCCCAATCTACGCATTTCTCACTCTCATTCTCTATTAGTCCCTTCCGTGTATATTACGGGTATTGTTGCTCAGTTGATCTCCCTTCCTTTGGGCAAAGGTCTCGAGAAGATTCTACCTACCACCCAGTTCAACACATTTGGTTATGTGTGGTCGTTCAATCCTGGGCCTTTCTCTATCAAGGAGCATGTCTGCATCACTGTCATGGCAAATGTTGTTGTCGGCGGTGCGTATGTGACTGATGTCATCCTCGCCCAGAAGATTTTCTATGGACAGACAGTCCCCTACGGATACCAGATTCTCCTTGCTCTTTCAACTCAAATTCTCGGTTTCTCTCTTGGTGGTATTCTCCGCCAATTCGTTGTTTGGCCGTCGAGTATGATTTGGCCTGGCGCCCTCGTTAACTCGGCTCTCTTCAACACTCTTCACAAAAATTACGGGAAGCGAGATCGTGGTCACATGACCCGCGAACGATTCTTCTGCATTGCTATGGCTTGTAGTTTTGTCTGGTACTGGGTTCCAGGATATCTCTTCACTGCGCTGAGCGTCTTCAACTGGGTCTGCTGGATTGCGCCCAACAACCTTGTTGTTAATGCCTTATTTGGCACAAATACGGGTCTAGGTATGAGTATCCTGACGTTCGATTGGTCTATGATTGCATTCATCGGTAGCCCGCTTGTTACTCCGGTATGTGTTACTTTTTTTTTTGTTATTTCATCATGATTTCTTATTCGTGGACTTTTAGTGGTGGTCTGAGATGAACACTGGGATTGCCTTTATTATCATGTTCTGGATAATTGCTCCTATTATCTATTGTAGGCAATCGTTTTTGAAGTCTCTGCCGTCATGTCTCTTACATTTACACAGTTACGAACACGTTCAATGCTGGATACTTTCCGCTGTCCGCCTACGTATCCTGGGATAACACCGGAATGCCTTATAACGCTAGTGCCATTGTCACTGACGGTATTTTTGACCAAGAAAAATACTCTGCCTATTCTCCCGTCTTCATGTCCACAACCTTGCTAATGGCATACGGAATTTCATTTGCTTCCTTCCCTTCTGTCTTTGTCCACACTTTCCGTATGTACTCATTTTTCACTAAAATTTACTCTTCTGATGTCAGGATCTAGTTTGGTTCCGCAAAGATATTATGCGTCGCTTCCGCAGCAGCTTAAAGGATGAACGTGATGTCCACTCCCGCCTTATGCAATACTACCCGGAAGTTCCCATGTGGTGGTACGGAGTAGTTGGTGTCATTGCTTTCGCATTCCTCTGCGTTGCGATCGAAATATTCCCAACTGGACTTCCAATCTGGGCGGCGCTCATTGGCTTCATTATTGCCGCTTGTCTCTCTATTCCTCTATCCATGTTACAGGCTATCACAAATCAGCAAGTCCCTACTCAAGTTATGCATCAGCTTATTGCCGGCTACATGCTTCCGGGACGACCTGTTGCCAACATGATCTTTAAGTCAATCGCCTATATTGGCACAAATCAAGCCATAGGCTTCGCTGGTGACCTGAAGCTTGGACACTACATGAAAATTCCACCCCGCATCATGTTTTCCATCCAGGTTGTTGCTGCAACTGTTAGTTGCTTTGTGGTCACCCTAGTACAAGAATGGATGTTTGCAAACATCGAGGATATCTGCACAACCACGCAGAAGGATGGGTTCCGTTGCCCTTCGTCTAGTACTTTTGCCACCGCTTCGGTTATCTGGGGTGCTGTTGGACCGAAGAGGCTCTTCAGTCCTGGTGCCCCTTACTCCCCACTGCTGTGGTTCTTCCTCGTTGGTACTCTAGCACCCATTCCTTTCTATTTTCTCGCCCGCCGGTTCCCCTTGTCGTTCTGGCGCTATATTAATATTCCAGTGTTCTTCGCTGGCCTCGGTGCCATCCCCCCTGGCACAGGTATTAACTACATATCATGGGCGGTGACTGGCTTCCTCTTTAACTACGTTATCCGTCGCTACCACTTCCGATGGTGGATGCGCTACAACTACATCCTCTCTGCTGCTCTGGACGCTGGTGTGGCACTTTCGATTATAGTTATCTTTTTCTGCTTGCAACTCCCGAAAGGAGGATTTGAAATAGTTTGGTGGGGTAACACGTAAGTTGTCTGCCTTCTGTATTTTATCACCTTTCTTATCGATCTTCCTTTAGTGTATGGCAAAATACTGCAGATGCGATGGGGATGCCCCTGTTATCACTTCCTGAAGATGGAAGTTTCATTGGACCACAGACGTGGTCATAATTAGAGGCTGCTGCGCTAGAACCTCTATTTTCACTGAACACATACTTAGCCCTGACTTATTCTTCGTTATCATGACATTTGTTCAGATTATTATTATTATTCACGGTTATGCTGCATTTACATTCACCTACAAATCTTCACATGTACACAACGATATCAATGACATTCATTTCTTACGAGATATTCTTGAGCTCATTGATGAGGATATGGCGGCGGTTGAACTTCTCTCTCGAAATAACGAACATTGCTGGCGTAGTGGTAAGGTACGCGGTTGGGGTTCGATTCCCTCAGAAACATGCGCAAGTCTATCTTTGTTTCAGAGCTCTTTGACATATAAGTACACTAAGTAACTCGTTATGCCGACTTAGTGATACAGGAAAGCCCCAAGCATTCCTGGTGTAACGATACGCTGTAGCCCCCCTCGAAGCTAAGGTTGACTATGGTAAAGAGGGTTCGATTCCTTCTAAATACTTAATGAGTTGTAAGCAATCTTTTGTTTTATCTCATGTAGTAACTTTATTTATTGAATGTACACATATTCATGCTTGTACACAATCATTGCATACCAGGATGCGAAAAGCGAAGAGTATATATAAAATTCAAAGATAATTCAATTTGAAAGAAATAGAACTGTAGCATCTTCGTATATGTTGACGCCGATGCGCACGATAAACAAACTCGATCAGGAAACAAGTTCCACCATAGTTAAAATTAAAAGGTTGATATACAGGACAATATGGGAGCACGAAATTTATGTGGAACCCCAAATCCTAACCTCTCGTCCCGTAACACCCCAAATATCTTTACCGTTGTTGCCAAAGGCGATATCTTGCATGTCACCACCTTCATCGAGTTTAAGCAGTTCTTCCCATGTCTTGTGGGCGAATACTCTGCCACCTGCAGTGCCTGCAACGCCGAAATATTGAGCACTGAAGTCGTACACAACCTTGTGAACCTTAAAATCTTCGCCTAGTGAGATAGAATGGGCAGCTTTTTGCTTTCTGAGGTCCCATACCGCAACCGATGATAGGGAGTCGGGACCAATTAGGTGATAGCCGTTCTCCGAAAAAGATAAAGTGTTTACAGTGAAAGGTGGGGCATCTGCTGGTTTCAAAGAGGCAGCAATGCCTCCAGTACGATGTCGTAGATCTGTATTGTTGAAGATGGAGTACCAAGTGCGAGAAGCATGCCGTCGGGATGAACAGCAAGCGAAGTAAATGGTTCCTCAGATGCAACAGAACGGAAGACTTGATTGAAAGTGACAAGATCGTGAAGTGAGTAAGTCTGATCCGTAGAAGATAGGGCGAGTAGAGTGGAAGTAGGATGGACAGCAAGGCCGGTGACTTCGCCTTTGTGAGCGCGAATAGTAGACTTGGGGAGATATTCGCCTGATGCAGAATCATGAGACCAAATTTTAGCAATCTTATCTGCACCGGCTGAAAGAAGAAGAGTGGGTTCTCCTTCACGTTCGCGAAATGCAACTTGATTGATTTTCTTGGTATGGCCCTTTAGTGAAGCAAGAACTTTATCAGTGCTCTTGTCATAAAGCTGCACGATTTTGTCGTTTCCACCAGTGAGGAATTGCGATGGGTTTTGGCGGGACAGAGCCAACGAGGTAATGCCAGCTGGGGAGGCAGAATGAAGAGAAGGAATAGCATGTTGAGCGGTAAAGGTTTTCACCTCCGCAGGAGAAGTATACCCGGCTGGTGCCTTCCGCTTCTTACGGGCGGCGGACAAAGTCTGGTGGGTCTCGTCGATCTGAGAAATGATATTAGCAGGAAGACCTTCTTCCGCAGGCGCACTTTCAGCCATTTCGACATCTTCAGTAGTAGATGCAGAAGGAGCAATTCCCATCGAGGCCTGGACATTAGATAGTGCCCTGTCCAACACGTTAGCAGGATATTGTATAGATTACGTGGCGCGGGCACTTACTCTCTGGCAGCATCGCGTTCCCTGATGAGACGCGCAACTACGCGACTGGCAGCATCCTGAGAGTAAAGGGCGTAGCTGAGCTCCTGTCGAACAGAGTTGTATTTTTGTTTCAACGCGAAAGTCTCGAGAACAAGAGCGTCCCATTCGTTTTGCAGAAGGTGAAGGAGGGCAGGAATTGAAGCATTGGTAGGCGGTCGCGGAGCAGCTGTTTCAGGTGCTGCAGGAATTCTCAGAACATAGACAATAGAGTAGAATTAGTAGAGGCACGCACCGGCTTTAATGGCAATCAAGTCAGATTCCTCAAGCTTGTCGCCTGTGATTGGGTCTGTGCCATTCTCGCTGATGTATTTTACAATAAGGCGCTTCTCATAGACTTTCCCTGACTTTGCAGAGACAACAGGCTCTTGAGGAGGCTCTCCGGAGATGGCGCAGAAGAACATGGGCGAATGAGTGGAAGGAGTCTGTCGTTGTAGACTGCAACCCGCAACTGGCAACTGCAGTCGAATTATTTTGTTTGTTCTACTTTGTATCTTGGACTGTTGTCTGTTTTGTATGTTTGAGTCAGAGGCGCAGAGCAAACAAGTTACAATAGTCCAGATAAGCTTCGAGTAATGTAAATCCAAATCCAATTCAGTCACCCATTAAAATTACTTCTCGATTATTTCTCCACCTCGTACGGTAAATACACCATGTCGGAAAAGCAACAGCGCCTCGTTTACGCCATTTTAGAATTCTTGAATCAGTCAGTTACGGACGGGACTGTGAAAGCAGATGATCAGGAAGGTCTTGAGGTCGCAAGTATGTCGTCCCTCTTCATTTTTACTCGTCTTCTGATCTTATCATCATAGTGCAATGCATTGGTGAAGCCTTTGGAGTTGACCCTGCTAATAAGGAGCAGGCAGAAACTCTCAGTGTTAAACCAGCATCGCTCCAGAGCACATTCGATGTCTTCCTCAAGACGAAGGATAGAGTGGGGTCTTCATCAACTACTTCAGCATCAGGCTCTTCTCAGACAAAGTCACCCTCTACCGACGAAAGGGTGGAAGCTGAGAAGTTGAAGCAAACTGGGAACTCGCTAATGTCGAGCAAGAAATACGATGAGGCCATTGAGGCATACACTAAAGCTATTAGCCTCGATCCTACGAATCCTGTCTATTACTCCAATCGTGCTGCAGCATATTCAAGCAAAGGAGACCATCTATCTGCAGTTGGAGATTCTGAGAAAGCAATCAGCGTTGATTCAAATTTTGTGAAGGCATATCATCGTCTTGGGTATGTTTTCCCGCTTTCATTATATTTCACAGCGCCTTAAAAATAACGTTCCAGTCATGCTCAGTATTCTCTTGGTGACTTTTCAGCTGCTGCCAATGCATTTGAGCGAGGACTGAAGCTGGACCCTTCCAATGCCGGTTTGAAATCGGGCTTAGCAAATGCAAATGCTAGGATAGTCGCCGAGGACACCTCCGCCAGTTCAGATAGCCCTACTACTGACACGAATGCCGGTGCAGGTCTTGGTGGTATGGCTGATATGCTAAGGAACATGCCTGGAATGGGAGGTGCAGGCGGCGGAATGCCAGACATCGGAAGTATCATGAACAATCCTCAGATGATGGCTATGGCTCAGCAGATGATGTCTAATGGAGGTATCTCAAATTTGATGCAGAACCCTGCCGTTTCGAATATGGTACGTCCGTCCTGGTTAAATTTTTGCGACAAGGCGTCTTGTTTAATTCTAACATAGATGAGGAGAGCGCAGTCTGGAGACATGCCGAGTATGGAGGAACTCATGTCTGATCCTACTCTCCGACAGTTGTAAGTGCTTTCCTGGGAAATACATACACATGTCTGATATCTGTGCAGGGCAAGTCAGTTCGGCGCGGGGCAATAAATTGGCAAAGCGTATGTTAAGAGGCAGTTTTTTTGGTTAGGACGAACAGTGTTGGGTAGATTAGGGTAGTATACCAAACAAAAACGCTATATTTGGTTTCAAAGCATATAGTTTTCTATTAGGCTGAGATTCACTACAATGACCGCGCGCGTGACACTTACTATTCATCGAACGCATGACCATCCAGGGTCTTGAAATCCACATTAAGTTAAGTATCTGCAACAGTGTAGTGTAGTGTAAGGTAATTAATGTAAGTAAAATCCCCTATAGATGTATTGCTCCTAAAGTCATCAAATGAGAGAACGAAAATGAAGAGATAGCGCCTCCAGAAGTAATCAACCACATGTATCTTCGAATCGCGGGTAAATTGTTTTCTTTGAACATAAGGAATGAGAAATTTTCTGCTATTCCTCAGCCTCGGAAGGGGGCTTCCGCCGCTTTCTGACTTTGGTAGACATGTGCCGAGCTAGAGCAGGGGGAACCGTTGAGAGTTGGGCCGGCATTTTTTCAGGATGCCCCTATAATAAACAAATGCAGTTCAAGTTTTTACGAAGCGCGAGAAGGTTACTGCATACATGTTTTAAATGATATCGTAACCCACTGGGTTGTCGATATGTTTTCGTACAATGTGTATGAGGGCAATAGAAATTGCCCTGGGAATCGTCCGCCTCCGTTTCTGTACCAGATCCAGTGTGAATGGAGTCGTCAGGCGGAATCGATTGTGTTGCAGAGGATAAAGCATATCGGAAGTGAGCAGTGGATCTAGTGCGTTGTCAGATAGAACTTCACTTGACACCGTCCGTACTACTGCTTACACTTGCAGATGATATTGCAGACCGTTAATAGACTAATGAATATCAATTAGATGGCATACGAAAGTATAAATGCACGAGGGACGGACCTTCCACGACTTTCCACAACCCGTAAGAGCACAACGAAAAGGTCGATCGCCGGGTAAATCGTCCGGGTGCTCTTCCTTTGTGTGGTCTAGCAATTCTTTCGAAGTTGCATAACAGGCAATGCCAATTACTGCACTTTCAGGCCAACAGCTTTCTCTACCACATGCGTACGGTCTTAAAGTCGGGCTATCAGTCATAAGTTAGTCGGAAGCATGGGTTACCGACAAAAGCATAGACTCACTCGCATAGCGCCAACGCTGATGAGAGTCTACTACCAGGTTTCATTTGTGGGGGTTTGGGAAGCTTTTTACTAGTTGTTTTTTTAAGTCTCCTGGCTGAATAGTACTTTGGAACAGAGGATGGCAAGGGAACTGGTTATGTCGAATAGGACTTGTATTCCGCGAAACTAAAGTTTCAACAGGCTGTGTTGAGGGAGTAGAATTACAACTAGTCGCAGGAGTTTGAAAGCGACTAGATGATTGCGTATAACTAGAATTGTGAGAGAAGATAGGCGATGGCCGAGAATTTAGTCCCGGATGAGCAGAGAACAATAGTGATCCAGCAGTAGGTTGTTGCTCGTAGGCCGGAAGATCGTGAGATAAAAATGGATGGGGACTACAAGATGCAGATATTGGCGAAGGAACGTGGAATGGCGTTGTAGTAGCGGAGGATTGCTCATATCCTTCGCCTGTAGGATCAAACATAGAAATGTCGATACTAGCAAGTGGATTTGGTGATTTCAAAAACCCAATCACCTGCAAAGTATTGTGACCATTTGACGGAAGCATTTCGGAGGGAAAAGATAAAGGGGAGACCGAGCCAAATATCCCCGAGCTATAGTAATTCTGGGATGCATAATCTACGGATCCAAATAAGTCGCCAAAGTTTGAGCCGTCACCATCTTCGAGTGCCATAATCGTATCCTGGGACATATCGTTCGATGGTGGATACAATGGAGAAGAGGCAAGCGAGGACAGCGAAAGATTGCCTGAATTAGGCTGCGGTTCTGCCTGTTGTGCTGGAGTGGTAGGGGGCAAAGAATAGTTCACCCGGGGTGAATCAGAAAGGGCTTTACTGAGTGATGAAGTCGATGAAACCTGGAAAGGAGCAACTTGCGCATGCAATGGTCGTATATCGTCTGGAGCTGGATCAGTGAGCAGGTTTTTGTTTCCAAAAACTACCTCGGAAGAGATGTTTGAATATGCTTCAGGATAATATCCTAGGCTTCCTGCATCTTCTAAAATTGGGTCAAGCTGAGGAACTTGGTGAGATGCGTATGATGTGTGACCAGCAGGTTCTGGGACATCCGTTAAGGTGGGTGTTGGGCGAGACTTATGCATTTGGGCTTCCGCGGCTTTCTTTTTTCGTTCCAAAAGACGCCATCTGAACGAGAACTTGTAAGAATTCATTGTTGACTTGCAAGTATTCTACATACCGATTTCTGCACCCCAATCCACTGCGGCCAAATACTTGGCCGACCTGACCCCATTTACCACCAAGCTGAGCGTATACTTCAAGAAGCTTTTCATCCTCTTCAGCTGTCCATTCGTCTTTCCTCAAGGCTGGATCCAGCGCTTCACGGTAACGCTTTGAGCAAGCATCGTCTGTCCTACCCGGAATCTGACGGGCAATGGCGGACCACTTAGGGCCATGAACATTATACAGCTCGATCAAAAGTTTATCTTCATCCGCGGTCCAGGCGGTCTTCTTAACATTTGGAGAGAGAGAGTGAAGCCAGCGCTAGACAGGAAGTGAAGAATAAATAAATAAAATAAGTAGATTATATTTATCCGAAGCATAGGTACCTTTCTGCATGCTTTGTTAGTCCGCCCTGGTACTGAGAGTGCAATAGTTTTCCAGTTATCTTGCTCGCCATATCTTCGTACAGCATCAGTTAGTAATTTGTCTGGAAATTAGGGAGAATAATTAGAAGTTGGAATCGACAGTTCATGATAAAAGCACTAGCCTTCTTCTTCAGTCCAAGATCGACCAACGTTTCTTTCAGCCATGAGGAGACAATCATGAAATCATGACAAGCAAGAAGAAAGGATGGAGAAGCTGTATTGGGAGCCTTAGCAGTCACGCACGAAGCGTTATCACAAGATGTCACAAAGGCATTTTGCTAAGCCGGAATTTAGTACTACATACTAATAATAACTATAGACAATTTCAATTGTACAGAGTTATTATGTAACTTATTAATATGAGTTAACCTTCATCATAACAACGCGCCTTGACCCAACCTTGAACCTACTTATAACTTCTAAGCTGCTAGCTGAACTTTCCTTGTACCGACCATGTCGCTCACCCTCGCATATTCCTCAGATGAGGATGATAATCTGCACTCCATGGTGAAGGATGCATTTGGCCTTGCTTCGCTTCCTACTGCAAAGAAGCCGCGGGTTGATGAGTCGGGGACAACAGTTGAAGTACATGAATCCGCACCGCATGTGCTTGCTGAAGTACGTCTAATTCTTATCTCAGGCTTAATGCCCAATGCTGATAATATATAATTACTCAGGACCCCCTTCACCAGACTTCTCTAGTGACAAGGCCCACAGATACGCAAATGAACGTGAACATCCCATACAATGATATGATGCTTCCACTACAAGGCCCTGAAAACCCATTTAGCGACCGCAATCGATTCCTCAATCAAAACGCTTTGGCTGGGCACGTAGAAGAACAATCTATGACCGAACACGCTTTTCGATCCCAACATCTTACACATGCAATACTTGGATATTCCGCAAATCCATCAGTAGACCCCAATGCACCTACCATTCTTGGCTCAGTAGAGAGTGCCAAAGCCAACAACTTTGCTACTTTAGACACCTTGCGCGCGTCACGAAACCAACGCAAGGAGTTGAAGCGGAAGCGTAAAGATAAAGGTAAATTAGAAATCGTGGATGGAGAAGAGGCATATGTGGGTCCTTGGGCTTCTTGGAAGGGGGAAGAACCGAAGGACGGTTTTCTTGCTGGTATGGAGCCTGGAGATGGGGACGAGGAAGATGAGGAAGATGAAGAATCCGAGCCTGAATTCGTTGGGAAAAAGGCCAGACCGAAGAAGGGGGCGCTAGGGCAGGAAAGCACTGTTTTCCATGGCAAATCTTTAACGGATTACCAAGGAAGGACTTACATATCTCCTCCGCTTGCCGATGCACCCAATTTGGTCCAGGAGACTGGTTCTCAGGATTGCTTCATACCTAAAGTCTGTATACATACATGGACTGGGCATACTCAAGGCGTATCGGTCATTCGCACGTTTCCAGAAACTGGACATTTGCTTCTTAGCGGGTCAATGGATACTAAAATTAAAGTAGGTCATCCAATTCTACTTCCCGCATTATCATTCTTAAACATTCGTTAGCTCTGGGACGTGTATACGCACGGAAATTGTCTACGAACGTTCAATGGTCACGTCAAGGCGGTGAAGGATGTGACTTTTTCCAATGACGGTCGTAGATTTTTGTCTTGCGGTTACGACCGTCAAATGAAGCTGTGGGATACCGAGACCGGGCAGTGTTTGAAGCGGTTCAGCAATGGAAAGATACCATATGTTATTCGATTCCATCCCGATGAAGATAAACAAAACATATTCCTCGCTGGTATGTCCGACAAAAAAATTATACAGGTAAGCCATTGCCTATTCCTAACGTAGTTCACAATCCTGACTGGCCATAGTATGACATGGACTCTGGAGAGATCACTCAAGAATATGATCAACATCTGGGTCCAGTCAATACCATTACTTTTGTGGACGAGAATCGACGATTCGTTACGACTTCGGACGATAAGACAATTCGTGCATGGGATTTCGACATCCCTGTCGTTATCAAATATATCGCTGAGCCCCATATGCACTCAATGCCAGCTGTAACACTTCATCCGTCCAGTATGTCTCAAGTTGGTCATTAGCTGTCCGCTTACTTAACAGTATCATTTTTCAGAAAAGTACTTCGCTGCACAATCTCTCGATAATCAAATTCTGGTTTATAGCACGGATAATTTCCGCCAAAATCGCAAAAAAAGATTTGCTGGCCATTCTGTTGCCGGGTATGCCTGTCAGGTTGGATTTTCTCCTGACGGAAAATGGATAAGCAGCGGTGACGGCGAGGGCAACGTCGTATTTTGGGATTGGAAGACCGGTAGGATCAAGTCTCGCCTGAAAGCACATTCGAAGGTGGTGATTGCACATGAATGGTTACCACATGAAACAGTGCGTATTCTTCCAATAACTTCTACGGTATTTGTTAAAATCTTGCTAGTCCAAGGTCATAACCGCCTCATGGGACGGATTGATTAAACTTTGGGTACGTTTAATTGACACCCGTGTATTCTGCAGGAATTAACTGTTTTTATTCAGGATTGATTTGTCAATATATTATTCAATGTGTACATTGATTAATAGAAGTTGCTTTGATACTGTGTACAGACGTCTATTTCTTCGGGTTCGTGAGTCCTTATGGAACTGTTTGGAATGTAGCCGGTGTTTTCAGACCGGTGACCGCAGCTGTTACCCGTTTTTACAGACTTGCCTCACGCTCATATCCTCAGTACAGTTATGTTTTATCGTGGGTACCTGATGCCAATTTTTATTATTCCATAGCTATGACTAGCTATGGAAGATTCAAACATATATAACCATTCTTAGGTTCAACAAGCGCTGTCAGTCAAATAGTAAGAACCAATGCTAGGCAAGGACCAGGTAAGCTGTGTTCCCTGATACGGTATCCCGGGTGCCACGAAAGACCTGTAACTAGGTACGTTTGGATCGCATTGTACGAGAAATATAAATATGACACATGTCTGGACCACCGGCGCAGCACTTCCAGAAACGTAACGATTAATGAAGCAACATGTTGCGTTCCATCCCGTCCCATCCCCTCTTCTGCAAGAGACGGTCCCTTTCGGCACTGGGGTATTATGCCGCAATATCATAGCGCATCTCCGCGCCTTCATATCATTCGGGATATGGTCTAAATGACCATCCATCAATGCAAAAGTATATTCTTAACTCGCGCGTGAACACATAACGAGCCTTTTAAGCCCAGCCATGATACTCATAGCAATATGGAGTTACCGTGAGTATACGTGGCCCTGTGCCACTGCTTTGGGCTTATTCACATAGAACTCGTGGTACCCGTTGCTCTCTCCACGAATCAATACACTGACGTAGTCGAGGAACAGATATTCCGAAGGCATTGGCGGCGGAAAAACTGCAACTCTCTTAAAGTCGAACGAGGATTATCCTCGGTTTTCACGTTGCAATTGACCATCAGTGCTTGGTGCCTGGTGCCAGATATATTGATCACATTATCAAGCGCCTACAATGTAACAGATGTAACATTTCATTGTATGAACCAAAATAGCGTTCTTCACGTGGATACAGTTTCATGGTGCGTTTGCTGCCGTATGCGGAAGAGCGGATCGACAATTTTTTCCTTACCCCAATACATGGATCTTAATCGGTCAAATGTTCCTATCTGAGATGTTGCATAAAAGCACTTCCCACCACAAGATGCATTGTGTTGTAACTTGATCCCGTCCTCTCCCCACCCCGTCGATATGCATTTGCGATACCTTACCTTAATGCCGTTGTTCCTTGCTGCATTTGCAGCAGCCGCTCCAGTGAGGACACCTTAAAAGGCCAAAGTTTGCACATCTAATATCATTTTGCCAGGTTGCCGAACCGGACACCCTGATTGAAAGAGGAAATAGTGATTGGAAGAGGGGAAACAGCGACTGGAAACGAGGAAACAGCGACTGGAAGAGGGGAAACAGTGACTGGAAGAAGAGAAACAGTGACTGGAAGAGAGGAAACAGTGATTGGAGGAGAGAAAACGAGAATGAAATCCGCGGCAACTCGGACTGGTAGTGGACATTATTCAGAAGGAGCATCTTCATATCATCTGGTACGTTCATCAGGTATATGACCTTCTTGTTTTGAATGTGCTTCGCAGTCAGGATGCTCCAAACTTGGTGCTCGATAAGCGTTCTTCAGAGACTCTGCATTTGATATGTGTATACCGACCTACTATCCACGTTCATTAACCTATAGTTTACTTTCCCACTGGAGGGACCATTTTTTGCTGTTCTACAATATTTCATTAGGTCCTGTCTATTGTGAAGTTGATGTCAAGTTATGTTTTGTTCATTTTCATTCCGGCCGTCAATCGCACAGTACGGGGAGACTGAACATGATCATCATGATATCTTTTTTGAGTATTGAATCATTACCAATTCGTTGCCCACGCATCAAAGAAAATTTCTAGGCACCAGAAGCTGAGGCCTGAGGAGGTATGTGCATGAATTTACCCACGTCAGACTATTCACGTTCAAATGATCAAGACCACAGAACCTGATGGAAATGTCGTTCTCATTTTCATGTCGTTTGAACGTTGCGAATAAGCCTTGATAAGGCGTACATGATGGATATAAGGCACGACAATATTCAGCTCTACTTGTTGTATGATCACGGTGGTCCTGGATTACTTATATGATGCGGCGACTCAAGAATTGCGTGGGTTTAAGGGGCAAGACTTTAAGCTATAAATAAACAGGCGCCATATAAATAGCACAAATAGTAATAAATAAACACAATAGTTTTGTTAATATTAAATGCACTATAAATTACATAACATAATAAACTCACTCCGCGACGCGTTTTTATTGCTTTCTTGAGATTTTAACCACGAACTTGATATCTTACCATTACCATGTCTCTTCTGGACGACGGAGCTCCCCAAGATGATCAAATGCGAGCACGTACTCGCGTGTTCGAAGAGTTCTTGGAATCGGAGTCAGACCTTTATAACTACAAGGACGACATTTATCGGATGCTCAGAACAGAGCAGACGCGTCTCATTGTCAATATCGACGACCTACGCGACTACGATCGTGAATATGCAGATGGTCTTCTTAAACAACCCGTAGATTTTGTCCCAGCTTTTGACGACGCTCTTGCAAACGTGGTGCAACGCGTCTATGACCCCGAGAAACACAACATCGATTCAAAGGCCTACAAGGTTGGATTTAGTGGCTCGTTTGGCGATCACCATGTTAACCCTCGAACGTTGCGTGCCACCCATCTCGGAAACATGATATCTTTGGAAGGAATTATTACTAGATGTTCTCTAGTACGGCCCAAAATGCTGAAATCCATTCATTATTGTCCAGAGACGCGACTTTTTCACTCACGCGAATACAGAGACGCTACTTCCACGACCTCCAACCTTCCTCCTACAACATCTCTTACGCCTCAAACTGATGATGAAGGGCATCCACTTCAGATGGAGTACGGTTTCTGCGTGTTTAGAGACCATCAACGAATTAGTATTCAGGAGATGCCAGAGCGTGCGCCGCCTGGCCAACTTCCTCGGAGCACTGATGTTATTCTTGATGACGATTTAGTTGATAAATGCAAACCAGGAGATCGCATACAACTTGTTGGGGTCTACAGAAGTGTTGGGGGAGGCGCGGGAGGCGCTTTTAAGTATGTTGCATTTCACTATGCAGTGACACGCATCTCATGAATGCCTAGGTCTCTAATACTTGCCAACAATATCAATCTTCTTTCTTCCAAGATTGGAGGCGGAATTGCTCAAACGCCTCTTACAGATACAGATATTCGGACCATAAACCAGCTTTCAAAACGCTCCAACATTTTTTCTCTGCTATCAGAGTCTCTAGCTCCCTCAATTTTCGGGCACGAACACATCAAGCGTGCTATCCTGCTGCTACTACTCGGGGGCGCCGAAAAGAATCTTCCTAATGGAACCCATATTCGTGGCGATATTAATCTTTTAATGGTTGGCGACCCCTCCACTGCGAAGTCACAGCTTCTTCGTTTTATCTTAGGAACAGCTCCTCTTGCGATTGCCACAACCGGTCGTGGAAGTTCTGGTGTAGGTCTAACAGCTGCTGTCACGAGCGATAAAGAGACTGGAGAACGAAGACTGGAAGCAGGTGCCATGGTTCTAGCAGATCGTGGTGTTGTTTGCATCGACGAGTTTGATAAAATGTCAGATATTGACAGGGTGGCTATTCACGAAGTTATGGAACAGCAAACAGTAACGATTGCCAAAGCTGGTATACATACAAGTTTGAACGCACGCTGCAGTGTTGTGGCTGCTGCCAATCCAATATATGGGCAGGTATGTTCGCAATGAATCACCTTACAAATGTGTCGCTAACTTACTGTAGTATGATATACATAAAGACCCTCACAAGAATATTGCTCTTCCTGACTCACTTCTCTCTCGTTTCGATCTTCTTTTCATTGTAATCGACGATGTTCAGGAAGAACGGGACCGACAAATTGCTGATCATGTACTCCGCATGCATCGCTACTTGCCTCCAGGAGTCGAAGAAGGAACATTGGTTCCTGACAGCTTGTCGCAGCCTTTGTCAGTTGACGGACCTGGGACGAATGTTGAAGGAGAAGGAACCGAAACGAGTCCATTCGAAAAATATGACCCTCTTCTTCACATGGGTGTAGGTAGTACCTCTGGACGAATGACACGCAGCAAGAAACAGAAGAAGAAAGAGGTTTTAAGTATTGCATTCGTCAAGAAATACATACAATATGCAAAAAGCAAGCCTGCTCCAGCTCTTACGAAAGGGGCTGCAGATCATATTGTTCAAGTTTACGCGACATTCAGAAATGAGGATATGGAAGGAAACAAGAAGAAGGTGAATATGTTCGTATTTATTATCGATAATTGACTTACATTACGGCCTTTAAAGACATCGCCTCTAACTGCCCGTACACTCGAGACGCTCATTCGACTTGCCACTGCACACGCTAAAGCACGTTTATCGACAAAGGTTGAGCTTATAGACGCGACTCAGGCAGAAAATATCATGCGTTTTGCACTGTTTAGGGAAGTTCCCAAGCGTCAACGCAGGAAGAAGAGAAAGCTCAACCACGGAACTGCAGGTGGAAGAGGTGATGAAGACGATGACAGTGATGATGATGACTCTGATAGCGGAGACGAGGAAGAGACTACTCCGAATGCTCCGCGGATGAGCATGCCTCCTTCCCGCGGACGGTCAGCATCTGCAGCTCCTGCAAACGAAACCGTAGTGGATCCGATTTGGGGCGATGATAGTCAAGATGTGACAATGGATGCTGAATCACAGCCGCAGTCAATTCCGGTAGCAAGTGGACTGGCAGAGGATGGAAGGATAAGGTCCGAGAGGTGAGTATTTGCACGACCATTCTGACCTTGAATTAAGCAACTTAAATGACGGACGAAGGCTTCAACTGTTCCGTTCTCGAGTGGCCAATATCTTTGCGACACGGATGCAAGATGATGAACAGATATTCCTGAAGGAGCTGTTAGAGTTTGTTAATGAAGGATTACCGACAGATTCGCTGTTTGGCACTGCGGAGGCGACAGAAGCATGCCAGGCGATGGGAGAGAATGATGAATTGATGATTAGCGACGGAATTGTGTACAAGATTTAAAGTGTTGATGTTATTTATGGTGTTTAATTCTTGTATCTGTATTTATATGGAATGTATGTACGTGATACCGGTAGTGACACAAGTGACACTCAATGTTGAACAAAATGGTTGGTGGGTCGACGAGTTGGCAACCAACGATGGCGATGAGGAGTGATGGAGCAAGGATCGAGACATGTTTGCAAGAGGGATAACAATAGAAGTGTGATGAAGAAAGGAGTATGAACACAGAGTGGAACGTGGTTGAGGATGGCAAGAGCTGCGTAGAGAAAAACGTTCTGGATGAAGGTTGGGTGACAAGACCGCAGGCCAGAAATAGTCTAGGAATGAATAGTGAGTGTCTGGAGGGCATAGACGGAAATAGAAGCTGGACGGTTGGTGAGGTTCTTTATATAGCCGCCAGTTGTGTAGCGCACGCGGTGTTGTTTCGAGTCTGGGCGAGCAGTGGCAATACAAAAGTACCGAAAAGGGCGTGGTGCGGATGACGGCGCTGTTGCTATATATGGCCGAGAGCTGGAGCGGCATCGGAGGCAATGTGAGATTGCAGCAGCGATAACGAGATGAGCACCGATGAAGACTGTCCGGATGGGGAAGGCGGAGGCCAAGCCGCCATCTGCCGCCATCGGGGCAATGACATCGGTGAGTTGGTGTGAGTTGGTGAAGTGGCAGGAAGTGCCCCAGCAATGAAATAATGCATGAGGACGCAGTCGACGGAAATCTGTGCTGCAGAGAGACACCGGAGTCGTCGGGAGGGGACGTATTCGTCTCATTTGTTAATTTATTTTATATATTTTGGAATTGTTTTTGAATACAGGAGGGCTACGTGCACTCGCTTTCGCTTTCGAGCGCGTGCCTACAGTAATTCCAGAATAGTTATCGATAAGCCCATTTTTTAACCCATCCCCTCTACCTCCGCCTACCTTTTCGCTTATAACCAGCTCCAGCCTCTTTCTCCTTCACTCAATACTCCCTTTCAATCTCTTCATCTCAATCATGTTCCCTGCTGACGGCGTTCGTTCTCAACTCGAGTGGAACTCCACTCTCGATGTTGCCACCGCCCCTGTTCCAACTGAAAAGACAAAGTTCTTGCGCAAGGTACCTTTCTCGCTCCTCACACTCGACCCACCCATCTGACCATCCCTCGCAGACATCCATTATTGCCACCATTGGTCTGCCTTTCTTCCTCTCAGCTATCAATTGATCCTCTTGCTCATCTCTTTGTCTCTTCCGCAGGCCCCAAGGTCAACACCGTCGAGAAGCTCGCTGAGCTCAGACGCGCAGGTGTCAATGTTGGTCAGTTTAGTCTCTCTTCAATGCGTACTTTCAGTCTTCCTTAACCAACGTTCTAGTCCGCATGAACTTCTCTCATGGCTCCTACGAGTATCATCAAAGTGTTATTGACAACACTAGGAAGATGGTTGCCCGTACGCATCTAGCCCACTCTTCCCTGCTCATATCCCCTCTTACCAAGGTCTCGAACTCTAGAGGACCCCCATGGCCGCCCAGTGGCTATTGCCCTTGATA
The DNA here is from genome assembly GCA_025738555.1 of Cyathus striatus. Classification (NCBI taxonomy): domain Eukaryota; kingdom Fungi; phylum Basidiomycota; class Agaricomycetes; order Agaricales; family Nidulariaceae; genus Cyathus; species Cyathus striatus. The sequence goes on along the minus strand of JAOVFP010000024.1, from coordinate 963,170 downwards.
CTGTTAGTATATCCAGCCATTTTTAAACACTCAAATTAAACGCGGTACTTCTAACAGAAAGGTCCGGAAATTCGCACAGGCTTGACGAAGGAGGGCAAGGACGTACGTCATACCGATGGTCTCGCTCCAGTTGTAGTGCCTCATCCCATTACTTAGTACGCAGTTCCCGCCGGCCATGAATTCATTGTCAGCACCGACCCCAAGTATAGCGAAGCTTGCGATGAGAACGTCATGTGGGTGGACTATGTGCGCGCACTTTGAATTCTGCATCTATTTCCGCTCTGATGAACGCCTGGCCATTCAGATTAATCTTCCCAAAGTCACTGCACCCGGAAAGCTCATCTACGTCGATGACGGTATCCTATCCCTCTTGGTTCTCTCAATCGATGGACCCAACGTTCATGTTCGGGCCCTGAATAACGGCTCTATCTCCTCCCGCAAGGGTGTCAACTTGCCCAAGACGGAGGTTGATCTTCCCGCTCTCTCTGACAAAGACAAGAAGGATCTCCAATTTGGTGTCAAGAATGGCGTTGATATGATCTTCGCATCATTTATCCGTCGTGGTCAGGATGTCAAGGATATTCGCGAAGTTCTTGGTCCCGATGGCGCCAACATTAAAATTATCGTCAAGATCGAAAACGAACAAGGTGTCGCCAACTTCGACGAGATTTTGAAAGAGACAGATGGTGTCATGGTCGCCCGCGGTGACCTTGGTATCGAAATTCCTGCCAGCCAAGTGTTTTTGGCTCAAAAGATGATGATTGCCAAATGCAACATTGCTGGCAAGCCCGTTATCGTTGCCACACAAATGCTTGAGGTAAGAAAGTTTGTGTTCGGCCAATTCTGCATGACTGATCCATACTTTTATTTTTTATAGTCGATGACGGTATATGCGCTTCCCTTCTATTCGTTCTTTCTTCTGATTACGTTCTGCTTTGGTATAGTATAACCCCAGACCTACCCGTGCAGAAGTTAGCGACGTTGCCAACGCCGTCCTAGATGGAGCAGACTGTGTCATGTTGTCCGGTGAGACAGCCAAGGGTTCATACCCTATTCAGTCTGGTATGGATGAAGCTGTTGTAAATATTGTGTTCGAGATGCTAATCCTGGAACAGTGCTCATGATGGCGGAGACCTGCTTGCTCGCAGAGTCTGCTATCTGTTATCCACCCGTGTTCGATGACATTCGTTCAATCCAACCCCGACCCACAGAGACTGCCGAGACCGTTGCCATTGCTGCAGTTGCTGCCGCATCTGAGCAAAACGCAAGTGCCATTCTTGTGCTTTCAACCAGTGGCAACACTGCCCGTCTTATCTCCAAGTACCGTCCCTCGGTTCCCATTATTACTGGTATGTAATGTACAATTTCGATGTTGTCATCTGCTTACAAGCCTAAATCATAGTTACTCGCAACGAGCAAACAGCAAGGCAAATCCACCTTCACCGTGGATGCTATCCATTCTGGTACCCTGAGCCTCGCGGCATTCAGGAGCACCAGTGGCAGACTGATGTAAGCATTCATATATCTTTTTGACAGCTTGAACTGACTGACGCGCGCAGGTCGATAACCGCATCCGATTCGGACTGCGCAACGCCTTGGCGTTGAACATCATTACTCCCGGCACTACTATTATCGCTGTGCAGGGCTGGAAGGGTGGACTTGGCCACACTAACACACTCCGTGTCCTGTCGGTGCCCACTGACAACGCTGACCTTGAGTTGCAGCAATTGGGTCCCCTTTAAGTTCATGCAGCACAAGATGATTAAACCATTTCTACAACTGTATTAGTATCCATACTTCGATAGAATACATACTATTTTTTCTGCAACAACTGAGGATGTGAACTTTCGTGAAGTGGCAGACCTTAGGCGGACCACCGACCAGCGAAGTCTCCAGGGACTAAGTCACGAGCGCAAATTGCTATTTTAACTTTATGTAAGTTTGTTGGGATGATCACTAGAAAAGTATTACTTGTAAGTTGCTAGGCGCTGTGCGACACATACATATGTACCGACTGTACCGACTTGCCTGAGCATCTACTTAGCGGCTTCCCATTCCGCTTATATCATTATTTGACTACACAACTTGAAGGTTGAATCCATCATATACCATGGCCACGTCGGCCTATCTCCCGGCTCCAAATCGTAACGGTTTGCTTCGAAGCGGTCTTCCTGTGTACTCATCATCTTCCGCCGTGAAGGAGAAGTATGCGCTCAGGGGACTACATCCATGGTGGACTCTCATTTCCATCCGTATACCTGGTCTTCGGACGCGCCGGATACGACTTTGGATCCCAAATCCAAGACGACTGCATCAACATACTACAGCGCGGTTTGGCCGTAAACGGGGATCCTTTGTACTGTGCTTACTTGTTCTTCTATTGGTATTTATCGTATTTGCATTTACAAAGCGGTTCGCGACGGGAGAAAAGCAGTGGCCGGTACCATTCACAGACCCCGGGACAGTTGTGTTTACAAGGGAGGACTTGCAGAGGATATGGAAATGGGAGATTTCAAGCGGGCACTACCCTAGTCGACGGAAAAGTGAGTTTTCTTTCTTCTATTCATGGCTATCCATAACAGGTTCTCTCCAGTTCCCCAACAGATTAGATTTAAATCTCCACCCATTAATCCTGCATTACCTCCAAGAAGGGTACCATCACCTTCAGAATTCATATTTCCGCCTGAGCCATATGTATCAAATACGATGGGCGTAGGACCTAAACGAATATACCTCGATATTCAGAGCCAGCCTCCCAATAATGCCTACCCTCCTCGTCCGGTACCTGGAAGTATAGCAGACCTTGATATTGTTATGGAGCATTGTGACTTTTCGCATAAAAAGGTGAGCAAGTGCGTGTATGGCCCAGACTATGGATTAAACGGATTGGAATAGTTTGTTCGGGATTGTCTCGAAGTACTTCGCGTCGGAGCTGGACTCGACAACGGAAAACGAATGCGACGAGGAAATATGGACAATTGGAAATATATTTATGTCGAAAGGACAGACAATGCAACTCATCACGAGGACTTTGGAAGCAGTACTACGTATCCGTATTTAAATGGAATAACAGCACAGGCTGTGGATCCATCAGATCCTAATGAAGGACTTGCAAAACGACGCGGGGCAGACTGGGAGCAATCTCCAATTCGACTTCCTCCTGCTGGCCAGTATCAGCCTTATACCAATCTTGCTTCTCCCTGTGACCCTGAAAATCTTCGTGTGTTCCATATGTTCTGGACAGGACCTTTTACCGACAAACCATATCTCGCTATTTTATCCTTTCTCTTCACGCAGAACACAGGGCTGCATTTGGAGCGTTTCCCCTCCAATACCACATGCAGACCTCAGTTCTGGCTGTGGATAAATCCTGGACCTGCTGCTGCCGTGCCTAATCCATCAGCAGTGAAGGATATGTATGACGAGCTAAAGAAAAACCCTTGGTCGTCGCCATTTCTGCATCCTCGGTTCAAAGACGTTGTCCAGTTCAAAATATGGAATACCACTGAACAACTGGATGGTGTAGAGGAATTGCGGGATGAATGGCGCAAAATGAATATATTCAATTCTGGAGGTTCAGTATTTAACATTCCGGGGGATAACTTGAAGGAGTCTTCCGAGGATATTGAAGATGCGTCGAATAAAGAACAAGAAAAGGGTGACAAGGACGATCTGATAAATCGTACTGGATCGAAATCTTCTTCGACTTACGATAAGCTTAGTGTTATCCTTTCCGACCTGGCCCGGTTCATTTTATGCCATCGCTTCGGCGGAATATATCTGGATGCAGATACCATTTTCTTACGAGACTGGGAGGAGCTCTGGGGATGGAAAGGAGCCTTCGCATATCGATGGTCGCGCCTAGAGAAATACAATACTGCGGTTCTTCACTTGAATAAAAATTCGGCGTTGGGTAAGTTTCTCTTCCGAACAGCGCTGAAGAATAACTTCGATTTTCATCCTATGACTGTATCTAAATATACCAAGGAAGCTCATCTTGAAGGATTGTTGTTGCGGCTTCCCGATGCTCTTTTCGACTCTGCATGGTTAAACACAGAGAATTATCAAATGTCGCGCCCTCCTCAACCATTCATCACCGAGTAAGACAGCTTGCACATATTCTGTTTTCGTTTAGTTGGCTAACTTTACTTCTGGTAGTTTTGCGCACTTCTTCGATACACCTGCTTCTGACAGTGCAGCACCTCAAGCGTTAGGGCTCGAAGGTTTTTACCGGGGTGCTTTTTCATACCATTTTCACAATTTCTGGTGAGTAATGGTTGTCTTTGCACGGATTATATTTCCTTACACGAGCTGGATGACAGGTGGAAACCATTCGATCCTACTCGTGATTGGCCCGACTTGGGACTTCAATTTGCAGCGGGAGAGACACAGGCGCGAGCAGCTCTTAAGGAGATAATACAAAGCCTATAAACATGGAAACAACAGACGAGAAGGTTGAAGATGATAAACGTGATCTTGACTGGGCAACGGTTTTAAAACGGACATTCGAGTCTTATATCCGAGGTGAAAGACCCAATATGTATGGGGAATGGCTGCATTGGTAAAACACAGCAGATCGACTATTTATTAATGACTATTACACGAAAATGACATGGTATACCTCTGCATGAGACAATCTGGGACTTGATATTTTCAACAATCATTTTATTGTCTTTATACGGTATATAATTCAAACTGTATTCACACTATAGTCTTTGACATCTACTTCCATTTGATACGATTAGGTGCGTGGCATGCCTATGTACATGTTTAATATTCACCTCCTTCCAAGTACCCTACACTCTACGGGCCTTTACTGTGAAGCAAGTTTTACCTGGGCAGCATTAACTGTCGCTTTAAGAGTATTAATAACGCTTTCTGGATCTTCAGCTCCAAAAATTGCTGTTCCCGCGACGATTACGTTGCTGCCTGTATCAAATGGTTTATTACTAGAATGGACTTTGAAAAGCCTAACGTACCAGCTTCTGCGCAGACACCAATAGTCTTCGGGCCGACACCGCCATCTACTTCAATGTCCTTTTCAGGGAATCTGACCCGGAGTTCTGAAACTTTGGGTACGCAGCGTTCGATGAATTTTTGGCCACCACGACCTGGGTATACAGTCATTACAAGAAGCATGTCCGCAGCATGGCCGATTGCGTCCGTAATCGCAGTAGATGAGGTATCAGGAGAAATAGCTACTCCGGCCTTCATGTTCCGTTTGTGGATAGTATGAATCAAAGAAAGGGCGTCAGCTGTAGAGTATACCTGTGAGCGTTATTTAGCATATCAATGGGTTACGAACAAGTTGCTTCGATATGGAAGCAATATAAGGCGCCACCAGCATCTGCGATGTCGTCGACCCACTACAAGTTGGTGAACATTCAGACTCAGGAAACTTAACGAATAAAAAAGCACCTTCTCTGGTTCGGACACCATCATGTGACAATCCATAAATATGTCAGGGATCCCTTTCTTCACGCATGAGAGATTGGTGCACCTGGACAAGGACCGCAGTTAGCAGTGCTGGGCGCAGCTTGAGGCTGTGTAGTCCTTCCTTACCCATTGTAATATTGGGCACGAAATGGCTAGTAGAATATTATGGCTAAAATTTAACAAGTAAGATTGGAGAAGCAAATTACCCGTCCATAACATCTGTAAGGTTGAGACAATGATGACAAGCAATTCTAATTGAGCGCGAAGGCTTAACACATACCCATATGTAACCATTCCGCTCCGCCCTTAATCATACGGTTACATTCCGCCGTAAGCTGGCCAAAGTCTGAGGCAAGTACTGAAGGAGAGATGATCGCGCGAGGCATTCTGAACAGCTAAGTAAATGATAGGCGGTGAAAAGAAAGTGGAAGGTCTTGTGAAATTGTCAAGTCTGGATTTTGGGAACGAAGTAACAAGTTCGGGGAGATAAGATCGCCAGATCACGTGGAACTACGGAAAACATTGTTGCAATGACGAGATAAAAATAAAACACTGGGCGCTACGCGCTAAGACTAGCTCCACCGGCACCCAGCCCTGCACAGCTCCGCATTTCTCATATATCCACCTCCGTTTTTTATTCCTATAATTTATCTCTCTTTCTTCCGTTTTCGCCCCATTTTTTCGTTCTCCTAAAGTTAAGCTTAAACTTTTAAACTTCTGCGTCTCGTCAGCATGTACCCCAAGTTCTTCGTAGCTTCTCTCTTGGCCTCGCTCGTCATTGTCAATGCGGCCCCTCAAGGTATGTATGGTTTCTTAATCGTTGACACCCTCTCACCATTTTTTAGGTGGTATCGTCGACGATGCAAGTTCCGTCTTCGGTGTTGTTACTTCCTTCGCAGGAAGTGTTGGTTCAGATATAACTAGTGGGGCAGCTAGCGTCGGGGGTGATATTACTAGCGCTGCGGCTGGTGCTGGGAGTGCTATTACTAGCGTTGGAGAGGACTTGACCAGCAAAGCTGCCAGCGTTGGAGGTCAAATTACCAGTGGGGCCGGTCAGATTTTATCGACTGTCACCTGTGAGTTTACGATATTCTGCCCCATCGCGATCTGATGCGCCATGCTGACCTGCTCCACAGCTGTCGGTGGACAGGCGCTTACCGTGGTAACTAGCGTTGGAGGAGAAGCAATTACACTGGCTGCTTCTGGCGCAGGTGTTGCTACCTCGACTCTTGGTAGCTTTTATACCGTTGCGACTGCAGCAGCTGTCTCTGCCGCATCAGACGCAGGGGCCGCAGCATCAAGTGCAGTGAGTAACAGCAATGCTGCTGTCGGCATCCGAGCATCGTCTTCGCCATTAGCATTTGGGCTTGCAACTGTCATTGCTAGTACGGTAGTTGGCGCAGTGTTGACTCTTTAAATGCAACTACATGACTACCAAGGATTCTTATTTGTCGTCATCCTATCTGGACTTCTATATACCCCTTTTATAAGTACGGACACATAACATACAACTCCATTCGTTTTTCACATGTCAAACTACTTAATCAGTTCAAATACTAGAGTAATAGTGTACACTGTACAACATGGATTATGCCTTCCGTTGAATGATATCTAGTATTTGTTATAACTTGTTGCTGCATTGTCCCATCACTGGAACTTGAAACCTTCATCACGGCGGTATTTCCGTGATGGGATGCAAGAGGGGAAGTGTCACCTTGCAACCTTGCGACACAGCCTCTCAGCATAAGTATATAATACTCGCATGTTGACCTGGGACTCCTTAGCTCTGGTTAGCCACTCCCCACCTTAAATTTTGAAAGAAACGACGACGGCTTGGTCCGTCATATCCAAAGACAGTTCGACAGCGTCGTAACTGTAAAGACATTGTAACAATGCAAAAGAAAACGTTCCTCTACTTTATACTTTTCACTGTAGGCCTCCTGGCCTCCAATGCATCGGCCTTCCCACAATCGACAACAACAAATCTAGTTCACCGAGACGGGGACTGGGGTTTGACTGCCCGCGGTAATAACAATAACGACGGAGACTACGCAGATTACGATGACTGTGCGTCGAAACATCGAGTTGAAGCACATAGAACTGATATTTTAGTAAATAGTTGGAACATTTGACGAAGATGGTGACCCATTGGATCCTGAGGATGATTATGATGATTCGTCACAAGAGTCTAATTCTGATAATGAGCCTCAGTCTAAAGTCCTCACAGAGGCGCCAGAGTCAACCACGGCCACGATGACGGCACAACAGCAATATTCAACATCTCTGAACGCATCGAAGACCGAGGAGAGTTCATCTAACATAACCAGCAGTAAGTTTTCTTACCACCTACGTGCAAATGCCGAAATAGTGACACGCAGGAAAACTAGCTGCTTCTGCACCAATTATTACTATCATAACACAGAACAATGGTTCCATCCTCCTAGTTGCATCTCAGGGCCAAACCAGCACTGTGACAGTTGCAAGTCTTGTCGGTTCGGGAACTGCAAGCTCATCGGCACAGACTCCGTGAGTCCTAATCCACGGCGTTGGGAGCTGTGCTAACCGATAGGAAATAGGAAGAGCACAGACCACCCATCGCATGCCGTGCCATTGAATGCGCTGAAGGGTTTCGCTCCTGTAGTTGGTGTAGTATTGGGTAGCTTGATAGCGTTGTTGTAGAACTGCTGTATGATTTGGTTGTCAAGGCTAAGAGCCGAAAAGTATTTGAAGCTTGGAAGTAACGTGTTAGAGGAACGCATGGAGGCGAATCTAGAACAAACAAGTCTTAGTCTAGATCTTGATCAAACAGCAAGGCTGTTAGAGACAGGTACTGCAAGAGCCTCTGGAGGAGTACGGGAGAGTACGGGAGATCAGAATGAAGAAACTTGTGACTCGTCTAGTTAAGACGATCTATTCATTAGATATCTATCCCATGCGACATTCAAGTAGATAACTAGTTTATTCCTCAAGGTTCTTGTTAACCTATGGAGCAAAAGGTAAGCAACATCGCGAAGGCATAACATCAAGGACGTACGTGGGGATTGAAGAAAAGAGAGTTCTGACCCCACGGGAAGGGCTTACCCCTGCGGTTGAGGAAGTCGAAAGCGGGAACCTCCGGGAGCTCCCCACCGTTCTGGTCCCTGATGTGCTGGAGATGAGCGGCATGTTCAGCCTCAGCGTTGTAGACCCAGGCAGTGCAAACGGCGACTAATTCAATAAATATTACTTCTGAACGTAATGATAGACATAAAAGCACGGAGCTCACTGGCTGGGAGGCAGACGTAGTAGCTTTACGTAAATGGATGGTTCAAACTCCTTAACGCGTCGATAGTCAGATTACACGAACCTAATTTTTCTCCAGAGTTCGCTGGTCTCTATAACGGTTGTTATTCAGCGGGAAAGAACGAGAGAAGAGAAAGACAGGCACATACCAGTAGCGTGGTGCTGAAGGGCCTTGCTCTCCGCTTCGAAAGCTTGAAGGGCGGAGGAGTCAGCGGTAGCAAAGGACCTGCGAGGGGCAGTACGTGCTACTGCGCGGAACGAGGAGCGTGCTAGGAAAGACATGAGAGAAGGAGAGAAAAGATTGATGCCAGAGGATTAAGGAAGAGACTTTCAGAACCCTACTCAGTGCTCATCTCGGCCTGCTTCGGAGGCTTGTTTTGCTCTGTTTAGATCCAAGGCTGATCAGCGTCAGTCGCAAAGGACGCGTCACCTTCAGCACCAAGTCTCCAAAGTCGCCGTCTGTATCCTTCTCCCTTTCCTCATCTTCTCTTCATGGTCCGTCAGTCATCAGCTGCTGGTGTTCTTGCTCTTTTGCAAGAACCAGATCCTGTATTCAAGCAGCATGCTCTCAAAGCACTCAATCCCCTTGTCCCCCAATTCTGGGCAGAAATATCAGAGCATATTGCATTAATGTGCGTCAACCGTTTCGGTCTTCCCCTTCCCCTTGTCCTGATATTCTCCGCTCGAAAGTGAATCCTTGTACGAGAGCGACGACTTACCCAAGGATGCTCGTGATGTCGCTGCGCTCCTTGCAAGCAAAGTCTATTACTTCCTTGGTGAATATGACGAAGCTTTGTCATTCGCGCTTGGGGCTGGAAATGCGTTCCAGGAAGAGGCACGCAATCATGTCTCTGAGGAGTATGTCGAGACAATCGTCTGTAAGTCGTCCCATGTCTCTTCTTGCGTGTCCATCCTCATATTTCTACACCACGCGACAGCCAAAGCTATTGACCGTTACATACAACTCCGCGCAGACGAGCAGGCAGAAGGCAAAGACAAGGTCGACCCACGTCTGCAGTCCATCATCGAGGGAATATTTGGACGGTGTATTCAGGAGGGAGAGTTCAAGCAGGTATGTATTTTGCTACTCATGTTCTACAATCTAATTTCGCACTTCCATAGGCTATTGGTATAGCCCTTGAATCTCACCGCTTGGATATCATTTCAACTATATATTCACGAACGCGCGATATATCTCTACTCTCGTATGCCATGGAAGCCGCTGCCGATACAGGCTTTTCCCTCAAATATCGTGACTATGTTCTCCGATTCCTCTACAACCTCTTTCCTGAGCCAACTATTGGTGAAGCTTCGTCTCATCTCCACTCCGTCACTCGTCTATTGGTCACTTTAAGTGATCCTTCATTAACTGTCCCTTTGTTTGTAAGCCTTGTATCTAAGGAGAAGTTGCTTGCATACCAGTTTGCCTTTGACCTCGTTGAAGGCGGATCACAGGACTTCCTGGATAATATTCGAGATGAATTACCAGAGGGTGATGAGGTATGATTATGGTGTCGTCAGCTATCATTTTACCAATAATATCTTCAGAATACGAAGGAAGTGTACGACAAAATCCGCTCGATCCTTACTGGCAAGGAGTCTGTTAAACTCTATCGTGAATTCCTTCGTCGAAATAACCAAACCGATCTTCTCGTTCTGAAGACTACCAAGGTTAGTCTTATTTTGTTTATGATATACAGTTTGCTAACTAGAAATCTAATCAGGAAACATTGGAGCCCAAATCATCTGTCTACCACACAGCGCTAACCCTTCAGAATGCATTTATGCATGCTGGAACCACTTCTGATATCTTCCTACGGGAGAACCTTGAATGGCTTGGCCTTGCCTCTAATTGGTCGAAGTTCTCGGCTACAGCTGCTCTTGGTGTTATCCATAAGGGCTACTTTGAGCAAGGCATGACTATCCTGGGACCATATTTACCTCAAGCAGGCGGTGAAAGTAATGTTCAAGGCGCTAACTACTCCGAAGGCGGAGCCCTTTATGCCCTTGGCCTCATCAATGCTGGTTGCGGAAGTGACGTCACAGGATATTTGCGCGATACCCTTAAGTCTGTGCAGGGCGAGACAGTCCAACATGGTGCAGCTCTCGGCTTAGGTGTAGCTGGTATGGGTTCTAAGAGTCAAGAATCATTTGAGGAGTTAAAGAACGTTCTCTTCACTGACTCTGCAGTGGCCGGGGAGGCTTGTGGCTATGCCATGGGATTGATCATGCTTGGAACAGCTGCTGAGGAGCCTGTTCGCGAGATGTTGCAGTATGCGCGTGAGACGCAGCATGAGAAGATCATTCGGGGTCTCGCTATGGGTATTGCCTTTATCTTCTACGGACGTCAGGAGCAAGCAGATGCGATTGTGAAGGAGCTTTTAGCAGAAAAGGTATGCTTCTAATTTAACCTATGTTTGAAGGAAGATTATTGACAATATCGGTCCGTAGGATCCAATCCTTAGGTATGGTGGTGTCTATACCTTAGCCCTTGCGTACACGGGAACCTCCAACAACGACGCTGTTCGCAAGCTGTTACACATTGCCGTCTCCGACACTTCAGATGATGTCAGACGTGCCGCTGTTACATCACTAGCTTTCTTGCTGTTCAAAAACCCAAGCCAGGTGCCACGTATTGTTCAACTACTTAGCGAGAGCTATAATGCGCACGTGCGATGTGGAGCTACGCTCGCACTTGGTATTGCCTGTGCAGGAACTGGTCTTCAGGTCACTTTCTTGCGGCCTTACGTCAATATTCTGGCTGACATTTGCTATTGACAGGATGCCGTGGAAATCTTGGAGCCTATGACCAAAGACAGTGTCGACTTCGTTCGACAGGGTGCATTTATTGCACTAGGTATGATTCTTGTCGAGCAATCAGAAGCTTCTTCTCCTTCCCTGGCAAGCACACGTGCAAAATATACCAAAGTAATTACTGATAAGCACGAAGATGTTATGGCAAGATTTGGTGCTGCTATCGGGCAGGGTTTCATTGATGCAGGTGGAAGGAATGCTACGATCAGTTTACAGAGCCGCGCTGGAAGCGCTAATACCAGTGCTATCGTTGGAATGGTTCTTTTCTGTCAATTTTGGTATTGGTATCCTCTGGCCCATTGTGCTTCTTTAGCATTTTCTCCTACTGGTATCATGGGCCTGACTGGGGACCTTAAGGTACTTCCTTCCCTATATGATGGCTGAAATCGCTCCTCACTATGACCATAGGCACCCAAGTTTGACTTTGTTTCCAATGCAAAACCCAGTCTCTTCTCCTACCCATCTTCAACAAAACCTCCAAAGAAAGAGACAGTTACCAAGGTTGCCACAGCTGTTCTGTCTACGACCGCAAAGGCTAAGGCGCGCGAAAAGAAAAAGGCCGCTGCCGAAGGAGATGCTATGGAATTGGTTTGTACCCAAATGGTGTATGCATAGTTCCTTTTGCTAATCACGCAGACATACAGGATAAACCTGAGGTGAAGGATACGGAAGTGGAAATGAAGGATGATTCACGTAAAGACGACGATGTTTCACCCATGACACAATCTGTTACCATTGCGGAGGAAGGCAAGGCATCCGGTTCTAAACCGACAAGGAAAACAGAGCCTTCATTTGAAACACGTCCCAATTTTCTCGCGTCACTCCAGCTCAATTGGCATACATATCATTTCCGCACAACAGTAGGTACCAGCCAGTGCGAACGGTCTCCTCGGGGAGGAGTTTTAAAGGTACAAAATCATTCTCCGGCGTTGGGCTTGGTGCAGAGAAGTATTCCGGCGGTGGTGGTGGTGGTGGAGGAGGTATTTTGATTTTATCGGACCGCCAACCAAACGAAGAGGCTGAATACCTCGAGTTCACTGAACCTACTGTTGAGTCTGCTGCTGGTCCGACTCCAACAGAAATAGCACCATCCAATGTAGATGCGACATCTACGCAGCCTTTGGCAGGACGACACATATCTCTGGACAGCTCCGCACCTGAAACAGACCCGCCAGAGTCGTTTGAGGTACGTCATAATTATGTTGTTTGGAATTGAGATTCAAACCCCTTCCTTTAAATCTAGTATCCTTTTGACAACGATGCATGAATAGGATCATTGTACTATTTTTATGATTTGGCAACTTGTTTTTAGAATCTCATAATCATCTCCAAATAATTTTGCCATTAGTCTGATGATGATTTGTCATCTAGATTGTGAGATACTGCATAAGTATGTGAGTATTGCGCCATAACTTCATTCTTTCTTTTGTCTTCTTTCCATCATGGTCATACGCGTTGCCATTCTTGATGACTACCAGGGCGTAGCTCTGAGCAGCGCCAACTGGTCTCCACTTGAACATAAGATAATAGTAGACGTTTTCAACGACACCCTAGTAGACGAAGATTTATTAGTCCAGCGCTTAATGGAGTACGGAATTATCTGTGCTATGCGGGAACGAACAAAGTTCACCGCAACTTTGTTAGAAAGGCTTCCCAATCTACGGTATCTTTCGTTTATAAATTTGAGTATCGTTAAATATTAAACTTCCGCAGACTTATCGCAACTACTGGTGCCAGAAATGCCGCAATTGACGTGGCTTACGCAAAGTCGAAGGGAATCGTCGTGTCTGGAACAGGATCGGGAGGCAATTCAACCCTTGAACACATTTGGGCATTGATCTTAGCAACGGCTAGGCATATCGTAGCTGAGCATGCTAGTATTATAGTAGGTAATCCACAGTGGCAGACTGCCATACCCATTGGTTTGGCGGGTAAAACGCTAGGTCTCGTTGGAGTTGGCCGGTTTGGATCGCAGACAGCTAAGGTGTGGTCCACGTCTGGTAGGATGCCAGTGTAGGTCTATTGACGACGCCTTAGATTGCCAAAGCATTTGGAATGAAGGTGATTGGATGGTCCCCGAATTTGACTTTAGAACGAGCAGAAGAGGCCGACGTTGAGTTTATCTCAACAAAAGAGAGTCTGTTTCGGCAAAGCGACATTGTATCCTTGCATTTAGTACTTTCCGAGCGAACACGGCATATCATCGGTGCTACGGAACTCTCACTCTTGAAGCCCACCGCGCTCTTTATTAACACGTCCCGCGGGCCGCTTGTCGATGAAGCTGCACTTATCGACGTTTTGAACAATAAACGCATTGCAGGAGCAGGTCTCGACGTATATGATGTCGAACCCCTTCCACTTAACCATTCCATCCGAAAATTAGGCAATGTCACACTCAGCCCACATACCGGCTATGTGAGCGACACAAATTATGAAGTCTGTCCTTCTAATACTGGTATTTATTTAAATACATGCCAACATGCTGATGTATTGGTTACAGGTTTTCTGGTCACAAACGGTGGAAAACATTGTTAATTATTTGGATGGAAAGCCAAGTAGAATTATTTCTTAGAAAAATTGCTCAACTAGTGGAGTTCGATTCAATCTTATATGGACTTAATAAGCTGAACTGCTTCTGGAGACCGCGGAGTAAGGCGTGTTTGGAAAGGTTTGGGATGGCTTCATGTACAGCATTATCAGAAAAGAATGAGAATCATTTAGCAATACCCACATGACCAGACCATCCGTGTACTCGATAGGAGCGTCAAACGGTTTAACATCTGAACCAATAGGCTTAGAGATATTAAAGCATGCTAGGATGGATGCAATTGTGATCCATGCAGTATTCAGTGCAAGATAGCGACCAGGGCAGATTCTAGTTAGGGAGGTAGCAAACTGTCCTGATGTGACTGGCATGCAAGCGTACCTGCGACCAAACCCGAATACACCGGCAGTGACAGGATCTGGAGGTAGTTGTTTACCACCCCGCTTTAAGAAGCGCTCTGGTTTGAATTTGTTAGGTTCTGGATATAGTGCATCATCGCGCATTATGGCCCTTCAGACATTAACTTTTTAACTCTCACTTGTTTTCGATGAATCTCACCAAATATTAGGCACCAAAGTTGCGTCTACGGCAAGTTCAGTTTTCCATTCGTGCCATAGCCGATATGTCACTGTACCTTTAGGAATATAATACCCCTCGTATATATCCTCGGCGATGGCTCTGTGAGGAAGAGCTGTATATCGTATTCAGTACTGTTTATTAAATCCGATTCCACTGCAGACCTTGCGGAGTAACAGGATACCATCTAAGTGTTTCTGAAAGCATAGCCTCCAGGTAGGGGAGAGATGCTCGATCCTGAAAATCGGGAAGTCTTGACTTTCCAACAACGGAATCCAATTCTGCCTGTGCTTGAGCAAATACGTCGGGGTAGTGGGTCATCGCCAGTATCCATGTTAGAACTACCGAAACGGTCTAATGAATATTAGAGTTAGTATGAAATTGATCGAAAAATTATTAGCACTATACTGTATCAGAGCCAGCTGAAGTCGATAGTAATGTTGAGTTCCAACATATGAATTGTGGAGTAATAGACGTACCAATGTATGCAATTCCCGCGCAGTTTTTGATGATTTCTTCATAGTCTTCTGAATATTCATTTGAATTTTTTATCTTCTGTAAGTTATCCGTAACAAATGATGGAATTGCAGTACCATCTTCCTAAAAAAAATCGGAATAATGTATGACAATTAGATCATCACCTGCCTTGTTAACTTACCATCGATTTCTTAACAACCTCGAATGGATCATTTTTCAGGTTGTTAGATGCTACAGCCCATTTCCGGGCTAACTTCTGAAATCCGGCACCGGGAACCCATGCTGTCGTGGGAGATATTGAAGTGTCGCATTAAACATAGCTATGAAGTGTATGATACGTACCAGGAATGTACTTCAAAAAAGGTAAATAATCAACAAGAAAAGATCCAGCATGAACGGCCTGTCCAAGTCCTCTGATTGCCTCATCCACTAACCCAACGTAGTAGTCATTTTCGGGCTGGATTTTATATCCGTAAACAAGCCAGAGAATAATTGACCCGGAGTGGCTACGTAATTGCAACAAATTAGTACGTGAATATTTACTGGCACCGATTCTGTGTATGCTTACTGTCGAACGTGAGAGATGAACCGGTCTGGACTTTCCAAAAGTTGCCGGAGGAGATTCCCTGTCGCTTCAAGCTGCACCTGCTGATAAGCAGGAACAGCGCGAGGCTGAAAATGTTGATGGAATAGTTTACGGTGTTGTCTGAAAGTGCATGTTAGACTTTAACTACGTTAGGAAAGACGCGACCTAGTATACCTCCACCATTCTGAATAACGCATATGGGCAAAATCCCAACCCCATTCCATCAGTTCGTTTGCCATAACCTAGGATATGAGTAAAGTGTAAGGATAATAATGAATAGGCCGTGACTACTAATGGACGCCAGTAATACCATGTCAGGACGATCGGCATAACTTCCTGATCTCTTTTCCAGTAAATCCGACGCAGCTTTTAAAGAATTTAATATAATGGTGTCCGTCCCAAACATGTTCATGTATATAATATCCCCATACTGCTTGCTCCATTCCATGTACTTCAACCAGGGATATTCATGTGGCATGTCGTAGATGTTTCCAATCAACGGATATCCTTTCGGCCCAGGAGGTAGAGGTGCACCGGCACGGGATGCATATTTACGCCAAAGCGAGTACGCAATTGGCGTAGCCACCAGCAGAAGAAAAGTTAGGAGAGAGAACATTTGCGGAATGAAGATAGGCCTGAGATTGAGATGGCCATGCCATTTAACCGAAATGTTGGCCAAGAAGCCCGGGAAGAAGCGCTGTTGTTGAGGAATATTTAGAACGTTTAACGGGGTCCATCTAAATCGAAGAGAAGGACATTTGGAGCATTTGTAATACCATATCAACCTCGGCACGAGGCGGAGTCATGGAGGGTTCGGCAGAACTGAAGAAGAAAGATAAAGCTTGAGAAAGAGGATGGGCCATTGTCATGAGATGTGGCTATAATACACACATTAGTAACATTAGCTGTAAAAGATAATCGATAATGAGTAACACTTACTGGTACGTTAGTAACATTAGCTGTAGAAGATAATCGCTAATGAGTAACACTTACTGGTACGTTAGTAACATTAGCTGTAGAAGATAATCGCTAATGAGTAACACTTACTGGTACGTTAGTAACATTAGCTGTAGAAGATAATCGCTAATGAGTAACACTTACTGGTACGTTAGTAACATTAGCTGTAGAAGATAATCGCTAATGAGTAACACTTACTGGTACGCTAGTAACATTAGCCGTACAATATAGTTAGTAACTTCAGCACCCTTGGAATTGCACAAACCAGCCTTTCACATTCATCCTGAAGTGCTAGAAATAAACACATCCAACTCAACTTAAACTAGCATTGAGATATGGAAACATTGATGCATGATGCTTTGGATTACTTTCAGTTGGTAAGTGTAAGTTTCTGTCTCGAAGTTCTGACAGTGACGTTCGTCTGCAGAGCGTTGTATGAATAAACGCAAATAAACGCGAGTCAGCGTTCGCCGTTAAAATGATCTGCATTCTAGTCATTAAAATGTTTATGTTACCCGATCCATTGTCAATAAAAACGATGTGACCGTGATGAGTTTGATAACATCACGTGACAACGCTAAGTGATCTGATTGGCTGATCAAGGGCTTCAGGAGTCACGCCTTTGTGGAGGACGTCTTCCAAGTCTTTTACTTTCTTTCTTTCCTTCCACCATCCACCTTCTTCTCAGTCTCCACTCGATAGAATTATCTCGCTCAAATGGAATCCGGTGCAGAATCCCGTACTATGAAGGCCCGCAGGGAGGGTGTGTATTTGTCTCTTCCTATCGCGATTGTCGCATTCTAAACGCGCTTTTCTTCTACAGCATACAAAGCGAAAGGAGCCCTCAAACAGGACGATCTCAGACGTCGCCGAGAGGAGCAACAAGTAGAAATTAGGAGGCAAAAGAGAGAAGAGAACATTTCAAAGAGAAGGAACTTCCTCCCTTCAGCTGGTCCTGACTCAGACGATGAAGTTGGTGGTGGCAGCTGGGAAGCTCCTGTATCTACTATCTTTTCCTATTTGAGCTATATAATTTTACTTATATTCTTTTTTACAGTTGGCAGAGGAAATGATATCTGGCGTTTTTTCTGATGATCCTGAACGCCAGTTAGATGCGACCACCAAGTTCCGCAAACTCCTTTCAAAAGAGAAGAACCCTCCGATCGAACGTGTTATCGAGTGTGGAGTTGTACCGCGTTTCGTAGAATTCCTTAAGCATGGTACTTCTATGCTCCAGGTGAGTTCAAGATGCGGTATATCAATCTGATCAGTGCATCTAATGTTGTCTAATTGTACAGTTTGAAGCTGCTTGGGCCCTGACAAATATTGCTTCTGGCACTGCTGAACACACACAGGTGGTGATTAATGCTCAAGCTGTTCCAGAATTCATCAACCTGTTGTCGTCTCCGGTGCTTGACGTCCGCGAGCAAGCTGTATGGGCTTTGGGCAATATTGCTGGTGATAGTCCGCAGTGCAGAGATTATGTTCTTCAGCAAGGCGCATTAAGGCCTCTCCTGGCTCTCTTGAGCGAACACCACAAACTCAGCATGCTCAGGAATGCTACCTGGACCTTGAGCAATTTCTGCAGAGGAAAATCTCCCCAGCCTGACTGGGATTTGGTGCGCATTGTTTGTGTGACTATTTACATCCTCTTTAATTGGCATTTTGTTCTAGATCTCCCCCGCATTGACGGTTTTGACAAAACTGATCTATTCCCTTGATGATGAAATTCTAATCGATGCGTGCTGGGCAATTTCCTACCTGTCCGACGGATCGAACGACAAAATTCAAGCAGTCATCGAGTCCGGTGTCTGCAGGCGACTAGTGGATCTTCTTATGCATCCTTCCACCTCTGTCCAGACACCTGCCTTGCGGTCTGTTGGCAACATCGTCACTGGCGATGATCTTCAAACACAAGTTGTCATAGCGTCGGGCGCTCTTCCAGCTCTCCTGTCTTTGCTGTCATCTCCTAAGGAGGGGATTAGGAAAGAAGCTTGCTGGACGATTTCCAACATTACTGCTGGGTCTCCCCCTCAGATTCAAGCTGTCGTTGATGCCAATATCATTCCTCCCCTTATCAACATTCTCCAAAATGCGGATTTCAAAACAAGGAAGGAAGCATGCTGGGCGATTTCTAATGCTACTTCTGGTGGTCTCCAAGAACCATCTCAAATCCGTTACCTTGTTTCCCAAGGATGCATCAAACCTCTCTGCGACTTGTTAACGATGATGGATAACAAGATTATCCAAGTAGCCCTCGATGGATTGGATAACATCTTGAAAATTGGCGAGGCTGACAAGCTCGCAGCTGGTCCTGGTGCTGTGAACCAGTATGCACTGTACGTCGAGGAGGCTGGTGGAATGGTTACAATTCACAACCTTCAGCAACACGACAACTTGGAAATTTACAAGAAGGCATATAACATAATGGATAAATACTTTCCTGATGAGGAGGAGGTTGATGCTGCCATCAGTGCACCCAATGTCGATGCTTCTGGTGCATTTGCTGTAAGTTCTATTATATCACATCCAACTTGTTCACTGCTTATTTTCTCTGTAGTTCCATTCAGATGTTAGCGCACCTCAAGGTGGATTCAGCTTCGGGCAGTAACTTGCAATACGGTTTTCATGTACTTTTTCCTGTGCTTACGATGTCCCATGTTCTTGTTATGAATTTTTTTTCGTCGTTCAATTTAGTTTTCTTAGTCGCAAACTCTCCGCTTTGATTTTACCACTAAACCCTAACGCTTTCTTCGCCATCTCATTCCTTTCTCAAGGTCTCCTCACGCGTCAATGCTCCGTGATAATAGTCTAAGTACATGTATTTTGGCTGCATATTCTCCAAATTCTCTGTGGTGGTAGAAACAATATAACTACGTGAAGGCTGTAACGATAGAATGAAATGAAATGTAGTGTAGTAAAATATTGATGTGTTTGGTTTCAAACTAAGAATGGTGCATGTATATATCGAATCACGCGCGCGTGCTTAATTCCCTACTCCATCATGGCATCTCAAATTCTTCCCCTAGGTCAGTCACTTTGCTTCATATTCACTATCAGACTGAATAGTATCAGAGTTGATTGATAGGTGCATTGGTTCGAGCATATGGGTCATCATGAAGGGTGATCGCGAGTTCACTGGAACACTGTTGGGCTTCGATGATTTCGTCAGTAAGTAAACGATTGTTTATTTTTTATGATTTAGATTGCTTTCCTGTACGCTAGATATGGTGCTGGAGGATGTAACGGAATAGTAAGATCTATTCGATGTTTAACTAGTCACCAACATTGACAGGGCGGGTAGTGAAACAACACCCCAAGGAAAGAAAAAAACGAAGCTCACACAGACACTTTTGAACGGTAACAATATTTGCATGGTGAGGATCTGATCAGATATTAAATATGCTTTTTATTGAAGAGATGCTAGTTAATACCCGGGAGTTCTGGTCCAGACGACAGCTGAGCTACTTAAGCGGGAATTGATCGTTGGAGTGGATGTGATAAACTAGAAATCTCTGTATCTATTACTTGCAATTAGTACTACATAAGCTCTGTAGCTGTATGTTGGTTGCGTGTGGACTCAGACGGGGATGTCGATGAATGGTTTAGAAGCACGTGCTGGAAATTTAGTAGTGTTCACGCGGTTCACTGAACTTCAGTCTCATTGACTTCAAGCCATCTATCTTTCTTCAAATTGTTGGTCTCCCTACTCTCCTATTTCCTTCTATTAACCGGCTATGACAATTCGTCTCCGTCTCGCCCTGCAAGGGCGCCGCAATTATCGCATATTCCATCTAGTCGCAATTGACCAGCGGAAGGCTCGCGACGCAAAACCCGCAGAGTTGCTCGGAATATACGACCCCAATTTGAAGCCCGGAGAGACCGTAAAGACAATACAATGGAGTGTCGAGCGGATACGGTATTGGCTGCATGTTGGCGCGCAACCAAGTAAAAGATTTGTGAAGCTACTAGAATTGGTGTGTCAATAATTCCCCATGTACTTTACAACGCTGCTCAACCTCGTTCAATAGGGCGGTGTTCTTCAGGAGGGTCACCCATATAATTCTGGTTCTCCTGAGCACAATTTCCTTCCTCCGTCGCAAGCTTCATCTTCTAGCGCCCCTGAAGTCCAGGCGAAGGCCATTTCTGCGTAGGGTTTTCTCGCGTATAGTCAGACAAAATTTACAAGAGAAAATCCCTCGAAAATGGTTGCCTACGGTCGGGTTATTCACACAAAAGTTATATCGACATGCCAGAGACAATAGCGGAAGTATGATTACACCAAGACACTCCAAATACTGCATCATCATCACATAATGTACCGCTCTATTATATACATTAATCAACTTGAACTTGACAGTAACGAAGCAATTGTAGTATGACCAGAAACCTCCGCTAGTTCGAAGGCTGTAAGTTCATCAGGATCCTAGTATATTAATGTTGTGTTTGGATTACTCATTTCGAATGTTATGTTCCTCTTACCTTAAGTGTGGTATCAGCACCTTTGCTTAATAGCAGTTTTACCATTTTTTCATTTCCCCGATCTGCAGCCAAGTGCAGCGGACTGTAGCCCTGCAAGCAGCCTTAGTACTACCATTTATGAGAAGAGCAGGATTACACACATATTGATCTAACGCATTAATGTTAGCATCAGGCTGAGCATGTAATAACTTGAAAAGTCCATCAACGTCGTTAGATACGGCGAGCCCATGAACCGATCCATCATTCGTTTCCGGAGGAGGTGCCATCGAGCTGACGCTGACGCCCAATCCTCCGCCACTGCCTCCCCCACTAGAATCGCTAGTGTCACTGCCATTCCAGTCATCGTCTGCAGATTTTCCCGTGAGGTCTGATGATTCTCCATTGGCACGTTTTCGCCATCCAAGACTGGCGGCGATATCAAGATACCTTGCTTGTGCATCCTCAGCAGTGATGTATTTCTTTCCGGAAACATTCCAAGCGTCCCATTTAGCTCGCCCCGTCATATCAAATATGGATGGTTTCGCGACGTTGGGTTCTTTGGACACAGTGAGATACTTGAAGAGCCCATATAGCTGTTTGAGCCATACATCAGGATTATAATACGTCGAAGGTCGGAGAAGATACAGGGACCTCTAGTTTTATATTATTTGACACTTTGGATAACGTAGAGGCGGATGATAGATATGAAGCAGCATCTTGAAATTCCGAAGATGGTGTAAAATTGGACATTGCAGTACGTACGTACTAGACGCAAATCCTCACAATCACTCAGTTTATACAAAGAAACATGGTATCCATTAGGTAAGCACTAAGCACTAAACTAGCTCTAAAAAGTCCAGTCCGCCCATTCATACCAATCCAGCAGCTTTCATTGCCTAAAGAGCTGTACTGAACACAAGTACTCAGTAAATTAATAACGCAACGAACCTTCAGCATCTCAGAACCAATCTTTGCCGGACTATCTGTGACAATGACGCCGGCCTTCTCCAGAGCAGCAACCTTGTCAGAAGCGGCACCTGATCGAAGTTGCAGCAGTTGAAGAAAACATTGATTCAATAACGCACCTTTGCCACCAGAAATAATTGCACCAGCATGTCCCATACGCCTACCAGGTGGAGCGGTGCGTCCCGCAATGAAGCCAACTACAGGTTTAGGACTGGCACTGGTCTTGTTATATCTCTCGAGGTATTCGGCAGCCTCCTCTTCCATGGATCCTCCAATTTCACCGATGATAACAATCCCTAACAATCGACTGTTACCATAATCCATCCGACAGACGGTGCCTTGTAATTACCTTGGGTGTTAGGATCATCAAGGAAGACCTTGATCACATCGACATGTTGGGTACCAGGGAATGGGTCTCCACCGATCCCAACACAAAGAGACTGACCAAGGCCAACGTCCGTGGTTTGAGCGACAGCTTCATAGGTCAATGTACCAGATCGGGACACAATACCTACATAAAAGATATCACGTAAGGATGAGGATTAACTTAAGTTTTTAGCACTGACCAATCCGTCCTGGCGTGTGGATGTGACCGGGCTGAATACCCATCTTGCATCCCAGAGGATTGATGACTATTTAAAAAAATATAAACATGGCATATATGATAAGAAAATATCAAAGTTATCCATACCTCCGGGGCAGTTGGGACCGACGAGTCGTGATTTAGATTGACTTTTCAGCGCGTTCATAACCTTCCAAGATGTTGCTATAAACCATGCAATTCACATGTATCGTGATGCTCACTCTGATTTCGTCCGCTTGAGGAATACCCTCGGTGATACAAACAATCAGCCCAATCTCATTTTCAATAGCCTCGATAATGGCATCTGCTGCAGTGGGGGGAGGGACGTAGAGAACGGTTGCATCAGGATGAGTCACCCGCACAGCCTATTGCGCCCTGTCAACGAGTTGATGAAAGTCGAAATCGCAGCCAACCTACCTCCCGTACGCTTCCAAAGACAGGAAGTCCTAGATGTATTTGTCCGGCCTTTTTTGGAGAGACACCACCGACCATCTTTGTGCCATACGCGAGCGCTTCCTTGCAATGGAACGTACCCTTTGTGCACAGCGAAGTATGTGTCAGTGACTTGCTGAAAATGTACAGAAAAGCTCACAGTCTTGCCGGTGAAGCCCTGGCATAAGACTTTGGTGTCTTTGTGGATGAGGAGGTTCTTAATAGTATCATCGTAGCTCTTTCGGGAGGCCGATTGAGAGAACGTCCTGCGTCCAGCTGGGACAAGGAATGAATGTAAATTACGGGGGATGCGCTTAAACAGCTTACCGCTGCCCAACAACGACTGTCCAGCTTGGCGGAACATTATTTGAGCAGAAAATGCCGACGGACACAGCGTAGAGGAACGGAATGCTATAGTGTTTGCATGTGTTATCCTCAAACATTGCTCTTACCTCACCTTGTTCACTCTCCGACTCACGGGCGGGCGGCGCCCTCCTCAGCCTCTGCCCATACTGGCAACATTAGCTGTAGTGGTAACATCCAGTAATAAAGATACAATCAGTCATCCTATGTCGACTACATTTACTTCTACAACACCTGCAGAGCTGTAATATACTCTTTCATTCTTCCATTATTCAACCCCTTACAGTCCCGTTCGCCGCCTCTCCCGCGCTTTCCTCGAAGCCCGATGCAAGCCGAGGATTGCATATTTTACTTTGTCATATTGATTCACATTAACCGCGCTGTGTATAGTTAATGGTTCAGTAACGCCATTCACATCGAGTTTAGCGGATACATACGTCGTCACATCCGCCAAGAACTGCGACTTAGTGGCATTTGGAGAGGCCGTCGTAGGAAGTTGCTCTAGAACGGCAGGAAGCCAGGAAAGGAGCCGAGACTTCCACACAAATGCAACAGCACGGAAGATAGACACGACAGTTGAAGCCGAATCTTCCGGGAAATCACCCACAAGGCCATTCAGAAGATAGCATAAAAATGTGAACCCCTCTTTTTCCATGACACCAAGAATAGCCGCAGCATAAATCGGGAACTTCGGAGGGGGGACAGTGTTTCCTTCTCGAGTAATACACTCGTGACAAAGGATATCTCGGAATAAATCGAGCGTGTTAAATAATATGTCGCTGTGGATCACGGTGAGGGCTGTCATAGCTGCCTGGAAGGCCAGCGGAAAGGAGGGGGAAACGAAGAAGACATCGGGTGCCAGTGAAACCAAAGTCACTAACACTTGTACATAATCCTCCAACACTACAATAAAAATAGTTAGATAACATGAGGTGACGTAGATAGTAGAGATTACCGTCAGGAATATCACCAGGCGTTTTGACTTGTAACAAGGAAACGACTTTATTTGTCGAGCGTTCATAAAGGTCACGAAATGCGGTACGCAAACTTTCATCCTCTTCGTTGCCAAACCGGTCGATTACCTTCCCAGCAATCCATATGAAGCACGGGAACCCGGTCGATTCAAATGCCAGCGACATGCGTGTAATGATAGAGGTTGCAACGGGGAGAGCGGTAAATCCGAATAAAGCTACACCATAGCGAATGACTCTTGTGGCACGCTCCGACAAGTCGTAAGAAGTTCCATATTTGGTGATGAATGCATCAAAGACAGTCCAAGCTTCTTCACAGGTACCTTGACATGCGGCTGGAAGATCCTCGCCGAAACTGCGAATGACATGAAGCATAATTTCGAGATTTTCAAGACCATCTACAGTCACGTCAATACTATTTCGATTAAAGTCTTCCGACATAAACATACTGCTGACTTGTTCCAATTCCTCTTTTGTTCCGGATCCATGCTTTACTGTAACGGCATGAACTTGAGCAAGGATATCGTGTGCAAATGTCCGTAAGGATTGTGCAGCACGTTCCATGGGCATAGCTGAGATAACATGAGCAATAGCTTCATACACCTGGCGTCTGTCATCTTGAAGAAGCTTGGTTCCAGTTGTGGAGAGGAATGTATGCAAGGTGGGCAAAAATTCGACCAGATGCTGCAAAATACAATAAAATGAGAGTATCTACAATATCAGTTACGTACATACACACCTGTTTACAATCTTGGCAAAGATACTTCAACGCCTGTCCGGCGGCAGCACTGACTTCGCTATCAGAGTCCTCGAAACCGGCAGATATGTACTGTAACTGGAAGCTGATGTATTCAGGATGGAGGTTAACCCATTCAGTATAGCGAGATAGGATCAGAAGTGCTGCATAACGGACTCGGGGATGGTGCGGAAGTGAAGGTATAAGATCCATAATTTTGGGAACAACTTCGTTATCTTCCAGGTCAATCTGACCACCCATTGACCTCATCGCAAAGAGAGGTGCTTCGATTTCTTGCCACGACACGGATTCTGGGCCACGAGCGAGTGCCGTTGTAATCATTTGATATGCTGCAAGTAGACAAGTATCTGTGCGCAAAACGAAACAACAGTCCTTGAGGGTGTCGCCCATTACGTGCCTAAAAGACCGGAAATTCTCAGCCTCTTGCCCGGTCAAGGTACTAAGATCAGCGGGAAAATGTAAATGATTGATTATAACAGCCATGAGTGCCTTGTATGCATCCACGAATAGAGGGGATACCGAAGGCTTCTTCCCCAGAATCTGAGCGAGTCGCATCCAGAACGGAAATGTAATGGGAACAATATCGAGGTCCGGATAGGCTGAACACTCTCCGATAGCTTCGACGATCGGGAAAAATGTTTCTGTGTGTTGCAGAAGCAGGACGCGGTAGGTTTCTCCAGCTTCCGCAAAAATGCGCGCATAGCCCTTGATCTTTTCGGGGTCTTCGCGATCATTTACCAGCTGTGGCTTCAGTGCAATGACCCGTGGTACAATTAGCTGGATCACAGGCATGTTGTCATCTATTTCCTGAGTCTCGTGGATCATCTCGCAAATAACATCTACAGCCGAGTCAAAAAGCTCATCGGATGCAAGAGCTTCAAAGGCAAATGCAAAAAGAGGTGTCTCCGCAAGCTCCGACGGGTTGACTTCGCCAGCAAGTAGCCAGCTACGCAGACATTGGAAGATCTGCGTTTGTATAGCAAGTGTGATCCCTATCAAAAGAGTCTCAAATTGCCTGCAGAAACCCTAGATGAGCAACTTTCATTACCTGGGGCCCGAATATACATAGTCAATAACTCCAACACTTTCTTAGCATTATCGGTAAGAAGACTACCAGCCCTTTCTCTATACTCATCATCCTGAAATCAGAAGTTATTTCGAATGTGGCCATGGGACAGTTGACGTGAAACGCTCACAGTTATTGGTATCTTTGTGTTTCCAGTCACCTCCTCTGGCAGAACAGTTAGAAACTGAAGCAATGTCGGAACGGTAGCTGGATTTCTTCCAAAGGCATCAGTTAATGTTTGAACGGCATTATCCCATCCTGGTAACTGAAGTGCAAGCCCAGAAATCGCCAGACATAACTGAACGACGATAGTCTTGGGGCCGGCATTATACCTTTCCAATGCAGTGATAAGTGTGTCGCGAAGGGGAAGTTGATTAGCTGCATCGACTTGGTGCAGATCGTATGTAACCTAGAGCGATCAAGATAAATCAATGACCTGACAGGAAATAGTCACTAAATAGAAAGAATAATACAGACTTTAGTTCTGAACGTTTGCGCGGCAAACAATTTTGCAGATATGGGTGCATCTGGAGAGAGGAGGAGGACATTACACGTGGTCCATGCCTCAGGCTAACACAAGGAGCGGATTGGGACACAGTCAGAGGAGTTGATTCGGGGCACTGGCCACAGGCGAAAGATAATTTACAGAATGCTGAAAATCCTGAAGCCAGGAATTTGCTCTATCAATTGATTCCTTGTCGGTTGCGCGACTGAACACGTCGAGGGCAGAAAGAAGAGCTTGGATGTCAGCCATTAGGGCAGGGGTAGTCGTGATAGTTTCTGAAGAAGGCTTTGGAAGATCACTCAGAGTCTTCCTCTTTGCTTGATTTGTTGTTGTTGACGTAACACTTGCAATCGTAATCGCAAATGCTGTAGATCGGCAACAATTTTACAACAGACCCTCTCAGAATAACACATTATGTGCAGAACCATGGTATATTGTCATCAAAGTGGATCCGCTATCGACTGTGTGACCGGTAATAGCTCCGTATAATAAGAACAAGAAAGAGTCGTGGAGAATCATACTAAAAGACGAGAGAGCAGTAGGGGATATCCATGAGTAACGAGTGTGGATGAAGAGTTCGCAAAAAATCAAGAACGATAAAAAGAAGATTAATCGAATGGTGTACAGAGTGAGAGGGGCTGGAGACAGAGAATGCAGCAACGACTATTATCGCCAACATTAAAGATTCGAAAGGTATAAGAAATCGAACGTCCTGGCGTACTCGTAAGAATCTTACGTACGAAGGAAGCCTTTCTTCCTTCCAGTCTGCCGAAAAAAGTAAATTAACAATCACGTCGCAACGCAGAAAATTAAAACAAATACGAACACCGGGTTTCTCTGGCGTGAGAGGTCTGCCACTCTCGATCTTTCGCTTCTTGTCCTCTAGATCTGCACGTTGTTTCTCGAGCGAGTCCTTCATTTCTTTGTGACGAGCATAGAGCTCCTCTTCGGACTGCTTGAGCTTCGCTTCCTTTTCTTGCACCTTTTGTTGAAATACCATCTTCATCTCGGCCTCCATCTTGGCAAGCTTGGCCTCGTGCAAGACGCGCTCCTCTTGCAACCTTGCAGCAGGACTAAAGTTTGTAAGAAATGTTTATAAAATAAAACAAGACAAAGAAAAGGGAGATTGATACGCACTTGATCTCCTTGAACACCGTAGAGTCCTGAGCCACACCCATACTGAGGAGTTTCTCCGTTCGCCAGTTCTCATACAGAATATCATTGGTATATTCTCTGAGCTCTTCCATGTATGTCCTGACAAGCATCTGACGCAGCTTGACAAAGTCACAGTGGTCCTCGTTATCAACTTCAACAACACCCCATGGGTACGCACGACCGCGCACTTGACGGCCATCGGGGGTATTGACAATCTTGTCCGATCCGACGACGGCAAAGGGAATCTTGCTGGCAATCTCCTCGGCCTCCGCGATGGTTTCCTCGTCCTCATTCTCATAGGTAGGTGCCTGGAAGATTTTGATATTGTGGTGAGCAATATCCGTCAAAATCTAAGCCGTCAAGTCATCACAGTCAGAGAGAGAGAAGAAATGGAACAAGTAGTTTGCATACCCTCTCCTTGAACTCAGCGATTTCTTCGTCTGTCAACGTATCCGCCTTTGCAATCACGGGAATCAAGTTAACCTTGGTGTGAAGCCTGCGCATGAACTCGATATCGATTTGCTTGAGCCTATTCAGGAGAAGATGTAAGAAAAACAAACACAGAGAGATCAATAACGTAAGACATACGAGTGACCAGTGGGCTGGATGAAGTAAAGACAGGCATGAACGCGGTTATCGACGATCTTTGTTCGATTGACACGGTTCTCTTGCTCCAAGTAGGAGTCGAACCGAGATTCGATGTCTTCCACAATGGGCTTCCAGCTGGATACGTGGCATTGATTAAGGCACGCGAAAAACTAAGCCTCCTGTATGAGCTTACCTGTCGTCGTTGTTGACGAAGTCACCAAAGCCAGGGGTGTCAACGACGGTGAGATGGAGGCGAACGCCATTCTCTTCAATGTCTGCGCGTCATAAAGGAAAGAAGTGAGAAAAAGCGGAAGTTGAAAGAAGCGTAACGATACGGACCAGCAGTGATGCTCTCGATGGCAACGGTCTTGGGACGCTCGGCAGCAGGAGGGAGGGGCTCCTTGGGGGGATAGAGAGTGGTATTGAAGAGCGTATTGATGAGAGTAGACTTTCCAAGACCAGACTCGCCTGAAAAGAGGTAAGGGTCGATGTTGAGAGTTGACAGCTCAACGATAGAAGGGGCCACGTACCGACAACCATGGCGGTGAACTGAAAGCCCTTCCTGACGCTCTTTCTGTGGACTTGGTTGGGGAGGTTTGCGAAGCCGACATAGCCCATGAGCTTTTTGCGAATGATGTTTGAGGAGGGGGCGATTGAGGAGTTGGGAACGAGAGAAGGATTTGAGGCGGTTGCATAGCCGTTTGGCGAGATGTCGCCGTTGCGGGAGGAGGAGTAGGAGTCGGACATCTATAAGATACGGGGGAAGTGAATGGAAGTAAGAAGGAAAGGAGGGTGGAGGAAAGAAGAGCAAAATACTTTTGAGTAGAAAGACTGGAGAGGAGGGGGAGGAGAAGGAGAAGGAGAAGTCGGGCAATGTTGGCTCTGTTTGTCCCATGTGGCATCGCTCTCCTGTGCGACCTCCAATTTAGGTTTCGGTAATAAAAGCGACTGCAATTCTCGTTAGCACTTCCTCCGCTGAGCATATACTCACCTACCCATGAAAATCCTGCCAGGCTGCGTCTCTTCATTGTCGTGGTCATTGCTCTGCCCTGCGACTCTGCCTCCCTCCCTCGTCCTCTTGCTCTATTTCTCCAGCCACGCCCCTTCCGCGCCCCCATATTTCTGACAGAATCACTTCTCCTGTTTTACTTGACGCTGCTATTATTATCCTGTACATATTATACCATAATACAATACTGCTTCCGAAATAAATCACCAACTACGGCATCCCGCACGCAGAGCTGTTGATGTACAGCTCAAACATATCGTCCAGTTGACACGAACTGCACGACCCATGGCTCTCTGAATCCGAACTTGCCGAAAACGACAGCCCAGGCGTATTCATTGTGCTTGGCGTTGCGAGTAATGGTACATCGTACGCCGTTCGCATTCGCCGTGGCGGCGTTACTGGCAGCTTCGACGTCGTGAACCCCATTGCACATGATACCTCTTCAGCTTTTGGTATTACCCGCTTCTCTTCCCAGTTCCTTTTTTCTGTGCCCTTTACTATCGTCCTGTCCGCCACCACTTTCTTCCACTTCTGCGTTATTCGCACTTTCGTCCTTTTCGCTTCCGCCGTACAGCTCGATATCCGATTATGGCCATGAATGGTGCTTCCCCGTGCATTCATCCTATCCCAGCTCGGCTTCATGCACGGGTTGCGTACAAGGATTCCATCTTTCGCCCGATAAAGTACTTCATCGAGCAAGAACGCCCCTCGCGCTGTTTCTCTTGCACTTGGTGCAACCCAAAAATCATTATCACTATCTTTTTGTGTACTTGTCTCGAAAGGCACCCGCAGTTTTCTTATCACACCTAGTGTATGTCGTGACATATGAACGGCGCGTAGTGCGGTTAATGCATCTGACGATTCCATGGATGCCGTAAATAATGTAGAGGATTAAGAAATGGTTGTGAGATTGAAAAAGTCGGCTTCACAGATTAGAAATAGCGCGAAGGAGGGGAAACTTGCCCGGAAGGAGTGGTATAGGCTTCGTTGTTGACCTGTGCCATTGCCATCGTTTCTTAACAAGTATGCAAGTTCTTTATGCTTTGATATCGAATAGACCCTGGGGTTATCTAAGAGTGTGTTCCCATTTTGCGATGACAAAGGAACCAGTTCAAGTTGATCAAAGTGACGAAAGTGCATGGTTTATCCCGACGCCAGGGAAAGTTAAATACAAAAGGATTGTCTTTGTGCCTATCTTTACAAGTAAAGAAACATACCACGAGAATCAAAGATTAGATCATTTCTTTCCATGAGCTCGAAATTGGCAAACGTGAAATCTCAAACCTTCGCTAAATACTCACAATGCCAAGCCCTAAGCTGCATTTGCAGATAAAAGAAGTGCAATTGGAACGACAAAAGCACGAACGGACTATTTTGACCAGCAGAAATGTGAAACCAATGATATTCCAACTACGACAAAAGGTGGCTACTGTGGCAGCCAGCTCTTGGGGAAGTCCCGTATCGTTGGACGGTGAAGAGCACGATCGCGCAGGTGATCGCCTTTCTTTGCCTTTCGAACTTTGGCATATATATGTCGCATATCCACAGGCA
This sequence comes from Cyathus striatus, assembly GCA_025738555.1. Taxonomy (NCBI): domain Eukaryota; kingdom Fungi; phylum Basidiomycota; class Agaricomycetes; order Agaricales; family Nidulariaceae; genus Cyathus; species Cyathus striatus. The sequence continues at coordinate 932,090 of JAOVFP010000024.1, read as the reverse complement.
AGTGCTCGAACATGGGTTGGGGTTGCTGCACAAGCGTTTAATGTAGCAATTCCAACATCGGACTCAACTCGCTCACTTACGTTGGCTTGCATGATCAACCTATCCAGCACATCGCTGGCCCATTTCAGATTCATGGCAGGCTTCGGGAAGTTTTCGCATGAAATTTTGATATAGCCATTCCCCCATTCCTCTGACTGCGCAACACCTGCATCTGGAGGGGGATTTGGCGTCCACCTAGGTCCGGCTAGAAGTTTGATTTTATGGATAGCGGCGTCGTCTTTCAGCGAGAGTTTATCCACAGGTACCACAATTACGCGTTTGGTCGTGGCCGGGTGCTGTTCGCCAGCGTAGTCAATGCTACGAACAACCACGGGTGTAGCATTGGTCGGAGGAACAAAGGGTTTGCGGTAGGCTTATGAGTGGACATAATAAGTTGGTGATGCATACGTCCCGTACCAAATGTAGAACGTACCAACAAGTTTTGGCATTTCAAGTTCGATTAGTCGCAGGAAATGAACAGTTTGACGCTCCTCTTGAATCACCATATGTCCAAGCGTGGGTGAATCGTCATATTCAACATGTTCAGTCATGATTTCAAACAGGTCATCTTCATCTAAATCTTGTTCTAATAGAGACACCTGTCGTGGGGGAATTGCGCGTGCACGGAGAGCAGTGTAGGTGAATCTCCTGACAGAGGAGAACCTAGAGGAGGACGCGCAAATTAGGTTTGGAAGCTGAAACAGTCTTCCTGTGGACGCTATGTTGAGCATTGGTGAAAGACGCGGGTCAGTGCAAGGGCTGGACGTCTGGACAGTGGACAATGGAAGGGGCAAAGAAAGGGAGTAGCCGCGACGGGACACGGATCCGGAATTAGAAAACAGCTTCAGTACGAGTAAACATAACCACACAGGCAGAGTCTGCTGGTCTACACAGCTAAGCCAACTCTTCGCCTTTATCTCACCATGGTTGTATGTATTCTTCCCTCCGACCTCCTTCGCGTTCTAACTCACTATCCAGCGTCTCAAACTTTCTATCAAAGCCGAGCTCGAAAATGTCACAAACCTTGTTCCTGCTTTTGACGATTTCGAGTATTTCTTCCAAGTGCGTCCTCCTTGTTGCTAACATATACCCGCAGTCTAACTTCCACAAGGTAAAATGTACAAGCTGTAATGAACCCCACCCCAAGTTTGTTTCCCTCAATCGCAAAGTATGAATTGCACGCCTCTGCTTCCAGGATCCATCCCTAAGAATCCCCTCCATTCCATCAGGATGGATATGAGGTCTCTGGTGGCAAGGGCAGTAAAGCTAATTTTGTCTGGCGTTGTGGCCTCTGTATGTTGCAACTTTTGTTTTTGTATTTGATAGGTTAAACTTGGTTCTCCAGGCAAACGCGAAAGCTCCGCAAAGTTCGAACTAGCGACTCCAGTACAGCCGTATACCTCAGCCAACGCCCAGTTTCAGCCCTTGCTCGTCGTTGAATGTCGTGGATTGGAGTTTACTGGATTCGACCCTAGGGTAATGTCAAAAGTTCGTTTCCGTGAAACTGCATTAATTATATCAACAGGGCATCTGGAAGTGCGTCGGTAAATCTGGCATAGTCTTTCCAGAAGTGGACCTTTCCGACGGCGAATGGAACGATTATGATGAGAAGGTAGTAGCGCATATTCAACTGCTTAGCATATAATATCCTCTGATTGATGTTTTCAAGGCTGCACTTCCAGTAGGAATCTCGGACATTCAAAGTGAATGGAGTCGTGCATGAATTTTTTGACTTGTCGCAAGAAACTAAAGTACGAATAAATACTACAATATACATACTGTGCCAAACTAGTGGATTCGGATGAAGTATGCGATTCAGAGCTCCAAAGTGATCAAGCGATGTGTGCGATCACTTGTTGTCTTGTCTGCTCCTAAAAGTTAGATTCGAGGATTCTTATGTCGACGGAGACGTACGCTTTCGAAAGAACTCAGCTGGATTTGGATGGTTCATGTGTCTTGTTCGTTGGTTCGGTATGTCCACTCTTTGGACCAGCCTTAAGCGCAAGTGTTAAGTTCTTAGGGGTATTTTTGACCTTTGTTTTGGTTGAATGGACTATTTCTCCTTCCTTCTTTTTCCACTTTGCTAGATGCTCGATTCTGCACAGGTTCGTTAGATTGCCTATCACGCTTTCGTAGAACTTACCCCCATAGTGCCGCCTCAGCTTTGCTGATCTGCACTTTTCTCATATCCACCCCGCGTTCCGTTAATACGTCAATGAACTTGTGGAAATGCTGTAAGGTATAAGGCGAAAACATCGAAATACGAGCATCACTATATGCACTCACATCAATTTTGGTCCTGTACAACAGCCTATATTACATCTTGATAGTGGATGAATGATGATTACTCACCTATAATGGCCAGACAATGGCGAAAGAGTGTGGATCACACCTTCTTTAACGGAAATAAGCCCTGCGGACGTTACTATTCCACCCGCCGTGAAGGATGAGTGCTGGAATGCCCCCGTCTCTGAATTTTGTTACAAGTGAGTGCGAGTGGCCAATGCGGTGTGGCTAAAATCACCTTTTATTCCGATGAAAATATTGACTGTAATTGTCTCTGATAAATTCCCAAAACAAAGGTAACGATGAAGCAGGCACTAACAGTTTTTGTCCTACGTAAGTTAGCAACATTCAGTACGATGCTGTGCCAGTCGTTAAAACTTACTGATACGTAAATCCAAGTGTTCCGTTGAACGGTCTTTCTTAGCAAACGCTCCAGGATTCCTTTTGGAGTCAGGTGTCGACGAAGATACCTTGTCCAGCGATATTTTCCTTTGGTACCGCCTACATAGTGGGTAGCGGCATTGTCTTGTTCTGAAGGATTTCCCGACGAAGAATTTCTAGATCTGATTAAAGGGCGGTTGGGCGTGGAGGGCATGTTCTGTGGTATAATTCCTTTCCCATTCCCGGCATCTTTCCAATGGCCAGCCGCGGTATCTACTGGCTGATCGTTCTTCGCCCAGAGTAGCTTCCCTTCGTCATTAATTTTCACGAGGTAATTTAATCCTACATGATGACATATTTCAATGTACTAATGGAGAGTTAGAATTTGAAGTCGCAAACGTTGTTCAGCCGAAAGGTAGCTATGCAGCGTTGTTATACATCTTGATAACATGCAGTCAGCGTGCAACTCACATTATTCGCTGCGAACTTTATTATTTAGTAAGGATTCCAAGATACAAGTGTGATTCTTACTTCTTTCTCTAGGCGGTCTCTGGGGCACTCATTTAGTGACAAGTCTTTTCCACCGCCATTGTCTAACCTGTGAGCGGAAATGCTTCGAAAGTCATCGTTGAAATTGGGGCTCAGATTCTTACCACTTGAAAAAGTTCTCTGTGGTGTCATCTTCTTGCCACTTTTTATGATACCACTTTGTTGGTACTAGTATCAGCTTACTGGGGTGCATGGCGGCACTGCATAGTGCATGAGGTCAACACACCTTGACTGAAACATGCATATTTAGAATTAACGTACATCATACTTACACTATACGAGCAACTCACGATTAGAGCCATATCGATGCTTTCTGAATCATGATCTATTAGAGTAGTGAATGCGATAGATCGACTGCTAGAACTTACTCATCGACGAGTTCCAGCCAGTGTTGTGTCTCCAAGTGCTTTTCTTCCGCATCCACGTTGTGCACGCCAATACTGTCAAGCATGCTGTTCCTGTCCTGGAGACGAGCGGCGAAATATGCTGCTCGTCTCCACCTATCGCGTGCTGAATTCTTGCCATTTTGAGCGGCGGTCCTATCTACCTAAAATGTTGTTGAAGGGGTAAATTTTAGCGCTATCAGGTACACCCGACATGTTGCAGAACTCGCACAGAGAGCCTTGCGTGCACTAGTGCGTCATCCCATCGCAGCGAGGGGTTCATAAATTCCTGTTTGGCGCGATTGTTCTTTCCTCTCCACAAGCGTTGTATGAGAATTGCAGCAGCCTCTTTCGCTGCAGCATCGGTGTCTACATCTTCATTGCTCTTCGAATGAGGTAAAGCTACTCGCATGGCGTATGGCAAAAAAATGGCAATAATAGTGAGGATGATAAACTTGAGTTAGAGGGTGCTTGCGTTCAATTCAACTTGCGAAGATCAATTCTATACTTAGAACACAACACCCGATGACGTCACCCAACATTAAGGTATTAAATTGCTACACACTGGTTATCATATGGCTATCGAGACAATGCGCTTGGAGACAGGAAAACAATGCTGAGGGGAATGGGTACTGACAGTGAAACAAAATGAAAGGTTGGCTGTATGAATTGGTAAAAGTATATGGAAGGAAAACTAGCATGACTGAAAGAAAACGAACAAATATGAAATGAAGCAACGGAAGTGTACAGTTTTCAAATATTCCAACATATCGGAAACTATGTGTGAAATCCTACGTAAATCCGGTGAACTCCCAATCCGGTGGGAGTGTGAGGTAGGGATGCTTCTTAAGCTCTGACGCTGTCGGACGCTCATCTGGGTTGCTGTAAAATGGTTTAGCACAGTATTAGGTCATCAGACAATAAAATACCAACATTGCGAAACATTTTCGTCGGAAGTCGTCTGCAAGATCAGAGAGCACAACGTCATCAGGAACTGGGGGAGGTAGCTTGGCTTGGTACAGCTGTTGGAACAGCTATTCAACACGCTGTCACTGTACATAATATATATAGGACATACCTTGAACATAACAGCAACTGTTTCTTCGCCAATCCAAGGCCTCATCCCAGCCCACATTTCAAGTACCACGCAACCAACACTCCAAATATCAATTTTGAAATTATAGCCCTTTCCTCCCTGGGTATTAATGACTTCCGGCGCCATCCAGAAAACCGTGCCCTGCATGGCTGTAAACGCTCCACCATTGTCCTCAGTCCTTTTCGAGATACCAAAGTCCGATATTTTACAAACACCGGAGGTCATAACAAGGATATTATCGGCTTTTAAATCCTGTGAGCAGAGCACCGTCAGTCACATGCCTCTGCCATATCAGTGCATCACACCAACCCTGTGCAAAATGCCTTTGGAATGCAGATATTCTAATCCACTAAGAATTTGAGAGGTAAATGATCTCGTGACATCATCTCTGAACTTTCCATATTTATGGAGGCAACTTCCTATCGAACCACCAGGAACATATTCTAGAAAACTAAACAAATATTTCAGTTTAAATAAATGCTCAATAAGATAGCACCCACATGCTTAGATTCGAAGGTGTTTCTTCGAATCCGAGGTATTGGACGATATTTGGATGGTCAAGATCTTTCAGTGTCTCACTTTCCAGCTTCAAGGCTTGGACAACAGTATGTTGCCGAGAGTCACTTCTATCACTGGCAGTCTGCGGGAGCTCGACTTGCTTTACGGCAATCATTTCTCCCGTCGTTGCATTCATCGCGAGGTAAACACGACCGTACGTTCCTTTTCCGATCAATTCACCTCGTACCCACTTGAAAGTTGCTGCAGACAATAGGTGAGTATTTCATATAATGCGTCATTCTAGTAATACGTACTAGGTCCTCCGGGAGGCGATTCCGGCGTCGAAGGGGTAATGCTCTTTGCCTGGTGAGTGGTAACCTCCTCCAACTTACTTCCCCACATCTTCGTACTCCTTTTCCGTCGCATATCTAACTCAGCGGAGGGCTCAACCCTCGACGCTCTTTGCTTATGTTCTTCAGCAACCACACGAATCGATTTCTTCGACCGCATCTTCGACCTCTCAGGAGGGGGAGGAGCTGCCAATGGTGCAACAGGTTCAACGGCCGTAGGTGATGTCCCACCAGAACTAGACTCAATAACGGGTTTGTCCAGATCGTGTTCCGGGAAGAATTCTTCCAAATGATTATACACAACCTCAGGCGGAGGTCGAGGAGCCCATGTATCATTATTCTCATCACCGAAGGTACTTGCACGCACTCTGTCATCTCTCTGCTTCTGCGGTCGTGGATGGACAGGTGGCTGATAAACGGAAGTCGACGGAACTGGTGGGATACCATTTGCGGGCCGAAGATCGACGGATGAAGAATCAGACGTTGTAGGTGTTGGGGTTTCAATCTGCAATTTGAGCGGAGGCCGGGGACTAGGAGGAGTAGCTTTGATAGCGTCAGTAGTAGGCCGGACAATCCAAGTTCCTCCACCTCCTTCGGAGTCGTCGTCGTCGTCGTCGTCGTCAACACTATACGAAGTCAAGTTCGTCTCACTAGTGGTTGACGGAAGAGGAGGGGTAAGCGACCGCGATGTAGTCACTCGACTAGGGATATTCAAATGACTGGGCATGCATGTACCATCACCTGCTTCCTTCAACATCTGTGCGAACCGGTTTTGTTCATCGCCTGTGACAGTGGCATCTGAACTGCGGCTCGTATCAGATTTGAATGTACCACCATCTTCCAAGGCAAGCGGAGAAGAAGGCTCGGGAAGATATCCATTCTTTTCAGCGGGGTGTCTAGGGCTTAAGGGACTGATGGGCGTTCGAGGAGGTGTTGATGTCTCAGGACCACTATGATTGTCAGATGATCGATCCGAGCTGTGCGTGGGACGTGGTCTTGGACCCGGAATGGCTGCATGAGGGTAATATCGGCTAGGAGACATTGTCCTCGACGACTGGTTGCTGTCACCGGCCTCTAATGAAGAGCCGTACGTTGTCGGGGACTGAATTGTGCGTTGTCGCTGCTGCTGGGTGGATGGAGAAGCCGAATCACCACCCATAGCAGACTGAGGGCGGATGTATGGATCATGGTTCGGTGACATGAGCGTAGTTCCAAACAGACCAGCACGCGATGTGTAGTGGCCTTGAGAGGAGGACAGATGGGAGCCATACTCATGTCCATACGAATTTACTGACCCTTGCACAGGTAAAGGTCGAGAAATAACATTGGTCCTAGGAGGCTCGTACGACTTCGGCATTCCATGAACGTTCGCTGGTGAAAACGAGAAATCCCTCATAGCGCTACCTGATGGTCGACCTGATAGAGGTAAGTGCGATGCCTTCTTGCCCGGTTGCAAGTTCGCCGGGTGAGTAACACCACGCAGATTATCCATACTCTTTGTGGCACCCTTGTTCAATCGACTCCAAGGAGAACTCGTTGAACCTGTTAGAAGTTTACGAGGTGTATGTTCCTCACCTTTCCACGCCACCACGAAATTGTTTGGTATAGGCATACCTGCAGTCCGTGACGAGGATGGCCGATCTGAAGATGATGAGGGTACTGGAGGGGGGCGGGTCTGAGGGTGAGGCGGAATAATACCTCGAAAACGCGAAGGCTGTGGGCGCGTGCTACGCGGCATGGCGGAAGGAGAGGGCTTAGCGCGTTCCTGCTGAGGAGGTTCTTGATCATCAGGAGAAACCAGGACCCAAGAGGATTCCGTCCTCTTGAGGCTATCATCCTCCTTTTGACGACGTCCATATCTGTAATCCCATTGGGAGAGAGCTTCTCGCGAGGGCTCCGTCTTTAACCTCCCATTTGGTTCCCTATTCCGCCATTGTTTTCCTGCATTCTCCAACTGCTGCTCAGAAGCTTTCAGCGACTTCTCAAACTCAACGCCTGCATCGGATCCGGATCGGAGGTGGAAGAGGCGTGGAGGAGGGAGCAAAGTATGCTCATCGGAAGCTGAGGAAAATGTAGGTCGATGAGGAGATAACGGAGGTGGCGGAGGCGGTGTCGGTAGGACTTGGCCATACTTGTCAGTGAACGTTGATTCGTTTGTAGGCGCTCGTGATCTTTCAGTGGGTAGGGGAGGACTAACAGATTTGGATGTTTGGTGAAGAGGGGAAGAGGGGCGCGCAGGACCGCTGGGCCGTCGGGGATGATGGGGAGAAGGAGGTGGATTGTTCGGGCTAGGAGGGAGAGGCATTTGCGAGCGCTGAGTGCGAGTATGCAAACGATGCGTATCGGGGTTGTCTAGATCAGCTTCGTATCCAGAGCCAGGTGGGACTTCCTGCAAAAGCTGCTCATTAATGGAAGACACACTCCCTCGCCTAGATCCTCCATGTTTCTCCGTACGAAGGGGAGCTATAGCAGAGTGAGTTGCCACAAAAGGTGTCACAGTGGGAATAGGAGGATCGAGAGGCCGCGGCGGCGGCTCACGGTCGCCGGGACTCAGACAGGAGATAAAAAACTTGAGCGTGCCCTTTGAATCGCCATGATCCCGACAGAGAGCGAAAAGTTGATCTTCACTCAATGGATCACCACTGGGCGTGGTGGCGCCAATCTCCGTACGATGAATGATGACCTTGGAGGAGTCTTGCTCCCTGACACGCAACTGTGCACCGAGCTGTGGGAGATAGGTATTTTTTAGACGCCTGAGACGAAGACGGATAACAATGGGACGTACTTTATTGAAGATGCACTCCCGAATATGGGCACTGGATTTAGCCCCGCTCACATCGACGGTGACATAGCGCTCAAAATCGACGGTGACGACGATAAGCACTCTGCCTGAAACAGTTGCAGATGAAGCGTAGCTTGAGGTGGAAGAATATGAATCTGGTGTAGACACTGTTGGAGACTACATACAAGAGACCAGTGAGAAAAGAGATCAGACGAAAGTGATAGGAAAAGTAAGGGACGCACAGTGCGAGGGCGACGAGGAGCACTTTCTCCCTGAGGACGGGGACCTCGCGTGACAAAGGGGGATTTGATATGCTGGAAGAATTTACCGGCACGAGAAGTGGAAGAGTGGGCAATGTCAAGGACTGGGCGTTCATGCAGCGACGAGGATGAGGCGGGCGTATCGTGGGGAAATGACGGGCTCTCTGAGGGAGGATCAACAGAAGACGACTGAAGACCAGGGGTGGTAGGGGGAGGTGTTTCTTCCTGAGCTGGGGAGCTGGTGCTGGACGGGGAGGAAAGCGAGGGATGTGAGAGGGACGGTTGATAGTGGGGATAATTGACATGGAGGTCAGTGGTGAGTTTTGGGGGATAATTGTAGGGCTGAGAGGGTCTGTTGCTGGGGCCCTGTGATAAATTGTTAGGGTAAGAATAAGAGGAGGGGGCATAAGGAGGATGGGGGACGGAGGACGCATGGGGGGATGTGTCGTCGCTGTCGTCTGATTCGCCCGAGCTGGGATTTGCGACGTAGTAATGGACTTTGGGCCTCCTGCGAGAAGGATCCTCCGACATTGAAAAGAATGGAGATTAGAAGAGAACGAGGAAAACAAGAGTGAGAGTGGGATTAGGACTGGGAAGGAAAAGAGAAAGAGAGATGGGAGAGATTGGGTATGGCGTGGTGAGCTATGTGGAAGACAGGAGAGAAAGAAGAGTGAGACGAGGAGAGGTCGGGGAGAGCACTGGCATGAATTGGGGCAGGCAGCAGGAGACGACCTCAGCAAGGGAGAAGAGATGGCGGGCAGAGGAAAGCGAGGAGAACAGGCAGATGGAACAGACTACGCCTAGCTGGTGAAAGCGAGTAGCATTGCTGACTAAGCCCCTGTATTATCCTGATAATCCTGTAACTATCGTAAATATTACTATTTTATTCTCAAAATATCTGGACTTTCTTTTATTCTTTCACTCTTTTATTCTCTCGTTACTTTATTGAATATTCTCTAACACTCTCCATTCTCACTCTTTATTCTCTCACTCTTAATAATTCAACGGACTCACCACACCTCCGTCCTCTTCCCAACACGAGGACCTCGGACAACGGACAGCGACACCACATTCCCCTTATCTCTCCCACCATCGCTCCCTCTATACACCACATGCCCTCCCTTCTATATTCTTAACCCATTTCGTCCATTCCATCACAAATATTACATTTCATACTTTTGTATCCTACAACATATTCTGCCTACACTCAATTACATGTCCATTCCCCTCTCTCGCCTTTCCCTTCATCTCTCACGCGAATGATCCATCCTCCACCTTCAGCTATCCCATTCCATCAGAATTCTATCACGAAACAAAGCATTCACTCATATGCCGATCATACTTACCTTGGGAAAATCCGCCTTCTCGTCTAGCAGTGTTTCTCCCCAGCAGAGCAACTTTAGCAGTTGCACCAACTTCGCTTCCTTTCCCTGGCTCAAGCTCTCCAGGATCGCCGCATTCACTTCCCCCGCCGTCTTCATCCGCTGTGCCGGAGACAACAGTTCCGAGATCGCTGCCGGCGCATTCGGCGTCGATTCAAATGCCAATAACGCCATCGTCCGCTCCAACTCGGCAAGAAATTCGGGCGACTCCTCCCCTCGTCGTGCTAGTTCTTCCTGCGCAAACTGTAGCGCTTCCGTGATCTGTCCACGTCGAATGTACTCAATAAGTTTCTGCTGTTGCAACCGGAAGTACAGCGCTTGGTTCTTGTCCAAAATCTGATCGAATATACATAGTTAGCATAGTGTTCCTTATTCCCAAAATAGAACCAAGGGGAAACAAATCATATTGAAGACTGAAGTTTTGGTTTACATATATCATCATCAACTCCAAGGAGTTTGAGAGTGGTGCATGAAACGATTTAATCCTTTGATACCCCGTGCAATGCCGTGAACAGAGAAATGCGCGCTCACTTCTGGGTTTAGATCATTAACACGAGCGATCGCCTCTTCAACGTCACCACGCTGCAGAGCTTCACGTATATCCATACGGCTTTCAATACTGTCAAAATCAACAGGTGGCTCCAGGTTGGCTTCCTGGCTGAACTCTTCAGCAGCCGACTTGTATCCCTCGATGACGAGATAATCCATAATCAACCTGTTCAAATCGCTAGGCAGCCAGTCAGTATCATGTTTAATAACAAACAGAAAATATGCTAGGATCAGATAATACATGCATAATGATTTTTCTCATCAAGTATCTCAGAGAGATTCCCAATTGTTTTATCATCCTGTCGAGTAAAAGTTGAATAAACGCTCACCTCTTCGACACCTGGACTTCATGCAAATACTGCTCCCATTGTTCATTGCTATAGGTATGTTTCGAGCTAGAAGGAGGCTAATCACACAAACATTAGAACTGTCACCTCGAAAACGTTTAGATGAAGAATCACAGACCATAAAAAAAATTGGTTAGTGGAGAAGACGGAATTTATGGGAATCTCGCGGTTACGTCTTTAGGGTAGGTTTTTGTATATTTTCCGATCCTACCCACGTGATTGTAGTATTTGATGGCGTAACAGAAGTACTTAGTATGTAGACTGGTGTTATGCCGAATGCATACTGCAAAATTGAACTTTGCCTGAAGCAATAGCATCCACCAAGAGTGATGGTAATCGTATACGCACATATGTATATACATTAACCAGCGAGGTCGAAATCACGTACGTAACGTACCCCATTGTCTTCCTCCCACTCTTTTTCCCATTCATTAACACGTGCCATCAGACGTGCCCACTGTTCTTCAGTCTCAACACCTCGTAACCATTCGTTTTCTTGACCAAGCTGCTCAATTCGTTTCCACCCACGTTTCAAATAATTATATCCTAAGATGTCTCGACGCCATCCCTCTACGTATTTTTTCCCATTATTAGGAATGACGTTCTAAAACTTGTTAATAAATACACTGTCATGGTACATTTCACGGGACTCAAGTACCTTTGCCTTCAAAAATTCAATTAGGTCGTCTTGATAATCACTTGACGTTCCGTTAAGTAATTCGTGACCACGAACGTAAGGATCGAAACCACGTTGTCGTACAATAGCTTCCTGTTTTTCGAGTTCCTGTAATAGCTGCGGACGAGAGGGAAGAATTTCGGGTTGAATTATTGCATGAACTGTGAACAGACTTTGAGCCAAGTCGGAAGGACAGTTAGCAATCGCAGAGGGTAACCCAATAAAAGCAAGTGCATTTGGGGGGTATGAAGGACATAATGATAGGATGTGCCTGTATAGCGGAAATATATATCGCAGGTTTGTCACTAATTCGTCGTTGGTTCTGTTCTTTTTGAGAGGATCTGCCGTAATGGCGTGCCCCTCCTCCAGAAATGGTTTGCGCATCTGATATCCAGTAGCAAGTACGACAACGTCGGGATCGAGCCTTGTGCCATCATCGAAAACAACTCCGCCGGATGTGAAATAAGCGATTTGCGGTAGCTGCTTCACTTCATCAACCACTTCGCTTTCGTGTCGCAGTGAAATATATGTCTGCAGGTACGTTAAACATTTTAAAAATATATATATAACGACAACAAACCTTGTTTGTCACTGAGACTATTTGGTTTGCGATGTCACGACCACTAGAACCTCCTCCGACGATGAGTACAGTTAGATTTTCAAACCTTTTAGGTCCTCGGTAATAGACGGAATGAAGTAGCTCGCGGTGATGTCTACCAGGCGGCGTATCTGACAGCCAAACATCTTGACCATTCCAGGTCGGAATTCGGGGGATATGGTTGTTCCCAGTAGCGACCACCAAATGGTCGAAGAATTCACTTCGTCGTAATCCCTCTGCGTCGAGAATAGTTACGTTCCATTTACCACTTTCAGACTCTCCAGTCCACCGAGCATCCAGAATTCTGTGTCGGAAGAGGATATGTGGCAACAGGTTGTACTTAGTTGCATAGCGTCGGTGATATGCAAGAACACGCTCGTGGGGAGGATACAAGGGTGTTCCTGGAGGAAATGGGAAATTGGGATATGTCATTGAGGGAACAGGAGTGTTTGTTCGAAGCAATGGGTATAACGGGGTCTCGGGAATCTCGGGAGGTACAACTTCGTGGGCATTAGGTAGCCTGGTCCAGAAGTAAGGATTTCAGAAGCATCAATATAACGGGAGAACGTGCCAGATTCCACCGACATCTTCCCTTTCTTCGTACAGAACGAATCTTAGCTTGTCTTTTGTGTTATCCGGCAAGTCCAGTATGGTTTTCAACATGGCCAACCCCGAACTGCCTGCGCCGACGATAGCGATTGACTTTATTTCCTGTACAGAGGGCATTTTGTCCGTGGTATGAAGAGGAAGATATGGCGAAAGAAGAGAAAAAAATCTGGACTGCTCTTACCATGATGTCGGCCCCGGGTTGAATACGATATAGGGTTGTGAGATATCACTCATTCGACTCTTATACTTACGATCGGCAGATGCGAGGAGTAATACCTATTGATGATGGCGTGCTCTGGCGCGGAAACATTCCGACTTTAGACTTGCCATTCCAGGACTATATATAAGCAAAAGCACAACACATGGGATCATGATTTATGAGATGTGTCTGTTCCTTTGTAAGAAGCTCGGACATCCAAAATAATAAATCCATGGGTCTTTCTAGGCTTTGGATACGATACTACCAGAGCGAATCATGTTGAAAAAGTCATCCTTATCTACCGCACCTGAAACATCAGGCTGTGTCAGGCATGTCAAGTTGGCGCAGAAAATCAATACGCACTATCTTTCCCTCTGCCTATAATATTATCTTTATCCTTACGTGTCTTGCCTTTCCCTTTACTATCAATAATAGAGGCAGGAAGTGTTGGCTTCCCCTTCCCTCGAGACGCCTTTGTCTCTTCCGCGAGGTTAGCAGCGTTGGCTTGTGACTGCTGTATTGCGTTGAAAAGCTTGACCACTGAACCCGATGAGATGTCAAATATGTAAAAGAAATGCCATTCTATAACATACCACCACGCTGTGCCACTTTTCGTAATGTACGCTCGCTTTCGCCTCCCCACCCCCCAATCACGTCTTTTATCCTCCCCTTGTCTTCTTTCTCCTTCTTTTCGACCTGTAGTACCTTCTTGGCTTTGAGTTCCAGTTTTTCATCATTTCGTTTCCGCGCAATAGATGGTTTTAGGGATAAAGGGAGTGCTGAGGGAGCGTCTGTACTTAGGAGTGACTGTAGGGTAGCGCCAAATGCTGATGGTGCTGTCGCCCTGATTTTTCTCTTCGCCGTATGACGGGAATTTTTCGTTTTTGCTGCCTCGATCTCGTCTTCTGTATCAGGGGAATCCCTTGCGTCTTCGCTAACTGGACCTCCAGCTTCACTGTCTGACATTGCAGACATTTCTTCGTCTTGGCGCGATCCTTCGTGATCTGCACATTTACTTTTGTCCATCTCGGGAGAGAATTTTTGTCTTTTGGCAGGAGACATTTTGAGGTGTGAAGAAGATAACAGTGGTTGACGTTGGGATCTTGAGACGTGCCGGTGATGTGAGGCCAAAATAAGTAAAGATGGATGTCAAGTGGTAAGTGCAGACTGGTTGACTTATGTTACACAACCGCGCAAGTTGCAACATTGCATTAGCACGCTTTTCTACATTCATTCATCCTCCAACATTTTCTTGTCCCCTTCACGTTTCCTAATCATATCTCACAATAGCTTTCTCCCTACACAACCCTAACTTCTAACTATAAAGAGAGCGGAAGCTGGTCGATCCGTCTCAGGTTCCCAGATACTTTTCTTCTCGACCTCTCACTGCCTTCCAAGTACGTCTGGTTACGATATCTTCTATCGACGTGGTTGCACTGTTACTGCTTCATTTGACGCGGCGTTAGTATGCCTTCTACTTCAGTACTTGATCTTTCTCCGGAACCTGATCTACATCCGTTATATCCAACAACTACACAAATCTCCAACCTCCTCGCCTCTAATTCAGGGCTTGACCCGAACCAAAAAACCGAGCTCGTATCTCATTGCGTGTTACGCGCTTGCATCTTTGCAGACCTTTCGGTTCTGCAGCATATCTTGTCAAATTCCCAGACTCAGTCTTATCTTGACCTAAACATTCGCGATGACGATGGGCTCGGTCTTGTAAGCTTGACAATACAGGGCTTTAGTGGCGACGTAGATCATGACGTGGAAAGAGAGGAATGTGTACGATTATTGGTCTCTCAAGGGGCTGAATTGACAGCGGATAATGGCAAGTCGTGCATTGTTAATTCAGGTATCATCCCTGCTGAAATCGACGCGCCTTGCTATAGCTGGATGGACGCCATTGCATTATGCCGCTTTACTATCCCCTCCTACATTGGTTTCATACCTTATGACCCATGGTTGCTCCCCTTTCTCGTTGACGCGTCGAAGTCTTACTCCTTTGGATGTTGTGACTGCACATTCATTAATACCTGGAAGAGAAGATATCGCGTTTCTATTGGAGGAATCGATGCGCAGTGAGGGATGGACCGGAGGTAGGATGGAACAACGAAGGCGAGTATTAGACCGCCGAATGAAGAGGAAGTTGAGACATCAAGAAATTCGTGAGGATGTTGCTCAGACGCTGGATGTAAATCCAAAATCTTGGTATCCTGATTCGGATACCACATTATCGGAATCTGACTCGGAAGATTCAGATGATGGCAATGACGAAGCGATATATGTAAGCCTTAATTCAGTGTATGGCTGCCACGTCCCTTATATTGCGGTAGACACCAGAACCGGATTATGCTTCGATGCTGGTGTTCTCACCGCCAGCATTACCTCAGATATTTGATTCTTTGATAACAAACTTTGAACCGCGTCTAGGGAATGCGACTCCAGCAAATGTACTTTACATGCTAACTAGGTTTGCCTGCCTAACGTGTGATCATACGTGGGCAGAAGACCTCATCATTGGCGCGACGGACACAATTGAAGATACTTTTTTCGTGAGTCACCTTTCTATGTCCCAAGAGTAATTTCCCATTAGCTTACAACTTCAGGACCATGGTGAAGATATAACATGCTTGGTTTTCTGGATGTATAATGTGACCTTGTGGCTACATCTTCTGCAGTGCGACAAATCTATCAGAGAGGCTTGCGAGGCCATAGGGGCATTTGAAATACTCGAAGAAGTCGTGAATTCTGTATTTGGTAAGAGTTTCTTCTCCACATGGATTATTTCCTTACGCGTCACTAGTTTTTATCACTCGCTTTGCTGAAAAGCGAATAGATCGTCTTCTGGACTCAGCACTTCTCGATTACATCCCTCTTCTATCAGAGTTTGAAAACGTTCAGTTCGAGTCAGAATGGTCGTTTCTACGCCCATTCTCTGGAAAGCGCAAACATCAATCATCCGGCTCCGGGAGTGTACGAGGTATACCTTCCGGGCCGCCAACGCCCCTTAGACCCGCCTCCCCTACGTATCCTCAGAGCGCACAGTCGCCAAAAAGTTTCTCTTCCTTACGACAAACGTTAAGTCGCAACCGAGCTGGCTCAATAACACCACTATCATCACTTTTTCCCGATACTCCCCCTCCGCCCTCTCCTCTCGATCTTACTGCGTTTCTTACGGCGCTGCACACACTCTTTGTCTTGTCTGATATAAATCCAGCCCTAACGACTCAATTATGGTCGCAGGTAATATATTGGACGTCCTGTACGTTTCTTCGCTTATACTGCCCAAGGCACTGCCTGACTGCTTTAACAGGCGAAATATTTAATCGTGTCATCACGCGAAAGAAGTATTTGTGCCGATCTAGGGCACTGCAAATAGGCGTGAATTTAAGTGCGCTTGAGGACTGGGTTGAAGAAATTGGTCTTCCTCCTGCGATCCGAATGCACTTCTCCCCTGTCAAGGATCTCTTGAACTGGTTGCAGGTATTATTGCTATTTTCATAACCTCAAATATGCTCTTATGTAGGTCAAAGTGTCTGTCGTCCATTACAGACTTCTCGGATTTGGTTGCAACTATTCAATCTATGAAGAGCGTCAACCCACTACAGGTATTTTTGTCCGTTTAGCGTCATCACTATCTAAAGAATGTTAGATGAGAAGAGCTGTAAGAGATTACAAATACGAAGTAAACGAAGGACGGATGACGGATGAATGCATTCAATATCTCACCCAACTCCAAAAAGATTGGGAGCGGCATCGGGTGAAGCTAGGTGTGGAAGCGCTTCGAAAGGAGGTAGGTGTTGGGTAGCTTGTCTGATATTGCACACATCTTATTGGCTACAGTTGGTTGAACGTGATCAAGAGAGCAGGGAAGGAAGTGTTTCCTCGTTCACTGAGGATACTTCTCGCAGTAGCGAATCGTCTTCCGTGCCTTCCTCGTCCCATGCGTATGGAGACATGCACAACATCGATATTCTGTTCAGTAAAACGGATGATGCGTTGCACTGGGAACCAATACGGCCGCCTGAGCCTCTGGGAGAGTTGCTAGATTCTCGATATATGCTTCCTTTACTTCTCCCCTCAGATCCGCGACTGCTTGGTGCTTTGCCAGCCAAGAAGAGATTCCTCGATGAGGGGCAGCGGTTGTTCCAGCGAAATGCACCCATCACCCCGGATTCCCGTAGCTCTAGCTGTGCAGGAGACCGTATCCCAATATCTGTTGCCTGGAGAGAAGAAGCCGCAAAGTGCGTGAAGTGGGTATATCTGCATTGCGATGGGTCGATGGCGCAACTTCTGCATCTCGCTGGGGTAGACCCGTCGATCCGAACTATGGCTCGGATGATGACGAACAGAAACCCCCGTCGTACATCTCCGACGATGGAAACGAGGATGTAACAGTTAAGATCAATGTACATGTTACATCATTCACCCGTAGACCATCCACGAGGGGAAGAGGGAGGCAAGGTATGGGAGAGACGACACCCGTTGCGGTTGACCAGCAAGGTGGCTGAGCATCATGGACTTACGGCGAATGCTGAAGGGACTGGATGGAATTCTTATATTTTACAAGCTATATCTTTGCGTATATTTATATTATTAGGACAATGTACATAAGCACCTAGAAGTGACCGGCCGCGGGGAGGATGATTATGAATGAAGGCGCTACTGTGTGGATGCTGCGAGTGGAGGGTGGAGAGTGGCAGCTGCTGCGGAGGCATTTCCTGTTTTCAACGTGGTGAATGCTTGGCGCGCCCATGACTATATATAAGTATACTTAATCCCGTAATTACGACTCCTACACAGGTCTCGCTTCTCCGTGTAGGCAGTGTCGCTCCTACCTCGTTTGTTTCTGCTCTATATAATACTTTCACGTATTCTGCTTCTGCTTTTACCCTCGTCATTTGATGTCTACCACTCGCCCACTCGCTCACAACGACAAAATTAACGACGGCGACCCCGCTCTTAGCCGTCGTGATTCAGCAATCCAAAATGGAACAGGTTACAGCTACCCAACATATTATGATACCGACGATACAGCTATCCAGACCACGTCTCCCAATGTGCTGACGGATGGTGCCCGTGTCAAATCACAAGCGTCTAACTCTACAAACAAAGGGTTCTCTGCGGTGGACGAGTACGATGCTTATGATACAAAACCAAAGCATTTTGCAGACGAAACCCAAGATGCACCTTTGGTTAAAAATGCGGCAGCACCTGGTTATCAGTATCAAGATTTAGGTACGAGTATCATCACTTCCAGTGTTGAGAACTCCTAGCTATAATTTCATTGTCGACAACATGCAGAGTTCGCTGAACCATATGATCCAACTGATGTTAATACCAAGGAACCGAAGAACCAGTCATCGTTCACCAAATTTTTGGCTTCGGGAAAATATCCCCTTGAGCAGCGAATTGAAGATAAAAAGCGTGGCATTGGGCGACAAAGGCATCCGTTTGTCGGTATGTTCTTGATGTGTCATTGTTTCATCATGCAGTTATTATAATAGACCAACAGTGTATACCTTAACTGCTGCAATGGTTGGTGTAATGATATATGAACTTGTTCTGAATTCCAGGCAGCAAGGGAGTCCAATTTCACTGAAGGTATTATATTATTTCACTTAAAGGTTACGATATGATATGCATTTCGTCGTTTCGGTATTACTTAGCCCGTCGTGAACCCAATGCTAGGTCCATCTTCCAGTGCGCTGATTAATCTAGGAGCACGATATCCACCATGCATGAAACTTGTCGATGCGGTTCCCCCAACTCTTAATATAGCATGTTCGTTGCTGTTTTTTCCACTCTCATTTGATACATATAGTAAAGTACTACTAAAGGTATGAACAACACCGCCAATCCTGTGGATAGGATATGCACTATAGAAGATGTCTGTGGGTTTGGTGGTATGTACCTTTCTACTTGTATGTTTGGATCATTGCTTAGTTCTTAAGGATTCCATGATAAAACACCAAATCAATGGTTTCGGTATGGTCTTTTGCATTATGTTACAACTTCCAGGGTCCTCTAATTTTGGAATAGATTCATCACACCTATTTTCTTACACGCTGGCATTATCCATCTTCTCCTCAATATGCTTGCTCAGTTAACTTTATCTGCGCAGGTACGCCGACTGTCCCGACCTATAATACACATGTAGAGTAGCATTTACTATTAACTTACTATTAGATCGAAAGGGAGATGGGTTCTGGGGGCTTTTTCTTAACTTATTTTGCGGCTGGCATTTTTGGGCATGTATTTCTACTACGCAAGCCATCACCCAGGACAATGTCATTGATGATTTTTGTAGAAACGTTCTCGGTGGTAATTTTTCGCTCGTTGGTATTCCTTCGGTAGGAGCAAGCGGTGCCATATTCGGAACGGTCGCGGTGAGTATCATTGGTCATTTTTCTGTTAACTTATCTAAAATGAACATAGGTGACATGGATAGACTTGTTGGCACATTGGAAATATCAATACAGGCCTGTGCGAAAGGTATGTGAATTCTTATTCTACCTATCATCTGTTGACAATCGTATCGAATTAGCTGATATTTATGGCGATTGAACTGCTTATCGGCTTTGCCATTGGATATATACCATGTACGCGCTTTGCACTTGCATTTCATTTGTCCTTATGACAACACTAAATGTTTATCTTACAATATCAGACCTCGATAACTTCGGTTCGTCATTGCCAATAGATGCTGGTGCTGATAGCTTACTCTCTCGTTTTAGCGCATATTGGTGGATTTGTGATGGGCTTACTCGTCGGGACCATATTCTATCCAGTGATAAGCACTACCAAGCGTCATCGATTAATTACATGGACCTTCCGCTTAATTGCCGCTCCTTTGGCAATTATCCTTTTTATTTTACTTATTAGGAACTTTTATACTTCTGACCCATATGCTGGTTCGTGCCAGATGTTTGTCCTAAATCGTAAACCGTTGTCTAACTATTTCCTAGCATGCGCTGGATGTCGATATCTATCATGCATCCCTACTTCGTCTAATAATCATTGTAAAGGGTGAGTTCATTTTTTTCGGTCAGAAGCATAGTAGTTGACCTTTTGCTTAATCGTTTTAGGACTGGTAAGCCAGAATGAAGATTTATCAGTATATAGTAGCCTAACAACACTAAATCCTAGGTCTGACAACAACCTCAACAAGCGTTTAACCTCTCTGTTTGAGACTTCCTGCTTAGTGGCTTGGACTGTAAATTACGAATAGTGTCGATTTAGTTTGGATTTAGTAGTACTTACTATGACCAAACCAAGCCCAAACTATGACTTCCAATGTATCTGCTACGGACTGCTACTTACGGACTACTTATCACTCGAATATCACTATCGCAGCTGTAGCTGCTGTTCTACTGTAAACTCGCTAAGAGTCAAGCGGCAGGAGTTTCTGTATGTGGTACGGAACGAAATGGAGAGTATGGCATTATTTAAGATTCTATACTCGACAGGCACGTGATGGCGGGCACTGCAGCTTTACATTGTACCTGCTCACTGCTTAGCTGAAGCTTCCGCGACTTTTCGCGTCACCGCTGCACACTGCTTGCAGTGTCGAGGGATTATTGAAGTCATCTTCCTTATTTTTCGTTTCCCTCACGCCGAATACTATCCAGCTCTTTGGATAACTGAAGACTTTCTGTCTGGACTCCCCAAATTAGTTGCGCCATCATGTCTACCATTGGTACTGCAAAATTTACCCTCAATCCGACCTGGCCTCGAAATGGAGGCATAATAGCAGTTCTTTTGGCACTTTTCTTTGGGGTATCGCGGTATTTAATTTTTGGTCAGAGTTATTGCGCTTGAATGCTGCCCTCCGCCTGATGTGAAATTATCTTTCATGTAGATTCGTTAGATCCTATGCATTGCGGAGCTCTGTTGTCTAAAGGGACCTGGTTGGATTCTGTACATCAGAACTGGCAACCTCAGGGTAAATGAAAGTCAATGTTACGATTTATTCCCTCTAACCTTGTAATATATAGGCTGTATGTTACATGCATACACTGAAGCAGATGGTGCATCTTGCTTATCTTCTCGAGATATTATTTTTGTCGGGGATTCTGTGACCCGGCAGCTGTTTTATCATACTGCTCACGTTCTTGATTCAAGCCTTCCAACCAGCCCTCCCAACGACGAGCGTAAACACTCTGATCATGACTTTCGAACTAAAGACAATACAGGGGTGTCATTTATATGGGATCCTTTTTTGAATACCACTCGTACCACTGACATTATCACTGGAAAATCTGGTATTCTCATGGAAGACAAGATACCAGCACTGTTTGTCATTGGATCTGGGCTTTGGTATTTGCGTTACGCGAACACATCTGGAGGAATTCCTGCATGGGAAGCCAACATGGAGCGTGTGTTAAGAGCGCTTTCGCAATCGCTGGCTAAGGCCGCAGATCAGATAGTTGTCCTTCCTGTCGAACAAGTGTATACTTCCAAGTTAACTCCTGAACGAGCCGCAAGTATGCACCCCTGGGACATAGATGCTATGAATTCTGATTTATTACATCGAATTTCGCCACCTTCTGAAACTATGGGTGCGTTACTCTGGCCCGATAATGCTCCCAAGGTTCCGGAAATATCATTTCCTATTGTATTCAATGAAATGTTGGAACCGACGGAAACGCAGGATGGTTTACACTTCACAGACCCCGTGATAAAAGCTCAAGCCAATATACTTCTGAACTTGAGATGTAATGACGTTCTACCAAAATCCTTCCCCTTGGATAAGACCTGCTGCAATCGGTACCAATGGCCATCATTCTTGCAATTTATCGTTATTCTTTCTGTAATTGCATGGGGGGCGTATGTATTTTATACAGCATCACTCTCAGGTTTGTAACTTTCTTAAATATGATTTCATCTTTCTGACCATTTTCTTCCGATCAGCCACTCGCGCTGGAAAAGCAATTTCTCTCGGACAAAGGAACTGGCTCCCATGATTATAAGTATCACCATTGGGTTGATTTATCTTGCCGATAGGACTGGATTTTGGCTTAAGGAACAGAAGCAGTTCAACCCGTGGAGCTTTTCTATGCTTTGTATTTCCGCCTTAGTTATAGGTTTGGTTACTGTAAAGCGGGGCGACAAGGATTTGGGATTTCTGAACCGAGATCAGACGGATGAGTGGAAAGGGTGGATGCAGGGTTTGTGACTCATTCACTTATCTCGAATTCTTGATCTTGAAGAGGATATCTATTTCTTGAACAGTTGCAATTTTGATTTATCATTATTTCGGTGCCTCCAAAGTCTCGGGCATATACAATCCTATCCGAGTACTAGTGGCTTCATATCTATTCATGACAGGTTACGGCCACACAACTTTTTATCTCCGCAAGGCGGATTTCGGATTTCTGCGGATTTCACAAGTGAGTCCCTTACGAAAATGTCCTATTCATCATCGTCGCCGACATAATATTTCTTCTGTTACAGGTCTTGGTCCGCCTCAATTTTTTGACAGTCTTGCTCGCATACACCATGAATACGGACTATATCTCGTATTACTTCGCTCCTCTGGTTTCATTCTGGTTTATGGTGATCTATGGAACAATGGCGATAGGCTCTCAGCTAAATGATCGATTGACGTTTGTGCTTTGCAAAATTTTCCTATCGGCTAGCATGGTAACTTGGTCGATGTGGCAGAAATGGCCGCTGGAAGTGCTATTTGGCATTCTCAGTCGCTTCTGCAGGATACAATGGTCCGCGCGTGAATGGACATTCCGGGTTACACTTGATATGTGGATCGTATACGTTGGAATGCTCGCGGCCATAGCAGCTATCAAGGTGCGAGAAAAGCGCCTCACGGATCATTTCTACTGGCCTTTGGCTGTGAAAGTCTCACTATTTGTATCTCTGGCTACCATCCTCTGGTTTTTCGCATTCGAATTACTTCAAGAATCAAAGTTCACGTATAATTTCTGGCACCCTTACGTTTCTTTCTTGCCAGTAGTTGCGTATATCATTCTAAGGAACGCCACAGTGGTCCAGCGCTCCGCATTTTCGCGTGCATTCGCCTTTATTGGCAAGTGCTCTCTGGAAACGTTCATTATCCAGTATCATTTTTGGTTAGCAGGAGACACGAAGGGTATATTGCTGGTCATTCCTGGGACACGTTGGCGCCCTGTAAACTTCATTATCACCACCACGATGTTCATATATGTTTGCGATCGTGTTGCTTATGCAACAGGCGAACTTACAGGATGGATATGCGGAAGTGCTCCAAAAGTGGCGCTTCCACTCCCAAATACAACTTCAATCGACCTAAATGCAACATCTAGAACTCGTGACGAAGGCGAACTGGAACTGGATCGCATTCAAGCATTAGACGTAGGAAAGCATGAAACAAATTCCTATCAGGAGCCTGATACACCCATTCGTCCAAGATGGATAGACCGCCTTTCGGAGGGAGTCTCCGTTCCTGCACAGACTGTTACAAATATTGGGATGTCAGATAACTCCTTGAAAATAGGGGTAAAATTGTCGATCATAATCAGTGTAATGTGGGTGTTAAACGTTTTATGGACTTAGTAATAGAATGGATGTTTTACAGTACAACAATATATATTGGATATAATTATACAGCGATCACTCTGGGTATTATGCGTACAAATAATAATACAAAGGAAAATCTTGACGAGTACATGTCTGAAAACAGATGGTTAGTACACAAATAAAGTTGGAAAAACGATGATAGATTCAGTATTAGCATGGATACTCATCAACGCTTGTCCTTGAGACAAGGTCAGGGCTTGACTTCTATTTTATTCATCCGAAGAGATAACAAAGAATACCAACTCACCAACGAGACAAACCATGAAAGAGAAGACGACAGCAATCTAGTAAAGGAGAGGTTAGAGATGAGATTTGCAATAACACCGAAAGGGAGGGGTGCTCAGAAATTTGGGTATATGAAAAACGTTCATTAGCACGAAGCTTCGAAGTAGCGATTCATTGTGTATCGTCACAGTAATGGATGAAAAAAGAATAGCAAAAGGAATAAATAAACACACCTTGAAAGGAGAGACAAAGAGAGCAGATGAAGGATTGAAAGACAAGTGATGAAATTTTTATAATTTTGAGGAAAGGAGCTTAGGGCCGGTCTGGAGAAGATCGGAGATAAGTCATACGCTTTGTGCATGGGTGCCTCAAGCGCATGGGTACTTGACCAGCTGCTGACGACTGACCAACGTTCAGAGCGGCCACCACCATCCCCAGTCCACTTCCACCCATCCAATTTCCTATATATCTCCACTCTTTCATCTCTCTCATCTCCCACTTTTCTGCTCCCAACAAAAGAGGTGCCTGCCTTTCATCCTATTCTCATCGTCGTCTCGTCTTTGCTTACTCCTCTAGTTCATCCCACATCTTTTATTTCTTTTTTCATCCATTTATAACTAGCATTTCAGCAATGGCAAACGTACTTCATCACCATATTGATTTTCATCCAAGACCTGTTTCGCATGCACCCTCACCCTTCGGCTTTGGTTTTGGCCTCGTTTCTCCTGCCTCTCCTGCCTCTCCCTGGCAAACAGCCCCAACTCCAGGACATACCAATCCCGCAGCATTCCACCAGCTATCATTAATGAATCATCATGCCTCTTCTTCACGGCCCCAGAAACGTAGACACGAATCAGAAGACGATTCCGATACGCTTCGTGACCAATCCATGGATCGAAGCCCCACTCCGGAACGTCCAAAGCGTGCAGCTCCCAAGAGGGCTCGTATGGTTCATTCGCCTGACCCTAATTCCAAGGAGGATGGTTCGCGAAAAGATAACAAAGCAGACGACGATGACGTTGATGTCGGCGTGTTACTAGGTTCGTATTTAGGTACTTAACGCGTATCTCGGTTTACTCATGTATACTCGTTTAGCGAGCCTTCCTCCACAATCGTTATTACCTTTACTGAACTCGCTTCTCAAAGCTCAACCCTCGCTCAAATCTACCATTCTCCCACTGATACCTCGACCCACCCTTGAAACTGCTATTCAGGCGTTAGCACAATCGGCCAAGAAGCTCCAAGATGCATATCCTTACTCGAATTCCACAAGTTTCTCAGCGTCCACGCCAAGTTTCGGCTTTGGCCGTTCTCATACCACTCCGATGTTTGGACAGTCTGGCCACACCAGCTCGCATGCTGGCGGCATGCGTGATTCATATGTTCTTTCCAGGCTACGTCCTCATATCACTGATTTTGTGGCTGCTTGCATGTCATACCTTCCTTACTTTACTTGCATTCCGCCTTCTCCCCGAGCCATTAGCCTGCACTCAGATTCGACTCTGCCATCTCAATCAGCCACTACGATCCAATCCCTCCACAAGGATAAATTCCATCCCTCCGAAACATATCTATTCCTTTCAGCAGTTACAAATCACATAATTGCCCAACCTCCTTTGGCCCAGACATCGTTATGCACACTCCTTCTTCCTAGGCTAGTCGAGGAGTGGAATACGTGGGTTGACAAAGTTGATGATGTAGTAAACTGTCAGGGTGGAATGTTTGGTCGAGATACTGTGCAAGGCTGGGAACGAGAGCTTGACAGTATGGCTGACGCAAAGATTGCAAATGGAATAACTACGATGCGAGAAATTAGGGATAAGTGGGTGGCTAAAGTAGGATGGCTAGTGGGTAGAACAGTACATCATCCCATGGATGAAATCTAAACGTAAACCCTTGTGTATGATGATGGGTTGTAGGCAGGGTTGCTATTTGCTTTGCCCATAATGATAACGACGGTGCAGCCACCAGCACATATATTGTTTATACATCTCTTTAGGAACACCTGCGATTGCCTTGTGTTTGGTACGTTCTAATCGCTGGCTGGCTTTGTCAAATCTACGCAGATTTTCCGATAAAATTGCTTTTTGTAGACGCTCATCATTCGGGCTACATCCATTTTCACTGTTATTATGAAGCTGACTAAAGATAAGACGATGATTCCAGTCCTTCCGGTTGGTTGTGGCTACCTAAGATCTTCACGCTTACCTTTATTTTTCTCGGATTGTCAGCGCCGATGCACTCCGACGGAAGTGTACATGATTGGTTGCGATCGTATTCAAGGGGCTACTGGATATTGCGCCACAGCTTCATTATTTCGACGGGTTAAGACTGAAGAACGATGTAATTGTTTGATTTGTTTGGCACGACAATCCTATCCTCATTCAAAAATCCATCATCCATCGTCTGTGAGAGCGAAACTGTAATTGGCACAACGGAGCGGCTAAGCAAGAGGTGGCCCGCGAGACGCCCGTCAAAGCAATACGCCGCTGAGTGGCAGAGTTCTCCGCCTGTCTGGTTACTTGGTCGTAAGTTTGGTTGAGGAATCATAATTAAATGCAAGCCAGAAAGCTTCGACATGTTCGCGATCGATTACTGGAGTCATACTTGATTAAGGCGTAGTGTGATGTAGTGTGACATGTGTCATTTGTTTGTATTGGATGGCTGTGACAAACGCATGCCAATAAAGATTTTCGAACGCGCCGGGATGACAAGTCTCACTCGGGTGAAGACGAGACTGGTGGTAGACCCATTGACTGGTATGCTTCATTTGGCTGCCTTCACCGTCCCTTGACTTATTGCACGTATAGGCAACTTATTACACGCCGTTAGTACTCTATTCACCAACTATTCTGCGCATTTGCACTCCCATGCATGCCCAATCGCGCCCTTCAGAAGCTTCCCACCTCTTCTGCTGCCGCCATAGCAAGAACGTTTTCCTTCACGTCCGCACTTCAAGCTGCAGCCGGGAGAGCATGGGCTCGATGCGCTATTATCCACGCGCCAACCGCCCCAGGACACAGGCAACTCTCGCGCTTGTCCTCACCGAACAATAACCAGCCAGGCGCCAGTGGTCATCGAAACAATATATCTATGTCCACGTCAATCTCAAATCGAGCACGACCTATTCCGAAGAATGCAGCTCGCAAGCAGAGTGTGGCGAGAGGGGTAATATACGTAGATCCAGATTTGGTTGATGACAATGAATTTCTACGCGCGGATCCTGGCTTTTCCTTTATGTCTACGCTTGCCGAAGAGACTGGTTCTGAATTGGTCATACCATCGACGGTTGTAACACATGTGTCTCAGCATCTTCCTATTAGGCCTCCTTTTGGAACCTTATTACCAGTGAGGAGCCGACGATCTCTCTGGCAGAATATCCTATACCTGTTTAATATCGAGAAGGCTACTCTTCCCCGTCTAATGGACTACCATGACCTTCATCCGAAGTTCCAATCCACTCGTTCTTACAATCTCCTCATCAGTCTTGCTATACGTCATCAATCTTTCGGGTCTGTCCGTTGGCTGTTTGCTTCTATGCAAGATAATGGTATTCGGCCAAATGTAGAGACATGGAAATTAAGGTTTCGCTGGATGGTGCGCTCGGGCTGGTCCGACAAAGCATGGGATCAATTCCTCAAAGCAATTAAACACGGTGACTTGCCTGTGGATCCCGGGTCGCGTACAATGCTAGATTTATGTGCAGAATTCTATTCTCCTCGAAGTCGAACATCACGTGGGCGCCATTCCAATGAGCCGTTTGCACGACTGAGCATCCCACATCATCGCTTACGAGTACTTTGGGAACGATTTTCTGCTGCGTTGGAGAAAGACATCGCATCCGTACATCCACGGAATGCCTACTTTATGATAATATTGCTATTGCACAATCGGCAATTTTCGACTGCATTATCTTTCACTTCGAGTTATTTTCAGAGTCTACCTAGGGAGTTAAATGCCCATACTGTGGACAGATGTCTTCGTATCGTTCATTTGCAGATGGTCTTTGGGTCATCTTTGCGTGGACTTGCTAAGCTTTACTGGTCTCGCAAAACCATGAAAGCCTTGCTACGAAGTAATCCTTCACTACGACCCACATCTACAAGTCTATTTCTTCTTCTTTCTCCTCTTAAACACGCGAAACGATGCGGGACTGTTGCTGCCAAGATAGTTCGTGAATTTAAGAGGAAATGGGGTCCTCGTGTGGAGGATAGCCGGGTCAGACGGCGCTTGGCGTCACTTGCTCTGAAAGAAGGTCGACAAGATATTCTAGAAGATTGCATTCGCACAAAGCACGTTGCTCAACGATCACGTCGATTTTACCTGCATCAAGCTAGCATTCTCGGTGGTAGAAAACCGTCGCCATACAAGACAATGCTTCGGTTTCCCTACCGGAAGGTCTATGGGAGAACTGGCCACGAGCTGTCGTTATGGTTCAAGCTAGAAAGACGTGCGCGTAGGTTAAAGGGCAAGAAAGGAAAAAAGTAAACGTTTGTATGGTTTGCAATGATTTTACCCTCACCAATGAAGTTAGGATGGATCGTGTAGGCTTCCTAGTTCCTACATTACGGCGTGGATAATATGACTCGGAGGTAGAAATAATATCAGAGGCATCTTAATACCTGCACTTGAGGATGGCTATTTTGGGTCTGTGAAAATCCGGAGTGACGAGCCAAAATCGAATAAATCGATTTCCTTTCAAGTGGAACAGCAGCTTTTGCAAGGCTTCTTTGGTTAAGCTCAGTGCGGTCGTAACGTTGGAAAGGCGTCGATTTCGAGGCCGCGTGACTGCTGTACAAAATGGGGATATCACAGACGGAAATTAGGATCTGTCACCTCCAGAAGGTGCGAATAAAGTCATTTATAAGGTGAAACGTATGAATTTTATGGTGGTGTCAATTACAACGCTGATTGTCATGAATCCTGATTGACTTTCTGCAATGTTTATAAACGACCCTTTGCCAACAACCCTTTGCGGCGTAAATGACGGCATTTCAAGTACTGCCCATGGGTTGATAACACTACGCATTCACCCTTGGATTTAATTTCATTGCTTTAATAGTGGCTCAATTCTTCTTTCTGGACTTTAGCAATTGGAGATAGTCCATGAAGACTCTTGCGAGAATCTTAGATGATAGCAATAACGCTTGTCCATGACCTGTGTACCAGTGGAGTTGATAATAGCATCTTTCATTCCAATTTTCGCCTGACACTTCTTAACGGTCCCTGCTGGCCAGCTCTCTCGATGTACATGACGCGCATATACGCCAATTAGATGTCCCGGAAAACGTGAGCATAGGTAAGTGCCGGTTCCGTCGTGATTCATCCCTTAAAAGGCTATCCATTGTAGCGATTATATATTTCCTTCCACCAGCAAACCTAAAGAGGCACAAACCTAAAACACCCACTTGATCAGACGTTTCCTCCCCATGCAGATCAGATCTTAATGCATATTTCCAGTAATTTTTGAGCCTATGCAGGATTATCGGACTCCAAGCTGGCAGCTACTAGCAAGCCTCATGTCCGCAAGACTCGGGACATGCTGGCAAGTTCTCCGTCTTTCAAAGGTGTCCGCCATTAGGAATCCTGTCTAAAATATTGGTATAAATGGTTACAAAACCTGAAATCCGCGTCCTGGTACCAATTGTTTTTTCTTCCTTATGTCTACGGTTCCAACATCAGACCAATTTCTAGCTCTGTCCTGTTCAAATGTCGGGGTGGGTCCAGGAGGAACAACATCCATGGTCGCGTAAGTACAAAGTTGCGTGTTTGGCGCCGAAACTTTATACTGATTACAGGCAGACGAGTTTCTATCGTAGATTATCGAGGCTCCGTAGTCTTTGATAAATATGTTGCTCCTACAATGGATGTAAGACGCGCAGTGTGGGATAAGGTATATGGGACTTACTAATGACATACATAGGTAACCGATTACAGGACGTCAGCGACCGGTATAACACAGGCGCACTTGTACTCCGGTAAATTTATTTTTTAATGATCATGTCATTATTTTTATGCAATCAAGGCGATGCATGGGCTTTCAGTGTTGTGCAACAGTACGTGGCGAGCCTTATCAAAGGCAAGATTCTCGTGGGGCATAGTTTATGGAACGATCTTTCAGGTATGGAAACAGCGATGCTTACTTTTATCTCTGCATTATCATTCCCTAAACATCCGGCCCAGTGCTGGGTATTCCACATCCTGCCGTCGCAACGCGAGATGTGGCTCTATATCAGGTACACGAAGTTTTTGTTATCCTAACAGTACTCCTAACAATTTTTGGTCTCAAGCCGTTTCGAAACGCCTTACGGTCGCCTCATCAAGTCGTGGGGTTGCAGACGCTCGCTTGGCAATTGATGTGTAGACGGTGCCAGGAAGGGCAGCTTCATCCTGTGCGTTACGATTTTTGTTTTCTTTGTGCCATTATACTTAGCTCCTGATAAAAGCTAGAGAATGCGCGAGCAGCGCTAGATCTGTACCGCTCACATGCAGATGAGTGGGAAGCTGCAGTAATGAAAGGCAATTGGCCATGTGCTTTACCGCCGAGCACGTTCTCTCGTTGTTACCTCTAGTAATTATCGAAAATTAAGTCATAGAGATGGACATTTCGAATGACTACACTTCTGGATTTATCTATCCTAGACTCACTTCTAATCACTCTTATCGTAATATACGTGTTTATTATTTTAAGTTTATGACAACGTCTACATTTGGAATATAATACTCTAAATGCGGCAATCCACGGCGCTATTAAATTTTTGGCAGATCTAGATAATCCTATGGCGTCATACATAAGTAAACACGCTCGTAGAATTACCGGCGCGTCTGCACAGCGTTCTCGTCAGCACTAACAAAATGAAACAACAAAATTGACAACCTTTTCTGCCCCTAGAAGCTGCATCATCCCTTCATAAACGAATAAGGCACATGCGTTAACAGGGAATGCACGTAAAAAACAAGGAGTTAGCCCGCGGAAGAATCCGACCGCTCCATCGTTGCAGTAGATGTGGCGTACAGTTGAAATGAACGATGGTCTCATGATGTTCAGCGATGTCGGTTTTGCAAGAGACCAATACGGGAGTGGGTGAGGATACGCCATCATTCGACTAGGGAAAAATGTTAGCTTCTGCGACAAAACCCTTTGTGAGAGAGTCCTACTTTTTTACATTATCTGCCGGAATAGCCATTGCCCAGAAAGCGAAAGAAGCCAATCCTCCGGACGCGAAGTTCGCGGCCGCAGTGCTTATCTGAAGAGATATGAATTAAATGTTTTTTGTAGCGGTAATTGGATGGAGTCTCCCGTACCTCGAAAGGTGTATCCTTGAGTTTTCCGAAGCCACGCATCAACGCCTGGTACATATGTAGTTAGTTTCCAGTCTTCCCGAGGTTATCCAAAGCTTATTCCGCATTAAAAGCACTGACCTCAAAAGACAAGAACATCCAAAAGAAATTGCTCCGAAATGCTAGGCTCCCGGCAAATCCTGACCACAAGCCCCCAACACCCTGAAGGGCAATGATTTGTCGAGCGCAATCAATAGAACTCATAAATTGACGGTCCGATACTAATCGTTGTGATTGAAGCTGAAGCTTTACTGAGTTCCAGACAGTAAGCTCGAACCACAGAAATGTTTCTAGGATGCGCTATACCTTTCAGAAGTTCGACTGGCGTGGCGATTAATGTACTTTGTGACGACGAAAAATGTGAACAATACAATTTAACATAGAGGAGTACTTTATTTCGAACCTTGTCCATCCAGCAAAAAGGCCTGCAAAGCCGTGGCCCAGCAACGTCAGGCGCGGTACACCTGTTTGTGGGGTTGGTTCTGATAGTGCTCTCTGACGCAAAAGGAACAATCGATAGTTGTGTAGTGAACCGAGGAGTAAGGAGTCTATAGCCGCCCATCCTACCGCTGGAGGTGTGGCTCCCTTGTATAACGCCAGTAATCCCTGCACGATGACGGGAAGAATTGAGCACTTTCATTCTGTAATGAATAGAAATATTTGATACTTCATTCCGAACAATTTTACGCAAAACGTCTATAGCTCCAGAATATGTACCAGGCGGCGAACACTGAAGGCGTGTTTTTATGGTATCAAATCTGGATTCAAAGGAAGTGAACGTTAACTATTGAAGGCTTCAATGGGTATGATACGATGATATAAAGGAGCTTACCCATGTCCCACGGCAACCTGCGAATGTAGAGCCGGTCAAAGCACTTATTAACAACTACCGGAAAGTATTAACCTTGGTTAGACCTTGAGCGAAAGGGAGAAGCTTTTAAAAGCACGAACAACACGAGACGAACAGGCACTGACCACTGCCGATACCAGCGAAAGCACCGACTAATCGAATATGGCTACTTCCTGCATCTTGTCCCATGTGTGCACAACAGAAATTGGGTATATGTATATGAGTTAGACTTTATGAGTGCCGAAAGTCGAGAGTCGGGAGTCGGGACCAGATTGATTCAAGCATTCGTGTTGTTGTGTTGTGTTTTCTCCTCAGGGACGATACGTTGTTGTCACATGACAAAGAGCAGTGCGGGGAAAGGTCACGGACTCATGGCAAGGTCACGCTTACTTACTACTATAATCAATGTCATGACCTTGAGTTGAGCACAGCCGTTATACCCAAATCTTAGTATGTCTTCCGACACGTCTCCACCTGCCGAAGAGAAACAGTGTAGAATATGTTTTGATGGTCTCGAAGCCCAGAGTGAATTCGGTCGTCTTATCCGCCCTTGTCTCTGTAAAGGTTCCATAAGTGTACGTCAAACTGCCACTGCTTTCATCCGTCGTCTTGCTCACTATTATCAGTATGTTCACGTTAAATGCCTTCAGAAGTGGAGAAATACATCTTCTTCTAAAAGCGCTTTTTTCGCATGTCCTCAATGCCACTATCGTTACAGATTCACTAGAACTAGGGTGTTGGGACTAGCCACGAATCCAGGTACTTCAGGTTTGAATACTGAATTGTTGACACCCTTATCCTTCACATTGCGCAGTTATAGTCGGTGGGATTTCGGGACTGTTGTTCACTTTGGTGGTTATGCTGGCATCCTACATAACGACCTATTTCATGAGCTGGTTCGAGGAGCCCAGCCTCCGATATTATTCTGGATTTTACATCTCTCCTCTGGAGGTCGCACAAGATCTAGTCACCGCTGCCTTCCGCGTTCTTCGAGATGGTGATATGTCTGATATCTTAGATGAAGACAAGATTTCCTTTCCTGCGTCAACTTCAATTCCATTCCACCCTACGCCACGACCAGTACCTGGGATTATCAAGCGCTTTATTAGACGCTTCATCATAGGGCTTCCACTTGTAGGCGCTGGATCTCTTGTTCACATGCTTTTGTCTCTCCAATTTTTGGGGCCAATTCAATGGATAGCCCGCTACCGTGGTAGCCGCAATCGGAGAAACAACAACCGCGATGTAGCCGCCCTCATAGTAGTTGGTTTGATCTTGCTAGGCGCACTAAGGTAAGTCTCAAGATTAAGAATTTTCATTCATTTACCTTAAAACACTCTACTACACACTAGAGCTTTGTATAAAGTATATCAAGTAACGCAAAGCTTGACAAAACGCATTTTATTACGAGCGGAAGATGCTGTGTTGGAAGTCAACTGATTCATCGCCTTATCGTCCATTTACATCTGTAACTTGCAATGTCTAAAAGAAACAATACATTATTGTTGATGGATATATACTTTGTATTGTATGTACTGGAATATGGAGATGTCACCAATACCGGCGAAGTTGGCGTTTCACATTTTCAAATGTAGTTCGTGTCTCGGTCCGACTGGCTTCGAGCTCGGCGACATATTGATCAATAGCAGTATCAATTCTTCCAACAGGGAATTCGCCGCGGCCAATGGACGACTGAGGTCGCATAGCTTCTTGGAGCCAGTCCGAGAAAAGAATAGCAATCTCTGAAGATATAGCTTGCACATTCGCTTGGTCATTGAATGGAGGTATCTGAATAACGGGCAGTAAGAGTCTGTACAACTTCAGTCAAACAGATTACTCACCTGAGATTCGTACATTTCATGGAATATATCCCAGATCTCTGTATATGGCACACCTGACTGAATCAACAATCTAGAAGCCCAGCCTGCGGGCACAGAATTCCTGTTGTTGAGCTTAAACCGGACCACCAACGTCGCGATATGTCCTGTATACAAAATTTAATATAAAATTATTCGGGATTGGAGCTAATCCAAACGTACGAAGAGGGAAAGCGCTTTCAGATGGATAAAATCTCTGGCCTAACGGAACTATGCGTCCCATCAAAAGATCCGCTTGAGTCGACGGGTCGGAGGCTTCCTGGAAGACTATACATATTTCATTTCATTCAGAATGTCGAACTGAGCTTAGGCAAATATTCTGACCTTCCTCGAAAATCTGGTTCCAGATCGGGCGCACGATGGTATCGTCACGATGTTCTGAGACGTGCAAGCACAGCAACTTTATAACGGGAAGATCAAAAGGAATAGCATAGTCTTGATAAAGCTAAAAATGTATTTATGAAGATACGTTCCTGAAGTAGCCATCGACTCATACCTCTGTCATAGTGAACAGCCGCTTCGTAAGGAGGTTAATCCGAGCCCCTACTTCGGGTGCATCGTCGATATGAGGGGCAAGGTGGTTGTAAACCTCCAATTGAACCCGTGCAACATCAAGCTTTTCTTCTAGATCTGTAAGAAAGGCTATTGCTGTTTCATGCCTGCCTCCGGCAGAGACGGGATGCGATTTTGCATTCGCAACAGCAAGCGTCAGATATTCAACACGAGCATCCAAGTCCAAATCGAACCTAATTTTATGCTGTTTAAATTACGTATGTGAAGGTAAATAATAATCACACACTGAGTTGATTCTGCCAAAGCCGCCAATACTTCTGCAGCCCTTAGAGGTTGACCGTTCTTTACATAAAATTGCCAAAGAAGCTGATATTTTTGAACTGTTGGAGGATCGCGTCTTAAATGAGCCTCCAAATATGGTGGTCGCATCTATTGAAGGAACTGTTAGCAAAGCCACTTGAAATAGGCATAGCAGTAGACCTCAAGCAAGTCATCGGCCAATCCACGACTTATAAGCCAGTCATATAAAGTCGAGTGAAACATTTCATCTTTGGACAAGAATGCAAGCTCGTATGCATGAGTCCGCACCGCTTCGGGTGTGTCTAGGTTGGAAGGCTCGCCAGACTCTTTTGCAGCATTACACTTGTCGTCGAATGCTGATAACGAATCCATAATGAGGTCATAACTCTGAAGGCGCTTTTCAGCGAAGTCGAAGCGATAATCATTGGCAGGGGTCCCACTATGCCAGTACTCGAGTCCAACATTATCCGGATCCATCACTTGAGCATAGACCAAGGGGAGTTCCACCGCGCCTATTTTAGATATTTATAAACGTATAGTATTATTTGACTGTAGGGTTTACCTTTGGCGTAGTTCAACTGTTGAAAATCGCCACAGATCTCTCTAAGCTTCTCAAAGTCCAAAATCCGTGCTCCTTTGATGAACAAGCTAATAACCAGTTAATGTTAGCCTGTAATAAAAGAGAAAACTGACCGTAGCGCCTCTGAAAGCCAGTTCTGTCGCTCTGTGGGGCTTCGAGTTTCGACAGCTTTCCGGACATTTTCTTTTGCCTTTTCAATATGATAAATATGCGAACTAGAGTGCGCAAGGGACAAACGTGCCTTATAAAGCATAACATCATCGGTACTGCAAAAAGACCCACACCTATTCTGCAAGACTTCGCTGATTGTATCCACCTGCAACCCAGGTAAGTAGTTACATACAAATCAATAAGAAATAAGAAATAACTTGCACTAATCTGTTGTCCAATTTGCTGGTCAATCACTACATTAACCAAAGCACGAGAAATAGTCATTCCATTCTGTGTTGTGATAAGGTCTTCGAATGTTTGTGAGGATATGAGCTTCTGTGTGCCAGTATCACATCTAATAAAAGGTCAGACGCTGGTAAGGACCGAGATCAAGAAAATTACTAACTGAGAAATGAGGTCACCAAGCCGATAATCATTCAGAAGCAATATGAAAGAAAGTGCTTCTATAGTTCTAGTGAGAAGTGAAAGTAGCTCGTTCACTGAATTTTGCTCAACCTGTGAATCAGGGTGAGAAAAAAGTAAAACTCAACCATGAGAAAGAGGTGTACCCTCCAAGCTTCCTGTTCTGTGACAGGAGTACGACTGGATGCCGGATCGCTAGGTGACGAGTGAAAAAGCTGAGGATTTTTGTCGAGAAAATCTTTTAGGCTAAATAGATTCTTTTGTATTGTAGTAAGTGTGACGTCTGAGATAGCCAGAACTTGTCCAGCAGGTCTAAAATTCGTTAGAACGATGATAATTCAGACACCAAATCTCATACCCTTGTGTGGTAACCTTTGCCTTCCAGAATGGCCTAACCAAGCGAGCGAAATAGAATGCTAATCCCTCTCTCCTGCCACTGAAAAGGGCTGTGCCCTGATTATCGCCTAGGAATGAAGTGAGCTACTGCGATACAAAAAAAAATAGTGGATAACCTACTGGTACCATATGTGACTCTTTCCGTCCATATTGGGCGCTCACCAAAATCATAGAAAGCCTGTTTGGCTACCGCAGCGATGTCAGCATTGATCATACTTATGGTATTCGATCCTTCCGCAGAATCCAAATAGGTGTTTCCGCTGGCGAGTGCAAGAAGCATTGAACACGTTTGGTCTCTACCAAAGCTATAATAATAAAACTTTTGAATCTAAGATAGATAGAAAACAGGTATTACAAACCTATCCCGCAACTGAATAATTGATTGAACATTTCCTTCGGATTGCAATTCTTCTAGGACAGCTTTCAAATAGTCTGTAGCTCTTCTCTTTGCCAGGAAGGTTAATCCAACATTTGTGAGAAGCATGAATTGTTGTGTAGATTCCCCAAATTGCTTGGACAATTCATTGATTACGGAAGGGGAAGGAGCACCTGCTGGTGTTGTGGAGACGAATGTGGAACCGTTGCCATTGCCCATGTTCGACCGGGGATAGACAGTAACGTTGCATATTCTGTCAATGGGGGGCGACTGTTACTCGTTGTTCCATTGTAGCTACCAAAGTGTTGAGTTTGTCCACTTTGAGCTACTGGGGCTACCTGACCTAGCGAGCCCATGCGCGTAAGGTCTGGAGCAAGACAAAGAATGTAGTCCGCTCCATCGGTGTCTCCTTGTTGTGTTGCGACAGTTAAGCCCTCAGTATAACAAGAGTGTTCGATGGATGATACAATATATGGTCGACTTGTGGCGACCGGCTGTACTTGTGGGCCGCCGTATGTAGCCATTGATGGACGATGAGAATTGTTTTGCTCGTCTGGATGAATCAAATTTGAAGGTGGAAGTCGAACATGTACTAATTGGAGAGAAGTGCTTGATCCACCTCCATAAGAATATCCATAAGAAAGAGCAGGGGCGAAGTACAAGCGTACTCCGTTTGTAGTGATAGCAATGAGTTGGACACCAGCCCTGGACTCTGAGGGCTTCATAGGATGTAACGAAATCACTTGGAAGCTTTGGGGAGTGATGGCAGGGGAGCCAGGTGCTTTATCTTGTGCTGCTTTATAAATGTTAGATATGGTCTGAACGTGTTGGATGGACTTCTCCGCAGCGGGTTTATATATGGAGATCGAATTCTTGAATGTTAGGGTATAGAAGCAATTCCTTTCGATATCAGACACTAAGGAAACGATCCGATCTAAAGACAGTCAGCATTTCCTCCCTGAACTAATGCACAAACTTGGCTTACCTTCACTATTTGAAGATGCAAATCTGGGCAATAAACTTTGGACACCACCGACCGAATGGTTAATTAGCTGAATGCGTTTCCCAAACCAGGACTCGTTTTCCTGATAATGTAGCTCGTATAAGTTTCCATCTTGCGAACCGCACATAAATATTCGACCATCCGCTGTACCCACTACGGAGGTCATCTCCACATCGGATGGAATAGCGAGATCGGTTGCGTAGAGCTTGATCTCCTTGCTTATTGATCCAGGACGTGGAGAGGTTGAAAGTCCAATAAGTAGGACTGATACTGGTGTACAAATAACAAGGAGTGAAGATATTTCATCAATGAAAAGACCGGACTTTGGTTTGACAAGAGCAACGTGAGTAATAACATCTGGCTGGTCTACGAATGATGATATTTCGTGTCTGCAGGTCTTTCAATAACGAATGGAATGAACAGATGTATATGACATACCCATCATTATAGTCCCACAAAAAGAGTTTGTGGTCAATGGTGATCCACACGCGTTCAATTTGTGGCATTATTCCCATGTTCGAAGTAACACTTGCACCTAAACCTGTGAGTTTATGTTCCAGAAACCATGTTATAAATGCGCACTGTCATAGTACTGAAATAGACCGTCTGGGATTCCAACGAAACGTCGCTTCTGGTACGGCACTCGGATATCATCAGGAAAAATGCTATACGATACAGACACCTGACCAGCTAGTACAGATTAGCAGAAGATAGTGGGGGTTGGTAGTAGCATACAATTTGTTATAGCTTCGCCCAAGTCAGGAATTATCTGCGCATCCTGGTTGAAGTGGTCCAATAAAACTCTGCTTGCATTTTGCAGGGCTGGAAGGTCAACAGAGGGAGGTTTCTGGGGTTGAACTTGACGCGTAGATATAATGTTTCTTCTCGATTGTGTATGTTCTGAGCCAGAATAAGATTGGGAGGCAGCAAACGTAGCAGCCATTGGACGGAAGCAGTGGTAAGTTGAACATTTCTTCCTTGAACGCGCCGCCTCTCAAGTGTACGTCGTGGGAAATATCACATGACTGGTCTTAGGTGCGGTCGCGGTAAAAGCAAAACTCGGCTGCTTCTCTCATGTCCCTAATTTAATAGCTAGCCGAAAATGCTCGTCAGACTGTCTCAAATCTCGCTGTCCCTTCGTCATTTTTCTTTTGCTGCTCCGATATAACCTTCTGATGGTTCACAAATCGGCCTTTCCCTTTATACGTGATTTGAGGCTCGATTTCATTCATCGTCAAGTCGTGCAAAAGATTTACGATCCCACATATAAATTCAACCTTCCGCAGCTGAGCGAGAAGATGTGGGATATTGTCTGTGGAAGCGACAACGAAATGGAACGTTTGGAGTTTGTCGGGGATGCCCTTATGAGCGCAGCAGTAGCAGAGGAACTGTACGCGGCATATAAGCAAATGAGTCCAGGGTTTTATACCGTCAGCCACTTTCAATTTTTATACTTTTATAATTTCAACTGACAAGACCTAGAGGACAAGCAGTGTGCTAACTGCCAACTCTACATTTGCCCATCTTATGCACAAGGCAGGATTCCACAACCTGGAAAATCCAGTGAAACCTGCTGGCGATGCATTTGAGACCATCATTGCAGCCTATCAAAAAGAATATGGGCATGATGTGTTTCGATCATGGTTGAAGGGATTCTTTTTGCCGCTAATATGGGTAGCAGGTGAAGCTCATCAAGAATATACGTGCGCAGGCTCTACTAAAATCTCGTGTCCATGCCGCTAATTTGAACATAGAGACGAGGCTGGTTTCCACAGGAATAGGAGTCATCCATCTCGGCCGTATTATAGGCAACGTAGTGAGTTGTGTGTGGATGTATATTGATACGGAGGCAGTAACTCAGACGCAAATCTAGGAGCCCCTCTTAGATTCACGCCGAAGAAACCAACGCTGATGAGAAAACGACTTGATGTTACTGTATCCCCTTCTGCGCAACACACTCGGCTTACCGTTACTTCAACATCAATCAACAGCCGCACTGATGAAAGTGAATGGGAAGACTTGGAGGAAATACCAGCACATACGTCATACCGCCCTGTAGCGGCCCCTTCCACTCCTAAGGCCGGAGGGAAAAGTCGGAAAGTGTACGACCTCGCATCTAGTATGCAAGAACTCTTGCGTAGTATCAAAAAGGGTTCACCATCAAGAATAGTGCTACAACCCGAAACTCCAATGCCTGCTACGAAGATGCGACAGTGTCATCGTCATATTGATACTGACGAAGAACTAGCGGAACAGACCTGGAAGACACCTTTGTTAGGCAAAATCAAAAATGGCATTCCAGGAAACGTATTAGCTGCAGACGATGACGATTCGGATATGGATATTTCAGATTGATAATACATAAGAAGTGATTACAGGTTAACTAGTCATTCCCATGTAAATTGATCATTAGCAACTACCCGCAACACTGCCCGATCGAGGTGTACAATACTATATATGTTCCCACGAGTGATTAACAGCCTTTGGGCGTGGGAATGACGTCTGTAACTTAGGTGCACCGCGTAACGCGTTTGAGGCTGTATTTTGATACTATCATGTAATGCCATGGCTGGATTGATGCCCACTCCTGGATCGTCAGTCTTTCCCCATTACCCTTTCTCTTCTGTCTTTACTGTATTTTGTAGTTCTTTAGTGAAGGATGCATGTCAAGAAGGGTGCATCATCCGATAATTTGGCGCAGACCTGGCTTGTACGACCCTCCTCCCAGGCTTTTCTGAGCACCTTGCGAAAGAAACAGGCTGAATCTTCATACCCTTCTCTCAATGCAGCAGATTTCACAGTCCCCGCAAAGGATTATGGTGGCGCAGGTGATAATCCCATACCTAGGAGCCGTTCTTCCCGCCGAAGCGTATTGGACCTAGGACGCCCGAGCAGCCATTTCATAAAAGGGAAGATTGTTAACAAGTCTTCATTTACTAAACGTATGTATAATTCTCTTTATAACCAAATTAGACATCTTAAATATGCAATAGCAACCTTCAAATGGATGCGGGGAGAGCTCATTGGAAAAGGCAGTTATGGGAGAGTTTACTTGGCACTAAATGCGACCACCGGAGAAGTAATGGCAGTCAAGCAGGTTGAATTACCCAGGATTGCAAAGGATCTCAGGTATTCAGAACAACTAGATGTTGTGCGGGCCCTGCGGTCAGAGAGTGACACATTACGCGATCTGGACCACCCTAACATTGTACAGTATCTGGGATACGAAGAGAATGCAGATTGCTTAAGCATGTAAGCACCATCATACCTCCCACTTAGTATGTGGGTTGCTGACTAGCCAAAGCTTCCTCGAATATGTTCCAGGTGGAACTATAGCGAGCTGTCTTCGGAAGTATGGAAAGTTCGACGAGAATATAT
Organism: Cyathus striatus; assembly: GCA_025738555.1. Classification (NCBI taxonomy): domain Eukaryota; kingdom Fungi; phylum Basidiomycota; class Agaricomycetes; order Agaricales; family Nidulariaceae; genus Cyathus; species Cyathus striatus. The sequence continues at coordinate 891,116 of JAOVFP010000024.1, read as the reverse complement.
CAAAGTCATTTACAGCACAAATCCTCAATGGCCTTGAATATCTTCATTCCAAACAGATTCTTCATCGGGTATGCTGGTGCAAGTATTATAATCCTGTAATTACTGATGAAATTTTCAGGACCTTAAGTCCGATAATATTCTGGTCGAAATCAACGGCTCATGCAAAATTTCGGATTTCGGTATATCAAAGAAGGCAGAAGGTCGCGCCTTCACGGGTATGAAAGGAACGGTGTATTGGATGGCACCTGAAGTCCTTGATTCTGATGGAAAGGGATATGACTCAAAGGTGGACATATGGAGTATTGGCTGTATCCTGCAAGAAATGTGGACAGGCAAAAGGCCTTGGAGTGGAGAAGAGCTTGTAGCAGTGATGATGAAGGTTTGCTTTGGATTATATCGATTGGCACCCACCACTAATTCGCCTTTATAGCTGGTCTTTGACAGAAAGCCACCTCCCCTTCCATCGCAAATGAAGCACAGCCTTTCAGCGAATGCGCTTGAGTTTCTGGAGCTTTGTTTTCAACCGTAATTTTTTTTTTCAATAGTGATATATCATGTCTTTTAACGCATGATACAGTGATCCAACACGTCGTCCCTCGGCAGCGCTATTGAAGAGACATCCCTATCTCAGCTTGCCTACAAATTGGGTATTTCCTGCTTTCGAAGAGGTGGGATACTCCTCTTCATTGGCGAGACTAAACTCTTTGCGCAAACTCGGAAAGGAGACTGGAACAGGAGGTGCCGAAATCGACAATGATAACTACGAGTATGATTTAGCAACAGCAAGGCCAAACCAGAGGACATACCTAGTACCATCGAGTATTCAGAGAACTCTCCCTCGTCAACCTAAGGTCAAGCGTGGACCCAGTCCACCCCTTGTCACTATAACGCCTCCTGGATCTCCAAAAAAGAACAGTGCATCTACTGACTGGGTAGTTGGAAAGAAAAGTCCGTATGCTGCCTCTGAAAGCTCTGGAAGCCGTAGCAGAACTTCTAGGTCTTCACGGTCCCGCAGGAAAACCTACCGTATAACGAATCCAGATGGCGATTCTGATAATGATGAAGCAAATAGAAAAAAAGTGCAGCGTCTACCATTTACTTATAATCCACCTCCCCTACCTGAGTTAGGCCCTCCAGTTCCCTATTCATCAGCACTTGATGCTCCCTCAACGTTCACCAGTAGCTTATCACAACATTCCCTAAACTCATACCTAGAGCGTATTGGTCGACGTCGTACATCTCGGTTATCCCGGTCTACGTTAGGGACTACAAAATCTCGGCCTACCCATCGTGCAATGGAATATGAGGAAATACAAGAGAGTATAATGAATTCAGATAGTGACCTGAAACCACTACCGCTGGGTCTATGTGGAAGAAACCTCCAGTAGACTTGGTTCCAGTGAGATACAAAGAACCCCGCTCGCCTGTCGAGGATCGATTATCAAGACTCACTGCAAGGCTTAGTCTTTCAGACAGGCATGGCGAATCTTGGGCCCCAAGACCTCATGTCGAAGACGTTGTGCAACATTTGGAAGAATTCTTCCCTGACCACAACCTTGATCAAGAGGTCGGCGAAGGAGGATCTCGTATTCCGGGATTATCGCTGGCACGAGCAGGAGTAGCTAGAGGAAAGAGTATTAGGAAAATGGCCGAAGAACAAGTTAGTCGTCAACAGACAGATCCCACGGTTTTAAGGAGGAGAACACAGCTATGGGACAGTCGATTACAGGAGTTGAAGTGATATATTTTAGATTGTAGCATGTTTTAAAATTCCTGTTAAATAATTATCTTATATAATGTCTATACTTAATTTCGTAACAAAAGCAAGAAATCGTTATAAGCAGCAGATACATATTACACAGTTCTAATCAAGTGCAATACTAAAAACCCTCGGCTTGCCGAACAAGAGATTAAAAATGCTCCTTCGCAAAACTAAACTCTACATTGGGTCCACTGTGATGAACAGCGGCATCCTTGATCGCTTTGGCCAGTGCGCCTGGTCCACAGAAATATGTCTATTTTCTGCGTGAGTGACATCAAATAAGATATATGATAATTTCATACCCCAACTTTTGTCTTCAATTGAGATCGACTGCCAGGTAGATACTGTCCCGACTCGATTGCTTGCTTCATCTGACCGAAGATACCCATCCAGTCTGGCCTTCCGAACATGGTACGGGAACGAAGAAGCGTCAGGGGATCATATTCAGCACCTGCATCGTTGACAGCGATGTTCCAAAGCATATCTTCGTTGATCTTCTGCGTAAGATATATATTGATGCGTAGGAAGTTGGCTACATAGAAACCGTTGATATCAGCGACGTCAACACATGGGAACATAGTAAACTTACGATCTGCCTGGGCTTGTTCCACCTCCTGAAGCAACGTCTGGAACCAGCCAAATGAAGGAGCATCGCGACAAACCCAGAAGAACTCGACGCGGCGAAGAGTACCCAATTTGCCTTTCCGTTGCATGTACCAAATATGCTTCAAGATGGATGCGAAAGGGGTAACACCAATACCAGCGCCAATCAACACAGCAACTTCAACGTTAAAAACGTCCTCTGCAGGAGCGCCATATGGGCCGTCAATACGTACAGCCGGAAGCGTGATTGAAGATATGGCAGGATCGATCTCAACGAAATCGCCTCGAAGTTGCCCGGTCTTCTCAGACTTCTCTTCACCCTTCATGGCAGCTTGGGTCATGGCTGCGACAACGGAGGGACCTACGCCCATGCGCTCCCCAAGAGCATGAGTCCAGTCGCCAACTTGACGAATGTGCACGGAAACGTAGGGATCTTCGGGGGCGGATGTGATGGTGAACTAGCGTGGATATTAGCTAATGAATAAGCATAACAGCAGCTGGCTGTACGTACAGGGTGCCACTGAAAGCGGGATAACTCGGGGATCTGTATAAAGAGCCACTGACCGGCAACGTATTTAAAGCTTGGCTTGACAATACGCAGCTCCATGGCACCTGGTAGCAAAAGTTAGTGTTGGACGACCATGCTGAAGTGGAATAGCATACCACTGGGGTGAACAAGAACCTTGGAGAGACGAGTAGGTCTGCGGGCCCGGTACTCCCTCCACATGCGCTCGCCGAAGTAGATAATTCCAGGCCAGATAGTAAAGCGCCAGCTGAGATATCCGAGACAGTGATCAGTGGAATAGAAGGGGAAGTAGGGCTGAAAATCAGGTTCAGCGGTATCACGAACAAAGCATCCGGTAGCATGGGTGTAGAGGCCAATCATGAAGAAAAAGCAAGGTGGTGAGTGTACCAGAAAGCCTCAAAGCACTGTTGACGAATTTTGTGGTGGGCAGTGGTGTACATAAGAAGCATGATCAAAAGCATGAAATGGCCAGTGATTCCACCTGGCTGAGTGTAATGGATTTGGAGGGCTATCTGTTTGCGGATTTCTAAGGAAAAGTAAGCGCAAGGAAGGAGAAGAGTGACAACAGAGGACATACGAGTGCGTTCAACGTTAATAAAGTTGACATAGTGAGCGGTGGTATGGACCATTGCCCAGAATGCCATGGAGTAGGCGACCTGCCTGTGGAACCAGATATTCTCGTCGGCAGGGAACAACCAAGTGAGCTTTGGGCGGACAAAACGGATGATATTGCGCAACATGGGGACGAGGATGAGACCTCCATCGAAAGCAAGCACCAGACCTGCGCCACGAGAGATCCAGACGGACCACTTGAGAGTGTTGAGACCAGCGAGGCGGTGGTTCGTTGCCTAGTGGGAATTAGAGGATGTAAGGGGTACACTGGAAGGTACATACCTGACTGTACCAGCCGTAGGCGAAGAAGAAGAAATGGAGACCATAGAAGACGACATTGAAGACGAGTCGTCGTGGGGTAAGGAACTCCCTGCGGAACCAAGAGATCATGATGTGCTGCGGTGTGTGATGGGAATAAGCGAGTCCGGGGCCGGCCAGACGGAAAGAATGGAGAGAAAAGAAAAGAACGTAGCCAGACGAGAGAAAGTGAAGGAGAGGACGAGGAGAGAGAGGACGAGAAGGAGGAGGGGCGAGAACAAGAGGACGAGCGGACAAGAAGGATGTGAGAACAAAGGTAAGTATGTAAGGTAAAAATGTAGCGCTGTCGTTGCCCGCTATTCTGGGTCTGTTGCCAACTTTCTTTTCTTAGTCTCTCTTCCCATGTCGGTCTCGTCGGTATATTGCTTGTCATCCTTCCATAGCAACCTTCCAGTCCACACATCATTCTATTCTATCTGCCACTCCACATACATATGTTATCCTACATCAACACAACCATGCCCCTCTAGTATCTACTCCTCGTAGCGATACGCAACCATCGCCTCGATTCGGTGAACATCCGTGCTGAAGCTTCGCATCTTCACCTGCTGGCTCTTGCTTGCCTCGATCGCAAGCGGATCTGTATCCACCCATTCTCCAGCTGGCACATCCGCCGATTCAGATGTGTACGCAAGGATATTGAACACCGTCGGTTCCTGGATCACTGGGAGATACGTGACCATGGAAATGATCTGCTTTAAAATAGCTCGGATTTCTGACTGTATCTCTGCCTCCGGCTTCGGTGCACGTCTGTCGACATGTTCAGTTCACTAAGCATCCCTGCTCGCCTACTTTCATCTACTCACGCCTCTGATGAATCAGTGGAGGGTTCCACCAGCTTGATGTCAAACACCCAACGTTCCAATGGTGTCCGTGTGTCCTTTGATATGATGGCTAGCACAAGTTGCGTCACAGAGCCCGTAAGCAACCACTCTGATCATCTCATGTTATAAATGCCACTGCCTAAAGATCATCAACTGTACACATACTTTGCACTTGTTTCAAGATACTGGAAGCTATGTGAGATAATTACCCATGTCATCTAGAATGAACACATACCGGTCGAGATAGTTTTCTAAGGCGAGATCCTGCGTAACCAGGACCGTTTGCCCATACTTTTTGACCATATGGAAATCATCCGATGGGTATACTTCCCGCTGAAATAATATGCTGCCCATTATCGTTAGTTTGAGCATAACGCATTCATGTAGTGTGTCCTACGTATTGACTGCATATTTGAAAAACTCTGTAACGAGAGCTGTGGATCCTTTTAGCGTTATAGCTTGACGATTTGCTTGCTTTGTGGCCATGTTAAATGATAGGAAGGAATGGGACAGAAAGAGATGGGGAATTTAAAGGTCTGAAGTGTGGACGCGTCCGACGAACAAAAGCACTTTGAACCATACACGTGGGTCACGTGACCGGATCTGAGTCGACTGCTAACTTAAACTTGAGCTCGAATAATGTCGACACATTGAATGGACACATTCAGAAATTATTCCTAGGGCCAAGCTGGAAGCTGTTGAGCAGACACATTTTGACATATTCAGTCACTAACGATATCCCTTTACTGTGTCTTTAGGTTCAGCGCTATCGAAACTTGCGTTCTGAGTACTAAGATCTTCTGCAACCTCCAACCATCGCCATGTCTTCTCAAATATCAAACCCCACACCCCCTGCGTCTTCCCAGTCTCCGGCCGTTACATCTCCGACAAATCCTCCAGCAGAAGCTACTTCATCGAATATGTCTACTGCGGAAACTATTGTCCACGATTATCTCGTTTCAAGAGGACACTCTGCAGCCGCGAGAGCGTTTCGTGAAGAACTAGAAACTAGCTCTCCAGTAGACAGAGGAAAGACTGTTGAAACAGTCAGTGCAGAAGAACTCGTCAAATCTCTTGCTGTATTCGCGCAGAAGCCCTCAAAACCAGGTGAAAATATCCTCAAAGATTCTGCCAGTGTTCTGCAAGAGCTTTCAGCTATGGGAAACTCTGCAAGCATACAGAGTTTAATATCGAGCATTGGGTCTGTTGGGGCTGAAGAGTTGCTGTCGCTCGATCCTACCGATAAGCAAGAAGGCTTTCGGGAGCTGGAGGCGTGGGTGGACGGCTCACTTGACATGTACAGAGTACGTCAGATATTTCTTCTACTTTCAATAGTTACTTTTAACATGGTCGATAAAGCCTGAATTTCGACCAATCCTATTTCCGATATTTTGCCATTTCTACCTAGACCTGATTCAGCATGGTTTCAAAGACGCGGGTATGCAGCAATGTGTTTGATGCTTTCTGGCGTTGATATATATTCCTTTTGACCAGCACTTCGTTTTTTTTCCACATTCTCAAGTTCAATTTCATTATCTCATTCTCACACAATACACCATCTTTCCACTCTTCTTCTGCCCATACATGTTCAGAACGACGAGCTCGCCCAACGATTTCGTAATGAGAAATATGCCATACGAATGTCGCGCTCTGGATTTGGTCTTCTGGTTGGATGGCTAACAGAAGGTATTGGTGGAGAAGCCTTAGGTAGTGGAGAAGGTTTTACTGGAGAACGTGGAAAGCGCGGTCGAGCAGCAGTTATGAGAGTTGTGAACAATCATCTACGGTTCGACGGTACGTTATTTCACGAATTCAGTTTCTATCAAAAGGAATAATATTGGATTGATAGTTACATCCACGAACCCAACTAATATTTCACCACACTCATGGGAGGAATCGACCGGGTTGCTTTCATCTTTAATACCCCAATCTGGCACTGCATCTGGAGGCAAGAGTTTGACAGACCCACAAGCTTTTAATTCACTAAAGAATGACCTGAAGCTTGGTCCCGCCCCGATTTCCGACGATTTACGGGCAGAAGCAGAACGTGTGCTTAGGGAGCAGGCAATGGTTGACAGGGACCTCACTGCGCCTTTTGATATTCAGTTCTCCCGTCCACCTGTCCTTCCGGGGGTGGTTTCGCCAACGGAGGCAGATATGCCTCCCAGACCCCCTTCATTCAAGACAGTAGACGTCGAAAGGGAAGTACATGCTGTACAAGACATGAGAAAGCGCATTCGCCTGGAACCAACAGTTCTGGCTAATGTAGACCCTAATTCATCCCAAGCGAATAGCCTTCGAGCGAGAGCACTGCCAAGTATCTGTACATATACCCTACATGATGTGGCAGAAGGGTGCGTCCAATGTTTTATACCTAATCATACCGAAAAATCATCATAGCATAGGTCACCATGTTGCACATTTTCACCGGATACATCTCTTATGGCCGCTGGGTTTGCGGAGAGTTATATTCGACTGTGGAGTCTTAACGGCGAACGCTTACGGGGGCTTCGCAGTGATTTTGTAGCCGGATCTATCAAAGATAGTTAGTGATGCAATTATTTCACTAGCTGTTTCTAATTGGACGAAAGGTACTTCCCTTCAAAAAATACGAGAAAAGAAAGGCAGTACGACGAGAAAATTGATTGGACACAGCGGACCTGTGTACTCTGTTGCGTTTGACCCTTTAGGCGGATCTGCTGCGCCTCCCAAGTATCTTCTCTCTGCCTCCGCTGATGCTACAACTCGACTCTGGTCTTTGGACACGTTCACAAATGTTGTTGCATTCAGAGGCCACGAAAATCCAGTCTGGGATGTGAAGTGGAGTCCCATGGGTATATATTTTGCAACAGCTAGTCGCGATCGAACCGCCAGACTTTGGTCTACAGATAGAACGTCATGCCTCAGGGTATATGCCGGGCATCTTAGCGACGTCGAGGTAAGCGTATCCCATAACCTTCTTTCGAATTGTCTTATCGCATCGTTTCCAGTGCGTACAATTCCATCCGAACTCCCTTTACCTTGCCACAGGTTCCAGTGACTGGACTGCCCGTCTTTGGGATGTTCAGCGCGGTTCTTGCGTTAGAGTTTTTATAGGACATCAGGGTACGATTGGCTCCATTGCTATAAGTCCGGATGGACGATATGTTGCGACGGCTAGCGAGGATCTCGCCATTAATTTATGGGACATTGGCTCTGGAAAGAGGATAAAGAAGATGACCGGGCATACATCTTCCATATATTCTCTCTCGTTTAGTGCAGAATCCAATCTTTTGGTCAGTGGAGGTGCAGATTGGACGGTTCGATGCTGGGATGTGAAAGGAACTGGAGGTCGTCGAGAAAAACCTCGTGAAAATGGAATTGCAGAGAATGGTTCAAAAGAATACGAAGATGACCCTATCGAATCGTAAGTGATTTTTAACTTGGTTATAAAAATATTTGATTTAGTTTATCTGTAGTACCGATTTGCTGGCCACCTTCCCGACTAAACGAACGCCGATAACAAACGTGCAGTTCACTCCTCGCAATCTATGTCTCGTGGGGGGCGTATACACTCCTCCTGACTCTCGCTGATTACATTTACTGGTTGTCGTGCGTAATTGAACTACTATAAGAATCATATTTTATCTGACAACGTCAACAGTTCACAGTGTATATTACTATTGTATGTAAACGAGTCATTGCACATTTCCTGTGATTTTCTGTGCTATCTTTCGCACCTGCATCAGTTGATTGCTTGAATCGGTGTAGCCCAGTACGATGGCGATGGTGTTTATTACAAGTGTACGGTTGGCCTCGCACACGATCTCTTTCTGTTTTAAGGCCTTTTCTATGAGCTGCTTCGTATCTGGGGGAATACATCTGCAATAATTGTGGATTAGATCAGGGATAAATCTGTAGCAAGAGAACTCACGAGATACTGAGAGGAATGGTCTCGGCGTGAAGATAGCTCTGTGATGATGGCTGCTCCTGCGAACTGGCTTCCGAAAACGATGGCTCATCTTTTGGATATTGTTTGCGCGGGGTCTGTGTATATATATTGTACGATTGTGATGAGTAGTAGGAACTTTCGGAAGATTGACTAAAATCCTGTGATGATGGCTGAAAGTCCGCGTCTTTCTCGTCCCTCTAATTATAAGAGGTATGTAAACACTGCACACTCATATTAACATTGACACACCTCAGTTTCGATAATTGAAATTTCTTTGTCGTCTGCTTCAATTTCTGCTCTCTGGGCTTCCTGTTCATCATCAGGAGCTAAATAATCAAGAGAGAGATACGTAGTAGAATGTCTGTTCATTAGAATAACAGGCGGAAGGGGATATTGTTGGTGAAGTACTATCATATCGAGTTTTTAAATACCAGTCCTTGGCTGCCAGTGGCACGCCACCGTCAATGCCACATTGTTACTACCAAGTACTAAGTAAATGCAAACTAAAGGCGCTATGATGAAAGAAAGAAGAAACAATATTAGTGCTATGAATGAATGGATCAATGGGATCTCGACGACAGGGTTCGTCTATCATTGCGGAGGTCGCTGCATGTTCTTTCTCTTGTCTTTCTCAGAATATGAATGTTGTAGTACTTATAATGGAAAGGGTTTTAAAATAGATTGACTCGAGAGGCACGTGACGGATAATTGGGTTCGCGGTTGGTGAGTGGATTTCGACCTCGCCTCAGACCTGCCGCTTGCTTTTGGCTGCATTTCTTTCTTACCTTTGCCGTTCGCCTCGCGTGCGCCCTTTCTTGCAGTTCCTAGCTTCTTTACGAAGGCTACCATTGCTGCTATTCATTAAAGGTGTGCTCCTAACCCCTAGTTACTGTTTAAGCGTTAACACACCGACGTCTTTCGCTATCCGTTCCCTCGCTAGATGGATGACAATATGGAAATAGATACAGGTAGTAATGCCCATACTGACTCGCATAACCACATACAAGATGTGCAGAGCACATCTCTTGACGCCCCTGCTACCCAAGGTATATCTTCCAGAATGTACTTGGTTCTTTAGTTTGTTTTACTAACGCGCGCTTGGTTATGGTTCAGTTCCATCCACGCGTGATAACTTCCGCGATATACAAGTGAAGGTTCACATTAGACGACCAGAAAGAGATTCCTGGGTATATCTAGGGAGAGGAATTGTCACACAAGAAGTCATCGGCCACTCTTCTCGTGTTGGTTAGTGCATGGTGGGTTACCTGACCACTTAAGCTTACGAATGACATTTAGTGGTTCGAACTGTATCAACCGGAAAAGTCATGGCTACCTTCAGCGAGGTTTGTTGCGTATCGTTTTATGGTAATCCCATATTGACATAGATAACCTCGGCAGTCGTCTGAACTCCAGGCTGAGAAACGGGGAAACTTCGTTGTTATTGGATGCGTTGAAGGAACACGGGTAGTTTCTTGGTCCCTTAATGTAAAAGTCATTTCCATGATAATCTCAACATTCTCTAATGCGTATTTAGGCGTTAAACAATTCTGAGACGCTTCGCTTGTTAGCAAGTATCGAGCTTGCATGTTATAGGTGTAAGCAAGCCATACAGGACCCACGTTTACATACCAAGGCAAGGCGCAAAGTTGAACGTATAATCAAGGAAGATAGACGAAGAAGACATCGTCGTCGCAAGGACCAAGAGTCTATGATTGACGCCTTCGCACGCCAAAATATTGGAAACGAATCGGCACAGCCTGAACCTGGTCCTCCAATAGCACCGTAGTTGTTTAGGTAGAACATGTTATATCGATGTCCCGTTCAGCTTCGTCATTAGGCTATAATATTGTTGTAACTCGTCTGCTTCGATTTATCTTCTTGTATGTATTCTCTAGATTTAACATCGTCTATTTCATACCGTATCAGCGAAAACAGGGCTGCGTATCAGTCGTTATACTATGGTGGCATCCCATTTAAATATAGTCCAAGAATACAGGATATTACATTTTACAAACTAGTAAGGTTTTTAGATATTTCTGAGCTCCCGCTTAGTAAATGAACTCGTGAATTAATTGACGTTAAAGGAGAAGGGGTCTGTCCGTATGATAATAAGTCGGGAATAGGAGCACGACTTTCTGAGTATCGTGGCGGTAGCTCGATAGGAAGTTCCATTGATTCTGTAATGTCCGTATGAACTATAATGCGAGCCGCGGAAGTACTTTCAACAGGACTAGTGGAGTTATTCGACATCCCGAGTGGTATGCTTCTTGATCTTTTCTGCATCGACGACATGACACTACGATGGAGATCAGAACTGGCAGGACTGGTTTGCCAACCTTGAGTCGGATAAGAAGCAGACTCTGGACTAAGGTGCGTATTTTGAAAAGAAGAGCCTGAATTCTCAGCTGATAGAAATGGATCTGCGGCTGAAGACGTTGATTGATGTGGTAGAGATTCGGCATGATTCGTCGGCGAATGTAATAGAAAAGGCGTAGCAGAATAATGCTCTGGAAGAAGATACATTGTCGGTTCCGGTGCTTGAGCTCCAGCGGGATCATACGTGAGATCGATGTTCTGCAAATGACTATGTCGCCTTCGTCTGAAGCAGCACACACAGGCCAGTAGCGTAGCTAATGCTAGGCACGCAGAGCCACCCACTGATACTCCAATAATTAAGCCAAGGTTAGAGCTATGGGGAGTTGTTTGAGATGGATTCGACGTCTCACTCGGTGTTGCGCCCGAGGATGTCGATGTAAGACACGAGGTATCGTCGGAAATCTTTGTTACGCGGATGCTTGAAGTACCACCATTCCTGCCTTTTGAATCAACCATAGAAAAAGTGATAGGCGTGCCGGCGGTAACATTCGGTAACCAAGTAAAGGAGTCGCCAATTGGTGGATATAGATAAAATGATTGGCCCAGAGGTATTAAAACCTATGATGAAATATGAGGACCACGTATTAGATATTTAATAGGGAGCAGGAAATAGGTCTTACAAGAATAGATATTGGCTGAATTGCTCCATTATATTGCGTAAAGGGATACGATCTACGCTGGAAATCAATATTAATCTGAAGCAGAAGTACAGTGCATCTCTTACTTGCATTGCGCCAGATCATCATCAAGTGAGAAAAAGAAATCAACTCCTGTCAGATCTATCAAACGTGAACCCACTTAAAGAGCAACCTTTTACATACCTGGATCGGTGAGATTACAGGAAACACCATACACAGGATCGCCTACAGTTGAAACGTCTGATATCCCACCTGCTGTTACCCCCGTCGCGTCAGACATGGCAAAAAATACCCTTTGGTTCACTGCCAGCTGAAGTTGCGTAGAGAAATTCCCTTGATTTTCCTGAAATGCATCTGAGGGTATACTGATATTTCGAGTGGTGCCACCCGGCTGTGATGCAACCCAGGACGGTTATTGTTTGCACCCTTTCACGAATAAAACGGTGACTCGCCGGCACTATAATCAGTCGAAATGGTGGCTGACCACCTGTTGAAAAATGGTCAACGGCAACCCTACAGGGGAAAGATCTGGATATTACAGACCTTCCCACGAAACCGTCAGATTATCGCATTGCGTAGGCTTTGAAACTTGAAATGAAAATGCATTGCAAAAGGTTGTAAGCTGAAAGAAAACGAAAGTGAGCTGAACGAATGCATGGTGTTGTCTGAACCACATAATCATAAAGAAGGTATTGGCGGCGCCGCACGAGAGTGCTTATGCAAACAAAGGTAAAGTCGCCGTCTTGGCTTTTGTTACGAAGAGTCAAGCTTCAAGCTAGAGCGGAAGCTGATGGTTGCAAGAATAGCCTGCGCAGTGGGACACATCTTTATTGCCCACAAGTGCGCCTGTACGCTTGGGTTACTTAAGACCTTCCAAACATGTTCCCCCCTTTCACAGAAATGTTTACAACACAATAAGCACAAACTATTAACAGGCGGGGTATACTAACTTATATTCTCCCTAAATAAAATATATCAAGTACAGGTGATATCAAAATCGAATGAAAGGGCAAGAAAACAGTGAATAGAGAACGATCGTGTCCAAACGCTTCGCGTAAACAATACTACATGCTATGCTGATATTGCTGGAGGGGGATCTTGCCATGGGTTCGGCGCAGGTAAAGACGGGTGCGTCGAAGAAAGCGAATGTGTGGTAGTCGAAAGCACTGCAGGATCCAGCCCTGCAGATGGTGCCCGCCGCTCAGAGTATTGTGGAGGTAGCTCGACAACTTCCTCCTCGATTTCAGAAGGAACAACATCTTCAAGGTCGGTGTGTAGTATAAAGCGTGATGGCTTATATGTAGTGTTACCCGCCATCGCGGCCTTACGCTGTGCGGTGGACATCGAATCACGCGAAGAGGTGTTACCAGCGGGTTGTTCAAATTGATCAAATGGTTCTATAATACCAGTCGCTGACGTTGTTTGAGATGGCACAAAAGGATTGAAAGGATCATCTTCGCCTTCCGACCGTATGGTTCTTGGAGGCGGAGGGTATGCTGCCAAATGAGGAATGGATGGTGGATATCGAGAGGCAGTATACTGCGATTGACGATCGTACTGAGATGGCGCATACTGTGAACTATTGTATTGGGAAGGAGGATTATCTGAAAATGGATCGCTGTCATAAGGGAGCCCTGCATTCGAGTGATTGTATTGATCATAGCCAGGTGTGAATGCAGCAGTCGAATTGACGTCCATACCTCCGTACGGGTGCATGGTATGATTGTGCGGGCCGGAAGTAAGGTCGAGTTCAGACTGCATTCGACTATGCTGTCCGCCGAAAGCACCGCCGGTACTGCCACCCTCTGCCCTTCCAGCCCCAGAAGAATAACCATCTCCTTCTCGCCTTTTTCTCAAGCAAAACAGGCCAAGAGTGATAACAACTGCGAGAAATAGCAGCGCACCTATAACGGTGCCTGCAATAGCTCCAATCGAAATGTTGCCATTACCGGCTGCGTCTGTTGTAGATTCAGATGGGGACGAGCTCGTAGTGCTAGTGGAGTCAGAGAATGTCAAACTGGATTTAGACGTAGTGGATGCTGGTAATGCACTCGTAGAAGATGGTGATGAAGCGTCAAGGCAACTGCTGTCGTCTGATATACCAACAATCTTCACATCGGAGCTGCCACCTTGGCGTCCTTGAGAATCAGTCATGACAAACATGATAGAGGTTCCACGGGCAACATTAGCCACCCATGTGAACGAAGTCGATCCCGCGGGAGGGTTAAGAACAAACGGAGTACCTGAAGGTATAATGCCCTAGCAAAGGAAATGAGGAGGAAGTTGCAAAGAAAAAATGCGAGCAAGAGTTTACATAAATAGTGACAGGTTGAATGGCCTGATCATATGCACTGACGACGTATGGTCTAACCTGAAGGTTACAAGAGTTCCCAGGAGAAGTAAAAAGACAATGTACCTGCACTGTGTCAACGCAGAGTTGAGCTCAAATTGAAACGCGACTCCTGCAGCAGGATTTTAAAATACGGTGTACGTAAACTCGAGGACAACGTACCAGGATCCGTAGTGTTACAACTCTGACCGCCCTCTGACTCCCCGACTGTCAAGATATCTGTACTACCGCCAGTGCCAAAACCAGTCGCATCCGACATTGTAGCGACAAACTGCTGCTTTTCTGGAAAAGCGAGTTGGAAAGAGTACGAACCCTGTCCATTGTTGAATGCATCGGCGGGAATTGAGATGTTTCTCGTCGTCCCAAAGACCTAAGATAGGATGAGAGAAATGATTGGGCGGGGGAATGAGACCGATTACAGGAAAGAGAAGTAGCTGAAATGGTGCAGTACCGCCTACGAGAGTCTCAGAGACCGTAAACGAACTGAAGAAAGATCACGCACCGCTCCAGGTGATACTAAGGTTGTCACATTGTGTTGCATCACCGACTGAAAAGCTGAATGCATTTGCGCGCAAGAGGAAGGGGGAGGAAGAAAAGCGAAGAAAATAACGAATACATGAAGGGATAAAGTTAAAGAGTGGAGAGGTAAAAGAATGAAGGAAGGAAGGAGAGGAAGTAAACAATACACGTCTGAAGGGATTGTTGTCAACTGGAAGATAGAGTTGGAGCGTGCAATTTCAAATATATCCACTCAACCGATCAACCGCGCGCGCCCACTAATTACTTATCGCCGTCTGTCCAATCATCCTCTCCTCCTCTCCCTCCCTTACGCTACTTGTACCATATTTCACTGCTACATTATCCTATTCTTCCCATGCTATCATGTGGACTGTCATCGCACACACTGCCAACTGATTTTTGAAAGCAGCATCATGTCAACCGAAATCACACCCGTCATGGCAGCTGTTAGTGCCAGCCTGTAACAATGCTCATCGAGTCCTTGTTGCATTACTCAACTCACTACAGTGTTACTACCTACTCGTCCCAGATCTGTTTGGACACCTCTACAAGTAAACTCAACTTCTTTCGCTCATCCTAGAGGGAAATCGATCGTAGTGTCCTTCTCTCAATGACAGAATCAGCACTTACCTCCTCTGTGACCGGGTTCCCTTCCCAGACTGAAGCAAACCCGCATTGTGTGCTTATGCAGAGCCTAGCAATGCGATTTAGTACGCAGAATACACCTGGGCTTTTCAGTCTCACTGGTTTAGGGCCTCCGCTTTCGAGCGCCTTGGGCTGCCACCCATCAATGCCTCTGCCGCCTCAAAAATACGTGCTTTGAGTTCTTCGGCCGATTCAAGCTATAATCTCAAGTCAGCCATTGTGTTTCAACCAGCGGCCGCGAAATACAAACTTCAGGCTTCTTGGTTGTTACCAGCCCAAGCACCGCAACTTTATTGGGAGGGAAGTGTTTTAACGGGCCGAAGTCGCCTGCACGTTCGGTATCGTATTCAAGCTGTTCCGCGATAAATGAGTCGCTATAAATAGTGAGTAAGGAGAATCATACATAGAATGTGTCAACATTCAGGCTGTTGAATACTTTCTTTGCAATGCGAGTGTAACCCCCTTCCGAGAAATGTATACCTCCCTTAAAGTACATCATGGTCGTGAAAACGTTCAGTCACGTAGAAATATTTACACTAACCTTAAAGTTACCTCGGCACATATGGACGCCGACGATCAAGTCGCTCGGCCGGTCTTGTACACAGATATTGATAGCACGAATATACGTATCCAGCAACGCTTCATGGTCAACGCCAGCCGCCTCCATGCCAGAAATCATGTCATCATTACAGAAGTAACAGAAAGTGGGATCATCAAATTGGATGTGCCCTGCGTATTACAATAAGTCACGTCTACAGGAAATTTTAAATGAGCACTCACTGCAACCGAGGTCGTATAGTTCTTTTATTTCCGCTCGATACGCGACTGCGAGGTCGTTAAAGTAGGCGTCTACAATATTGTTTATAAACTGTAATTGACCAAATATAACTGAGCTAACCGTCATTTTCATAGACTGAAAGGTCATATGTCAAGTCAGAGCCGTGGCGCTGGTGAAACCAGGAAGGCGAGCAGATCGTAACCTTGATAAATTTCACATCCTGCGGCGGACGTGTTAGCACATTTACAGACAGCTGGCTAACATGGAAGAAATTTAACCTCCGGTGGAACAACACTCTTAAGACGCAAGAAATCTTCCACATAGAAAGGCTTGATGCGTTTGATTTTCCCCTGCCATTTTACATAGGTTTTATTGGATAAACGGATTTCCTTGTCAGAGAGAGCTTACGGTGCAATAAAAAGTGTCCGATTCAGTAACACCCATCTTCATCATTATTGCGACATGGGGTATGTATGGCTGCAATACCAAACGTCAATAGTCAAGTTCGGAAGATTCGGAAGGTACGCTTCGAAAGATACACGCCTTGAATGTGGAGATAGGACCTTTATAAGTATACAATTAAGCGTCGCGCGAAGCATATGGCAGATGGGACACACGGTTTGGTATGTAGATCATTCCCTCGAGCTTGTCGAATACACCCTCAAAGAACACACCTCTAACATACCCAGAAAGACACTTTAGTGAAAATGAACTACGGTAAACTGAGTATCGTTTACCTTGTCACTTCTCCATCCGTTATTGTCTTTATGCCAATCTCGCGTTGCAGGTTGACAACGTGTCGAATAGCCTCGTCTTCAGTACCTTTTAAATCATGTTTCGTGCACTTGCCGTCCTCCAGCATTTGTCGCTTCTGAAACAAAGCGGCAGGACGAATGAGAGAGCCAATATGCTCTGCACGGAAGGGCGGTCTCAGGTGAATAGAAGATGGCATAACAGGTACTTGTGAAGTGGTGAAGAAATTGGTAGAGAAGGGATTTGAATTTCAGGAGATCACAAAGATAACGAAATAACGGATACAATGAGCTTCTTTATATTGGGAAACAAGAAAGCAAACGTAATGACAGCCCGCGAAGATTTACAAACGATAATGGAACGCAACGAGGCAGCGGCAGTAATTCATAGAAACTTGTCCCAGGGATAGAATGCTTGGAAAATGAGGATGAATAAATTGCAGGAACAGAAAATGGAATTCGTTTAACCGAAAGGAAAGAAGATGGCACATGACAAGGATGAATTTGTCCAGGAAGAGAAGATATTTCCATGGGGAGAGAAAGCCTGTAGATAATTGTGGAGGCAACTTGGTTGGCAAGCGAGTAGACAGGGCAAAGATCCCGAAGCGTCGAATCGGCGTTCGAAATAGATAGGCAAAAGGAACTTGGAGTCTAAATGGATTTTGAGCGCGACGTGCCACCCATCGATTGCACGCTTAGATCGTAGGAAAACAGGATTGACGAAGAGCAACACCGCTGGTGGTCATCACGAAGCCATCGAAAGGATTCCATATCAATGTTCGCACGTTGGCAAGGAGCATCACTGCCAATGTGATTCACGAGATATCTTTTGACACTGCTGAGGACGTTGAAAAAAAAAACAGAACGACGGGCTGTAAGTAGGTTGAAATAACGAGTTAAGCAAGATTCAAAGCTTATAAAATGCAGGCAACTGTAGTTACTTATTACACTTCGTAGATAAACAAGTAATAAATTTGAACTAATTGGACCATGGGTTAGGGTTTCCCGGCAATAACCGGTTATAACTATGCAGCTGTGACAAGCCACCGCAGCCTGGGTGTGATCAGATACAGGAATTATTGACATCGGACTCGACGACCTCAAGACACAAGGTACGATTGCACGCTGTTTACCCCAACGACGACGGCTTAACATACCTGTAATTAACAGACTAAGCCATGGGTTTCCGGCACAACAACGGTTAGCTCCATCTTTTCCCAAATCCGCGCTGAAAAATCGTGTCTAAACCATTGTCTATCGAATAGTCCTCCCCGCGAACCATTTCCGCAAGGATTGGCAGCGCCGCGTTCGCACCTGGTTCGACCAGCCCGGACGTAAACTCCGCCGCCGCACCGCCCGCAAGACCAAGGCTGCTGCCCTTGGCGTTCGCCCTCTTTCCCTCCTCCGCCCTGCCGTTCGCGCCCAAACTGTCCGCTACAACCGCAAGGTTCGCGAAGGCCGTGGGTTCACACTGGCTGAGCTCAAGGAGGCTGGTATTGGAAAGAAGGAGGCTCGTGGAGTTGGTATCGTTGTTGATCACAGGAGGAGGAATTTGAGCGAGGAGGGCAAGAAGTTGAACGTTGAGAGGCTGACTGCCTACAAGGCCCGTCTCATTGTTTTCCCCCGCAAGGCCTCCAAGCCCAAAAAGGGAGACTCCTCCGTGCGTTTTATTTTTATATATATTTGCTGCCTTACTCATACGTAATTTAGGCGGAAGAGCTCAAGGCTTCCACCACCCGCGCCACTCTCGCCCTCCCCGAAAGTCTCCCCGCAGAGGCTCCCAGAAAAATCACCACCGAGGAGCGCGAATTCCAGGCTTACAGGACTCTCCGCAACTCTCGTGCCCTTGCCAAGACCGAGGGTGCCCGCAAAGTCCGTGCTGCCAAGGTTCGTGTTGTTTTCGTGTCTATCCATAGAATGAATTCTTACGCATTTATTCACTTTACAGAAGGAGGAGGAGGAGGCTGCCAAGAAGAAGTAAACCACCTTCTCATACCTTACACATTATTCTTGTATCATGCTCTCCACATGCTCATCTTCGACACATTCAAAATATTGGCACGACGTGCGAGTCACCATCCCCTATTGCATTCCATGCTATATGCAGTCAATATGACCTCGTTTCTTTTCTGTGGGATATGTCCTGGTGCGATTATTTAATGTATCGCGATTGATTGCCGCGCGTGAAAAATGGAAAGGTCCCGTTGTACAAGACGTGTGATTAAGTGGTGAGAAAGTACATCCACGCGTAACTAAGATCCAAATGCGAGTCTCAGTTTACCTTTTGCTTCCACCGTTGGTCTGCTTCTGCAAGTCTCATTTCGACAGCCTCCTTGGCCTCAGTGCTGGCGACTTTGCCAATAAGCTTAACCTGGTGAGCCACATCCCTGAGCACACCAATAACCTCCTGGTTTCCTTCCACGAAACCAAACTCGGCATACGTAAGACCATGTTCCTCTGCAAACTCTTTGACAAAGACGCTCGCCTTTTTGAGGTTGTGGCGAGGAAGGCGGGGGAAAAGGTGATGGGTAACCTGGAGATGGAGTCCACCATGAATGAAGCCGATGGATTCGGGACAGATGACATCGGTGGTGGTCCTCATCTGGCGATGGACAAAACTCTCAACCGGGCCAAATCGGCAATAGACATTGAGAAATGGGACAGCACGATCTGGGGAAATGACGGTCAGCATCGAAGGGGCGTCAATTGGGAAGGCAAGTACCTGAACATGA
The DNA here is from genome assembly GCA_025738555.1 of Cyathus striatus. Classification (NCBI taxonomy): domain Eukaryota; kingdom Fungi; phylum Basidiomycota; class Agaricomycetes; order Agaricales; family Nidulariaceae; genus Cyathus; species Cyathus striatus. The sequence goes on along the minus strand of JAOVFP010000024.1, from coordinate 871,750 downwards.
ACGGGACTTGTCGCTATATGACTGACGGCCAAATAGGCCAGGGCGGTTTGCCAATCAGGACAGCCTCGCAATACCCTGCTGAACCAAATCCAAAAGGTAATAAGACCGACAACCTCGAGAGGCCACGCCCAGCCGGCACCTCTGGCGCGTTTGGTGTCGAATGCCTTCTTGGCCAGAAAGATGTAGGAATTGGCGTAGAGGTTGAAGCGCGCAAACGCCAAAACAATATAGAAGAGTTTATGTTGTACGGCAATGAGGACTTTGGCGAAGCGGTCGAAATGCAATACGCGCTTGTAGTAGCTTGACCATACGGACGAGAAAAAGATGGGTGATATGGCGAAGAACGGCAAGTGCTGAATATCCGGGTCACTGGGAAGGAAGTCGTAAGATAACTAATTAATTATGTCGCATGAACGACACTTACTGAGAAGGGTGGTTCGGTATGACTGCCAAATGGTGAGTGGAAAAAGATGCGGAGGTGAGGAGAGCTTACCATGATGGACGTTGTGATTCTGGACAGGCCGGGTTAGTCAAAAAGATGAGAGTGCGGGGATGGCTGGACGCACCTCGACCCACCAGCCAATACTAAGGCCACCAATGAAATCGGCAATAATGATGCTAATGACACGGTCGATGGCCCAGTCGTGGGTAACGCCCATGTGGCCGAGATCATGAGCAATGAAAATGAGCTGATGCCAGAAGAGACCGAGGAAGAGGGCGCTGGTTATGTACCATTCGTGGCGGTACGCACAGGCAGAGATGGTGGCAAGGAGGGTATAGCGAATAAATTCAGGTCCGTAGCCGGTGAGATAGGGGGTTTTGTAGAGGCCAGCGTCAATGACACGTTGGTGAAGTTGTCGGAAGGCAGCTGCTTGACGTGCCTGTACTTTTGGAGAGAGACTGGTTGGAGGGGGTAGGATGGACTGGAGGGTGGGTGCAGAGGATGAGTCAAGGGGGTCCCTTTCGTAAAGCAGAATTTCAGAGGAAAGATGGAGGAGGTTATTCTCAGTGGACCTGACGGGCTTGGCTTCGTTGTACCACTGGAGCTTTCCCGAGGGGCCACGTTTTCGTACCCAGCCCGAGTCAATTGGAGCGACGAGGGGGTCCCAGAGACCGTCAGTGAGCTGGACAGGACCTATGGAATAGCGAGAGATGAGGGAGACGGTGTCAATGTTGTGGACGGCCTCTATTTCGTCGGTAGCGTCGTGGCCTATGAAGTGGAGGATGGCAGTAACGCCACCTGGATGGGCGTCGAGCCAAGAGGGGGGTATTTTGAGGAGGTTTCCGCGGTATACGATGAGATTGTCGCCGTCGAGAATGCGGTGAGCGACGGCGTCGCGTGTCCAGGGAGTGGTTGCGCCCATGAGAGTAGAGAGAAGGCGGGAAGGGGAGTGATGGGAATTAAATATGATTATAAATAAAGGGTATGGGATTCAGGGACAGTGTAATATTATACTACGAGTAGAGTAGGCCCAGACAGAGTGTACAGTGAGTGGGCTATAGACAGAGTGTGCAGTAGGTGGGCTATAGTAATAGTGTGCTAGGCTATAGTGTACTATCCATAGTCAGCTGATAGTCAGCACGAGGAATAGCTTGGCGTGGGAATACGACAGCGAGGTTGGAATGGTTTGTGTTGCTCACTGCGACAACCTGAGCTGGTATCTATTCAAATGGCTGCTATCCACTCCTCCTCTGCCTCTCGCTCTCATCCTCTCCCCCAGTCTCGTCTGCGCGCTGCCTCTGATCCCTTCACCGATCCTGCCCTCAGCTCCTCCCATCGTCCTCCTCCCCCTCCCCCAAAGCCTGCTCACCACCACAGAATGCCTACTGCCCTCCCCAGAGACCATACCAACGATATCACTGATGCAGTCCGCGACACCGTCACCCTCAGACAGTCCAACGATTACAACCCTCGCTCAAGGGTTGCTCGCAGCCAGACAGCAGTGTACGTCCTTATCTCCCTCTCCCCTCTCCCCATCTCTTACCCCACCAGTCCTCCCCCTCCCCCCAATTCAAATTCAAAGCCCTCCCCTCGCAGATCCCACTCTCAGGACTCTGCCAACGTCCAAGAGAAACCCAGGTCCTCAGGAAAGTCTCGCGGCAAGAAGGGCTCCCAGCATGCAGATGTCATTGACCGCCTCGACTTCACTGGCGTAGGTCCAAGTATGTCATCTCTCCCTTCCTTTTTCCCTCATATCGTAACATCATCTCTGCAGTGTTTCACCACGATGGTCCATTTGATGCCTGTGCACCATCTCGCAACAAACATCGCAGCAAGGCCCCCATGTATGCCTGGACTTCCCGCCCCAGCGATCCCCCAACTCAATCTTACGGCGACAGTGCCTATCCCTCTGCAGAGGCCTACAAAGTCTTTTCCAACAATTACGCTGACCCACCCAAAAAGAAGGTTGATGCCATAGCCGAGGCTTGGGGCATCCACGAACCTGAACCCTTTGAGGAGTTCTTTGCAGGCGGCGGCTCCACCCGCCCTGAAGGGGATACCCCCGCCAGCTCCATCTACAATGGTCGCGACTCCCATCAGTCCCATTCCACCCAACGCAGCTCTAATCGCAATCGCACCAGGGACGGCCGCGATGCCAGAGAGCTCTACAAAGAGCATCTAGAGGACAGTCAGCAGGCCCCTCGCCGCGGGGGCCGCCGTCCCCTCGTTCCTCCCCCACAACCCATCTTTGTTCCTGGCACAGATGCCGTCGAACCCGGAACAGGTTCCCCGCCGGCCGGTTCCCCTGGCTTTCCCAAACGATCCAAATCACTCATGCAACGCATCCGAAAGATGCGAGATGCCCCCAACATTCCCGTAGGCGTTCAGGATTATGACAATGTACCTCCCTCTCCCACGTCCCCTACTGAAAACTCGTATCCCACTCGCCCAACACACCGCACCCAGAATTCCTTCCTGGGTCGCTTTGGAGGTGCTGCCCCAAGATCACCACCCGTCGCTGTGAAGCCCGAGCCCTTTATTCTTATCGAGGCACAGAACAAGGACCTTCCGGCTCCTCCAGCCGGTCAATCTACTGAATCGGGCTACTTTGACGCCGCCCAGCAAGGCGCTTCTGCCGGTTCCCCTGGTCTGGGCAGGAAACAGAGTCTCATGAAGAAGGTCGGGAGGGTAGTTAGGGGGAAGTAAGCCCACTGCCCTTGATACATTTTATGCCTCCCCCTCGTTTTGTTCTATCTACGACTATCTACGCTCCCTGATTGCTATTTATGTCTACACCCTTTCCCTTTCTTTTGTGAACTCTTCCATCATATGTAGTCGTAGTCCTCCCTCGTATATCCCCTTCGTTTTGTTTTACTCAGCTTTCAATTACCACATGTATCTTGGCAGGGACGGGCAGGACGTAATGTAGAAGTAGAACCGAAGAGTTATCTCCATGTGATTAATACGTCGTTGTCTTCCCGCTCCTCTTTCTCTCGCCTGTACGCCATTATTTGACTTGAGGATTCTGTTTTTTGTGTACTTTCGATAAATAAATAAATTTCTATTCAAAGCCTACTACCTCCTTTCTAGCGTTAATCCCGGCCGATTTCATAGCTTCCTTGACTTCCGAGATTGAGACCTCCCCCCGATGGAAAATACCGGCAGCCAAGGCAGCCTCAACTCCTGTCTTGTCAAAGACCTCAACAAAGTGCTCGACCTTTCCGGCCCCACTGCTCGCAACAACAGGTATCTTCACGCTCCTCCGAACGAGATTGATTAAATCGAGATCAAATCCCAATCCCGTTCCATCTCGGTCAATGCTGTTTACCAAAATCTCACCGGCACCGAGCGCCTCAGCGCCCTGGGCAAGTTGCACAACGGATAGTGGCCGTGACTCCCGACCACCTGATACCGTGCACTGATACCACCACGCCTTGCCTCGCTCCGACTCTGGACCATCAGGCTTTCCTATCACTAATTCGTCCTTGTACGGTCCGTCATACGTCTCGGGATCGACATAGGCTCGTCTGGGATCGATAGAGACGACGACTGCCTGTCTTCCGTACGTGTAGGCGATTGTCTCGATCGCGCTCATTCCATCCGCCTTGCCAGTACCGCGCAGCCGTTCGACAGCATAAACTGCTTCCGAACCAATGCTCACCTTGTCCGCACCTGCACGGAAATAGGCACCTGCAACTTCTAGTGCGCTGCGCTTCATGCCATCAGGATCCACGGTGTCTTTAATGCCACCTCCTATTGTCAATGGTACGAAGATCAGCTCTGCAGCTGCCCTCACGACCGCGAGCATGGGTTGATCCTGCAGGGGAGAGTGGCGGAAGGACGTGATGTTCAGGAGGCATAGTTCGTCAGCCCCTGCTTCATAGTACCGCTGTGCCAATGCGACGGGTTTGCCCAAGTTCCTCACGGCACCAGCGGTTTTGGCGACGGTACTTGATACAGCGACTTCTGCTTTTTCGCGGACGTCGTATTGATCTCCCTTGGTGACCACAAGATCGCCTTCATCATTTGCACGGACATCCATGCATGCAACTATTCGCTTGGTGAGTCGGTGCTTTGACGTAGGAGTGCGCTTGATGAGCGGGGAAGAGGGGGTATGGATGTGTTCAGAATCTGGTTTTCGTAGCCACGCATCGATGAGAGCAAGACCTGATGCTCCTGATTTTTCGGGGTGGAATTGAGTGCCAAAGACGTTTCCCTTGCGCACAGATGAGATAAATAATTCGTTCCCGTATTGAGTGGTAGTATGTGCATAAGTCATGGCTGCTGGGTATCGTTCGGGGTCATATTTTGCGCAGTAGGAATGGACAAAGTAGTAGTACGATGCGGCATCCACGCCCTCTGCATCCTCCTTCGTGTCGACGAGGTCAGCAGAGTTCCAACCCATGTGGGGAACAGATTTGTCGGAATCATCAAATCTCTGGATGGGACAGGGAATGATGCCGAGTCCCTTTGAAGAAGAAGACTCGTCTGAGGCTTCGAAAAGGATCTGCATGCCGATGCATATTCCAAAGTATGGTCTTCCAGATTTGACATAATCACGCAAGGGTTCGAGGAGGCCTTTCGATGCAAGATGACCGACGGCAGTTTCAAATGAACCAACACCGGGAAACACCAAATTCTGCGATGCGTTATTTAGAACACAGGTAAAGTAAGTGGATAGGTGGGAGAACTGACAGTGGCACGTTCAAAGTCTGACGGATGGGATATCCAGGTGAAGGAGTGGCCGAGTTTTGTAAGTGAATTGGCCAGACTCTGGACATTTCCTGCGCCATAATCAAGAAGATAGAGACCCATGGTGGTGGAAGGAGGAAAAGAGGATGAGGGAAAGGGAGTGAGTGAGTCAGGATATGAGTCAGGAAAGCAGTCGAGGTAGATAATAACACTAATAATATCAGATAAATTAATTAATCGGAGCGGAGGGCGATGGCCAATAAGGATGCTTCGGAGGATGTCCGATGGATATGGAATAGATATTATTATCAGCAATTTCTCCATTTCATCTCGTTACCTGCTTAAATATCGCCCCATCCAGCCCACTCGCCTCATCCCCTTTCTTGCTTCTCCCATCATGGCCTCCCCAATCAACATCAACGTCAAAGCTGTCGCTGCCTCCATCTCTCCAACAGGTTCCTCCATCCACGACCACTTCCGCAAGCTCAGACGCCAGGATTCTACCATCAACGATATCCGCGCCCCAAAGGTCCTCCATCCCCTCGAGAACGAGGACCTTCGTCTTCTCATTCTTGAAAATATCAGTCAAGAGGCCGTAAATGCATTCAGATCACAAGGGTACCACGTCGACCACTTCACCAAGGCCATGTCGGAAGATGAACTCGTAGAGAAGATCCCTTCCTACCATGCCATTGGTATCCGCAGCAAGACAAAAATCACTCAACGTGTCCTGAAGGCAGCCTCCAAGGTACATTTCCTATTCATCGTCTTTTCATCCCACCATTTCTCATCTGTCAACGGCAGCTTTTGGTCATTGGATGCTTCTGCATCGGAACTAATCAGGTCGACTTGCCAGCAGCTGCCCGCGCTGGTATCCCCGTATTCAACTCTCCCTTCTCAAACTCCCGCTCCGTCGCTGAACTCGTGATGTCCGAGGTCGTGGCCCTTTCCCGTCAACTTTTCGAACGTTCTTACGAGCTGCGCACCGGTGTCTGGAACAAACAATCCAAGGGATGCTGGGAAGTTCGTGGCAAGACTCTCGGTATTGTTGGTTATGGCCACATTGGCTCCCAGCTTTCCGTTCTTGCAGAGGCATTCGGCATACGTGTTCTTTTCTACGATGTCATCAACATTATGCCTCTAGGCTCTGCTAGACAGGTGGATTCTCTTGCCGCTTTGCTCGGCGAATCCGATTTCGTGACTCTTCACGTACCCGAGCTTCCAGAAACTATCAATATGATCTCTAAAGAACAATTGGCTCAGATGAAGAAGGGCGCGTATCTCATTAACAACGCCCGTGGACGCGCGGTTGATATTCCTGCTCTGATCGATTCCCTCAAGTCTGGCCATCTCGCTGGCACTGCCATCGATGTGTTCCCATCAGAACCCGCATCCAACGGTGCACCATTCGATGATCAACTGAATTCCTGGGCAAGCACACTTCGTGCGCTACCCAATGTCATACTTACACCACACATTGGTGGATCCACGGAGGAGGCGCAGCGTATGATCGGAGAGGAAGTATCACAGGCACTCTCGCGATATCTCGGTTATGGTTCTACCATAGGTGCCGTCAATTTCCCTGAGGTCGACCTACGCGCCATTACCGCAGAGCAAGGCCAATTACGTGTCTGCCATGTGCATAGGAATCAACCTGGTGTATTGAAGCAAGTCAATGACGCCCTCTCCCCGTACAACGTCGAGAAGCAGTACTCCGATTCCAAGGGCGAGGTTGCCTATCTTCTTGCAGATATTGCGGATGTCAGTCCCACAGATATTACTCGTCTCAGAGAACGCATCAATGGAACAGAGGCAAATATCCTGACGAGATTTTTGGTATAAGCCTTTTCCCTGCGCAACCCTAAAACACCGACATATGGACGGTTTTCATCTCACTCCTGTTTAGCTCATATATGCTTAGCTTTGGATGCTCACTCAACTGATCATCCTTTTACCCATTCAACTAAACAATTGTAACTTATTCGATTGTATTACAGTATCATTGTCTTGTAGTATCAGAAAATTAACGAAAACAACCATGTCCAGAAATATCAATACAAAATGAGTGAGTAGGGAACCGATGTCCATGTAACTATCAAGTTTCTTCCTCTGGATCCCCGATACCGCTAGCTAGAATAGCGAAATGAGTCTCCATCTCAGGCAAACACGGCGAGTCATATATTTTGCAGGTCCTAGTGTTTCCGCGTGCCTTTTTAAGTTGTAAGCTATATATAAAACACGTCAGTAGTCTCTTCCGGTCTGAGAGAGAACAGAAATCGCACCGAGTGGTTGAGGCATGTGCCATGATGTTTCCTCCGATGGGCTTTTTCTCGTTTCCAGCATAGGGTCCGGCAGCAGCATCAGGATTTGACATAACTTGATTCGTTACAACAACCGCGATCCCAAACTGAAGTCATAAATGTGAGCGATGATGCGCGGCTGGCGAAAGTCAACTTACTTCATCGGCTAGTCGCTGAAGAGTTCGCAAGAACTTTCCAAGATGGTTTTGTCGCGACGACAACTCTCCACGACCACTGAAATCAGTTCGATACAACGCGGTGCAGGAATCAACGATGAGGAGACAGAATCTGTATAATGATGAGCGTCCGTCAAATATACTTGTGCAACAGCTAAAAAGTCTTGCCTTGACTCGGACATGAGTGCACTGGCGCTGGTCAACAGCGCATGTTGATGGTCAGCATTATATGCTCTTGCGTATGCAACGTTGTCCAAGACCTCTTCACCATTCAGTCCGTAACGTTCTGCAACTGCTAGAAGACGAACGGGACGGAAAGTTCCCTCGGTGTCGATATATAGACATTTTCCTTCGCCGCCACCCATACTGACAGGAAGTTGGCAGGTTACGGCAAGGGTATGGCAAAGTTGAGATTTCCCCGTCCTAAATTCACCGAAAAGCTCTGTAATTGCTCCAGTTTCGATGCCACCTTGATATTCAGTTGTGAGTCAATGGTGTATGCAATGACACTCCACTAAAGTCCTAACCTCCGAGGAGAGCATCCAGCTGCTTCGATCCTGTTGTAATATGAACAAGTTCTGATCGACGTGCATGAACTTCAGTTGCACTCTGAAATCCAAGTGGTACGATCTTCTGCGCTGTTAGATGACAACAGTACTAAGTATACGACTCCAGCGTATACATATTTGGAAGCACCTTCTGCCAATATCTTGTCAGCCTTTTGGTCAGATATGCCTTTGATAGTGACCAAATGTTTCTTTGGGGTGAAAGCTACTGCCTCAACTGTATTAAGGCCGGCTTCTGCAAGCTTCTTGATGTCGTTTGGATGAATACCGGCCTCTTGAAGTTTGCTGACGAGAAGGGGCCCAGCGAGCTGGTAGTCTTCAGGGCTCTCCTCCTCCTGGTGTTGGGGCTGAGAAGGTTGGGACATGGTTATAGAAGAGAGTAGTACAGAGGGAGGACGTTGTCCGAGACTCAAGGACTTAGTAATCAGTCAGCCGGGTGTGTGCCCGCTGCTTCCCACGCGTAAATACTAAATTGTAATTTGACGCGAACGCGCAATTGTCACGTGCTCGCGTGTAGCATTGTACTGTAATTTAAATAATGTCACACTGACAGTCCCCGACCGAAATGATTGTATGACCTCTCGCCAGCTGTGCAGTGTGCACCAAAGCTGGCAGTTTCGTGCAACCATTTGACACTTTAATCTCTTTTTCTTTCTACATTTCCTATCCATTTGCTTCAAATCTGTACAGTACTAATTCTGAGCAAGGTAAATATTTATACAGTGGTTAGTAATATTTACAGCCCATTGCTAATATGGGTTTCTGGGTACTTATATTCTAATTAGATGGCACAAGTCCATAGCAATTCGTGCCCCTCTAACGTCCATATACTTCCGGACGACATTCTTCTCGAGATCTTTAAGATCGCCTCTCGCTCACCATCACCGGACTTTACCCCGCCATCTCCTTTAGTTGTTTCAGCGGTATGCAACCGCTGGAGACGACTTGCAGAGGATTATCCGCTGCTATGGACCAACATTTGCATTCCAAGCTACCCTGGCTGCTACAATGATCTCTTCTTCAAGAGGTCACAGCCTGCTGAGATCGATGTCACTCTCGATATTACTCAGAACGGAGCCATGTTCTACCATGGCTCGTATCTTCAAATCTCCAAATTACTGAACGAAAGCGTTAACCGACTAAAGTCACTTACTATTCGAACCCTGACGTTAGACGATGTACAAAAATTCTCGGAAGTGTTTCAAGACGTCACGGCGCCTGTGCTTCGGAGGTTGGAGGTAATATTGCGCTTTGAGGAGGAGGTCGACAGTCTAAGCGATTTGCCATATCGTCCAATCTTCAAAGACGCACCTTGTTTACATTTCCTCAGGATACATGGGATTCCTTTTGACTGTCTACCTCCTATCGTTCACCTCACGCATTTAGACATTGGCAATTTTTATCCTACGTTGAAGGAGTTTCAAAAATTACTGGGCGCTTGTTCGAACTTAACAAGCCTTGTCCTTCGTCAATTTGGGAACTGTTCACCGGATAGCGGTGACAGCGAGTCTCTGGTAATCGAAGCTCCGAAGCTCCAATCACTAGCTATCAGCTTTGACACTTCTCATCCTGATGAAGGATGTACATGTCCAATAAACTATTTGACTGTTCCAAGTTTGAAATATTTAGAGGTCTCTATGCCTTTAAGCTTATCCCTTGATTTATCGGCGCATTTTACAAGCATTATCAAGAGCTGGCCCCAGAGTTCCTCCCGTACTGTTCGACTGAATGGTGTAACATTGACAGACTGTCTACCTTTACTAGATGGCCTACCTCACGAGTCAACAACAATTGAATTAACGCAAGTTACAGAGGAAGCGCTTCCGCAGGTTCTTTCAATGCCCAACTTCAAAAATATCACATTGGATCTATTTTCGATACCTACCTCCACATGGGACAGCATTTTCCCCCCCGTTGTAGCTGTCTCCTCTCCAGTCTTGTTACTTGTACCGCCCTCTTCTTGCCACAATCCTCAATTAGTCAAAGCTATGTCCATTCACAAAAATATTTCAACAACAATCTCCCCTTGTGACGAGGGTATGATACGGGAAGAAAATATCTACGAGGTTGATTCGGATGGTGTACTTGGCCTCTACGATGATGCAGACAGTGATATGGACGACGATTTTGATCACGAGTTCGATTATGACGAGTATGATGGCTATTCCGACGAAGAGTACGTCGGTTATGAAGATTATGACGAGTTTGAAGATGATGGACTGGGTGTTGTTTTCTTGTAGTAGCTTTGACAATCAATGATACCAAAACTGCAAAGCATATCCAAATTATTATGAACTAAATATGGAAATTAATATGTATATATTACTACAAAGATACGGAAGTTGCCTCGGCCAGAGGAAGGGGTGAAATAGGTACGTCTTTCTTGAGCGAGTTCTCAAAGTAGTCTACAGCCTTCACGTCCAGAATAAGTCTCTGATGCTTCATAATTTCGTACACGTTAACAGCATCTGCGCGAACCAACTCTACTTGCTGAATGTTGGCAATCGCGCGTTCCAAACCAACAGAAACCGTCTCCTCTCCAGTAATAAAAAGCGTTTTCCGGAGTCCCAGACGTTCAATCCTTTCTTTCAAATGCTTGGTACGTCCATTAGGCCAATCAATAGAAGACATGACACCGAGCCGATTTTCCTTCACTTTCACGCTTAAAGCCACACGCATACCCATCTGTATGACCTTCCTCGGCAATTTCGTACTGAAGTCGCGAGGTTTAGGACCGAAAGCACGTCCTCCTCCAACGAGAATAGGACTTTGACCATCACCAATACGCGCTTTACCGGTTCCCTTCTGACGCCTGAGTTTGATACCAGAACCACGCACCTCAGCACGTGTCTTGGTACTTGCTGAGCCTTGCCGAAGGGAGTCTAAGTAATGAATGGTGCAGAGATGAAGAATGTCGGTGCGAGTGGGGTGGGCAAAAACTGTAGGATCTAAAACAACCACATGGTCTTTGGCAGGGGGATCGGACTCTTTACGCTTCAGTGGTTCAGAAAGCGCGAGAACTACAGGCTGCGCGATAGGAATGACTAAATCTCTGTGTGAGAGATAGGGTTAAAGGCCTGGAATACGTACTCACTATCTTTAGAGGGAGGAGGATGGGGAATTGAGGAGCGCAATGCCTGAAGAGAGGAGGAGGGTCGGGCTAAGTGGGGTATGCCGGCGAAAGGTCGAGAGTAAGGTGAACACTGAGAAAGATGTGAGTGAAGAAAACTGCAAATAAAATTAATAAAATTACATACGGGTGTCAATAGCTTTCGGGAAAACATGGCTTGGTGGATGTTGCAGCCAAGTTCCCTTATCCCCTGAAATTGCTAAGCAACAACTAAACAAACAAACTTGTGATGTTTAGAGAGGATAGACAAACACTTACATAATCAATACTTGGGAGACAGGCAGGAGAAGGGACGAATGACGAGGCGAGGATGAGAACAACGAGAGAGACATTATGACGAGGAGGAGGGAGGAAATAAACATACCTCTGGCATGCTGTTGCGGGCGTCGTCCAAGCCGTACAGCAGTGGTAGAAGATGACGGTCAAGAACAATCCTGATTAGTCAGCCTGCACCCCGGCATTTTCCGGTTAAACTGCCTAGCTGATCGAAGCCACCCGCTCTTTGGTCTCCAATATTATCGCCGCCGCGCTCGACGACCTCAAGAACAAGGTATGCTGTCTTGCCATCTTCCTCGTCCTCTTTGGTTGGCTTAACTTATCTGTTTCCTAAGCAAACCCACTGTCGCGACCGGTTCCCCTCAAAATGGCATCATCAACAAAGGCCGTTCAGACATTCGGCAAAAAGAAGGTATAATATCTTGCGGCTTCATTGCAGGTCACATTCTCATTGCAACCTCGCAGACCGCAACTGCAGTTGCCCACGCAAAAGAGGGCCGTGGCCTCATCCGCATCAACGGCTCACCCATCAACTTGGTTCAGCCTGAAATTCTCCGTCTCAAGGTCTATGAACCTGTACTTGTTGCCGGCGAGGACTCCTTTGCTCCCCTCGACATCCGTGTACGTGTGAAAGGTGGAGGTCATACCTCTCAGGTCTACGCCATTCGTCAAGCCATTGCAAAGGCTCTTGTCGCATACTATGCTAAGTACATCGATGCTTACAGCGCAATGGAGTTGAAGAAGAAGTTGGTGGCTTATGACCGAACACTGTTGATCGCTGATCCCAGGCGGATGGAGCCCAAGAAGTTCGGTGGTGCTGGTGCTCGTGCCCGCAGGCAAAAGAGGTGCGCACGGCTATCCTGTCTTTCCTTTATATGCGTACTCATTTTATCCTTTCTAGTTACCGTTAAGCGGTCGCGGTCGTGTGTTATTGCACTATCATGTTTTCGGTTTATTTGCTTACATGCCATGATAATATGCAAATGCCTATAAGAATGAATGAACTGTGGGATTTGTATTATTTGATTTGAAGCATACTTCTTTATTGTGGAAATCGCTATGTTGTTGCTGATGTATCGTATTTGATGAGTGAAGTTGACTGGTAAGATTTGAAAGTCGTGCATGCTTGTATATGTGGGAATGTAAACTCTTGGGTACTGAATTATGGCGTTTACATATATAATGGAGGAGTCGGAATTTGAGTTACAGTGTTTCTTGTTAACGTATATCTGTTCAAATCTTGGAGCTTTAAAGCTTTCAGCTTCTATACTTCCCGATTTAGCCGAGACGTTATTGGACTTAGTGAAACGTGACAAACGTGCTCACTGCGCACATTCATAATCGTGTGTAACATACTGCTTTGTCTAATCCTTTTACTTTCGTCCACCTCCATTTCAAATGCCTGAGTTATCCCAAAGTGCAGCGCCAATTTTCATCAATCCGGATGGCTCTCCGTTACAGATATTTGTGGAAGCAGGTGGCGTGAATAACCGACCCGCGCTCGTGAGGAAATTGAGAGTGGGTACAACACATTGCTGTAATTACATTTCCATCTTATGTTCGTGGCTTGCTTTTGCATGACAGAAAGCTGGCGCGAATATATGTATCGATCCCAAGAACGCGCAAATTATACTGGTGGATGATGACACGGATCAAGGACGGCATTTCATACGTGACTGGGGGAGAGATGAAAACAAGGTCGTACTAAAACACCTATGGGTTGAAAAGTGCAGAGGTGCTGGCAGGGTTTTAACAAGTCAAGATGAATGGGGTGATTGTCTTACAGTTGATGATGGTCTACCTATCTCGACGGAAGAGGAGGACGGAGAGCATCCCACTGGAAAGTCAGTGTACTACAATTATTTGGACATTTTCTGTGCGCTGATCATATCTGCTAAGAAGCCCACTTCCAACTCCTCGCGAAACACCTGTCTCCAGTGCTCATGGCGCCCTAATGCACTCTCAAGCACCCATAATTTCGCATTCTCGCACTTCATCTGCCGACATATCAATAGCACAAGTGACCAGGGCACACTCCGGTACTCCTCAGCAAGGACCGGGATTTGGTGCTCAACAAGCGCCCCCAGAAGATAATCATTATGCTCTGTCGAACGCCCACCCGGTTTTCCAACATCATATGCCGAATGATTTCTCGTCTCAGATGTCACATCTTGGCATACCATCTCCATACCCACCACAAGATGGGATGGTTCAAATACCATCGCAAATACTTGCCGGCCTCATGAAAAATCCTCAATTTGGTACTGCATTAGCGGATGCTGTTAGTTTCCATGCTAGACAAATGCCTAGTCAGCTTCCCGCGTACAACCCAGTTGCGTCGTATTCCTCAAGTTTCAATGAAACGGAGCAAATTAATGCTCCTCAACCACAATATATTACGGAAGGAAGAACAGATATTTATAATCTCGCTCCGTCTATCAGTCGTGATGTATCACCGTCGGCCGAGTACAAATCACTGAAATCCAAGGGCAAACGACGAGAAATATCTTCCAGCCCCGCAAGAAACTCGTATATACCACAGACTACTAGCTCATTTTCGCGGTCTCCAGCGGTTACAACTGTGTCCAGGATATTTACTCATAAAAATGGATGCGAACTTTCTTTTTATGTTCAGGTCGAATTACATAACCGCAAAGACGTTGTTTCTACCATCAAAGTGAGCTTCATCATTTTATACGTTCGCACCGGTGTATCTTACTTTTTATGTATATATATATAAAAAAACGGAGGTAGAATTACGTCCGATATAGCATCGGCAGATTATGTCATTTTACAGGCCAGAGGAACGGATTTCCTTCAGCTTCGTAGTGCTGCCATGGAAGTTGGAGCTCCTGCGATCACAGCGAATTTTGTATTTGACTGTGCAAAGCAAGTTCAGTTGTTGAACCACAAACTGTACCTGCACGATAATCCTAAAAAGCGAGGGCGTAAGGTATCCGAAGTTGAGGACGACAGTGACGAAGCGAATTCTGAAAAGGAAAGAGAGAAGAAGCGTCTTTCTAAAAATGAAAGACAAAGGGAGTACGCGAAAAAGAAGAAAGAAGAGACAGTCGGCAAAGAGTCAAAAAAAGTGGAGTCGATGCAACCAGGAGGATCGTCGCCACAACGTAGACTGTCATCAAATGCTCAACTGGAGTCCCTAGTTAATCACGAACATTCACCTCCTTCACCACCGCCTCCAGTAACGAAAGAATTTCGTCCTGGTTCCAGTACTTATAAATACTCCGAACACGAGAGGAAGTATGTGGTGGATTATGCGAAGGTACTTCTGCAAAGAGATCATCAAATCTCATACAGCGCAATTTCTGCCGCGTTGCATAAGAAGGTAAGCTTCTACTGTGAGTCCTACCACTAGTTCACTCACCAGCGTTGTCAGATGCCCCATCATACCTTTATGTCGTGGAAAAGTTTTGTAGGGCGTGATATGGCAGACCAGATCGACAATCTCCGTAGAAAAGCGTCTATTGCGCATCGAAAGGCGTTGAGTCAACAGCAAGCTCAAGAAAAGGAAGCTAAATCTAGAGAAAGCTCTGCTGCCGCCAGCACCACCACCCATACTGACTCGCTAACGGAACCCAACACAGCTCAGCCAATAATCACGACGGAATATACTGCTGTCCAAGAAGAAGATTTGATGGCAATAGCGCGCTTTTTTGCATTTTCTGGGGGGGATGAGGATGGGCAGGACGATGCAGAGATATGGGGACAATTGAAAGCCCAGGTAAATGATAAAATCCGAAAATTATCTATTCCGTATTGACAAATACTTCAGGCGACCTGCAAATCAGAGAAAACTTGGGAAGAGTTTTGGAACAAACACAGTCTTGAGGCCACCAGGCGGTATGAAGCTCTACTAAATGCACAGCCAACTACCCCTGTCGATGGCAGATAGCTTCCATTCATCACCTGGCATCCTCTTGCAGACGGGTTTTAACATAATTATTACTTAGCTAGTGACTAGCGATTGTCAAATGCGTGTTTTACCTTGTAACTTACGTCTTTGATTTGGTGATATCCCAAATCATCTAATTACAATGGCATATTGTATTCCAGTAAAAAGGTCTATTTTGTATGAAGGACTGGAGTCTGGACAGTAACAATCTGTTTATTATTGGTCTGTAGATCCAACTTGGTAATTCGGTGGTCTTCGCGCGAACTCCCTCCGTCTCTCTTCCATTGTCTTTGCATCTCCGGTCAGCGTGCCAGCATAGTCATACATTCCCATAGCTGCTCCCATAACGGCACAGCTCCCGAAGGCCATTGGTAATGAACGCGCTGCAAGGATCATGAGCAACAATATTAGCCGTAGACAAACGACATACCTCTAACACCAGCCAGGAAACCAGCAGCACATGCACCAGCAGCGCCGCTAATGGCATCCTTCCTCTGGCGCTCGTTTGCAACGACGGCTTCCGTGAGTGCGAATGTCGCACCCATGGCAGCTATTTGACCTAGATTAAAATACGACATACATTACAAGAGAAAGAACCATGCCAAAGAAACCAATAGTTCCACCAGTGCGAGTGAACACGCCCATTGCACCATGGTTGTGAGTTCCTAAGGCATTTTGAAGGGTGCTAACAAAAAGGCCCACAATGCCGGCCTGAAGGCCAACAGTCGAGGCATATTTGAGCGCGGGTTTGTGCTCGTATTTGGGCACGTCGCTGGATGTGTTGGACATGGAAGGAATTGGAGACGGGGGAAAGGACCACCGGAGGATCATCGTCACGAGTTGTCACGACTCGTAGCTCAAGGGCACATGATCTCGGTCCTCGGACATCGACGTCAACGGTCAATTCCTTTCCTGCTTGCTTGTCCTAACAGCTATACCTGCTCTGCCATCCGTACTATGTCTAGCAGCTTTCTTTCCTGAGATAATAACTTTTAATGTCGTCCCCACTGAACACGTCCCGAACTATATTCCCTGGTACAATCGACCTTCACAGGACCTTCCTATCACTTTTGTAAAAAAGATATCTGTTGGTTCTCAGTACATATTCATCTTCTGTAAATCTAAGAACCTTTCCATTGTTCAACCTAGTCCGTAAAATTCAAACCCGAATCTTTCCGTTCTATCGCTCCCTTTCCTTGGAACCTTGACTCCGCTGTAACCCTCTGGGACGGTCAACCTGGCGAACACCAACTTTATGTCGAACCGGATCTTTCACGATGGAAACAGATGCTGTCGGAATTTTCTGACGCGGTGGCGATTGGTTCTCAGGATAAGCTATTTATTTTCTTTATTAAGCAGAAAAGAGAACCCATTCGCGCAAATCTTCCCTTGGTTCGTGCTAACTGGTAATCAGAAACGATGGTGCCTGACTGGGAGCCTCTATAGGATCCAGACTTGAAACTTCTCCCAACAGACTGTGTTAATGTTGCATGGATCTTAGGTCAATATGCTCCATTCGAACCTCTGGTTGTCTTCAATCGAGGAAGCGTTACATACATTTATAATGTAAAGCGCAAAGGAATCGCAAGCTATCTACGTGGCCATGGGGGTGTGAGTGGCTTCTTCTTTTACTGACTCATCTTCTGACTAGTAAGAGAAAGGCTATAACATCCATTGCAGTCCACCCTACAAGGCCTAATCTTTTTTGCACCACATCCAGGGATACATCTGTCAGGATATATGATTTGGCGCTGGCACCACAAAAAAAGCCTCAGAATCCACATTGGCCTCCTTCAAAACAGCCCAGCCTAGCTGGTGCTGCTCATGGGCTCCACATGTCTGAATCGGAAGGTAGCGGATTAGGACGATGTATCATTGTACTAATGGGCGGAAGATCTGGTGGGCACCGAGGTGCTGTTTTAGGAGCTGTAAGTCCTATGATGCCTCAAGAAATAGAGGCTGACTGCCAAACCGTGTCTGTAGGCCTTCCACCCTAAAATGCCTATTATTGCTACCTGTGGTGTAAGATATCTTTATTTTCTTTGTAAAACGAACTCAATGTGCTTTCTGGTGGTAGTTAGATAGGACTGTGAAGATATGGCTAGTTCCACCAGTTTCTCGCGCGAGCATTAAAGGGGAAGATAAGCCTTTATTCAGCTGTAGCCGAATACATAAGGCTCGAATACTTTCAGTTTCTTGGTATGCAATAGCTAAGGATATGCGCCACTCTTTTAATATCACTTTATAAGGCTCCAAAATGATGTCTTGGCCACACATAGCGCTGCTGCGGTTATGCGCGCACATCCCAGTGGTGATGGCAAAAATAGCCAAACCCATATTGTACCTGGGGAGTTCATAGTATGGCGTTGGCTAGGTATAGACCGGTTTCTCCCTCTAAACCAGGAAGAAACTCAGCAGGTACCATTGCGTGGATGCTCTTCTGTATGTTCATTATAGTCCTGTTTCTTCGTTGAACAAATTCTAACTACTTATTGCATAGGATTACCAAGAAAGCTGTGAGTCCTAGATATACACAGATATAACAAACCACTTCTCAAAATACTTGCAGCGTCATTCAAGATTATATCTGCGATGTCCTTTACACCTGTTGAATCACAATTTATTGCGCCTAAGCTTAATATCTTTCGGTCTTCCGTACATGATCCCCTTGCAGTGTATACTATCCCTGGCAGTTCTTCCTTTTCTATCTTCAACGTCTGCCATATGCCATCTGGAAAGCAATCATCATCGTTGCCAAAGGAATCTGCAGTCCTTGAGTCAAATAGCGGGTCACTAGGTTTAAATGATGAACCCCCTGAAAATACCTGTTCCACTCGCATCTCCTTAGAAAAGCTTATAGATTTATCTATACATCCACCAGTCACAGAGCGAAAATGGAACCTTGAAAAAGTGATCAGTCAAACTGAGGGTCGGCTGGAAAATTGCACGTTTGCCATGGGTGGGTCTGTGTTAATCGGAGTTGGTACAGAGGGAACGGTATGGGTTTGGAGACTAAATAAAAACATTGATCCAAATGTATTATAACCATCCACGAATACTACATTTCTGCACTAGTTGTGCCACACCTGCGAAGCTGGAATACCTACAGTAAGAATGACTATGGATACAAAGCGCTCAACTATTCTACAGGTAAAACCGATTTGTCCGAAATTGTTCATCAAATTATACGTGACAGCTGCGAAAATTAATAATGATGGCCTTTGCTGTAAACTTTTCTATGCATTACTTTAGGTTGAACATATGTACCGGTGGGGAGCTGAGGTGCATCAAGAATCTGTCCCGGGGCGGGGGACCTAGCGGGAATAGAAGTGGGTTGATAAATGCCAACTGGTCCCGTTGCACTGTAAGGCGACAGCACCTGACCTGCTTGCCCGAGGGACCGCGGTACTTGAAATGGACTCGCAGACGAAGGCGTTCCTGTTGTACTAGTATTCGGAGAAGGAGAAGTTGTGGTCTATAATTCGTCCAAAATTAACCAGAGAGTATTTTATGTGGTGTTCCATAATTCACGTCGCAAAATCCAATCATGAAGAAAAGGCGTGGAAAGACAGCAATTTAGTACTGTGGCATGTACTGCGGGTAGATAAGCAGAAAATGTGAGAATGATGGTTCGGATATTATGTGGTGGGGAAGGAGAAATGAAATCACAAAACTCACCATTATATTCTGGTTTTGAGCGTATCTTGATCGAGGTAGGACAACATATCCAGGTGACGTTGCACCCATATTAGGCGGAACGGGGGGGACGGTAGGATACCCATAAGCATATGCGGGTGAGGGCGCAGGAGTGGCTACAACGTAATCATATGTGGGGGAATGGTGAGAATGGGATCGACGGGACTTGTGAGATTTCGAATGATGTGATCGTTTCTGAGGAATCGGTGCACTATACATAGGCGAAATTAGAGGGGGGGCAAACGTTTGATACGCAGATTGCTGCGCATAAATTGGGCTTGGCCCCGCATATGGGGTAGGTCCCGGAGAGCCAGCTGGATAAACGAAGGAGCTTGAGCTCGACGAGCTAGGGGGAGATGCCTTATCGTTGGGACGGTAAAGGTCCATAGGGGGAGGGCGGTGACCCCTTTGTGTGTGGTGCCGAGGCGATGATTGCTGGTGCTGGTGCTGGGGAAGAGTAACAGATCCAGGCGGGGCACCAGGAGCGGCTGGTTCGAACTGCGGCCGATAGTGCTCTGTCTGATCGACCCAATTGGCAATACGATGCTGAGTGGCCATGTAACGCTCGTAAGCTTCTGGTGAGTAGTCGTACTCTGTCATGGTGAAGAGACTTGAACGAGAAGAAAGAACAACAAAAGATTGAGCGCGGTGTTCCTGGGAGAATAGGACTGGTGTACTCTTTAAATAGGATTGAGCGTAGAGTATGCAGTGTATGGTTGCCAGGTGACTCGGGGTGATCGCTGTATTATCCCGAAGATTATTTGGCTAGGGAGAAAGCGGATGGAGACGGCTGTGCAGGTGGCAGAGGAAGGGAGATGTCCGGAGATGTAAGTTGCACGGTTCGCTGTTGGGATGAGAGGCTCGGCGATGTCTAGTCCGCCTTATCTCGTGCAGCACCTCCCCGAGAAGCAGCCAGAAAGAAAGAGGGTAGAAAGTGCGTTGCAGTGGGGCGTGATAGGAACAACAAGTGGAATGCAGAAGATACTTATGGAAGCAGCTGTAAATACCATCTCCTCTGGAGTCTGTTCCAAATGGGCCTGATGTGGGATACATACCATGTCATCCTCTGTCATTCCTCCAACCGGAGTTTTGCCATTGTACCCACCGCAGTCAGTTCTTCAGCACACCAACAAGTGTGCACGCAATACTGATCCGGCCGTGCGTGAAGTACAATTGATGAGTGCAGTGGTAGCTCAATGCACAGCTACAAAACTACCGTGTCATAACCATGAGTACCTGGCTGTGTATCTCAACTCTCTCATCATTAATGTAATATTCTTTCAAACCCCGATTTATTTCCAGTTAAGCTAATGTCCATCTCTACGGCTAGCCGTCAGAGTGGCGAGAAAGAACGTATGCCAGCATCTACTACATCTATCACTAAGTTACATAGTTTGAACCCTTGGAAAAATTGTCGGCCTAAAATAACTATAGCTGTCAACCCTCATTCAAATGACGAAAATAATTTACACATACCCAGCATCCAAAACAAGTCGTCTATATTTCACGGCCGTATTTTTCCACAGTTCCTGCTGGAGACTTCGTTGCTTCTTCTTCCGGGATTTGTCGCCTATCATAGCGTTCCACAGTCCCTGCAGGTGACTTGGTAGCGACTTCAGCAGGAATTTGACGCCTATCATATCGCTCAACGGTCCCAGAGGGTGACTTGGTAGCGACTTCAGCAGGGATCTGACGCTTAGCATATCGCTCAACAGTCCCTGCAGGAGATTTGGTGGCTACCTCAGCGGGGATCTGACGCTTGTCGTATCGCTCCACAGTCCCGGCAGGAGACTTTGTTGCGACTTCTGCTGGTATTTGTCTAGCGTACTTTTCGACAATCCCAGAAGGTGCCTTGGTAGGCTCTTCTTCGGGAATCTGGCGCTTGTCGTAGCGCTCAACCGTACCAGCAGGGGATTTTGTGGCGACTTCTGCAGGTATCTGACGCTTGTCGTAACGCTCAACAGTCCCTGCAGGGGACTTTGTGGCGACTTCCGCTGGTATCTGTCTAGCATACTTTTCGATAGTCCCAGAAGGCGCTTTGGTAGGCTCCTCCTCGGGAATCTGGCGCTTATCATAACGCTCGACGGTACCGGCGGGGGACTTTGTGGCCACTTCTGCAGGTATCTGACGTTTGGCATAGCGTTCAACAGTCCCAGCAGGGGACTTGGTAGCAACTTCGGCAGGAATTTGGCGTTTCACGTATGCGAGAATGGTCTCGAAAGGCTCAGGTTCTGAGATACGCTTCGCTTGATTAACAGCACGCTAGATGTGTAATTGATTGGTACATGACTCCAAATGAAAAAACCATACGAACCTGTAATGGCATGGGAAGTGGCGAAGACATGACCTGAAGAGCGAGCATGAGTGCCATCAAGGCAGAGAAAGTGCTTCTGTAGAGCATAGTGAAATGCAGGAACGAAGACGGCGGGGGATAGAAAAGTGAAGTGCGGCGTAGAGGAAAATGAAAGTAAGGGGCACGCGCGGCGGCCAAAAGCTAACAGAAGAATAAACTAAAGAGAACATATAAGTACATATTGAAGAGAGAAGGTGATGAACTTACGGACAGGGAATGAAAGGGGAGAAAGAAAGAGAACGGAGGTAGGAAAGGAAGTGGGTGAGAGTTATAAGCTAAGAAGACTGGAGCATGGCAGATGGGAACTGATGCCCGGGTAGTCGACAACCAATTGCAATCGACGTGCCAACGCCAACAGCTTGTTCGTCGTCGTCGGCAACGCACATCCATCGTCAAGGAACACATTCTTAGCTTTCCAAAAATAGATTCCGAAAATAGACGTCATGTGATTTGTCCATATTTTGTTCCCAAAATTATCCTTGCTTGCCAAAGCATCCAACATCTGCCGTTTTTATACCCAACACCCATGTCCGACCCTCGCTTTGTCAGACTCAAGACAGACCCGCGATTCCGCCGTCCAAAGAAAAATCAGTCCAAGGTTGTCGTCGACGAACGATTTAAAGGCGTTTTCCAAGCAGAAAAGAAGGCAAGTCAGGTAGATGTCAGCACATGCTATAAGTGACCAACTCTATTCATACCTTTCTTGAAGGTCGCGTAGATAAGTACGGTCGCCCCATTTCGAGCACGCACGAACAAGACAACTTGAAGCATTTCTACCGTCTGGAAGATGAAGACGAAGCCAACGCTGACGAGATTCCCAGAATCCCAGATCTTGCTCGTGGCCAAGTTTTGCTAGAGTCCTCCGACGAAGAAGACGATGCAAATGAGGATGATGACAGTGATATTGGAGATATAATTACTATCGGCGCTGGCCCTTCCAAACCTATTTCTATTCCACGAGACGAGGAATTAGAAATTGATCTCGATGAAAACAACTTCGCTGATCTTCAGGCACAAGCAGAAGCATATGCGCAAGAAAATCCTGAGGAGGACGTTGGGGATAGCCAACGTACTAACCGGATCGCTATTGTCAATCTAGACTGGAATCATGTCCGTGCGACTCACTTATACAAGATCTGTGCATCGCTAGTTTCACCTACATCGGGATTTGCTAAAGATCTCGTAAAGAAGCGTTCTTCTGTATCTGTCAACATTGCACGAGGGAAGGTTTTGAGCGTGCGTATCTTCCCCAGCCAATTTGGAAAAGAGCGCATGGCAAAAGAGGAGAAAGAGGGTCCTCCACCGAAATTTTTAAAAGGCCCAAGGATCTTGGCGTGGACGAAGTCAACGAACAGAGTATTTATGAAGTCGGGGACGAGAGTGAGTACGATGAAGATGCATTGCGAAAATATCAACTGGAACGCTTAAGGAAAGTTCACGATATATGTTTCGTTTATTTTCCCCTTGCGAATTTATATGGATTGCTTCTAGGTATTACTATGCAATTGTTACTTGCGACACTGTTAACGCAGCATCCCATATCTACAATGAACTCCAGGGGACAGAACTGGAACGGTCTGCCAATGTCTTCGATCTCAGTTTTGTTCCAGACGACATGACGTTTGATGAAGACCCTCGGTAATACTTGATTATTATGTTTCTGTGATTTCATCCCGCTCATCTACTGTTTGCGTAGCGATGAAGCTAATGAAGAACTCGGGTCCTACAAAGCGGTGGAGTTTGTCACAGACGTGAGTTGTGTATAATGTCTACCTACCTTCCTGCCCGTTGATATCCAATCCGTCCAGGCTCTTCGACATTCCAAAGTCAAACTGACCTGGGATGAAGATGACCCAGAGCGTGTGCAGATCACTCGGCGAACACTAACGCGTAGGGAGTTGGAAGAGTCAGATTTTAAAGCATATATTGCATCCTCCTCAGATGAATCTGAAGGCGAATCTAGTGTGAAAGATAAGAAGGGAAATAATCGAGATAAGTTACGCGCTTTATTACTTGGCGGAAACGACGAGGATATGCCCGAAGGCTGGGGAGATACTGGCGACAATGACGACATCGACATGGAGATCACCTTCACTCCAGGATTGAGCGAGAAGAAAAATGAAGACGATGAAACTACTTTGGAGCGCTATCAAAGAAAGATGAGAGAAAAGAGGAAGAAGAGAAAGGAAGAGGTAAAAGAGATATCCATTAAAGAAGCTGGAAAAGAAAAGTCTATCGATGACGATTTCTTTGAAACTGGAAGCGGAGATGAGGACGAAGACAGCCGTGACATCCAGAGAAAGAATAGTGTAAAGAATCGGACCGGGAACACAGAAGAGAAAGGGTCAAGGAAGGAATCAACTACTGAGGAACTCGAATTAATTGCTGCCTCTGATAACCCGAACGCAGATCCTCGTCATTTCAATCTAAAATCCGTATTGAAAGCCGAGAAAAATAGTAAGAAAGGCAAGAAGACGAACAAGAAAGGGAAGTTAGAAGAAGATAACGAAGTACAAGAGGACTTCGCGATTAATGTCAAGGATGATCGATTCAAAGTCCTATTTGAAGACCATCAGTTTGCTATTGATCCAAGCAATCCTCAGTATGTGATCATTCATTAACACTGATCAATATTTTATTCACCATGATATCTTCCTTAGTTTCAAGAAAACTAAAAGCATGTCCGCGCTCCTAGAGGAAAGCCAACGTAGGAGGCATAGCACAACAGACTACGGTGACAAAACAGTCACTGCAAACCCAAAGCAAGATCATACCGGAAAAAGTTTGCAAAGTCTCGTTGAAAGCGTTAAACGAAAAGGCGCAAGTACCGGCATGCACAGTAACGGAAAGCGCAGAAAAATATAGGATTTCAATTCAGTCCTGTAGGTAAACTGACCATATTTTGTTCTCATAGTAACAATCGGATGGTATGCATACTGCTATAATTGCACTACCGACTAATACACGATTTCTTATGAGATTTTGGCCTTCGAGAAATCCAACTCTGGATGAGCTGCCTGGAATTTCTTCAAAGCTTCCATCTTCTTGAGTTCGTCAGATGTCGGCTTTCCCATTTGCTATGCCACACGTTTTAGTCATTGCTAAGAACGTGTCACCTGCAGTGCACTTACTTTCTGTTGGTTATCAAACTTTAAGAAGAAAGCAAGACATTAGCATTAGCTTCGGTTACGATGAATAATTTCATACCATCATCTTCTCGACTATGCCCCTACAAAAATGTGAGATTATTACATGACTGAGTGATAAACGCATATACCTAGTTTCGCCATCCAAGTCGCTCAGTTTGCTATTTGAGGGCTCAATTTTCTTGGTGTCGATTTTGGGATGGTGGGTTAGGACGTTCTCCCACCACTGCTGATTGTTGAGCTTTTCTAAGTGAACATGAACGGCTTGGTTATCCTCTGTTACAAACGAGAAGTCAGAATAGCATATACCTAAATGATAGATATTACTTACGCACTGTCCAAGTACTATCGTCCACTTTGATTTCCTTGCATAATTCACCACTCATGACTGGCTCTTGACCCTTGAGACCAACGCTCAGCTTCTTCTTTTGGAGCACAACGGTGAGATCTCTGGCGCGTGTCCCCTTTGAAACAGGGACTATGACATCGACTTCGCCGAGTTCCTGAGACCAAGTATACGGCAGAGCTTGAGGAAAAGCGATTACCATGAGATGGGGCGGTTCTTGAAGCAATGGGCGCATACCAGCCTGTTCAGCCTGTTCTCGAGCACGATCGGCATTATCCTTAGCCTCTTTCTCCTCCTTGGAGAGCTTGTCGTACTCTTCGTCTGGGGTGGACATTGTTTATGATATTTTGTAGCTAAGCGAAGATGCAACGATCGATAGTAGAGTGTTAGTTGTCGGAGAGTTGCTTATCTGTGTCTTATCTGGATTACCTCATCAACACACGGAACTATTCTAGGCATCGCTTGGTGTTGTTTGTCGCTAACAGTGTGGATGGGGCACTCGCCCTCAGCACCTTGCAAGTTGCAATTCTGCTACTGTTCACCTCTACCTCGTCTCCCTTCCAACCCTATTCAACGCTTCGCAAGCCCAATGGCGAGTTCGGATGCCTGGCTAGACTTTGAGGTGCCTTTCCCTTTCCCTATCTGACTTTTTTATCCAACTAATGTTTGCCTTTGAAAGCAATTTCGCCATAGCATCAAGAACAACACTGTGGACCGCCTGAAGCAGATTCTCTCTGGCATGAATGAAGAATGCGGTACCCACTTCCACAAATCAGGGAAAAAGCAGGAGATTATTGACAGGATAGTGTCCACATTGGACTCCTGGAGGGCATCCAATTTCGAGGACAGATGGTTGAAAGCCAAAAACATCATTAGCCACGTTAAAACTACTGGCGTGTGAGTTAATTGTTCCGAGTTTTATCTCCATGAACTACCAGTCAATTATTCTTTTGCTCATATTATATGCTGGCCTTTAGATACCGTCAGGCGAGTCACCCCTCAGTCGTACCAACAGCATCTCATAGCCATGCCGTATTTAATTCTAATGGCGTCTCTAAAACACCATCTCATCCTGGAACTTCAAGTACGAGTTCTATTAGTCGTTATGATCCTTATGCACCCCCTCGAAAGCCGAACCCGACATCATCTATTGCATCGACGTCAACGGCACCTCGACCAACAGGTACGTCCGTAAGTGCCTTCAACGGATGGGAGAATTCAAATTATGTTCCCAGGCATCCGATTCAAAGAGTCTCCTTTCTTCATGATCGACCAGGCTGTATCGGGTGTGGTTGAATGCCCAGGTATGTTTGGTGTTCGAAACACAGCGCTTGCGTTATAATCGGTTCTTCACCTGTAGAATCTACGAGTGCGACAGATCGAAAGCAACAGAATTTGTCGTTCACGCTTAATGCTGATCAAATTGCGAAGCTGAAGGCTCCAGAGTGCGCGACATTTTCCTATATATTTTTTGCACCAGCGCTGATCTCACGTTCAGTTTGAAGTATCAACTCAGACTATTTTGTACATCATCCGTATTTTATGCTGGTCATACAGGGTTTCGTACAAGTACCTTGCCATGCCCCATAGAGTTTCCTCCAACATGTGAAGTGCGCGTCAATAGCAATATCATAACTGCCAACTTGAAGGGACTGAAGAAGAAACCTGGAACTGCGCCACCAGCAGACATTGGAAAATATACGCGTATGACAAGTACCCCAAACCGCGTTGAAATAGTGTATGTGAACAGTCAACAGCCTGCGCAGACAAAGGTATGCATCAGGCGCGATATATATCTAAAATATCCATGACTCCAGTAGAAATTTTTCTTAGTTGTTATGTTGGTACAATCCACGGGGGTGGACGAGTTGGTGAAAAAATTGAAAGACACGCGTTACAGAAGCAGCAAGGAAATCAAGGATAAGAGTGAGTTTATAAAAGACGATCAAATGGACCTACATTGATAACTGATCTATGCAGTGATAGCGTCTCTTGCAGAAGACGATGACATCATAGCAGGGCCACAGAAAATGTCTTTAAAATGCCCGGTAGGTTCATTACACCGACTTGCGTAGATTTATTTGTGTCTAAGATTCTTCTAGCTTAGTTTCATGCGCGTGAACACTCCTTGCAGGTCATCCAAATGTGTTCATTCCCAATGTTTTGACGCCATGTCTTGGTATTCTGTCATGGAACAAACAACAACATGGCTTTGTCCAGTTTGTGAACACACTTTGGATTACAAAGATCTTATCGTGGACGGGTGTGTGACCTTCCCATTGGTATTTGAAACTCCCTAACAGCTTCTCGATAGGTATTTCGATGAAATCCTGAAACAAACTTCAGATAGTGTTGAGGATGTTGTAGTAGAGGCTGACGGGGAATGGCATACAGCCGATAACAAGTTTGCCTCAGCCAAATGGAAATCAGAACATGCACCTGTTGCACCAACACCTTCTCCTCGAAAACCTCCGTCTGTTA
Source organism: Cyathus striatus (assembly GCA_025738555.1). Classification (NCBI taxonomy): domain Eukaryota; kingdom Fungi; phylum Basidiomycota; class Agaricomycetes; order Agaricales; family Nidulariaceae; genus Cyathus; species Cyathus striatus. The sequence continues at coordinate 844,233 of JAOVFP010000024.1, read as the reverse complement.
CTCCTACCCAAGTAATAGAGAAGCTTTCAAACGGCACTGCGCTGCCGAATGAAAATGGCAAAGGTTCTGACGTGGAAGTTCTGGTTCTTGACTCCGACGATGAAGACGAGGGACGAGTGAAAAGGGAACTTTCACCGTCGAATGTTTCACCGAGCCATTCCTACAGCAATGTTACAACTACATCGGTACCCGCTACACAAACTCAGAGTCAGTCGCAGAGCGACGTGATTGACCTTACGCTTGACTCTGAAGACGAAGGCCTGCAGCTTCCGCCTGCACCGATACAAACTGCAAAACGGAAAGCGTCGGAGGCAGGCCTTGATGCCTTATCTCCAACCGAGCAAATCTGGAAGAAGGGACGACCGGATGGCTTGGACCGTACGCAGGCCCAATCTAGCATCCGGGCGCCAGCTCCAGGGGTTGTCAATGGTGTTGATCATTCCCGACAACTACCCCCTGTCCATCCTCTTTCATCACCTGTAAGTTCCTTGCCAAGTCCCTCGAGTCAATACCCACCATACGCTGGCAACATTCTACCGCCCATGTACAGCCCTTTTCCTGGAAGAAGTCGACCACCAACTACTCCCATACAGTTGCCTCCGCTGCAGGCGCCCTATGGTATGCCTCGCGGAAGTGGAAGTGGAAGTGGAAGTGGGTCGCGTTGGGGATCATGACAAAGTTGGAAGGTTTTTTCGGATACATACTTAATATACATTCTACTTTACATTCTACTATTGATGCTTGCATGTACAATAATTCACTGGGAGAAGGTTGTGTATAGCGCCACGGTTTATAAATTTTGAACATAAGACGGCATCGCCAATAAAGGAGCACATAGTACGTAAGCAGGATGCAAGCAGCGAATGAGACGGAAGACGGAAGAAGGTGTCAAGCGAACGTGGAGGCGACCCCGGCTGACAATCTTTGTCTGGGGTCGGACTCCGGTATCACTTATTTGCGTATATTTGTCAAGATTATTTACGAGTTGGCTGCTTGCCGATGCGCGGCTTTAGGCGGAGATAAAATTGTTCCGGTGCTTCCCGAAAGCTTTTTGACAGCGAATTTTTGGCCAACCTTTTCCTCAACCTTTCTTCCAACCTCCACTCATCTTCCCTTCTCCTTTTCAAAAATGGCCGAAGTTAAGAGGGTCAAGAGTCCTAAGGATTTCGCTAGTTAGTATTCTTATCCTTTCTTCTTGCTGTCATGTTTCTAACTTTTCGACAGTTGATTTCCTTATGGGTGGTGTGTCTGCTGTAAGTTTCTGCTTTATCTTCCGCTTGTCAAATTTCTTACCTCTATGCTAGGCCGTCGCAAAGACCAGCGCTGCCCCCATTGAGCGTATCAAGCTCCTGGTTCAGAACCAGGATGAGATGGTACGGAATTTATCTGCTACTTTACATTATATTTGTTCTGACACGTCACCTCTCTAGATCAAGCAAGGCCGTCTTGCCACTCCTTACAAGGGTATCGGTGACGCTTTCGCTCGCACCTACAAGGATGAGGGTCTCGTATCTCTCTGGAGAGGAAACACCGCCAACGTTATCCGTTACTTCCCTACCCAAGCTCTTAACTTCGCCTTCAGTGCGTTTTATAATATTTTACTGTAATGGCGCATGTCTTACAGCTGGTTTAGAGGATTACTTCAAGTCATTATTCGGCTTTAAGAAGAATGAGGGCTACTGGAAGTGGTTTGCCGGCAACGTTGCGTCCGGTGGTGCTGCTGGTGCTTCATCCCTTCTTTCGTGTACTCCCTCGATTACGCTCGTACTCGTCTTGCCAACGACGCTAAGTCTGCGAAGGGCGGAGGATCTCGCCAGTTCAACGGTTTGGTTGATGTCTACAGGAAGACCCTTGCCTCTGACGGTATTGCTGGTCTCTATCGTGGCTTTGTTCCTTCCGTTGTTGGTATTATTGTCTACCGTGGTCTCTATTTCGGTGTTTACGACTCTCTTAGTAAGTGGTCTTTGCAGCGATTTTTCTCTGCCTGATGGCTGACTATTGCATAACAGAGCCTGTTGTCCTGGTAGGCAGTCTTGAGGGATCCTTCTTGGCTTCTTTCGGTCTTGGCTGGGGTGTTACCATTGGTGCCGGTCTTGCTTCGTATCCTTTGGATACTATCCGGTAAGCTTTGTTTTACTTACTGGCTGTCGTACTCTGCACTAAACTTATTGAATAGTCGTCGCATGATGATGACTTCCGGATCCGGTGTTAACTATAAGTCCATGTTCGATGCTGGTTCTCAGATCATCGCCAAGGAGGGCACGAAGTCTCTCTTCAAGGGTGCTGGAGCCAACATTCTTCGTGGTGTTGCCGGTGCTGGTGTGCTTTCCCTCTACGATAAGCTCCAGGAAGTGCTCTTTGGCAAGGTGTACTCCGGAGGCTCTGGTTAAAAGGTTAACAGGGTTCCCACTTAGGACAACGTTCTGTCTTAATTACTACCATCATTACATAGGCATATTATTTAGACTCTCGCTTTTTTATCGTCATTGTCTTTCATTGGGTATGGCTACCCTATACCCTAGTAAACGCTTTAGTACCATCATAACCCGGACGAAAATCTTAATAGCAACACCGTGTGATTGTAAGAATGAGTTGTGGGGTTGTTCGCTTCGCATTAATATTACATCTTTCTTTATCCCTCTATCTTAACTGTCATTGGGTTCTATGTGGACTTCATACTAACGAGCCAACTTCTTAGCTTCGTAAACTCTTACTGCATAACTCGGATGCACTGGTCGTTGCGGAAATGGTATAAGCTGTATAATACTGGGCAGGCAAGTTTGTTGTCAACTCGCCGACGACAAGTTAGTTCAATTGCGCTGCGCCCTTACCAAGAACAATGTATCGACGCTTGCCTGGCGGCGCTGGACTCCGGTATAACTCGTATTGGTGCATCGTTGCCCACCGGGTCCGGGAAAACGACCGTTTTTATATCACTTCTGTCCCGTTTGAAACCTCCCACTCAAACCACGCTGCGACTCGCGCTCTTATTATTGTTAATAGTGTTGAACTCGCAAGGCAATCTGCGGAACAAGTTGCGCGCTTATTCCCTAGCTGGTCAGTGGAGATTGAACAGGGTGCAAAGCACAATGCTACTGGACTGGCAGACGTGTGAGTCTTGCTTGCAATTTACCTTAATAAATTGTAATGGCCTACATTCATGTCAGTACTGTTGCGACGTACCAAACGTTGATTCGAAATGAGCGGTTAATGAAGTTTACCCACAATTTCCTTAAAGCTATCATCATTGATGAAGCACATCATGCTGCAGCTCCATCGTGCGTCCCCCATTAAGCTTATGAATCGTTTCTTTAACCAGCTCGGTACTTTTCAGATATCGTCGTCTACTTGCACAATTTGACTCTGATATCAAGCACCCAGACGAAACGTTCAAGGCACTTCCTATACCTCACAAAATACCTATCATAGGCTTTTCCGCTACATTTAGTCGACACGATGGCCTTGCCCTTGGTTCTGTATTTCAGCACATTGTGTATCATCGTGATTTTCTTGAAATGATTAAAGAACAATGGTACGTTCTCGATTAACAGCTGTTTAATGCGTTCTACTGTATTTCATACATTTCATTTTCTTCGCCAGGCTATGCGATGTGCGCTTTACATCTGTATGCGCCAACATTGATTTAAAGAATGTCACAATCAACAAACGAACTGGAGACTTTAATCCAACGAGTTTGGCTCATGTTGTCAATACCGACGCAGTTAATCAGTTGGTTGTGCGAACATGGATGGATCGTGCATGTACGTGTTATCTCGTTTGCATCGGAATGTTGGTTCAAGCCACTGTTAGCTACAAGGAAATCAACACTCGTATTCTGTGTCAATATTGCGCATGTTCATTCTCTGACTCAAACGTTCCGGAGCTTTGGTATCGACGCAAGATATGTCTATTCTGAGACGCCTATCGCAGAGCGCAAGGCACTTATTGCTGATTTTAAAGATGGTCAATTTCCTGTATTAATTAATTGCGGTAAGTACTATTCTAAGAAATAAGATCAATCACGAAGATGTTGACGCAGTTTTAGCAATTCTTACCGAGGGAGCCGATATTCCAAATATCGACTGTTTGATTGTAGCACGGCCAACGCGGTCTCGGAACGTTTTTGCTCAAATGGTATGTAAGAGCGACAAAGAAATTCCGGTTTGACTCATGTAACATTCTAGATTGGAAGGGGAATGAGATTGTCTCCTGACACTGGAAAAGAAGATTGCCGTATTATTGATTTCGTTGACAGTGTATCAAGAGTTGCAGGTGTAGTTTCAACGCCGACTTTATTCGGCCTTGACCCTGGTGAAATTGCTATCGACGGTAGGTTCATCATAAAATGTTGAAGGCCTCAATAACACATTAGGCTTATAGATGAAACTATCGAATCTCTAGAAAGGAAGAGGGCGGAAACATATGATTCTGGTGTTTCTGGTGATGTGCCCAACCCGAAATCGGTCTCATATACCGATTATGAGAATGCGGCGCTTTTCTTAGCCCATACTTCCGGTGATGCACACATCATGAGGCTTAGCAGAAATGCATGGACCTGTTGCGGAGATGACATCTATGTTTTGGAATGCCTTGGCAAAGGCTATCTGCGCATTGAGCCAGTTGAGGCAAATGAGGGTAAGTGGTTCATCATTACTCGTAGCAGTTAAATCTTACTGGTGTGCAAAGCCACGCCTCGGCACTTCATTGCATACTATACTCCAGCAGCCCTGGATAAAATGACTGCTCATGCATTTCGCGTATCTCCATACCTCCGGCGTCGTAAGATTCTAACAGCAGATGCACTCCATGAAGCTGTGAAAGGGTGTGACACATACGCTACAACTAAAGTTCTCCGTGGTTCAATTGCACTTGGGTAACTGATTCATGTATCAACTATCACTCGATTGCTAATCACATAGTAGGCTTCTCCGGACGGCTCGTTGGCGGAAACAACCTGCGTCTTCTGGACAAAAAGACATACTTGAGCGGAGATGGAATAGGCGGGGCGATCCGAAAGATGTAGCTAAAAGAATTGCCAATATGACAAAAGGCGAGTCAGCGGATATTATCAGTCGTATTCGTCACGGTGCACAGGTATAAGCGCATTCCAGGTTGTTGCTGAGCATGTTTACGAATACTAATTTATTTCTTCAGGCTCGCTTTGATAAAAAACGAAAAGCGGATACTAAACTGGCCACGATTTCGCTAAAGGAGCAACAGCGACTTTCACGAGAGATCGTTCGGGTCGGTCCTCTTTCAGAGTAGCCTAGAGCTTTATGTATTATAATTTAACGGCGTTTCTTACACTACTATAAAGCTATTTTTGACAGCAGAGGCGATACAGCGTGATGGCTTCCTAAAGAGAGTATTGCTGCCATCTGTGCAGACGCAATGACGCTTTCAAGTGATTTGGGTCCATATAATGTCTTTGAGTCGTGCGCGAAGTTTGCTAATAACGCGCCTGCAAAAGAATCTCCCGCCCCGGTTACATTAGCAATCTTGTCAACTGGCAAGGAAGGGAAATGTTGTACAACAACAAGTTCGTTTGATTTGCCTTTGGCAATAACATATCGCTTGCAAGGATTGCTTCTTTCACCAAACCATCCAGACAAAATGGCCTCCTCTGCTGGAATATGCATGACTACGAGAACTCCACGATCACCACATTTGACAAATATGTTACGAAAGAACGGAAGCAAGTTCACAGCCATCTGCGCTATTCCTTCCTCGATAAGGAATCCAAGTGTACCGTTAGATGAACCTTCATTATATGCGTTAACTTTGGCCAGTTGCTCCAAGTCCACGCAGAAAGCAGAACCAAGTTGCAGATTGTCAATAACTCTCCACCATGTCTGATGCGACATGAGGTCATAATTATCAGATCTTACAGCCTGATAGACTTGAGCAAGCTCGAGGAGGTTGGGTGCGAAATGCGTAATTGAAGTATGTTTCGCCCCACCCGCGTCTATTAGCATGGCAATGGCAGGAAGAACAGATGTCGACTTAATTACCGATGTTGGTTCACTGTAAAAGAAGCGTAAAATTGGCCTGTACAGGAATAAGACTAACACATACAAAAATGCTAGAAAAAAGATGCAATTAAGCTGACTATCTATCAGGTTATTTATTTACAACTCACTTTGGATATTATTCTGCGAACAGTACTGGAAAATGGATGCAATAGTCCCTGGAGATAGATTACCGTCTAGGACAACAATGCGAGGCCTATTCTTTTTGATTTCGGGAATTATCTAGTTTGTAGAGTGATATAGCGCCCGAAAACTTGTAATCAAACATATACTCACCATGTCAGGAGCGAAGGAGCTTGCTATGTCCATGTCTGCAACTCCGCCAATAAGACTTCCATCACCATTTAAAACCATATTGCAAACGCCTGTCCTTCCGCTGCTTATAATAAATCCATCTGTGCGCATTCCAATTTTTGCTGTTTCTGCGGTGAAAAGATGCCCAAATGGATCATCGCCAATAGGAGCCACAAGAACAGACGATAAGGACGGGAAACGGCTAGTCATGATTCGATGACAAGCTTCAGCCACATTGCGGGAAACACCTCCCAGTGAAAGTGAAACAGTTCCAGGGGCCGTCGAGTGTTGTGCAAGTGCGGGGTTGGTGTCGGCTTTAGCTTGTGCAGTGATATCAACTGCACCAGATCCAACTATAACCACATCTGCAGATGTCTAGCATATAGTTGAGACGAAGGAAGAAGAGAGAGAGCGTAGTGTTGCCTTACTGGATACGGTTGTTTTGTGTAAGATGATATGTTGCTCGTACTTAAAGGAGGCATATGTAAATCGGATGAGACCGATGTAGGTGCTATGTCCTGCTTAAATGTCATTACACGTAAACTGGTACATACGATGGTACTAACAGACTTATTTAGATTGGTTAATGTGTTGTACTGAACTGATATCTGAGCGCCTGTACAGATATTACGAACGTTACAAAGGATTGGATTTAAATCAATGCTTACCGACCAGCGCAGTGTTCTTAATTAAAGCAATATTAGCCGCTAACGATTCACCTTTGCTTAATTCATTGATTCTAGAGAGGAGCCAAGGAGTAGCTTCTTTTCCCCTTCTACTAATTCCATTTGCTTCAGATTCGGCGATAGCCTGGTCAATGCACCTTTGAATACTTTCTCCGAGAGCTTCATATTGTTCCGGGATGGGTACTGCTATAAGTGCCCCGTTCTGCATTCCCAACTGCCACTGAGAATCTTTACAATGCTTCAGTACGTTTGCCGATATGAAACTGAATAAACTGACAGAGAATCTCTGCTGCAGCTACTGGGTTATTAATATTCCAAGGAGCCTATGATTTACTTTAGAGTATAAATGTGACAGACAGATACATGATCAAACCTCAAATCCACTATGGCGGGAGAAGAAGGCTGGAAATCCTTTTGAGGTGCCATATGAAATGACAGGAACACCAAGTGTTTCCTTGAAATCCCTTAAGCATTGTAAAATAAAATACTCATTTATACTTACAAGATACTCCAAGGTCCTTTAATTTCAACGTCAGCTGTTAAAATAGGAAATTGAATCCTCAGTACTTACTTCCCAATATCCAAAATAGATTTTACTCCAGAAGAAACGAGTCCCACTGAGCATCTGGAAAGCTCGTGAAGATCTGCAGAAACATCCATGGCTAGTGGAAAAGTCAGAGTATAATCTACATAGAGTAGAGTTGGATGAACTCACTGTTCTCGCCACCGCGATGAACACCTCCCAAGCTATTTTGTAGAACGTAAGACACATCAATGTTTGGATAAAAATGCCACACCCTCCCGTAGAAAACACCTGTGTATTAATTAAGTAATGTAACTGACGAAATGAACAACGCAATGCACCTTAATACCTGCCAGCTCGGCAAGAATGAGAGTTGTACTACACGTAGTTCCTGTTATTTGTGTAAGAATGAAATATAGCTTCTGGTAGCACCAGTCCAACCTCCATCTACTTTCGAGGAGATTACGGCTCCAATATCTCTTCGAGAAACCTTCGAAGGTTTAAATTGTTTATCAGCCAGACGCTCCAGTTCGCTTTTTTCGAGCCCTATTTTAGCGCGTCCTGCAATAAATCCGATGGTAGCAGGTATTGCACCAGCAGATCGAATGATATTCTCCAGTTCAAGTGTAAGTTCGAGATTAGTTGGATAAGGCATGCCATGGGTAACAATCGCAGTTTCAAGCGCGACAAGTGGTTTGTTAGTAGCAAGAGCATGCTGAACCTCGGGATGTACATCAATGGGTGCGTGCTTCTTCAGTGCCGCTCCAAGTAACGAAGAGCTTTGCGTTGACAAGGTTCTCAGTGCTGCCTGAGGTCGAATACGGCCCTTGAGGGACAGCATGGTATCTGAAGCACGAAAAGTGGTGTCCAGAAACCAGGACTGAAATAACTCGCTACATGTATATTATTATGTAATCAGCGCAATTACTGAGCCCCGGATCGTGCGGACCGAATGTCCGAAATGGCGTTGTCACCATCCACGTCGGTTGAGGCGAGTCTTACTATCCCGGAGGGTATCTGTGTCCTCTCATATTCCCTCGATGTCCAAGAGATTATCAGGTCCGTACAAGACGATGCAGCTGGTGCCAATGCCATCTTTATCGGTGCGCACACCGTTCATAATCTTTGTTATCTGAATTCATTGACTCAGACATCGACAATGACAGGCACCACCCGTAATTCATTTAAAGGTCTTTCAGCTCCTGCATTAATTCTTCATATTCTGACTTCTCATTCAACGTCGCAGGAAAAAGAGTAATGCGCTTGGAATATCAGGCCTACTCCAAACTTGCAATTAAGACAATGGCCAACATCGTGAGAGACGTCAGTAACTCTGTAGTGCGTTCGGAACATCATCCACACGCCCAAGGACCCACTGTTCCCGGCATCATTCGATGCGCTGTACACCACCGCTTAGGAACAGTTCCAGTCGGCGATCCATCGATTGGTATTTTAATTTGTTAATGAGCTATTACATGTTTGAACGCGTCGTTTCCTAGTCATCGCCGTATCGTCTCCTCACCGGCGCGAGTCATTTGTTGCTTGTGAACAAATTCTAGAGGGTGTAAAGCAGAAGGTGCAGATATGGAAACGAGAGTATTATGAGGGAGAGGACGAGAGCACAGCCGAATGGAAAGAAAATCATTAGCATGTTAGAGTCATCGCAATCGTTACGGAAAATCCGGCCGATATAACTATACATCCTCATCATCTATAAATATGTCCCATGTGAGAGTAGAACATGTCCGTACAACACATTATTAACATTAGTCGATCTTCCAATCTTTCGAAACAGTATCTTCTTCCGAGCTTACGAGAAGCTCTATCGACCAGATGATTAGGGTAAAGAAGATGTTCATCCACCTCCACCAAATTTGTGATGAGTGGTCCAGCACTATCAAAGATGTCAACACTTCATGAAACGATCGAATTGAGCACTTCCGCTTACGAAGAAGGTGGGAGTAGACTGTAATGAATATTGTTTGACGGTAGGTGAGAAGAATCTGGGTTAGAGTCGATGTCTTTTAAACGATGCTTAGTAGGGAGAACTAGGTGCACGTTAACTTGCTTACTGGGCGGTTATTCCAACCACCGTCAACACCCTCCTCTGATTCCCAGCTGTCAGCACCGATTGTCGGAAGAATCCGCGAAGCTAGATGCAAGATCATAAGGCGGTATAGGAGTGCAAGCAGAACAGGTTTCGGGAGCGTGTTTATGACGAAATTCAGAAGCGTCTGAAAGTGGGGCATGATATTAGGAAGAAGAGGTGCACTGTAGTGATATTAGTACATATTAGTAGCTTGGATATACTTCGTAATGACTCACTATGAAGACGCCGGATCTGTAAATGATTTCTGGTCAAACCCACATAGCCACACATTATACGCAATGAACAAGGCAAGTCCGGAGGACTCGATAATATTTGTTCGACGCAAAACAAATCCAATGAACGTTAAGAATAAGAAAGCTGTGAGCGCCACTCCAAGAAGAGTAGAAGAAAGGGGTGAGGATGCGGCAGCTGGATAGGACTGGGCAACGTCAGGTCAGTTAAAGACATACGGCCACCATAACTACTCACGTAGACGATCCACCATGCAGAGACAACATAAGCAATCGCAGATGCAATAAGCAAGCCGAATTGATAGACTTCCCCCTCACCAACAAGTCTTTTTCCATGTTGCCCCAATTTCTGTACGACCAGTAAGCTGGATAGGCCCTCCATTGTAATAAACATCGGCCCTGAAAACACCAGCAGATTTCCCCACCAATCTGCAGCTGTTAATAGCCAAGGATGTACAGAAGACGAGAAGAGATTGAAGCAGACAAGAAGAAGAAAAGGGTGCATAGGAACTTGCAGAACCGAAAGTGCTTGCGATCCCCATAAGAGTATCATTGTACCATGTATAAGAGAATGTACGGAAAGAAGGAGGGATAGCAAGAGAAACGCCTGTTTTGATAGTGTAGCCAATGTTAAAGGAAGAAATATAAGAATCTGGAGAGCTGTTGATAACCTATGGAGACGAAATTAGAAGGAAAAGTTACCGGGACGCAGAAATGCAGACCTTGCCGTATGGGAGATGGCACTCCAAATGAACCACGGGTTTAGCATAGCAAGTTGAAGAGTTATGTAGCAGGATGCCTGCTGAGATATTACGGAACGAACGCGAAGGAAACAGCAAGACCGCACGAGCTCAACAGGCTCCAGAGTCCAGCGTCATGGACAACCTGCAATTTCGGATTGCCATTGTTGCCCCTTGTCTTTTCATTCATCCTTCCAGCACGTGATGTATAAAGACCCGCTTCATAGTAATTGACAATTATACTTATACTATATTGCTTATATATATTCCAGAGTCCAACAGCATAATAAAACAAAGGTATTGGTACAAAAAAATCTATAACAACCACGGCAATATATCAGAAAAACAAAACAAAATAAAAATCAGAGCTAGCGCTAAACATGATCCAGAACGATAGGAAAGGGAAATAAAATAAAATAGCGGAAGACATTTATCGGGAAGTAACAGGCTGACGCCGATTCCCAGGAAGTGCATCGATGACCTTCAATTCTTCTCGCGGTGCGAGTAACCCCTTTTCCTGTGCGAATTCTGTTCTTCGAGCTAGTGCGGCTGGGTCAGAGGGAGACACATAGAACTTATCGATGATGGGTATTTGGAGTAAATTCATCTTTGGAGTGATAACTACCATATGGTTGGTTTTAATTTCCATCCAGTCCGCTGGCATGTCACCCGTAGGTAAGAATGGGGAACTCAGTTCATATTGTGACACACCCCTTTCAAATGTAAGCGGTTCGCTCGCAATCTATATGAAGCAGTCCATCAGCTTTTGTAACCAGTAAGAGTAAGTAAAGATTCACCATTATAATATTCTCTCGCTTATCTGCCTTTGACATCTTGTAATGCCCGCCTTCCGCGTATTCGCTGAAATTTGTTCCAGACGAAAACCACTAAACAGAGACGCTTAGTTGGGAACTGTTAAGATGTTTGTAGTGTGACATACTAATGAAGCTGCTTCGTCAGTCCTAGAGGATATATAACGCGTAACGACTACGCTTTCTCCATCAGTCACGCAAAAATTCATGAGACTTGGCTAGTATTTATGTTGAGAACATATTTTATCGATCATGTAATACCTACCTCAGTTATTTGTGCCTCTTCGGCATATGTATTAAGTGATGCAACAGTATCGAGCATAGCTTTTCTTAAGACTTCTGGCGTGAACGATCTGGCATTAGGATCAGGTAGCTATGTATAAAATGTCAGTACAGAAACGAGCTGATCACCCAACCAACTTACCTTCGCTAAAAATAACGCGAAGGCCCATTCTGAATCTGAATGGGGCATCAGTGAAAGGGTGCAAAATAGAAGCACGGAGCTATGTACCGGTGTTCCCCTGCACCATGTTAAATGCCACATCTGGCAAATCACCTTGCAACTTTCTCTTGATTAGATGGAAATCTGCAATTCCACCATTGTGCATAAACTAAGGAATTTAGCAACCCATGCTCCTTTCGAATGCTGTGCAGCGTCTTACCATTAATTTGCCATGGACGAATGGATGGCAGTTGTCAGTGATAGAGAACCAGCGGTCGTTGCACGCACATGTCCACTTGGAAGAAAAGCGTTAGCATAGCTCAGCAGAGTCTATACGTAGTCTGCGCACAAAACTAAAGGTGACTTGATCTTTTCAGCTAGACGCGTAAGGTTGACGTTGTTCCACGCCTATTATCAAACACTGAATGATGGCCTTAAAATGGCAAAGATGATAAGCATACTGGGGTGACAGAAGTGAAAATGCATGGTTGGCTTCCCAGCTCCTCGTCGGACACCGAGTCGTACCATCCTTGTCGATAATATTAGTCTCGGATATGCTAAATAGAAAAGCGCAAACTCACCAACACCAAACCCATCTCCGTTCATTGGACGACGTCGATCAAGACGGAGTCTTGAGTCGAATGCTTGGTTAATAATGGAATGACATGGTCGTGTTAGAAGCTATGATAATACAGTTTAAAGTGGAAATATGGCGAGTACAAATCTAAAAAACTTACATGGGACAGCTGGACGGGCGAAGTGCCTTTGTAAATGACGAAACGGCACATCGAGATTGAAAGTTGAAGATAAACGGTAGAGAAACGTGAAAGCACTTGAGTTCATTGATATACCGGACATGACTCGAAAAGGTGGTCTATCGCTGTCACTATTACGTGCGATCGCGTGCGCCGAGACTAACTCACCGAAACTTACAACATAACTCCGACGTTCAAACACATATTACTTACTACCTGACGCAGATATTATTTACATATTGTTCACGATGTACCATTGCCCATCTTGAAGTGTATACATAATATATGTTAACAGTGGAATTTGGATACTTTCCTTTTTCTATAAATTAATGAAACATTAATACCTAGACTTCCAGATTGTGCTGTGGTCCGTTCACTAGAGTCCAAGCCGTCATCACAAGCCTAATTATAGTTACAAAAACTCCTTCGGCCTTCTCGCAATGTCTCCGCCTGCTGTGTCATATACCAGACCTGCAACCCGAAATGCGAGCTCTGTAAACATAAATATCTGTCAGCTATATCCGTTGTAGATGTATGGAACCCACCATCTGCCTGTGTTCTTAGTACAGCTTCAGCGTAAACTCTAACAACGTCTTCCGTACCGCTCGGACGCACAAACGAACGACCTCCTTCATATTTTCTCACCAACTCATCTATTTTCGTTTGCAGGCCAGGAGGGCTAACAAGCTTTCTTCCGCATCCTCAGTTTTGAAGGCGTTCCTATCGGCAACAACCACCTTCACGAGTCGATTAGGAAGATCAGCATAAAGCGAATCCCATTCGACTGCAGAATATGACTTGTGCGCAAGAACAACTTCTACAAGTAGCATATCGGAAAGTGCGTCGCCGACCGTTTGGTTGATGAGCTGTGTCAGGTTAATTAGGTGGTTTAATGCAGTGGACTGAGCAGGAGTGGAAGGCTCATGCTCCGCTAGTTTATATTGCGTTGCAGGAGAGAATAAAACTGTGCCATGGCCGTTGGCTTCAAAATATACCCCGATATCGTAATGCTCAGCTGCGTGATGAAGGTGTTTGACTCCTGTCGGCACACATCTCACCGGAAGACGCTATGCAACATATTAGCTTCTTCAGGTTATCCACGGGGTCATCCTTACCTCCGCCAAATACTTGGTCGATGCACCGTTTGCGTATGCAGTTTGTACGACTCCAACCTTGACAACTTGTTCCAAACCTGCCAGCTTCACCAATTCAACAATAAAGGCTGCGACTAGTGCAGCAATCTTATCTCCGTCGAGCATTCGAAAGGCGCCTCGTTCGTCGAGATAATAATACATTAAACGATCTGCATCACCATCGAGACTGCATGCGCGCTGGCCAGGTTTCAAGACGTTCACTAATGAAGGTGGCGATTTCTGAGTAGTCTTGACGAAATCAGCACCACAAGCGTTGTTGAGTGCACCGGATGTCGTAGTGGCGGTATTAATAAGTTCCAGAGAGAAACTATCTCCAAGATACTGAGCAAGATTCTCAGCTATTGGCGCACCAACACCATTCGCGCAATCAACCAACAAAGATGCAGGTTTGGATCTTCCGGACTACATGAATACGAAAAGTAATGCCATGCTATTTTCATTTAAAGTAAGACGTACCACTAATTTCTTGAAAGCCTGACTGAGCTTCTGGTAATATCCATCCTCTGAATCTTCTCCATAGCTTTCCTTTGTTCCCTTCGTATTGATGGCTTTAACGAGGTAATGAAGAATGGGTGTGGTAGTAACACCGGCATTGCGCGGTTCTGCATGAATAGCCTTCAGACCATCTTCCAGCGCTGAGATAAGAGCGGGTCCTGATGGGCGGGTATCACGGGCATAGACAACTCTGGCGGGTTTTGACACGTCTATCTTCGCGATACGGATGACTGAATCCAGTGCATTCATGAAATCATCTGTTGTAGTAGCATTTGCGAATAGCGTTGCATATCCTTCCCAAGATGCCTCCAACATCTCTCCACGAGGGTCGACTAACTTTACGCCGTTGTCCTACAGGACGAAGAATAGTTGATTAATACGAATAGATTAAGTAATAGACTATACAGACCGGCTCAGGATTATGAGACGCAGTAACCATGACGCCGATGGTCTTGCCATCCAATTTCCTACTCCTGAGTCCTGCCAAAACACCAACTCGGAAGATCACAGAGTCAAGGTTAGACCCTCTACATAGTAAGATAGATTAGATGAGAGAAAGAGTTTACAAAAGATATATTCTTTACAGAGTCCTGAAGCCTGCAGTGCCATATTGAAAGTGCAGATGAGATGGCTTAGGATGAAGATCAGAGAGCGATCGCAAAGTTCCGAAAGAAAGAGTATCCATTTAAGAGAAAGAGAACGAGGTTCAGTTTGCAAGGTACTGTATGATATATGAGAAGGATATAAGATGGGCTTGGATGGAGTACTGCAAGGTGGAATGAGATTGAGTGAATAAAGTGCAAAGTAATAATACGAATTTATTTATAGCTTGTCGCTTGAGTGCCGAAACTATGTCACGATCTGATTCGGGTCAGATGACCGCCTGCCTATTCACGGACCACAGCAACACTGGATAGCCTCATCGCACAAACACCACTATCACTTCCTATCCCATCGTTATTATTCGTACCGCGTCTTCAATCTTCCAATGCCTTCTAAATCTCCAGCTCAGGTTCTTCTCGAGAAGGCTGAAAAGAAAGCCAACTCGTCCACCGGCTGGTTCTCTTCTGCCTCTACCAAGTATGAAGAGGCGGGCGATCTCTATCAACAGGCCGCGAATTCCTTTAAATTGGAAAAGATGTTCAGGGAGGCCGGGGATGCTTTTTCTAAAGAAGCTGAGTGTCGAGAGAACTGCAAAGAGGCCAACGAAGCCGCCAATGCATGGTGGAATGCAGCCAAAGCATACAAGAGAGGCTTTCCCGACTGTGCGTGTTATATTTTGCTACAACTTAGAAACGCGCTAATGTTCTCGAACTATAGTGGCTATCCAGGCATTAACTCGTACTATTGTTCATCTCACGCAAAGTGGTAGATTCAGACAGGCCGCTGACCGGGAGAAGGAGATCGGTCAAATATATCTTCAAGAAACCAATGATTTAAGGAAAGCCTGCGAGAGCTATGTTAGGGCGGGCGACTGGTATGCCCAAGAGGATGCTGCAGCGTTAGTACATTTTGCTTTTCGCTATTTCAAGCTAACGTAGCTGACGAAAAATACTTGTATTTACAGTACGGCTAACGCATGTTATAAAGATGCAGCTGATCTGCACGCGGAGCTGGAGGAATATTCTCAAGCTATTGCACGTTATGAACAAGTTGCAGATCATTCCCTGACGTCCGCTTTGACCAAATATAGCGTGAAGGAATATTGGCTCAGGGCAAGCCTTTGTGCGCTTGCAATGGGGGTAAGTAATTTCTGAACATCCGTCTATTATCTTTCATTGCTGTAACATAAATCAAGGACACCGTAACTGCGAGAAGAAACATGACGAAATATACAAATCAGGATGTAGCCTTTGGCTCCACACGGGAGGCCAAGTTTATCAACGCACTTATTGAGATTATCGAGTCAGGAGATGATGAAGCATTCACTGGTGCTGTCTATGAATTTGATCAAATCACCAAGCTAGACAACTGGAAGACATCGATACTGCTGAAGATCAAGAAGGGTATTCAGCAGGATCCTGTTCTGACTTAACTGTACAAACTTCTAAGTAGTGTGTAGTCGAGGAGTCCATGTAAGAATTATATGAACATTCTATGATAGCTTGTGCTAGTACATTCATTAGGCACTTCTGTGGCGATGACGTATTGGGGTAGCTGGACACGTGAAAAAGATGAGCAGAAATAGATTGACGGCGTTTGCGGCCGCGATCACATTTTCCATCGTTGACCACGTATTACCTCGTATCGCCCAGCTAATGAAGACTAGATACTAACCAGGTCATCTCTAGAGCCTCTTTATTCATATATTTTTATACAACTTTCTTGTCGTCTGGACTCGCAAGACAAGTGCTGCAAATTATCCTCCTCCTCCTCAACCTCTTCTTCCATGCCTCTCATCGCTTCCTTCCTTCTTAGACTCATTCATTTCATCTATGCTGTAGTTATAGCGTTACACTCGTTCTGGAAACGGCGAACAACGATTTCTCCTCTTCCTATTGGCACACCTCGCAGGCGTATTCCTAAGCATCTTGCACTTCTTTTTGTCGTGGATTCCAACTCCAATGCGGAGCAAGCAGAAACCGCGCTTGTCGAAAGTGTTGTGAATGCCGTGAAATGGTGTCGTATAGTTGGAATCGAAAAGTTGACGGTGTACGAAGAAAGTGGTGCGTGCTCTGATGATCCACGATGTCCCAGAAAACTGACGAATGGAGGAGCTTTAGGCCTTCTCATTTCTTGTTCTCAGAGAATTTATGATTCCATTCCTACTCAACTACAAGAATGTTCCTCTGATTCAGAAATAGACTATCCTTTGACTCCTCCCCCTTCCGACTATTCCGAGTCGAGATCCCTGTCTCCGCAGCACCAGGATAATACTTTCATTCCTTCTGTTGTACTTCGAATTCCTGCATCGCCGCCCAGTAAGCCTTCCCGTAGGTCCATAATTCGAAGAACCAGGAAAAGGAAAGACGCTACCAATTTGCACGAGTCGCAGTCTCAAAAACCCATGTCGCTTTTCTTGATATCTCGTGAAGCATCTAAGCCCGCCATCGCATCTGCTGCTCGCTACCTGGTGCAATTACATCGGAATTTACAACTTCCTTACACAGGAAGTCAGCCACCGTTCCGACTCTCGGTCGACGAACTCAACCTCCTCATGGAGAGTAAGTGTGTTATACTGCACATATAAACGTTGTTTATAACATTGTCCTTTAGGTGACGAGACACTGTCATCTCCAGACTTCATGATTATCCATGCTATAGATCCTGATTTTAATTCGCCGGCGGGCGAATTGTATGGGTACCCTCCGTGGCATATCAGGTTAACGGAGCTATAGTAAGTTAGCTATTCAGTTGTGAAGGCGCAGTGCTGAAAATAGCCCATGTAATTCAGCTACAGTGATAGTTATTTCAAGAGCTCTTGGCGAAAGCGCTTCGACAGAAAGAATAGCAAAGGACTTCTTGCAGTGCCACTTCATGAAACAACCTTCAGAGAAGCGCTCGACGAATTTGCTACAGCCGAGATGCGGTTCGGAAAGTAACACATATTAATAGACATTTAAAGCACATACATGATATACCTACTTACCATAATACCATACAATCCAAGAAGACCTAAAAATAGCGGAAGTGATGTGTATGCGGAGCATAGGAAGTAAACGAAAGTCATGCGGTGCCATGTTACCTGTGAGATGTGTATAGCAAAGATGTATTGTTGCACTTTGAAAAGCACCACAGGCTCACTGGGGTCAGGATCGCCACTACGGACTTAGGTTGGAGCTAAGTTGGAGCGGACATGAAACGTGTCGTTTCAATATTGCAGTGATACTCACTAAGTAAAGTCAGGACCTCACAGCATATCACCTCAGGCCACTCGAAATAGTGATCAGTGGGCGCCTGTTGTGGAGTAGACGGCGCTGATCCAGGTCAGTAAGATGGCAGGCCAAGCGAATACGTTGGGAAAATGCGATGCCTAATTCCGAAGTTGTCGCCGTAGATGTATCAAATTATCAATCCAAGAAGCATTTAAACCAGAGCGAGGAGGTATCTGGCTTTTCCTGAGTGTTCATCCACATACCAACATGTCAATAGCCAATTCCCTGTTATTTAAGTCCGATACTCCACTAGACCCTCTCCCGTTCCCGCTGAACGTCCCGCTTCCTCCAAGCGAATGTGGCACTCCAAGGCTTGATCCTGCCGCCCTCTCAGCTCCGGAGCACGAACACGCCAAATATTCACCAGTTAGCCTCCACACACCCCTCAGCGAAGGCCATACGCCACTGAATGATCGCCACCGGCGCACGCCATTGAGTGAGGGCCGCACAGCACACAGCAGTCCCGCACGCTCTCATCGTCGACTGGGGACCGACCCAACGTTTCAGTTCAGCCATGAGAGTCTTCGTCGCAGAGTGCACAAAAGGATCATTGTTTGTTGCGATGGGTAAGTGCGGATGCTTCAGTCCATCTGGCGGCCCGGAGGTAACCGATAACTTCAGAACCTGGCAAGACGGCATCTCAGAGCACCGTTCAGCGTACACCAACATCCTCGTATGTGTTTATCGCTCTTCCCTATCGACCTTCTTCCTTGACGTTCCCAATTTGATATACTAGCGTCTTTCAAGAGCAATTAATAATGAAGATGTTCGGAACGACGGCGGGCCTCCCATACAACAGATCGTATTCTACCAATCTGGTATAGGAACTGAGAAGAACTTTTACTCTGAGTATATCGAAGGTGGACATTCCTGCTTTTTTCATTCTAAGGGGCACATATCTTATTATCATTTTTCAGCAACAACTGGTGGATCCCTAGGTGTGCCTTACTACGAGTCCAGAATTTTCAAAGACTTGACTAATGGTCCCAATTGTGGCTGCAGCGGACAAGGTCGAAGAAGCATATGCATTTATTGCTCAGTGAGTATTCTTAGGGAAATATACTCAGCGGATACACAATTAATACAGTAACAAAGTAACTATACGCCTGGAGATGAGGTATATCACTGTCTTTCACGGAAGCATTCCTCGTTTCTCATCCATATGACAGATATTCCTGTTCGGATTTTCACGAGCAAGTGTTTCAATTTAATTTATTTCCTAACTAGTGGTGATCATTAGTAATAGGGTGCGTATACTGCACGGATGGTCGCTACGTTTATTGTAAGTTGCATTCCACTGGGGCTTACTGGCAAGTTTATTGATGTTTCAGGGCGAAATCGGTGTTTTGGACCGCAAAGACATGGATCACTTCGCTGGCATATTCATTGCATATCAGAAGTTAGGGAAAACCGATAATGAAGAAGGCACGGTTAATTTTGTGCTTGTTTAGTAGTTTTATTGATTGTCAGACATAGAAAAACAAAAATTAAGAGAGAAGCTAGCTCCGTGGAACCAACATAGCTCTCCTGGCAAGAAACGCGCAGATTCTGATGGGGATACATTTTCTGTGCAGTAAGTTTTTATTGAAGATTGTGACTGAAACGTACTTATCCAGCCTTGCAGATGTCTAGGGGTTTTTGATACGGTCGGTTCGTTGGGCTTGCCGGAAGAACTTACGCTAGGCTCTACTAAGATACGAACATTGTTTGGATTCCCTGATCGAACACTTGGCGAGCATGTTAAACGGGCCTACCAAGCCCTTGCACTACACGAAATGCGCTTGGATTTCGTGAGTCCCTTGAACATAGTCCGTTTAATTCGTTTCATGATATTTCATAGAAATGCAATAAATTTGAGCAAACCGAAGGAGGTAGACGTAAAGATCAGGTGTTAAAACAAGTGAGTAGATTTGGTGGTAGTTTAATGCTACTTAATGATTAACAAATGAATGAATAGTGTTGGTTCTCAGGTAGGGTTATATAACATACCTAGTTCCACAGCGAAACTTATGTCTCATTTGGCGAAACAGGCAGTCATACCGATGTAAGAACTCTTTTTGACCATTTGTGTCATAGCGTAGCTAACTATGCTCAGATAGGCGGTGGCTATCGAGAGCATGATCTCGCTGACTTGACTCTCGTATGGATGGCAGTATGTACAAATTTATATTGTTATTTTTTTTCGTGGCTCATCTTCACTGTAGGCCAACATTGAAAATATGTTGTCTCTGGATGTAGAATACTTATCGCGACTACTACAACCAGTAGCTCCATGGGGAGAGCAAAAACCACACGAGTACGCTGTTTCAATATGTAACATTGCACACATTAACCCATGGTATCGGGAAACAGTTCCAAGACTGGTATATTCACCCTTGCCTCCAGTATCCAGCGTGAGATCCCTATCGGGGTCAATCATGTTACAAATGAAACCATCCACTCATCGGTTTTACAGCAATCATCCTTATATCCAGAACTCAATAATGTAATTAAGGAACACCCAGAACTGATTGCACCTCTTCTCTCGCTGGAAGAAGAGCTTAAAGCGGGTTGGCCCTATAAACCACATTCTCCAGTCGTCGAGTCCTACGAGGCACGAGTAGAAACTCGCCGCAAAAGAAGCATCCGCAGATCGATATTGAGCGTCGGAAACAGAATAACCAAGTCAATTCTGAAGACAGTTACAACAAGTGATACAGGGGTTAAGACTGAGAATGGACTACCTGTTCGAGAAAAGACTCGATTGGGTAGTGTGGCAGAGCGGGCAGGTTTAGGCAACGTAGGGGATGAAATGCAGCTTCCTGGCACATTATCCAAGAGAACCTGAATCAAGAACTATTCTAAATACCCATTAACTTAATTTATAATGCTACATACGTAATTGTATATTTTATTATTACTTATAAAAAGTAAGCTTGCAAGCAATGCGTCATAACCAAGTACTTATTTCCTAGTCTCGTACCCATCCGTTTTAGGGCATAATATCGTGAGAATTTTGAGAATTCTGCTCCTGCGTCGCTACGATGTTATGCCCTAAAACGGATGGGTACGAGACTATTATTTCCATATATGGCTTGATAGGCTTCGAAGCGGCAAGAATTCTGAAGATCTCTTAACTTCTTTGACCTCTGCTCTTTTCGATTCGATGAACTTTCGGCTGGCTCCTATAACTGCATAGCTTGTAATTCAACTTTAACCGTGTTTCGACTGGAGTGTACGCATACGATCGTTCGATGTGCAGCAGCCATGCCGCGTTCTCGTTCTACCTCCAAGAAAGCTCTGAAGGCGACAACTCTCCAAGGAATTTACTCCAATGAAGTAAATGGTACAAATAGCATTGCCGTGACTGGTTATTCTGAAAGCACCACTTCCTTGTCGTCGGATCTCACTTTGAGGAATGCTGCTGTTGGCGACGATTACCTTCCAGCGGGCCCGATAATCCTACCGTCTGACGAATGGTTCAGGCATACATATCCTCCTAAGCTTACACCTGGCTATATGCTAGATAAAGATGAATCTCCTACAAACAACCCTTCGAATCATATATCAACTTTGAGGTCTCATGAACCTATTCCAGCTTCAGTGGTATTCTCACGGAGTGCTGCACCTTTATATCTTCCGCTTCTTGACCACCATCTTTCCTGTTTTCCAAAGCCAGAATTCTCTCCCAATGTTACAAGTCCTAATGGAATGTTTCCTCCTATGGAACGACTGGAAAAATCAAAAATGTCATTGGACGATCTCGAATTCAATTCAACTCCAGCGCATTTTTGGCACAACAAAAAGACCATATTAAGTTCTTTGATTAGCTGGACTATAGGCCTACTTGTCTGTCTTTTTTACTGTCAGCTATGGCACCTAATCAAGTGTTGTTGTAGGGCTCTAGTGCAATTGCTGCGTTCTACAGTTTACAGGGACTTGTCAATACTGTACAAATATTCGCTCTAATATTGAGCACCATAGGTGCGTCTTGTATATATTTACACACAATGTCTTCGCTAAAACGGGATTCGTAGTTCCGGTGGGGGGGAGGGACATTGTAGGCAGCTGGCGCAAGTTGTTTCTGGGGAGAATGTAGGAAAACGTGTCACTGATTTATATTGCATAAATTCACTATATTTCCAGCCCTAACATACTAGCGCTGAACTTTGGCTCAACTCTCTTTCAGTCCTTGTTCTGGCTCATCATATTTTTTCTGTTTTGCGCGGGGCTTCTTTACTACTTTTATCGGTCGACCTTGAACTGCGATCGGTATGGACGTATTGAAGGGCTTAAACCTGTAGAATCGAAAGGACAACAATATGGGTTGGTGACTGCCACTTTTTTGTTGACAGTTATATATCTTCCTCTCAGCACAATGGGTGTGCATGTCCTTGTATGGTCTGATGATTTATGGGCTGTCAAAAACCCGTACATAAACGCAACATCTTTTCCACCTGAAGTAGCTCCACTCGGACCGTCTGATGAATATCGAGACCCTCTAGACTTCTGCTGGACAACCACGATGAAACGAAACGAAATCAACTATGCTCCGATTGTTATTATTCTGTCCTTACTTGTTGTCATAGTTGTAAGTGATCACGCTTCTGTGTGATGTACTTACCGATAAACGTTATAAGTTGTCCATATGGTTTCCCATGACG
Source organism: Cyathus striatus (assembly GCA_025738555.1). Classification (NCBI taxonomy): domain Eukaryota; kingdom Fungi; phylum Basidiomycota; class Agaricomycetes; order Agaricales; family Nidulariaceae; genus Cyathus; species Cyathus striatus. Next base: position 821,445 of record JAOVFP010000024.1, on the reverse strand, counting down.
TTACGTCGCGTAATACGACGGTCAGCACCCAAGGTTGAGAAATATTCGGAACTAGGTAGACGACGTAACATGGCAGAGATGGATGCAGAATATCATCGCTTGCTTGATCGAGACGCAAATCCTTTCGCTTTCTTATACAGTGGTATGTATTTTATCGAATATATTCTCTTCCCAACGTGCTGACCAGTCGTGTTATTATTAAGCTTTCCGCCGCGGTTGGGAATCATATATTGCCATCTATCTATTTGCCAAGTTAAGCACACTTCTCGTTATTGCTGTCATTGACAGCGATAACTGTCTCTTCCGTTCTTTCCCTCGGGAAACTATTTCTGTAGTTCGTCAAGTCCTGTTGCTGATATGTGCTGTGGGATTTTTCGCTGCTCAGTGCAAACTTGCACCTTTTTTGGATCCTGTTAGTAACGCAAGCGAATGGGTATCACGACTTAATTATGTAACAACAGCCACGACAGCACTTCTCATTGCTCTCGATGTACCAGGAAAGAATATTATCGACACATATGTTTTATACAGGCAGGCGATATCTTCTACTTCGTCGCTTACTTCTAAAATGCACATTTGTAGTATTTATTTAATCACCTATGGACTTAGCTTTTGTGAGTGATATTCTACTCATTGTTTTAAAGTGGTACCCATCGATATTAGACTTTGCTGTAATAAATCTTGGGATCTCTCAACGACTTGTTAAACGTTAGTGGTGAACACTCTGGGCTATATTACATTAAACTTACTCCGAACGGTAGGTCTTACGCGCAGGATCGATTTCAGTAAGTCTTAATTTTCTAATAAGTATAGATTTATTGTTAATTATTTATCTGCAAGGTATCGACGTCTTCTCACCGCGGCAAGTGCCATTATATCATGGCTAAATACGGCAACAGACTTACATGTTCATGCGTAGGCTGGATATCTCTTCCTCGTCGATACATACCAAACGAAGAATCTGGCAGGAAGCAATTACAACGCTGTTACTCACAAGTCCCGAGTGTAAAATTCCAAAAGTACAAGCCATGATGTACTCACAATCTTCTCAGTCGACGTATCCCCCTTATCTCCTTGACTTTCAAGGTACTCCTGGAGAGCGACACGCCGAAAACCTGAAGGCACGTTCCGTAGTTAATTTGTCTGCAATATATCTTACGAAACCTATAGATTTTACGAGACGTTGGGTCCTTGGCATACAACAGGGCGGTAGCGCTTACATCTGGAGCAGATTTTGTTTGGTATGAATCTCTGCGGGATCAGATACAGAAGGATTTCACTGGACCGGATTGCTATTGGAAAAGCCCAAGCCAGTCAACCACCCCAGGCTGGAAAGGATACTTTGGAAATGCTTGGTGGATACCGTTTCCGCCGACTCTGGTAAGGTGGCCTTGTCAAAAATATCTCTATTATTTAATGAATCCCGTGAACGACAGGTTATTCGCTATGATGATGGAGGCATGGCTATCTTGCAATCCGTGTCTGATTTAGACGTATATGTTCAGCAGAATTCTTCATACGAAATCCAGAAAAAGCGACATATACGAATGTGTTTACGAGCATTGGATGGGCAGACGGTGTATTGGGCTTACGATCACATGGCGGTATGTAGCTCCTCTGCATTGTCAGTGTACAGACATCGATTTGTAACAGGACGTTGGGATTTCTTCAAACTGGTGGTCTAGGAGGAAATATAAAGCTGTATCTTCTCAGCATTTTAGATCTTGCATGTTTAAGATCACTCGTCGTGGCTATCTAATGTGGGATGATCTTCACATTGGTAGCGGATTCGGAATTACGTTGCAATACTCGAAGAATGTCATAGCCACAGCAGAAATCATCAGACTCAATGATGACTTTGATTTAACGCCTCCGCTTGCACGATTTCTGGAAAACAATCAGGGAACAATACATACAAGACTGCCAAAGATTGAAGATGTATTGTTAAATTATCGCTACTACTGCCGAAAGGAATCAAGAAGGAAAGCTCATGTATTGTCATATCGCTTTTTGACGCATGTTTATGAACAGCCCCGTGAACCATCCGGATTGGCACAGAGTTCCATCGAGTTCGAGCGCGATATGCGTGTTCGGAGCTTGATGCTAGGAAGCGAAACTGTTTTCGAGGCGACGCATGCTCGGTTGGCTATTGTGAACAAGTCCGAGCCTGGGACTTGGTGGTACATATTCTGGGTGTGTTACTTGACTTCTTCATATTGTCAAGTTGGCTAATTCGGCAACAGGATGATCTATGGCGAAGAAATCATGACACAATATCCGGACTTCAGAAACATGCATCAGATTTTAATCCACACTACCCCACATCTATCGCTTATACTCCTCTGCCTCGAGCAGCCTTGGAGAACTTTCTTCGGCAAAGAGGGCTTCTCCATAATAACAAACCTCGATGGGACGACTTTTTCCACAATGGATTCTTAAACAAGGTGTACTTACGATTGAATGACATCGTGTTTAGGAATTCGAGGCGTGTAAGTTTTATTTCATAATTAAAGGTATAAGATCTACCTCTGAGCTCGTTGTTACAGGCAGTCACATTTCATCTTGGAAACAGCGAGAGGGAACTAGAAATAGATGATATTGACGAACTCACTCATGGTGGAATGTCGAGTTTAGGTACGGGGGGTGGCACTGACCATGACGACGATTGGATACGCGCCCGTGCTACGTATCGTTGGGAAGCTCTGTTGGATGACCCTAAGGAAGGGTATCAAAAACGTCGAAGGTGGCTGTCGAAACTGGGCGTTTGGTTTGGCATGACTCCGTTATGGAGATCCGAGGTTCCTTCAAATGGCATTTCAATAGATTTGCGGCTGGAGAATGGACGTTATATATTACTGGACACGGATACAAATTCAGACCGGTCTCGATAGTACTTACACTTATTATTGAACCTATACTTCCATGTTATATACCTCTATGTAGACGATGTAGAACTAGTAACTTATGCTTACAGCGCTTTGCATATCGATATAGACTTAAAATTTCGTTAGTATACATCGGAGTTATACGGCCATCATTGCCGGATCCACAGCCAAACCACTGGATCTTGGCTGCCCTGCTGCTCTCCACTGCGCTACTGCGTTGCAGTGTCCCAACCGCTGCTATGTCTCCTCACCCATCCTGCACCTAGGCAGGGTTCAATTCTGGGCCACGAAGGTCGTGAATAATGGGCCCGTTGGCCTGGAGAGCATAGTTATGAAACATAGCTGGATTAAATGGGAGATATTGCTCGTGGTGGTGAAGAAAATGAGGCAGAACAAATTGCTGATAAGGTTGCAGGATGTGGGGAGGTGTATATCGGAAGAGATGCTGTGTTTCTGGAGAATTATGGGCATAATAAGGAGGATATGGTTGTACAGGATCTTGAGGATGAGCTGGAGGTGGTCTCGGGTTTGGATAGTACTGATTGCATTATGAGACATATTGACAATCTCTCCTATGAAGCTCGAGCTACTAATGCTAGGTACTTATGCCAATATGTGGTGGCGTTCTCAAACCTCGGTGCTCATCGTCTCCAACGACTAAGGGACATATTGCTTGAGACCGCCGCAGATGATTGAGAACTGGCGCGTCGAGCGTCATAACCCTTTTAAGGAATAGCCTGTTGATCCCGGATCATGCTGCCGGTGGAACTCAGATGTGTACTAAGAAAATCGTAGGTCTATATCGATATGCAAAGCGCTGTAACTACCGAATATTTACTGATACTTAGATGATGACTAAGCAAAAGTCTTCGTACATCCTGAAAACTAACTAACCATTACTGTAAAATGCCTCGTCGACCTCGTCCAGCTCGCCGGGAAGCTCCCAAAACAAAAGTGAATGCAGAGAAAATAAATGCTCGTACACCAGAAACCAGAGACGTGGATGGTGGCGATGAGTCTCAGGAAGAGCTAGAAGAAATTGAGGGCGAAGAGCTCTTGTCGGGACACGACGGGGGCGACTTTGAAGAAGAGAGTGAATATGAAGATGCGGATGCACCACGGGTTGTGCAGTGGGTAGGAGATTCTGATATGGAAGAGAACGAGTCGGACGAATCATCTGGTGAGGAAGAGGGACCTTCACAGCTTGTGCGTAGTAATTAATGTTCGCGTCGGTGCTTCCTTCTGAGGGTTAACTTTAATATAGAAACATATACAATCTGGTTGGTTTATTTAGGAATTCTTACGGGCGTCTGGTTCTTACGATGACAATAGACCTTTCTGGATTACCACTGGGTGCATTGCGGCGAGCACAGAACGTGTTAAGACAGACGGAAGATTCGAGTAGTTCAGAAGACGAAGCTGAATCTGGGAGTGACGATGGGAGTGACGATGAAACGGCATCCAAAGATGGCCAAGAGGAAGATAAAAAACCTGAATGGAGCCTAAAGCCCCGGACGGATATATCGAAGCGAAAGAATAAACATGCGTATGTGATATAGGGAGTACTCTACGGGCGGGCAAATCGTTGACTGGTTTTTGTTCAGGCCGACAGAGGTGACGTCGAAACGACCAGTTACGCGACGGCGAACGGTGGTGGAGATGAAAAAGGTGGAGGCGCGAGATCCGCGATTCTTACCTACTGCTGGAGAATACTCGGCAGCCAAGTTCCAGCAGAACTATGGATTCCTGGCAGATTCGCACAAGACAGAGCTAAGTACGCTACGTGAAACCCTGAAGCGTGCACGGAAGATGCTAAGCTCGTCGCCGAAGCATCTCCGTTATTCGCACGAGAAGGAGGTGGAGCGATTGGAGCGGGCGGTTAAGAGGGCGGAGAGCATGGTGAACAAGGACAAGACGGACCGAGTGCAGGTGGAGGCGCTGAGGAAAGCTGCAAAGGAAGAGAAGTCGAAGCAGATGCAAGGGAAGGGAGAATGGCACATGAAGCAGAGTATGTGGATGGAGAGACAGACGTGGTTGATTTACTGATGAGAATTGAATTGCAGAGGACAAGCGGGAGCTGCTGATGAAGGCGCGGTACGAGGCACTTGCAGCGGAGGGCGGGAAGCGCGCGGTGAAGAAAGCGATAGAAAAGAAGCAGAAGAAAGTGAGCCAGAAGGAGAAGCGGTCGCGACCATACGGGAGGGGCGAGGGAGAGGGGGAGAGGAAGAGGGTGGGGGAGGGGGAGGGAGGACGGGACGGAGGTTGGAAGCGGAGGAGGGTAGGATAAAAATAGACAGGATAGAGTTAGGCAATGGATGACTTTTGTACTACGCTTTCAATAACTCGTTTATCTCCCTCCCGCATTCATGACCTGCACCTACCAGATCATCGACATCCCATGTCCCTTCCCCATCCCCTGCTCTCTTCCCCCACCTCCCCCTCCCAGGCTCGTCTCTCTCGCCCTGTCATTACTCCTCTCCAGCCCTCTCCAGCCCCGTACTCCCCAGACGACGATGGTGACATTTATCGTGGAGGACCGCCCCCTTCACCTCGCCCTGCCAGCGTGCACACCTTTTCTTCTCTCCCCTCCTCTTCCTCCTCCTCCTCTTCCTCCTCCTCCTCGTCCTCTTCATCCTTCGCTGGAGGAAGACTCGGTGCCATTGCAGCTGTCGTTGAGCATGCCATCTCCCGCTGGGCTCGACGAAATGGCGCCTCCAATGCATCCGACACATCTTCCTCCTCCTCTTCCTCTTCCTCTAATTCTTCCCGCCCCCGTTCTCAAACGAAACGCCGTAGGCGCAGGGCAAGCATCACCAGCTTGAACACCACGATCTCAGAAAGAGATATCACTGCCAGGATAATTCGGCTAAAAGCCCTCGAGGAATCCCGTCAAGTCCCCCGCGAGTTCGCTCTTTACCTCCCCCCTTCGTTCGTCTCAGGTCGTCGCAGTCGCCCCCAAAATTCTTCCGAACCTTTACGTATCTCTCGCACCACGTCCCTGCCTTCCATTCTTCGTGAACTTGACCAGGCTGTCAAAAAGTCCCTCAAAGCTCGCCGACCACATGGCCGACGCCGCAACCCTCGAGCCCAAGATGACTTGGATATCGCCTTATCCCCTCACATGCATTACATGATGCCTGAAACCCTCTTGGGTTTACCGAGCTTATCTACCTCAGATCCTGCTCAGAGTCGCAGGGAAAAGAAGGGAAAATACAAGGAGAATGCTGCACCTCGTTCGTCCGGAAGCCCGGTGAGCAGTCTACCGAACGGCCAACCACAGTTAATGCCCAAATCGTGGTTTCTGGACGTCGCTTCTCCGACCTGGGAGGACTTACGTGCCCTGGGAAAGGTATATCTATTCTTGCTGCCTTTAATTTCACTTTTGGCTCATAAGGGTTTGCACCAGCTGCTTCACCTCCACCCGCTCACTCTGGAAGATATATTGCAGCAAGATCCCCGTGAAAAGCTCGAGCTTTTCCCGAAGCTAGGCTACTATTTCATATCCTTCCGTGCCATAGAAAGTCATGCCGTGAGAGAAAAGCTTCAACGAGGATTCAGGAAAAACACCGCCGATAGTAACGCGCTTGAAGATGAGGTTCCTGTTGGTGAGGCCAATGTCTACTTGACAGTTTTTCACGATGGAATATGTTGCGTAAGTCGCCAGGTTTGTCGAAATTCTTGCCGATTGCTTACATCTTGCAGTTTCATTTCACTGATATCTCAGGTAGGTATTTTGCAATATCTGTGTCTTACAACGGCTCTGTTTATCACCTTGTATTAGAACACACAGATCAGGTCCGCAATCGAATCGCCCGCTTCGAGGAAGTTATCAACATGTCTTCAGGTAGCGTGCTTTCCTTATCCCATTTACTTAATTGCGGTAATTAATTTGCACCGTGTTAGATTGGATTGCCCACGGTCTCCTTGATTCTATTGTGGACTCGTTCTTTCCCTTCCTGGATGAGATCGAACAGGAAGTTATAGCTATCGAAGAACTCGTTTTTACGGGAGTACCTGAAGCAGTTCGCCCTTCGAATCCTATACCTGCTGGAGTGTCTTCTCCCCCTCCTTCCAGCACGGTGCTTGCAGAGGAAAGTGAAAACCATTCGATTGAATTCGAGGAGAAATCATTCCGAAAAGTGAAAGCTGAGGAAAGCATCCGCCCTCGGTTTGCACGACCACGTCCCACAATACCCCTTTTATTTCGACATTTAAAACGTTTCTTTATACAGCAATGGCTTTCTGTTTGTGGCATGATGGATGCTCCACCGAGTTCTACTGCACTCACACTGCGGCGTATGGCGCGTACACGACGTTTGGTGACTTCGCTCAGTAGACTGCTTGCGACAAAGGCAGATGTGGTGGCTCAAATTCGAAAGCGCTTGCATGATTTTGATCGCATTGGATTAGGAAATGGAACGAGTAAAGTGGACGATCTTGAAATTGCCATGTACATGACGGATGTTCATGGTATGAAATCTTATACTACTTTCTTGATGTTTTATTTACATATCGACAGATCATATTTTGACTTTACAACATTCGCTCGCTCATTATGAACGCATGCTCAGTCAATCACATCCGACGTACTTATCTCAGTTGCGCACGAATTTCATGACAACTCGATCGGGCACTGACAAGGCTTTGATTTACCTTACTGTTGTCGGTATATCTGTGTTGTGTATCCAAACAGTAATCGGTGTGTTCACTAATTTCTTGTGAAGCTTGTCTGTTGATAGTATTTGTTAGGGTCATTTTCGATGAACGTCAAAATTCCACGCAACAATATCCACGGCACGAAGTTCAATGTCTTTGGGATTGTTATTAGCCTTGCGGTAATGGTCCTTTTTGTTTACCTGAATGTCGTACGCTATTGGTGGAAGCAAGCTAAACGAGTTCGAAGAGCTCAAGCTGTTCTCTAATATTCTTCACCACTCTTTTCTGACTTGCAAATTGCTTTCTGTGGAATTGTTGTACTAGAATTAATTTATATCTTCTATAAGATTGGGATGATTTTACCGCTATTCACCATTCTCCCAGATATTTCGTTATCGTAGCTAGTGTACACCAAGTAATCCAAACCATATATACATACATATTCTAGGGGGTATAATAAAAATTGTAATCCAGTTTTCACACGTTTATGCTTCGACGATGGCGTGAAGTTCTCGACGGGGTGTTGTTCCTGCGTTTGCTAGGACGCCTGAAGCCTCATTCAAGGCTTCTTGTACTACGCGAATAGGTTTAAATATAAAAATCAGAAATAGGGTCGGATTAAAAACTCACCCTTCTCCTTGAGAAGGCCCTGCTTCTGTTCAAGGTCGCGGAAAGTCGTTTGCAACGTTTCCCGCTGACCACGTATCGTCTCTTCGATATGCAATAGATGTTTTGTCTCGGAACACAATTGTTCCAATCCCTGTCTAACCTGATTATGCAGGCTCTCAAGCCCATCCATCTGTTCTGCATAGAGAACGCGGACTTCGTCCCATTTACCTAGCGAGAACATGTGTCAGCGTCAGATCCTGTTCAAATCAGTATATATGATTACTTACCAGAAGCTTGTATAGCTCGTGCTGTCGACGCGTATTTGGACAGCTGCTGATCCCATTCCTGATCGTCGGCCCATGACACGGTCTTCGCAACACCATCCACGCTATTTCTTCGAATACAACTTCGTCGGCGGCGGAGCTGTGGCTGTGCAAGAAGAACATCCTGCGAATGAAGTGGAGATGCAGTAATGGACTTCTGATCCTCCTTGGAAGGGTCCGGCGAGGTTGTATTCGAAGAAATTGTTTCAACTTGTTTGGCTGGCGCATCGAGCCCGTACTCCTCACGCTGCCCGCGAAGAAGAATGGGAAGAGGTTTCGGAGATGCGACAGACGCGACGGATGGCGGGGAAGACACGACGGAGGCAGGTTTAACTGAGAGTGACATGGATCGCTGAGGTATTAACCTTTGGACAGCCTTAGCATTAGCTATTGGTACGCGATGCTGCATAGGCGGCCTCATTTTGACGTGAGCCGGATTAGTCACGGCACGTTGCAATGAAACTCTGGATGAGGAAAAACTGGGATGATGCGGGCCATGTGTCGCTGGAGAATGGTCAGTGGGGAAATGCGGCCGCGGTGCATCGGGCACAGCAGTATGGATAGTTGAGGGTGGAGGTACGAGCGGGCGTGGAGGCGGGTTTGCGTTGGATGGATGGAGCACGCTTCAGCTGGTCTCTTGAACCATTTTTCCATCTCCTTCACACGGAAATCAGGAGGAGCAATAAAAGATTGAAAGGAAAAGGAGCTGCTGTGTCCGGTTTTCCTGGAAGCGGGTGGGATGGTTTTTGCGAGTTTGTGGCATTTTCTAATCATCCTATCTTTGAGATGCCGGATTTCGAGAATGCGTTCCCATGCGACGGATGTCCGTTTGGACAGTTCATATTTCTCAAGATTAAGCAGCTGCTCATACATAGAGGCTGTTTCCGGGGGGAGAAGGACCTGATTGGAATTTAATGTCGATCCATAAAGGTATGTACTGGAGCAAGACGCACCTTGAGTTCATCAAAAGTATCGGTAGTCTGTATATATCTCCATCCACTGGGGGTAGACGGATCGTAAGGCTCAAGTTGGGCCCTGACAGGACTGGATCTGAGGTAGTCGAGAGACGGACGGGATTTGGAAGTAGAGTGAAGGGCAGACATGACGAAGGAAAATAAGAAAAGCAGAGAGAGAGAGAAAAGAAGAGAGAGAAATGGGGGGTGGGAGGACAGCGATGCCCTCGTGGAGGGATGGCAGGTGAGTTACATACAAAGTAGAGTCGGGGAGATGACAAAATTTGGCAGGAGTTACTCGAGCGAATGAACTCTGATTTGAAATCACTGTCCATCACACACGAGGCCATTGTCTCCCACTTTGCACTCAACACTGGCCAACAAACAATTATATTGTAAGTATAGTATATTTGAATACGTTGATATAGTATCTCTGAATACGTTCATATAAGTTGTATACTATCTTTGAATACCTTGATATAACTAAAGTATACTTCACTTGTTCGTGAGAAAAGCGGGGAATCGGCGTTACACCAAACGGAATCACGTTCATCCCTCTTTCACGTCCTCAATACCGTCGTCGACCATTTCTTCTGCCTCCCTCTCATGTCCTCCTCTTTAGCTCACTATGAGTCCTTTCTCATTAATAACGTTTCCACCATTTCCTCCCTAGAGTCTTCGCTCAGATCCATCACCTGGTTTCTGCCGGGTCGCTTCAAAGATGCTGAACTCGCTTCCGAGGCTCGTCAGTATCTTCTGTCTCCTTCACCTCGCATTTCGGTTGATGTTCTTATCTGAAGTTACCGCACTGCTCAATGTTACTAGTTTGTATCACGATACCATTCTGGACAAGGTCGTCAGCAGCAATCCCCGCTATCGTCCTCTTATTCCCGCCTCTCTCCACACCCGTTTTACCAGAGCATGGACAGAGAAAACAACTCTCTACAAATGGACTGCTCGCGCTCTTGAATTAATCCGCTTCACTGAACTTGTTATTGAAATGAGTTTGCGAAGGAAGGTGTCAGAGAAGAATAAGTGGAGAGCGATCGTGCTGCTCGAGACCATCAAGTATGTCTGTATACACTTCTTCCATCATTTTCTATTGATCAAATCCTTTACCATACAGGGCTGTTCTGCGTATTCTTTTACTTCGAACTACTCGTAGGCCGCTAGTGTCTCCGCTCATTCCAGAGAGGGATTTCGACCCAAATACTCTCCCGCCACCGAGCAATGAATCTTCCCCCACTTTAGCTCCGTCCTCTCCATCCTCATCCCCTCCGGCTACTCCAGATCATCTCAGGAATAATTACATTCCCTTGTCTCCTCACTCGTTGCTCAAATCACCGCCTTCAGGAGGAAGCGTCGACACTTCCGTGGAAGATTTCTTGCTTCCCAAAGCACTCACCACCTCTTCTGTCAAGCCCTCGTTGTCACTTATCAGGAAGCTATCCTCGCCTCAGGACTGGCTTTCAGAGCTTATTTATATCCTACGTCCCCTCGTATATGGTAACTTCGTTTAATTTCTCGTCTTTGACTTGGTTCTAAATGGATCTTGCCGTAGCATCTCTGCTTGCTTCCGATCGCTTGTCCAAGCAACGTTCTAATCGCGCCCTAGTAGCTGCACTATTTATGGAATTCCTCTCAAGAAACTTACGTCGTGCTCCTGCTACATCCGCCATTTTGGAACGTTCAGAATATGCCAGGAGGGATAAGGACATGATATGGTATCTCCTTCGTGGATTTATATGGGAGTCGTATACTCGGTTCGTGTACCTGCTTTATGGTTTTGTTCAACTAATCATAACTTACTCATACAGACCGAAACTGGAAGCATTTACCAATCACGCATCCCAAGCACATTGGTTAGGATTGTTTGGTGCATTTGTTAGGGAATGGATTCCACTCATCGATGATTATTACTATTGTTCGTCAATTACACTCTTGATGACGAGATTCAAATTACTAACATGTTTTTGTTTTAGATACCGCTCCTTGATATCTTTCTTCGTTCATTCTTTTTATGTAGTCATTTCATTTCTCTTTTGTATAATATGGCAGGCGTCTGCTATGCAGACGGTAATAATGCGGCGATTCTTGGTACTTCTTGGATTCTTGCGATGAGCATACACGCTGCGGTTAATTCGTACGTTACCAGCGAGTTGTCGTGCGTATTCGATGCATCACACGTCAGAATATCTGATTCTGGTGGGTCTCGGACGTATAACATGTGATACACTGATACCATATTTCCAAGGGGGAAATGAACCGTATTCTACTGGCTCCCTTTGGTTTTAATCAAGTATCCGCGATCCATTCTTGTTCTCAAGCTCCCCAGCAAAGTACCTCTCAATACTTACCTTCAGACTTACTCTTCAGAGTCATGTCCAATCCTCTTCCGACATTTCTACCTGATCTACGCCGCATTGTCACTGCCCATAACGCACAAGGTGTTGCTGTTGTACAAAGTGATATTTCATTGCACCCCGAAGTATGTTATATTATGTTTAAACTGAGTTCGGTTCAAATCTTGAAAAGGGTATGGAAGATGTAAAAGGAGCGCGAGGCTCCTCGATCTGGGTGACCACCGACGCCATTCCAACGAATGACAACAACGCCGTGTAAGACGTCACTTACATCTTTTATCGTATCGACACTCACAGCAATGTTTTACAGAGACGACGGAGGGAAGCGAAAGATCGATAATCCTGAAAATCTCAACCTCGTTCATCCTGCAGGAACCAACTTGCGATCAACAGATCTGGCGCCTGGTGCAATTACACCAATGGTACGCCCCACATTGCACTAATTTCAGCACTGTTTTTCAGTTCCGGTAGCATCGCACGTCGTCCTTGGACTACAACATACTTGGTTTGTTTTTCACGTATTTACGTCCTCTTCTCCATATTAATCATGTGGCAGTATCTGGTGAACTCATACTGATAACCGAGGATGGTAAAGAGAAGCATCTGAAGAACCCGGGAGACACCGTTGTGCAGAAGGGTACACTCCATGCATGGAGAAACCCGTCGTCCAAGAACTGGGCACGGTGGTTGTCTATTTTGATTGCAGCGGAGCCCGCTATCGTCAATGGGGAACAATTGAATCCGGAATTTCGGCTTTGAATGATGTAGCATTTTGAACGGCCCACTCGGGCCGCCCACTAGACGTCGTATTTACAGACTTTTCTTTCAACGTCGCAATTATTGCAAATTAACGAATAATCCCCCATCTACTAGTAGAGATGCGCCAGTAACGTATTTGGCCAAGTCACTCGCAAGAAAGACCGCAGGCCCAGCGATATCGTCCGGTACTAAATTCGCCGATCAGACCAAGATTAGTTTTCTCTATAATATACGCACCTCCCAATCTACCCAGGGCGGTCCGTTTCGTCATATAATCTCGCTTGGCTGAATCAGAAAGGTCTTCCTTATTGATATCTGTGGCAATCGTTCCCGGAAGAATGGCATTTGCTCGTATGCCGTATTTTCCCAATGCAACGGCACAACTTTGCATAAGGGAAAGAATCCCAGCCTTGGTTGGAGTATAATGGCTGTTTAGTAAGATAAGCTTAAGCGCTCAGCTCGAGGAAAGTACTGAGAAGTACCATTGCAGTTCACCACCTACAAGAGCTGAAATGGATGATATGCCGATAATGGATCCTCCTTGTGGTGTCTGGTTCTTCATTTGGTTCGCCACGGCTGGAGATTGAGTTAGATTGGATGGTTGGCAGGTTGGCGGCTACCTGCCTTGGACGATGTAGAAAGAGCCATCAAGATTAACTTGACGTGTGCGTTCCCAGGTGGCGTGCGGCATGGTTAGGAATTCTGCAAAAGGACAAATCCCAGCATTGGATACAAGGACATCAATGCGTTCAAATGCCTTTACCCCTGCTTCAACAATCTTTGGGAATTGGGTTAGAATTGTTGGTTGTATGTAACCGTTAATGAGGTCAACAACCAACCTTGGTCGCAGTCGCAGGTTCCGCTATGTCTCCGGGTACTGTAATCACTTCGGCTCTCACCTTGCTTAGCTCTTCCACGAGAGAATCCATTTCATGTTTTGTTTCAGTGTCACCCAGATAGTGTAAAACCAACTTTAAAGCCCCATGTTTCGCAAACTCGAGTGCACTTGCTTAAATTTAGAAGCAGCAATATCAATACCAGTGAAACATAAATTACCAAGCACGCCCTATCCCTCGAGAGGCACCTGTAATGCAGACTACTTTGTTTGCGACGAGAGACATGAAAACGGTGGTGTTTAGGTTTGATTATGTGCGAAACGGATAAGTGTTGTTCTTATGACCTATCGTAAAAAGTGCAATCCTGAAAAGTTCAAATTATTGTGCTTTTGTTGCAATGATAGTGCTCCTCATATGTGCGGACTACTTCCTGTCCGGCCCGGTCAACGCCTGCTATTCTCCGCACATCCGTAATCCAGGCTTCCTTTCCTAATCTATAAGTCGGCAAGCAAGTTGACGGTACTGGGATTCCGATGAAGGTCACAGGACAACCATATATTTACCACTTTAAATGGAAACAGAGATAGAATACACCTGTCATCCCCGTTCACTGTTTGGTCAGAAATAACGTCTTGCCACACGCCATGCCATCCGCAAAGATGTAGGTGTTTTCTTGTTTATGACATTAAAGTTGACAGAAAGACGTATAGATACTACGATTCTGACGCCGACCTGACGGCACTAAAAGACAGGACGATTGTGTTCTTAGGTTTTGGAAACCAGGGTGCTGCGCAGGCACAGAATCTGAGAGATACTGGCATTCCAAACGATAAGATCTTAGTCGCCAACCGCGAGGACTCTTATGCAGAGGATGCGAAATCGAAGGGTTTCATTGTCGAACACGACTTTGAGAAAGCAGCCAAAGTGGCTGATGGTAAGATCTCCGATGTTTGTGACCTGAAGCATAGATGAACTTACAATCCTTGTCAGTATTGTTTTTACTGATTCCAGATCAAGTTCAACCGCGAGTTTTCAATGAAAAATTTGCCCCTATCCTGAAAGACACAGCGACTATTGTAATCGCAAGCGGTTACAATGTATTTTTTAAGCTTTTAAACTTCAAACCATCGCAGGATGTCGTCATGGTTGCACCGAGGTTAGTTGAAGTCCATGCAATCGTACATTTTCCTGATAACACCCCGAAGAATGATAGGTTCCTCCGTAAGGTCTCTTTATCAGAAAGGCAAAGGTTTCCCATGTTTCATTTCCGTTGAACAAGACGGTACGGGGAAAGGTTTAACTGAAGCCCTGGCACTTTCTCGTGCTATTGGTGCCACCAAAGCTGGGGCTATTGCTTCATCAGCCAGGGAAGAAACTACAATGGATCTCTTTGCTGGTACGAGCAAAATGTTAATGGATTGGCTTTATGTGGAAGTTGATCTTTTTATAGAGCAAGCACTCTGGCCTAATATCATTATGTTATTCCGGTAAGGATAGCATGAACCATCCCTGTACCAATAATGGCATGAATATCTCTTGGACAGCGAGGCCTTCAGTGTACTTAAAGAAGCAGGGTGCTCCGACGAAGCGCTATGCTATGAAATGTATGAAAGGATCCATGAGAGTCATTGTCGACGTGAATAAATGACACCCTTACAGGTGGATGTCCAAAGAACCCGCAGAAATATTTGAGCGTGCTGCAGAAGACGGCTTCATTGCACAGGTGAGTCGCATATGCAATCTTTGCTACGATGAGCTGAAACGTAGGTAAATAGCTCAAACATCACTCCACGGTTTCCCAGTTTGGTCAGCTGAGTGGTGCATTGGCTCTAGATGGTTTATCTGCCAGAGAACATTTCAAAGATATTTTGTATAATCAGGTGAACTTCAATGGTTTAAAGACGTTTGTCAACCCTAAAGTAATACACTTAAGGTGCTGAACGGTAAATTCTGTCGCGAATTTTCAAAGATTGAAGCCGATCTGGAGAAGGAAGGAGCAGAGAATCCACTTAATGAGTTATACAGAAAATCAGAGGAAAGTGAATTGGGGCAAGCAGAAAAGCGCGTGAGGGATAGATTGGCAGGTTTACTGTGATCGGAGTAAATATACTTATCAGATTTCGAATTAAATTAGAACTGAGAAGTTTGTAAGCGTTGTTTATTATTTGTCTATATATAGTAGTATGTGCATGTGTATCTGTGCGTCGAGAGAAGCAAATACAAGACAATAGCTTTCCAGTTTTTGCCCATTTGTCGGCTGACTGCAAGTTGTTGCCCCAGTGCTCACCGGCACCAGTTGAAATCCAGCAAAAGTTTTCATTACCTTGCAATTTTACATCCATGTCGTCTCCAGTAGACAAAATGGATTTGGACAGATCTCCTAACCACAGATCGTATGTAACTTCTTTCTGCATTCTTGCACGCTGACCTCTCAATTAGGTCCCGTAACCTCTCCACTGATACTCACCGTACCAGGAGGTCTCACCGTTCCAATTCTCGCGATAGGGAAAGACGTGACAAGCGTCGTGGCAGGGATTATGACGAGAAGAGAAGGAGGAGTCGTAGTCGGGATCGAGGCAGTGAAAGAGGCTACCCTGACCGGTCTCGTGAAAGGCATAGAGAACGTGACAGAGACAGAGAACGAAGAAGGGACACGGACCGGAGTCACAGGAACAGAGGTAATGGTGATGAAAGTCGACACCGCGAACGAGATGAAAGAGACAAACGTCGCAAGCGAGATGACGACGATTATGACAACGAGGAACGATATAAACGAAAACGCGCAGACGTTGATGATGAACCTGCCCCTCCACCTCCCCCCGGGTCTGGTCCTCCTCCACTTCCCAGGGAAAGTCCACGCAGTGATCGGTCAAAGGACCTTAAGAATGGAGAGCGCACACCCATTGATCCTCGGGATGAGCTTGAAGGCACGCCGATATCCAGGCGAGACCACAGCAGAAAAGACAGTCGTAGGTATCATGAAGGCGATGACGAGAAACGAATGAAGACCAAAAGTCCTCCTCCGATTAAGTGAACATCAGTCTGTTTGCATTCATCCGTGGAAGTTTTGCTCACCTTTCGCAATTGCAGGCGCCACTCTCCCATATATGATACGCCAGAAGACTACAATCCTGATGAACCAAGAGAAGATGACTCTGAAGCGCGATCCGTGTTTGTATCGCAACTTGCTGCGAGGCTGACTGCCCGAGATTTAGGATACTTTTTTGAGGACAAACTTGGAGAAGGTACTGTCATGGATTCTAGAATCGTGACGGACAGACTCTCCCGTCGATCTAAAGGGTATGCCTGACATTTGTTTCTCACCTATTTCATGACTGAAATCTCTCAGCATCGGTTACGTTGAGTTCCGCTCGATTGAATTGGTTGAGAAAGCGCTTGCATTAACGGGGACTATTGTTATGGGTCTTCCCATAATGGTTCAACTAACCGAATCTGAACGAAATAAACTTCATCCTGGGGATGGGTAAGTGCACTGTTATATTCGTTATGATCAAGCTAACATATATTACAGAAGTCTTAATTTGCCTCCGGGAGTATCAGCTCCACACGGTGGAATGTGCGCATCGTTACAGTCACATACTCCATTGATTCTGACCTTTTTGCAGGCTCTACGTCGGTTCGCTTCACTTCAATCTTACAGAATCAGATATTAAGCAGGTTTTCGAGCCCTTTGGGGAGCTTGAGTTTGTTGATCTACACAGAGATCCTATGACTGGTCGCAGTAAGGGATATGCATTCGTTCAGTAAGTTTTTTATATATAAGCTCCTACCTCTTTTAAGTAATCGTGTCAGATACAAACGGGCAGAGGATGCGCGGATGGCACTTGAGCAGATGGAAGGATTTGAACTTGCCGGTCGTACGGTCGGTTGCTTTACATTTATTACTGTTGCGAAGGAGCTGACATTCATACGAACATAGCTTCGGGTTAACACTGTACATGAAAAGGGAACTGCCAGATATACACAACAGGACTCGTTGGATGAAGCAGGCGGTAAGTGTAGTATCTTGTACCTATAAGACTTGTATTGATTTCCATATTAAGGTGGTAACTTGAACGCTGCGTCACGTCAAGCACTAATGCAGAAACTTGCTAGGATTGATCAACCCGCTCCCTCACCAGAACCAGTGTATGAGTTATGTGTCTCAGATTATTCCTTTTAGCTGATGGCCTCCTTAGATCAAGGCCAAGCATTCCTCAGACAATGCAATCACGGTCAGTTTTACTGAAGAATATGTTTGATCCAGAAGAGTAATTATTCTTTATCATCATCGCTTACTTTACATTCTTACATGTTTCAAGGGAAACCGAAAGGGATTGGGATAAGGATTTAGCTGACGACGTTAAAGGCGAATGTGAAAGTAAATATGGCAAAGTCCTTGCCATAAAAGTTGAAAAAGACACACAGGTATGAGTGCCACTTTTGCTAACCCAAACTTCGCTTAAATGCGCTCACTCATAGGGCGAGATATACGTCAAGTTTGATACCGTTGACATTGCTAAGAAAGCTATTCAAGGTCTTAACGGCCGATGGTTCGGCGGAAGACAAGTTACAGCGTCCTTCATATCTGACGCCATTATGCAAGCCCATCAGTAGGAGAACGTCGATGAACCAATACAACGTAGTCCATCACTGCTCTATTCCGTTACTAAATCATTATTTTAACCAGACTCCGTCCACATTACGTTTGAATGATCTTCCTCCTGTCTTAATATTTCTCATAGGTTGCGCTATGCAGGTCCTTGTGGGTATCTGTTGTTGGAATGATATGCACAGAGGCAGGTTTCATTACTTGACATTTTATTTGACGCAACAAATCCTTCTTCTCCTCAATAACTTCCTTTGTGTTAGATTTATGCCCACCAAATAGTACACATCCGTATGCACCAATGTCGTAAGGTTCTTAACACATCGTACCCTTGGATTATGGAGGTAGTGGAATTTCTGACCCTATCTGTTAAGTTACTAATAAGACGGATAATACAGGGTAATCTCTGAAATTTTTTAAGTATTGGCATAATTCACAAATAAAGCATCCCAATAACAGTGCTTCCGATTATACCTTAATATGTTGGCGACTTCATATATGTGCTGTAGGTGGAAGGGGGTGCGAAGAGTTCAGGACTGAATGTGTGACACAATTCAAGGGTTCAAGGATACCTACATGTGACCTTGAGCTATCGTATAACTTGGTCATACGTTGCAAAATCCGCTGTTGAAGCCTGTGTTCTTTACATCTTTCACGACGATCGTCTTTGATAAAACAGATAATGACTACTCAAACTTTTACACCACTTGAGCTGCTGCGAGCTCCTGATAAGAATGCCTTGATAAAAGAATTTATCGGAAAATCACTGGAGTCGCTCAGAACGCCAGCAATGATTATCGACCGAAAGCTATTCGCGGATAACTGTGCTAGAATGCACGCACAGTCAAAGGAGTGGGGAGCTACATTCCGTGCTCATCTGAAAACCCATAAGGTGCGATCTGAGATGATTATGCCAGAGTTGACATCATGGTAGGACGGGATAGACTGTCGAAGGAACAAGATTGCAGCTAGTTTCGTCTGAAAATAAGACCATAGCTGTCGTGGTATCGACTGTTCTTGAAGCTTGGGAGTTGATGCGGCATGGGCTAGTTGCGGATGGAACCGTAACAGATGTATGTCTTAGGAGTGCGGTAGCTTCTCATCCATATTTGACATGGCAAATGTTTAGATTCTTTATGGACTTCCGATCGCACTCAACAAAATCGCGGATTTATCCAAGCTACAAGACGAAGTTGCGAAAAATGGGGCAGTACTTCGTATTCTTGTGGACCATCCGCAACAAGTACAATATATAGATTCATATGAAAAACTAAGGAAAAATCCAAGGAGATGGTCAATGTTTGTGAAAATAAATGGAGGACAGAAGTGCGTATAAGTACATAATTCATGGAAGTAACGCTACTGACAGCCCTGTACTTAAGCCGGGCTGGTGTAGTTCCATCATCTGAGGACTTCTTGGCTCTTATTCAAACTATATTGAAGTCTCCGGCCGCGTCTCTTTATGGATTTTACGGACACGCAGGAAACTCGTATAGTTCGACGTCCCGATCCGAAGCAACTGATTTTCTTTCCTCCGAAGTCAAGTCTGTGAACGAAGCTGCGAAGATTGCGCTGGATCAATTACGTTCCTCGCCGTTTCCCGAAGCACACACCCAACCCTTCATATTATCCGTTGGATCCACGCCTACAGCACATGCGGCTAATGCGGCAACACGAACAATGTTGGCAAGTATCTTACATGGGACGCTTGAACTCCATGCCGGTAAGCCACTCTATTTAGTGTACCAATTTCTGGCTGGCTTATTTGCATTTATGTCTTAGGCAACTACCCGCTTTTGGATCTGCAACAACTACATACTAACCTGATTGATCGCAGTCAGATTTCACAGCATGTAAGAGCAACGGTGGTTTCATACTATCATGGACGAGGCAAAGGAGGTGCCGATGAGGCCATGGTTGACGCTGGAGCCATCGCATTCAGTAAAGATAGTGGTCCTTCTGGACATTACGGCGAGGTGGTGGGAAAAGCATGGATACTCTCACGAATCTCTCAAGAACATGGTATCTTAACTCGCGTTGACAACGGGAACGGGCAGCAAGCAGATGAACTACATGTAGGGAGTCAAGTAGATATCGTTGGTCAACATGCATGCTTAATTGCAGCAGTAAGTCTACCACCCACATCGAAAGTCAGCAACGGTTTATACCAACATATATTACTAGGCCTACCCATGGTTCTACACATCAGTAAATCTGTACGCGCATTCATGAGAACATTCGGCACATTATCTTTCAGAGTGACGTTAGGTAACGTTTGCGTTTGTATTATGAGTTGTCTTTCTCTTCCGTCATCAACGTTGACTTTCTCTCTGTCATTCGCCTCTTCGAAACATGGGTTTGCATTCAGTTGGTGTTCCGTTTGCGTCTCGTCTTTTGCGTATGCTATAGTACATCTACAATGTGCACATCCTACAACTCATACAGCATAATTACTACTGAGACTCAACAAGTTGTCTGGTAACACCTTAGAGGGAAGAGAGAACTTGAATGCTGGGAGAAGTTGAAGGATGGTGAGATGTTGTCATATACCCAGAATCGCGGCGTTCAACGTTTCAAGTTAATTGTTGATAGATGCCGAGCGTCCCGACCCTGCTTACCGAGGCTCGGATAGGCAGCATCTGATCAGGTTAACTGGGGCCTCAAGCACGCTGGATTCTACTGGCCCAGGGCGATTTCACTAAATTCAAATTTTTGGATCTGAGTCTCGAGTCGTCCCGCCAATCAGCAAATTCAATTGAAAGTCCTTGAAGTTTGAACCTGTCTCATGCCGTCCCCTTTTTTACTGCCCTCCTCAGCGCTCCTGCCCCCACCACGCCAATGTTACTATCTATCAAGACAGAATTGTGTTTGGCCCTTATGTTGTGTTATAAATTCTCTGCGCTAACCCTCTATTCATCATGTTAGGCTCGTGTTGGGAATAGCAAGTTGGCTTAGCAGGCTATTTGAACACTCAGGATGTGCCCGGCGACTGTGGAGTATTGGTAGGGTGAGGTTTTGTTGTGCAGTAGAAGAAGCACAGTGACTTTTGGGTGAGTGCTATTTCACTATTTCTAAAGACCAATGCATTTCGTGACAGTTCTTGTTTCAGATGTACAGTTTAGCAGTATAGAGGCTATAGTAGAGGGAGTTGTTTCGATTTTTTGCATTACTGTCAGTTCTATATTATTTTGTAGTACATACTATTATGCGTAAAAGTAGTCTATAAATGTACATGTATATATATGGCATAAAATATATGCATATTTGCAATTTACTACCAAATTAAGTGAGCTTCAAGGTGCTTTTCAAGTGTCTTTCAGGTCGTCTTTTGTAAGGAAAGAATGCATTTGGGTAACGTTCAAAAGACCAACTTGACATTTAAAGATAACTCAAAGATAACTACTACATTAAACGCAAATGACCTAGAGTTAAATGACACGCCTAGTGGACTCTTCGATACAAAACGGCACTAAGGTAGTGGATATTTGGGTTCCGTGGAAAGGATGGTAGTAGCATGTGGTAGTTAAGTTGTAGCAAATTTGTAAGATTCGTCTTGGATTCCTCGACAATGCTCGACATAAGTCATACTTACAGTAAAACTGCCAGTGCCGCGCGCCACTTGATCACGTGACATGGGTAATAGAACTAAGACACCAGTGACCAGAATCGATTGAACCCAATTTGAATTCATGCGCATGAGGCGTTGACCTTAAGGCTCAGCGACTCAATCTCAACCCGAGTCCTCTTTAACGCATTCATCTTCTTTGTAGCTTAGCCCTTCTTATCGCACTATTTTCTAATATGTCGTACAATGACTACGATGCAGATGCCACAGAGCTTTTAGAAACTTACGGTTCGTGCCCTTCATATTTCCGTGAGCTCGCATTTGACATTCTTTTGCACTGTGCAGACTTTTTGATGAAGTTTATCATAATTGGTATACATATTCACAATGTTATGCATCCTCGATTTTCACCCTCTTGTCTGTATTAGGAGAAGCTGGCACTGGAAAGTCATGTCTGTTACACCACTTCACCCACAATTCCTGTTCGTATCTTCCGCCGGAAACATGAATGCACCCAGCCTAACAGGAGTAATAGTTAAAGATCATTCGCAACATACAATTGGAGTGGAGTTTTCAAGTAGGACAATCAAGTTAGGGGAGAAAAGAATAAAGCTTCAGGTTCGAAGACCTCCATTAGCGTTAGCGATGAGCATAATACTGAGACATGGCTTAGCTCTGGGACACAGCAGGACAGGAACGATTCCGGTGCGTCAGTGAATGATGAATTGATCCTGTCTCTTACTTTGCAGCGATATAAAGATCAGTAACTAGAAGCTATTATCGGGGCGCTGCTGGATGTATATTGGTGTACGACATCACGAAGTAAGCATTCTATCGTGAATTTGGGATGTCGCTCACAGATATACATATAGTCGAGACTCTTTCATTAACCTTTCTCGCTGGCTTGCTGATGCAAGAGCACTAGCAAGTCCTCATCTGGTAACGGTGATGGTCGGTAATAAATCAGATCGAGAGGATGAACGAGAAGTTGAGTGGGCTGAAGCAAGTAGGTGGGCGGCAGAAAATGGTACGCTATAGATCGTATAATACTGAATCGAAGTTTGACAAATTAGTCTAGATGTACATTTTCTGGAAGCATCTTCCCTGACAGGCGACAATGTAGAGGCTCCATTTCTCTTAGCTGCTCGTGCTATATTACTGGCCATCGAATCTGGTACATTAGACCCCGAGAAGGCTGGTAGTGGTGTCAGCTACGGAGATCGGGCTTTAAGAAGAGTGAATAGTTCAAGCCGGCTCAGTTTTGGGAGCTTTAGTGCCAGCCGCCGAAAGGGTACTGTAAAATTAAAAATGAAGAATTGGATTCCTGGCACTAGGTGTTGCTAATAGTCTTTATCTTGACGACGTAAGTCTTCATTTGCCTTTCCCGACTGCGTTTATTAATTTCGATAGTTTTATATGACTCATGTTTTCATCCTGCGTTTCTGAACCTGCATCTATCCAAATCAGTTATAACATACCCACTAATCATTATATCGGCTCATGACTTACTCTTTCTGTGAGTTACCCATATTTTGTGTTAAACCGTGCCGTTGACGTACTACCCAGTCATATACACTCTGTACACAGCTATGCGGCTTTAGAATCTTTTATATTCGTAATTTGATCATTTTGTATCATTGGTTTTCGGACTTGGGACCTTACGACTTCTATCTACACTATTATAAGCATTATGCCATACATGCCTGTTCCCATGCTCGTTTGCACATGGATCGGCAAAGTGTACTCAAGCGATGTTGTAAGTATGGGGCGGAAATGTGACGTTATGGGATGGTATCTGATAGTATCAGAAGGTAATAGACCACACTTTCATTGTAGGAAGTATCTCAATCGGGCATTAGTTCCCATGCCATCACGCTACTGTTTCAAGGCAGCTTCTGGGTAACTTGCAAGCTTCCTGGGCAAAAACCTTGTGGCTGCTTGGTTCGTTCGCATGGCTAACGGTGTTCCGGCCCCGGTTAGGTCGAGAAACTCACTTTGTGGAGCTTTGACTTCTCAGATGTGCTATGGCGTGCACATCAAGTGACAAGATATGCGAGGCGATTTCAATGGAGAGCTCACCGGGGATTTTATCGCTCACATGTCGGCTTGACACGTATACCATAACACAGTTGAGAACCCGGCATAGATACTCTTATGGATAAGGCTTGGAGTATTTTTGCCGTCCTTATGTACTCCCTTCGCTTCTGTCCTCAAGTCCTCTAAAACCCCCAGGTAAGTCAGTCGTATTTCCCTTCCCCTACACATTTTCGTATTCAACTTCTTCGGAGGCGATGCCTGATTCTACGCGGGCATTCGCATCTTTAGACTGTAATTTATCTTCATGTTTAATTGTACTTATAACTGATCCTTTCATTTTCTCGTTATACAGCGAGCAGGCAATCGGGTGTCTTTTCAACACCAAATATCCAACTGCAGAGCAGTGCTGCTTCGTCCAGTGCCACTGTGTCTTTGAGTCCAACGGAGACTTTAGCAAGCAGTGGAAAGAGTATATCTTCAATATCGAATACTGAACCGCAGAGCAGCGCTACTTCCTTGAGTCAAACGTTGCGTTTAACTCCATCGGAGACTCTGGCGGGCACGCAAACGGGTATACTATCTTCGACATTGAATACAGAACTGCAAGGTAGCATTGTTTCGTTCAGTAGCACAACGTCTCCACGCCCGGTAGAGACTGCGTTCAACTCATCGCAGGTAGTTTTTATTGATCATCGCGTTTGGGAATGCACATTAATTAAAGCGGGCGGTTTTAGCAAGAGTCTAGTTCTGCGGCATCACAGTTGGGGCAGAGCACTTCCCCATTTTCATCTGTTCGCCCTACGACACCGATAACTTCCGCTGCTTTAACTAGCAGTCCATCTCCGGTACGTTTAGCAGCCATTCACTATTCATAACCCACTGAAACTGACACCAATTATAGGTGATCAGCCTAATTTCTACCACTCCCAAAATAACCTCCTTATCTGCGACCACCCAATCTTCGCTTGCTTCTACTGTCCAGACCAAGGACGTTGAGGCGCCGAACCTTGTACGTATTCTCCGATGCTGTAGCATAATTATTCTGAGTATAGTATAGTCTGTCGGGCGTATCACCCCTTCGTCCACTACTGTTAAGACAGTCAGCACGTTCTCCGTGCAGGTAAGTGGCCGTTCTATGACCATTTATCTCCGAAGTTTACTAGCGCTTTTCCCCCCTTCTGTATCATTTCCATAGCAGTCTATGGTATCCTCTTCCGAAGACAGTGCAGCAAGCGAGACATCTATTGCTTCGTCTACAACGATTCTACCAAACCCTGGTCCCGCACCGACCCCAGTAGATAGGTACTTTTTAATCCAAGCTCCTCCTTCGGCGTTGAGAAGCCTGATATATTCCGTTTCTAGTATGGCCTCATCCTCATCCGTTGTCGCTACCAGCGAAAGCAGTTCTCCAATTAAGATCATTCAATCATCTTCTCCTGTCAATAATTCACCTGGACCAGCCATATCTTCAAAGTCTACGCCAACACTTTCGTCGTCACCTTCTCAATCCACGGCAAGTGTTGCAGAGTCTACACCAACCCTGCGACAGACTTCAACTACTACAGTTCATACAATACAAACGTCACAGACACAGGCACAGGCAAGTGCCGTGTCCAATAGACCGCAAAGTAGTGTTCCCACCCCCACATCTTCGACCTCCACCACAGTCTCTGGTAAGCAGTTTGAATAGGACGTCAAAACATGTATATTGACTACAGAACAGTTCATTTAATCAAGGCTTCTACTACCACGCCAATCGGTACCAGTACAATAACCACATCCCCAGAGAGCACCTTGCCAAGTCTTGTTGTGGTTACAGTTACAGATGGCCCTGACGGACGGATATCCTTATCCACACCTCAACTGGTTACCTTACTGAGCACATCTACAGAGCCTGATGGCGGTTTCGTTACTTTTACACACGTTGTCGCTAATCCCACAGGATTCAGCACCACTGCTCAGGATGTGAACCGATCGGGGTAAGTACGGGTTTACGGATATGCCTCAGTATAACCTACAGCTCATAACCTTGGGCAGCTTTATCCATAACCAAGGAGCTGTTGCAGGTGTGTTCGTAGTAGTTGGTATCGTTGTCGCTGCTGTGGGTATCGGGATTTACTGGTGCTTCCTTCGGCGACGTCGTATTAATCGCCGTAAACGTTGGCTGGCTGGCATGAGGCGTCAACCGCCACCGTCGCTTTATGGAAATCCTTTTGAAGATCCTCAGGACCCTGCCCCAA
Source organism: Cyathus striatus (assembly GCA_025738555.1). Taxonomy (NCBI): domain Eukaryota; kingdom Fungi; phylum Basidiomycota; class Agaricomycetes; order Agaricales; family Nidulariaceae; genus Cyathus; species Cyathus striatus. Next base: position 795,610 of record JAOVFP010000024.1, on the reverse strand, counting down.
TGCGCTCAGTAGACCAAAGAGATGCTGTCAGTCTCCATTCGACAGTGCCATACCGCGACGAACCGAACACTCCAGGACAGGCAGGAATCGGTCTCACTGGTTTCAATAATCATTCACCGCGTAAGCCTGCACCGGAAGTAGTTTTTCCTGAAATTCCGCAACTGCGGTCATTTGGTCCTACACCTTTGGAATACATTCATCCCGACCAATCCAGACAATCCACTCCGTCGATTTACCCTGCCAGTCTTCCGGCCAACGATGATTTGATTGCACCGGTATCGCCAGCCATTAACAAGATTACCATGGAACAACCGGAGCGAGCTGTACTTCCACCGCCACGGCCACCACGTTCGCATCTACGGGACACTTTGAAGCGAGCTCTGGAGTACGCACCCCTAACTCCCCCTGCCTCTATTTCTTCGCATGCTGGATCAGCACCTGAAACGCCGGTATCAGAGGCTAGTAATAAAAGCCCTCAGGACTTGTTATCTCGGCGAACTTTGTTGGACGTGAGTACATGGGTACCTTTCAGAGGCCCGATACTAGAGATTGACTTTTTTCTGATCTAGGTTCGCCTTCGTCCTTCTCCTGAATGACTATGATCAACGCATTGTTTCCTTGTAATATTTTGCGCAAAGAACACCTCAGTGTAGAACTTAGCATGTTGTGAATGTATTTAGCAACCCCCTTGTACATAGTATCATATGCTGTACGAATGAAATTGATTGATGCTACTGCTACATCTATGAGCGCAATTATTTGGCTGCGGTAACAAGCCTGGCTGTATCGGTGACGAAACCGTAGCTCTAGGGCGATAACATTTATAAAGTTTATCATTGGACGTTATGATCAAGCTCACGTTTCCGGCATTGTATAACACATTTTCAAATCCGCCTTCCGGGGACGTGGTCGCCGTCACGTCCTGTACGACGATACAGTCATATCCACGGAAGTACGCGTCGACGAGAGTGCCGGAGACACACTGATAACCGATCACGGTAAGCTCAAGCTTAGATTATGTGCCACTCTACCTGATCAGTGTTCACTCCCGCAAAGAGAAGTGTCGTTATGCCATTCTCTTTCAAGAACAAGTCTAGCGCTGTTTGGTAGCCCCAAAGCCCGCTCATTCTACAATACGGTCATCGCAATGAACCGAGTCGAACGTTCAGATGCATACCGGTTCTTATGGATCCAGAAATCACTCCCGGCATCTCTTCCTTTGAGATATTCGTCCTGAAGCGGTCCATACAAGGCTGAGTTGTAGGCATCCCTCATCAACAGCCTCCCAAAGTTACCGGGAAGCTCTGAGCCAAATCCACCCCCGCCGCTCTTCCTGAAACCACGTATCAAGGCAGGGGGAATCGTCGTCAGTTCATGTTCCGTTAATCCCCAGTTCCTGGAAAAAAAAATATACACTTGCGTTGGGAAAAACCAAGAAATACAAAGACGAACACCCAGAGAATCTTTACACCCGCGGAACGCAGAGCAGGTACCACCTTCAAAAGCGGGTCAACACATTTGAGTCCCTTTGAATGATCTCTCAAGTCGGGGTGAAGGAAGAAACTGTCTCCAGCATCGGTCGACGTTCACGCCAAGAAGGTACCTCAATGCTCACTTTTGCATGTCAATCACGACCAGCGCCGTAGCGTCCTTTGCGACCCTTATCGACCTTCCGCCATTAACATCAATCTCTACCTGAGTGGACAGTAAAGGAGGGGGCGTAGCTCCTTTCGTGCTCTCCGCGTCCTTCGGCAAATGCTGGGCCCGCGAAAGATCAACCAAGCCAGACGGATATTCAACCCAGAAAGACGCATCGTTGCCGTACTCCACCGGTACCGGAACCTTTGGTCGAGTTGTCATACCGAGGATAGGCGTGTCGTGGAGCGGGTGGGACATGCACAGCAAGCGAAAGTCAAGCCAAGACCCTTTCGTGCGCAGCTTGGAATAAGAACGATTAGCCGTGGCAATGAAGAACCAAAGATACTCCCATGATAAGATAGGTGAGAATGAATTTGCATTGCACCACCGCATGAATGATATACGGACGTGTGACCGAATCTAAAAGATGAGAAACTCGAAAGATTATTCACACACCATATGGGTGAACTACATGCAGTATTCCTGGAACAACATATATGTGGGTACAGTAAATGCAATGGGAATTATAGGTATAGCAGGGTCATCATCAAGGATGAAAATGGAGTCCATGGAAGTGCGAAACTGTCTCTGAAAAAATCGCCGAGTCTCAAAGCAGCCTTGCTTTTGGGTAAACGATGAATATGTCCATGATAAAAAATGCAAGTTACGATTCTTTTGATACCAGACTGCGGGCGTCAGGATTTCGAACCTATCAGTAAAAGTCAGTTGACAAGTAAAAGCAATAATACTCGTAGAACGTACTCCAAGAACAGGACGTGAATAGTCTTCACTGTCCCTCAGATCTGTCTGCTTGGAGCGCTGTCCAAGTCCAGGATCAAGTCTATCATCTGTACTCTCAGAGTATACACTCGACGCATCGTCGCGAGCGTCAGGTGGCGGCTGATGTCCGTTAGAGGAAGCGGCGCCGTCTATCACCCGTTGCGGGTTTCGTGGGGGAGGGGGAGGGGGATCATCGACGGGTGTCGAAGCGGAAGGTTCTTGCTCCTGCTGATAGTATGAGGCCATAAGAGGCTCATAGCTGCCCGATGTAGAGTGGCCGACCCTCTGTCCGTGTTCACCTATGCTCCCGCTTCCGCTGGGATCTTGATCATGATAAGGAGCCATGAATGCGGGCGTGGGAGGGGGGCTGGAGGTGCGAGCAGGGACATATCCTGGGCCGCCTGGGGGCACAATGTAGTCGGTGCCGTAAGGGTTGAACTCTGTTTCTCCGTCGGGAGTGGGTTCGACAAAGGCAGCGGAGGACCTTGCGCCGCCATGGCTGGGAGCGGAGCTGGTGGTGCCTATGGCGAGGGCAGAGCTTGAGCGTCGCTGACGCATTTCGAGATCGGAACCGAGGGCGGAACGACGGAAAGAGCTGTCGGGGGGATCGTCATCGTCATCGAGAGGAGCCCTGTGGAAACCGGCAGCAGCGAGGGTTGCAGAGACGGCGGTGTCGTGCTCGAGTCGGCGGGTCCTCCGGCGACGACGGAGAGCGAATATGACCCAGAGGAATATGGAGGCAGCTGCGAGACCGACCAAGACAAAGACACCTGCGACAGCGCCGGTGTTCCGGAAGAACCTGTCAAAAGTAAGGATTGGTGATGGTGGAAAGACAAAGGGACATACGCGGATCCTTTGGAACTCTTATCATTGTTGGCGCCGAGGGTTGGGTTGGCGACGATTTGAGTGACGGTGACGGCGCTTCCATTGGTGCCGGTGGAGGTAAAGATACTGGTGACGATTGCAGGGGCGGTGGAAAAGGTGGAGCCCTGGTTGTCTGTGGTCTGGACAAAGACGGTGCTCTGAAAGGTGGTTCTGATAGAGGATCAGGGTCTGGGCATAAATATTAGTAAGGGAAATACACACGTCGGGGAGGGATTGCGGGATGTTCGAGTAGGGCTAGGCGTTGTGCGCGTGTCCGGGGGAGGAGTGGAGGTAGTGTCGTCTACTGGGGTGGTTGAAGAGGTGGTGGTTGAGGTGGTGGTAGGTGTAGGTGAAGTGGTGGTGGTGGAGGTAGGAGAGGTGGTGGTGGAGGTGGTGGTGGAGGAGGTAGGCGAGGTGGTGGTGGAGGTGGTGGTTGATGTAGATGAGGTGGTGGTGGAAGAGGTGGTGGTGGTGGTGGTGGAAGAGGTTGTTTCGGAAGTGGTGGAGGATGTAGTGACAGAGGTGGTATCAGAAGTGGTGGCAGAGGTGGTATCAGAGGTGGTATCAGAGGTGGTGGCAGAAGTGGAGGTGGGGGACGTGGAGGAGACGTCGGTGTCTACGGTGGTGGTAGATGAGGCCATTGCTGTGGTTGAGGGAGGACTGGCATTGGAGAAATGTGAGAGCGAGAGAGATGGAAGAGGAAATGCTCACGAGGAGGGGGAAGATGCCGAAGGAGCGGAAGAAGAGTCGCTGGAAGTGGAAGGGACGGCGGATGGAGAGGTGGAGGACATGGATGGGGGAGGGGGAGACGGGGAGGGGGAGGACGAGGGTGGAGGGGAAGACGAGGGCGGGAGAGTGGAGGAAGGGGAAGTGGAAGGCGGGGATGTTTGGCCGGAGTTGGATGGCGATCCAGTGGTTGGCAAGGTGGAGGGTGATGACATGAAATGGCGTGCGGGTGTCGTGAAGAGAGAGACAGAAAAAGAAAAGAAAGAAAGCAAAGAAAAGAGAAGAAAAGAGGGTGGAGAAAGGGGGCATCAATATTATTATTCTATCAACGGTGACTAACTTGCCTTGGAATCACAGACTCTGGCTCTCTCCGCAGACGCTGTCCTCATCGACGTTGGCATCAACACAACTTATATGAAAAACATAAAACATTCTTGACGTCATCAATCACCATATTCTGTCATTATGTATTCTGCCTCCGCTCACCGAGGAACTACCGACTTCACAAACACCAAACTCTTTTTCAATGGCTAACTTGGATTAATTTTTATACCTGTATAATATATATATACTTTTGTTTAATCCGGGGGAATGACAAATAAAGCTGAGATGTTTCTTGCACCGCCACCCCATTGATAACTATCTTGTCCACCTCGCCGCAGTCTGACTGAATGCTCGACCTCTACCACCATGATCCGACTCGACAAAGAAGAAGAGGAGCGTGCTGCCAGTGCGTCCAGTCCAGCCATGGACCACCCTCTCGCACCTCCCCCTCCTTTCCAAGACGACCCTAGTCCAGACAGCGCGCATACCGTCCTCGACTTTGCCGATGTCCCACCTCCAACCGCAGAGGAATGGGGCCCCCCTCCCGATTTCTCCATCTACCAGGCAGAGCACTTTGAAGACGGCCTACGAAATGTCATCTCACACGACCCCATTTGAATTCAGACGGTACCTACACCTCCACTTTCCTTTCCATTCCAACCTAATCATCATCCAGGCGAGGCTCTCTACCGCTTCCTTCTCTCCCAGGCCTCTATTCCACCCACATATCGCCTCCACATACGCGGAACACACTCCGAGACTCGCTATCGCTGGGTCACAGACCGCCACAGTGACGGACGTACCCACTCCCGACAAGAATCCTACAACGAGACCGTCACCGACTTTGACTTTTTCATCGACTCCCAACCTGGTCCCTCTGTCGCTCCCATACAGTGGACATCATGGGACCATATGCCCATGTATCGCGGGAGCATGGTCCGCGAGATCGAGACTTACGAGGACGAACATAACACACATCGGAGAAAGGCTAAACGCGGCGAGGTGCGCCGGTTCAACAAATGGGATGAGGAGCGTGTTGCACAGGGGCTACCCCCGTGGGTTCATCAGCTGAATGGATGGCCTGATGAATCATCCCCCTTCGAGAGAGACGTCATGAGGTCTTCCAAGACCGTTCGGCAGTGGGCCGACGAGTATTGCGCGAGTCCAAAGTATCTAAAGGAGTTTGTCTACAAGAAGGTAGGAGCCATGTCCATCATTTCACTGTCCCGTCTAACATGAGAACCAGGTTATCTACGGATGGAATATCAGACAGCTTGAAGACGCCATTCGATCAATAGTAGAGGCAACTCCCTACAGTGGACATGTGGAAGTCGACTTTGCACTGGTTGGTTCGAGAATATATATTCGGTCAGACAACCGCGTCTCAAGGATGCTTTCCAATAAATGGATCAAGATCATATCCATAATTCTCCTGATATACCCCTTCATATGGCTCTTCAAGCGCTTCCACTCTCATGGTGGGGGCATATGGTCGATCTGCGGCGCCGCATATCCAATGAAGCGCTATGTTCCATTAGAAGAAGGTGAACCATCCGCCGGCTCATCAAAGGCGGTCTCCAGCCCAACATACAATCCAAGTTCGTCGAGAATCGTCAGAACCCAGCAGGGTATGAAGAAAGTGGAAGGCGTGCGCGAAGGTGAATGGTTAAGAAAATGGGAGGGCACCATCAAACATGCCGTTTCGGGACGGTATCAAAATTCAGCTCCTCTTCTCGAGTCGACAGTTTTTTCAGAACCGGCAAGCGCACTGGCACTTGACGGATACAGTGAGTAGGACATCTATTGATTAATTATACCCCCTCATGTATTATCTATCTTTAATATTGTTGAATATGATGCTAAAGTGTATGATATTATTTTCCGTTGATGCCAAAAACATTTGTAAATGAAAATAGTCCATGGAGGAAGGGTAAAAAATAATGACATGATCTACAGTAAAATTTAAAGCGAGGGGATGTAACAACGTTATATTGGCTGCAAGCCATGGTATATGGCAATGAAGGTGTATGTATATGCAAAAATGAGTGAAAAGCGTTTCTGATGAAACAATAAAATACACCACTGAAAGAAAAGGTCCACAAAACAATCACTTTTGCTATAATAGTCTGTTATTTGCAGCACCAGACTGCCTTCGTTCATATAACACCGTACCACTGCTATAAGCTGCACGACTCTTTTCGTATTTCTCGGTCTCCGATAGTTCTTCACCTTCAAGAAGGGCCAACGCAGTTTCAAGGAACCACATATGCTTCTTAATAAAATGAACGACAACGGTACCTCCCACACGATTGCCTTCATAACGTTTTCTTCTTCCTTCTCGATGTGTCCACGCGTATTCAGGTGTCATTGGGCTCCCTGCTCTATCTATCAGAAAAAAACAAACAGCTTTAAGAAATGTCATTCGTACCTTCGCGCAATAGTGACATATCGCTTCCTTCCACAAGTGCCTCCACGCTGTGGGTTGTTGAAAGATCGGGAACAGGGGGAATATAACGAACACCAAAGATTGATACACTGGAATGTGTCCAGTCAACAGGCATCGGCGAAATGTGTCCAACCGACTCCGGTATTTCGTTTTGTGCAGGTGTTTGAGGGAACTTCTCGAAATATGACCTGAGATGACGTCTTATTCTGGTGACTTCCGAGGGAAAGAGGAATCCGTGAGTGTAACTGATAATTTTATCGGTCAATCGAGATCGAAATAATAACAAAAAATGACAACGTACACCGTGCCCGCACGAGGGTGATCATATATCCAACATCTCTCACTCGTCCACCTAACCTCAGAAGCTCGAGGATGTGACCTCATCCACTTGGCCGTCTGCTTGTCCTCTGCACCCTTGGTTATAGTTTTTACATTAGGATCCTTCGAAACATAATCCACCAAACTCCAGCTTAAAGCATACAGTTCACCAGCCATAAACTGATGAAGCCTGTTACTGACAAGGTATCCCCAATAAACAAGAGGATCGTTGTTGGGTATAATCGCAGGTGGTAAAGATCCAAGGGCAGTAGCATCTTGTGGCGCAATCTTCTGGGTGGAATTGGTTTTGACATGCAGCTCTACGCGAAGGCGTGATTCAAGCTCTGCCAGCATAACGAATGAATCATCGTCAACCTTGACGACATAGTCTGGTCGCACCCAATGCCGTGGTGTCCCAGAATTTAAATCATTCCAAGCAAGGAACGGATCATGGGGCGCCAAAGATGGAGGAGCCGATGTATGATTAGAATATGAGAATTGCGGGGGTGGAACAGTAGAATTGAAATATACAGGAGGCACCCATGCATTAATCGAGGCCCAAGAGAAGAAGGTATACGTCTTTCCACCATTCATGTTTTCTTGAATAGGAAGTATGATGATGTCGTTGTACACTAAAGGAGATGATATGAGTAACGAAGGAATGGAGGAGAAGCATTTACACCATACTTTCCATCTCCAACTTTATTCTTCGTTCCCAATCTTTCTTGGGTTGACCGAGAATAAAGCGGACAAGCGTACGAGACGTGCCAGTGCCGTCATCACCATGCCCCGCACCATCTCTACTTCTAGGATGACTAGCCCACGTTGAACGAACGAGCATTCGTCGTTCAATTGCAGAGTCTACTGAGAAAACACCAACGAATACGCCAGCAGGGGGTAAAGAGTCGAGATTGGCTGGCGGAAATGGAAGTACCCCTGTAGTAATGTTGGGCATAGGCTGAGAAGACGTCGAAGAGGAGAGATCCATGGCAAGCGAAGTTGATGGTGCAAAGCAATAGGCGCGCCACGGAAGGGGCTCCTTGTCGGGATTAAGAATGTAGATTAGTAGCAGTGTAAGGCATATCGCGAACACTGAGAGCATAAGTAGGGTCAAAACCTAGAAATCACGCGTTTTAAACATGTCAGAAGCAAGAAGAAAAGCGCTACTGACGATGGTGATGGGTTGACCGGGAAAGAACGGATGACGGACGAGTCGTCTTATCCACTTTTTCAGGGTCCTCGTGATTCTGCCTGTTCTCCTGCGACGGCGGCGTGACATTGACCACCAGCTTCTTCTGCTCTCTCGCCACCAGGGATTGCGGTTTACATTGGATCTGATGAGGGGAGAGCTAGGCTCGCTCTCGGTGTCTGAAGGACAGGACGAAGAGGGGTTGGAGGTGTAGTAAGGCAAAGGTGACGTGGAGCGTGAAGGAAGCGGAGTGGAGCTAGCGGTGGAAGAGACGGATGCAGATCCTGAAGGAGCACGAGGAGGAAAGAGAAAGACGGAATGGCGAGGAGAGCTGGAAGAGCCAGAGGAGTTGGTGGCGGAGGTGGATGCAGCAAAGGGGGGACGGGACTTTGAATGCCTTCGTGGAAGTTCGGAGTCTGTGCTGGAGGAGGCGTCGTAGTCTTCTGGTCGAGGTGCGGAGGAGGACATCCTGGGGGTCGGGTTGTGAAGAAGAGTTGAGAAAGGCATGTTTCTGAGGGCGGGAAAACGACAAGCGAAAGGAATGGATGATGGCTGCGCAATCGAGGTGAAGGTGATCAACTTCCCCGGATCAATGACAAAATGGAGCAGCGTACTTTGGATACAGAACTACGACTTGTGGATGCTGTGGGCAGCGCTGACCAGCGTTGAACGTTGAGCGTTGACCAGCAAACCCACAGGCGTCGAGGGCGGTTCGGGGAGAGGGAGCGACAGGTGTCAAGGTGCAGTGGCCGCGAACGCCAGATTGCCGAGTAGCAACCAAGCCACTCCAAGCGCCCAAGACTTTGCAAAGCTGTGCAAACTTCAGTTTTATTTTTTAAACTTTCATCCATTCCACCCTTTTCTTCTGTAAAATACATTTAAACTTATTCATCACGCTCAAAATAAACCCGACCCATACACCGTCTTCCAGCTTTGCCTCTCTGTCACCGCATCCCAGAACGCGGCCAGCTTGCTCTGCGACCCCCGATCCCCGTCCCTTCTCTCTGACGTAGTAAAGTCCTTCGGGAGCGTGAATCCATTTCCGATATACTCCTCCAGCCTTCTCACCACCACATTGCCGTCATCAGAGGCATTTCCACCTGCCAGGTTCACAATCCTGCTCAACCAGGCGGCTAGATGTAGATCAGCGAGCGAAAATTGATCACCTTACAATGTACAAAATCAGCGCTCGAATACTCAGGAACAAATAGATAACATCTCTTACCCAACGCAAAAGGCCCGCTCATCTCTTTGCTCAGCCGTGTCAGAATAGCCTTCACATCCACCTCCCATGCATCCTGTGCAGATTTAAAGAACTGTCTCCTCTTTTCATTGGCCTCTACGCTCAACTGGCCCGTGCTCTTGTCTCCCTCCGACAGAACTTCTAAAAGGGTATCAACCGCGCTCTTCTTTTCCTTCCAGAGATTTTGTACTTTGTCCGAAACATGAATGGTATCATTTTGTGCGCCGGATATATAACTGGATAACGATTCCTGTTTCCCCTTCAGAATGGGCACAGCTTGCTTGGCTAGTTCAGCGAGAGATGCATCCGTTCGTGCATTGATAAAGTAAAGTTTGGTGGGATCAGCTTCCGGCGAATGGAGAATATCTTCGATGATAATTCTCGCCGTGGTGGCACCTGCGATGGTCGCAGGGGTGAGGGATGGTGCTGGAGCAGATGATGTCGTGTTGGTACGAGAGACGGCGGAACGGGATTTATCGATGAATTCGACGATGGCCTGTACGAAAGGATACAATCAACATTTGTTGGTGCAGATGATCACATTGCCCCTGATTTACCTTGCTCTCGGTAATAGATTGATAGCGACTCTCGATGTCTTCTGAGAGTGTCTTATCCAGTGGAACCACCAAGGTTGGCACAGTAGCTGCGTTGCAACATCAGAAAGGAAATGGAGAGAAGAAGCATATGGGGTAAAGCGCACCCTTGGAATTCAGACGGAGAAATGTTGGGCTGTAGTTCTCTCCTTTGACTATGTTACTCGGTGGTTAGAGCTGATGAACGACAGGGGGTGTGGACAGACAAACTTAAATCAACGATCCGAAGATCGAGTTCATCTTTCCCATAGCCCTTTTCCTCGCTGAAAATATGTATTATCAGAATGGGAACAGCAGTTATAATTTATAGTTCTCACATTGCAAGACGAGCTGAAATGCACCAAGTCAGCGATCAATATTCAATAGAAGATAGAGCAGTTGTAACGCACCAACTGCAGACCAAACGGAACGGGGAGAATAGTAAAGAACAGCTTTGGGTATGGATGTCATATTTAGAGTAATCCTGGACAATACGATTGCAGACAGAAAAAGGAGAGGGAAAGATGGGAGAGAGGAGTCGCGGTTGTGCGGGGTTCGGTGCAGATATTGAATATTGTTGCATGACGTTGAATATTTGCTTGCATTTGGTTGAAATCTATACTCAACACTTGCAATTACAAGACATTTGAACATTGAAATTTGAAGAACAAATCAATTGACTATTTATTGTTTTCGCCTCTCAGTTATTTGTTCCTAAAAGGGTATCGAATCTACTCGAACAGGGCGCATTCCATTTATTAAAAGTGCTATAAAGCCCCAGTCACTTACGCCCTCAATACACTTCGTCCTCCTTTATATAAAGTTCTCTATCACTTCCTTGCTCATCCTATTTCAGAAATGGCCTCTCTAAGGTATCTATCCTCTTCTTTTCTCAATCGCAAACTTTCCCACTCACTATTATCGTTAAGACATGAATATTATGAATCAGACGAGAGGGTCACTATCTCTGTGTTTGATAAAGGCGCAGATCCTGCACAAGTCTCTGTTAAATTCGAGCCCAGAAAGGTCCGTTTCGTCATTCGCTTTCATCTGCATCTCATCTTATCTTTCTGTCCTGTTTCCTTAGCTCACATATACGAATGGTGACAAATCTCTTGTGCTTGAACCCTTAAAGGGTCAGATTAACACAGACACCAGCGACTACACGGTAGGAAAGGTCAAGATCGAGATTCGCCTCTCCAAGATGGTTCATGGAAGGTGGGGTAGCCTTGTCGGTGAAGCTCCAGACGGTATGCACTTTCACAAACTGTTGTTGTCGCACATTAGATCTTGATCTTTTGCACAGTTCTCGCTGCCGCCCCTACCCCAGTTGCCCCCATTCACAGACCAACCGAAGCTGTCAAGAAGGCAAGGAAGAATTGGGAAGGTATTACGGAAGACATTCTGAAGTCTGACAAGGAAAAGACCAGCGATGAAGATCCTAATGTTGGCGGCGACAGTACTCTCAACTCTTTCTTCCAGAAAATATTCGCAGATGCCGATGAAGATACAAAGCGTGCTATGATGAAGAGCTACCAGGAGAGCGGAGGAACCACTTTGAGCACGAACTGGGATGAGGTCGGGAAATCAAAGGTTGAAGTAAAGCCTCCTCAGGGAGCGGAATGGAAGAAATGGAACTAAGGACTCCGTAGTAACTTGCTTTGCGTTCATCTATTGTATTATTAAAATCTTCTTGCATGTTCTGTTTGGATTTTCACAATCATATTGTATCAATCGTAACTGCTGATATTTGGCTGACATGTTTATGCAACTGAATAGTGGGTTGCATATTACTTACTGCGCCCACCCTAACGCTGGTGCATCACGTTAAGCGCCAGAGATATTGATCAAGATTTACGCCCGAGAAGACATAACCTTCACAGCATGTCGGCACTTACCATAATCGTGGCTGCTACAAAATCAAACGGTATTGGTCGCAATGGCCTTCTTCCATGGCGTTTGCCCAAAGAAATCAAGTATTTTGCTAAAGTGACTACTCATGCACCAGAGGGTCATCGCAATGCAGTAATAATGGGCAGGAATACTTGGGAAAGCATACCACTAAAATTCAGGCCACTTCCAAAGCGTCTCAATGTCGTTATCAGCCGAAATACCAACTATCCTTTGTACGTTGTCGCTATCGTTAGTCACTTATTCACAACCAAGACTAAGATATTGGCAGAGGTACTCAGGATGCATCGGCGGTAGACCTCGAATCAAGCCTTCCATCCGCATTGGAACGTTCGAAAACCTCACAGGATGAAATCCCCATTCACCGCAGTTTTGTTATTGGGGGTGCATCACTCTATACCGAGGCTCTTCACTCTGGAATCGTAGACCGCGTTCTACTTACTCGCATAATATCACCCGAGTTCCCGGATTGCGACGTGCGCATGCCCGACTTCATTGGGTCAGAAGACGCAAGCGGCAGGGAATGGAGGAAAACCACGCACAGAGATTTGGAGGAATGGGTTGGATTTGAAGTTCCAGAAGGGATTCAGGAAGAAAATGGAATTAACTATGAGTTCCAAATGTGGGTGCGCGACGCGTAGAATATTTTAGATAGGTAAAGTACACTGGCGCCAAAGAGGATAAATCTTGAAGCTTGAAGATGGGGATGAATGAGACTGTCTAGCCTTGTCTCTGCGGAGGATCGTAAGTCTCAGTTACACCTGGATTGTGATGCTCGTATACGTGCCTGCTTATGTTTCGGGTTCTTTGAGCACACAACATAGACTCTGCCCTTCCTCCTCACAACCTTGCATCCATCACACATGGGCTTCACAGACGCGCGAACCTTCATTCCTCTGGCCAAGTTGGGTATTTGGAACAGCGCAGAGGGCGGGTGAGGATGATGTTGGGTATGTTGGTGAATATGGGGAAGGGCGGCGGTGCGGCAACGTGCCACAAGAGGCCTGCTTGAGATTAACAAAGCCCTGAGCATTGTGGGGTGAGCAGAGAAAGACTAGTTAAGAGACTAAGCAGCTCGAAGCTGGCTGAAGTCCGAGAATAGACCAGGTTTCTCACGGCCCTCTTTCCGAAATTTGCGATGTGCGATGCAGTGGCAGCCAGTTGGCGGCTGTAGTCGAATTTCATTTTATTCCTTTTTATCAATGCTTAGCTTCAGACCACATAAAACAAGTTAAGAGCCCATTTAGAATCTATATGCCTTCCATGTCCATTGTTGCACCTCATCTCGGAGGGAAGACATCCCTCGTCTTGTTCATATTCATCCTCGTCGCCTTTGTCGCCGAGAGTCAGCTAACCCAGGCAAGTCCTGTTTCTCCTCATATCCCTGCTTGTCTCAATCAGCCGTATAGTATGTCCAAACCAATCTCGGCTATCGTCAGCCTTTCTTCATATTGTAAGCCTCATTCCTCATTGCCATATTCTTGAGTCTTACTTTTGTGTCCCACAGTTACCTCGTCCACTCCTCATTCTCAATAATCTTTCCTCTGCATCTGCTTTACTTAACTGTAACCACCAAGGACTCCGTCACATCTTTAATTAAGTGCTTGTCCATTGCTATTACGCAGCATCTGGCCCCTCGTGGCTCTTCCGAGTTTCCCTACTCTAGATTCACCCGCCTTATCTTCGCTCTAACTTTTGGAATTACTTGTCCAGCGCTGCTCTGGTTCGCAGCCATATCCTTAGCATCGTGAGTCATCCACTGATTTTTTACTGTTCATAATCCTGAACCTAATCTAATGTTAGAGTAAGCGATGTCACTGGTGAGCCTCAGAGTGCATTCCGCTGACTGTACTAGTCTTTCTAATAGCCCCTTGCCATAAGCTATATGGAACACAAATGCTTTCTTTGCCTATTTAATTAGCGTAAAGGTGTTCGGGCTCAAATGGGAGCCAAGGCGCTTAGTAGCCGTGTCCCTCGCGACGTTAGGCGTTATCGCTGTCGTGTATGGGGGAAGTACAACTTCACATGACCGTGAACCGATCCAGGAAAGCATATCGGTCAACGTTATTCCCAAATTTCAACCTTCTGCTCCGTTAGTAGGGAATCTATTGACACTCATTGCCTCCGTTGGGTATGGTCTTTATCAAGTTTTATACAAAATCTATGCCGCACTTCCCTCCGATCCAGAGCTTGCATCGGACGATCTGTATGAACGAGTATTTGCCAATGACGACTATGAGGATGTAGCATATGATTCGCTTAGCTCTCACACTGAAGAGACCACTGTCGCGCCTCCATTTGGCCTTCATCCTAATTTGTTGACATCCTTTATTGGACTGTGCACCTTGGTAGTCCTGTGGATTCCGCTGCCCATATTGCACTACTTTGAGGTGGAGATATTCAGGCTTCCGGCCGATATGACAACTGTTTTTGCCATTTCGGGTATTGCGTTCACTGGTGTAATATTTAATGCGGGTTTTATGGTCAGTGTATGACGTGCTAGTATTCAAGTAAATATTCTCATGGTAGATATTTTGCTGAAGGTTTTACTGGGCGTCTGGGGCCCAATTATAACTTCTGTTGGAAGTTTGCTAACCATCGTTCTTGTTTTTTTGTCCGATGTATGTCCACTTTCCACTTACACTTATGGTGAATGGTTCGCTGACTGGTCAGTAGATTATGTTTGGTTCGGGATATGTGACGATATGGAGTTTGGCGGGATCGGGTGTGATAGTTGCAGCATTTGCAGTACTAGCCTATGACATGTATACCAGAGGTTCATGATTACTTGTAGTAGGTATGAACCCATATGGATTCGATGCTGAAACTATAATGACAGGAAATAATTGATTTGCGCGGAGTTACTAGCGAGATGGTGCGCAGTGCTCTGGTGCTCTTTACTCGACCTTCTAGCGGATAAAGCAGAGTGTTCTGTTTCGAGTTTCGAGGGTAGATGGCATTTACTGTTTGACATTGACCGATTAGATTTTTCACATCCTTCTAAAGACGCTGGATCCCGGTGTTCTGAGATTGACGCTGCAGATGTAAGGAACTGCTGACAATCGGCTGTCACGACAACTACATGTTCTCCTGCATCCTTACCAATCTATGGCTTAGACGTGTGTGTCATCCTGTGTTACTGCACCCTTTCGACCAACTGTTCAGTAACGCGTCACACGACGCCATGAACATGAACAGATATACGTTTCGTAACGCATCACACTGCTCCATGAACAGAGGTACGAGGAAATTTGAGAACAGCTGAAATTCAAAAAAAAAAAATCGTTGTGATTTGCAATAATTGTTGCTAAAGATAGTACTACTAATACTTTGCAACTACTGTGTATCGTTTAGTGTTCTTCATAAGTCATTGAAGAATATAATGTATTTTTAATAAAAAATCCTTTGAACGCGTCCTACTTTACCAACAACCTCTTCCAATGTACATTCTGCGGGATTCAGAATAATTGAAAGTGAGGCGACTCGAGCAAGAGCTCGCACAGACGCATCACAATGATTATGTAAACTAATTACTCACTGAACAGATTTTCCATTCGTCACGCATCACACCGACCCTTGAACAGAGGGTCCAACTGTTCATTATCGTCACAGCGTAATTCGATGAACAGTTGGTCGAAAGGGTGCAGTATCTTGCTATTGACCGTGGGGAGAGCGTCAAAATCAGGCTTGATGATCTTTTGGGAAGCCAAACGCACTCTGAAGCGTGTTATTTCAATCCTATTTTCAGCGAAGACGTATATTTTTCTCGGCCTGAGCTTGCATCGTATGAACCACACCAGAAGGCCCTCGTCGTCGCGTTCCCAAAAAATTCTGTCATGTAGATGCAAGTTCTCTAGTTGCTTCAAAGCGTAATGGAATTATAATACTTTTGCCTACAGGTACTTACTAACGCTGCATGTTAATTGTCGCATGGATGGACTTAAGGCAGTAATCTGGAAATCCTACCACTGATCTGTGCTTCACATTTAACTGATCAGATATTGATTCAAGAAGTTGACGGAGCGCACATGTTCTCGATAACCGGCCGAAGAGAGGTACAAGAAAAGTACGAAATACAGCGGTCATAGCCTCCTGCTAGTTTTTACACGAACAATCCTGCCCAAGGCTGCAATTAAGGCTGTATGCAATCTCCTTTCGTAACCCTGTTAGCCTCCAAGCTTGGCTTGAAGTTCTTTTCTTGGACTGAGCAGCATATAAAGTCGATATGAATATCGGCCCCTTCAAAGTTCACACTGTTCAGTAAATATTAGGCGTGTTAATTTTAATGTTCTCCATAGCTTTGCAACTGTCACTGCTTCTATACCTGCCGCCTTCAATAAGAGACCAATCACCAGTAACTTTAAGAAGGGCCTTTACAAGAAGAGTGCCATTAACAAACTCAAGCTTAATTCCAATCGACTTAGAGCTTCTTAGTAGCTTTCGGGTAGGGAACTGTTAACTATTGGTTGGCGACCTCGCCAATAATGCTTAAAAGTTGGAGAGTGTCATGAAAGAGAATCCAGTAAAATTGGGAATGGAACAAGAATGAATTATTCTGCGTTTGAAAGACTAACTGCGATATCTCTGCACATAATAACCTCTGTCTCGCAATTAAATTATTGCTAAAGTGTGAATGTGACGGCTTAAGGATGAGCTATGTAGGAGAATCAGCTACACAAACTTAAGTAATGACTGGCCTCGTAACATATAAGACAACAATCAACCAATATTAAATAGCAACAAAAGAAAAGATAAAGTGACCTAAGCGTGATAGACAGTACGACGGCAAATGCGGGTACCCAATAACTAATGGACATGAGAGAATTATGATTACAAGTCCAGAACTAGACAAGGGATGGAATACGGTGTAGAGGCATCAACAGGACGGGAGTGCTTGCAAATGAAGCCAGATAAGTGGATATGGAGAAAGAAAGACGAGGGAATATGTAGATCGAACATGAAGCTATTTTTGGCAACATCGCACGGAGTAATACGGATAGTCGGAGGTGTCGACATGTTATGAACACAAAAGGATCGCGCACCCATGGTTCGTGCAGAAACGTCCGCCGAGCCTGCAGGGGAAATGCACGGAATATCGGAGAGCGGAAGGAAAGGAGACCATCGCTTGCAGACGACCATACCGCGGATGTGGCGTGCCGGAACTTGTCAGATGACAACGATGCGTCGGATCGAAACGTTAAGACGTAGTTGCCATTAGGCTGGTAGCAACATCAGAATACATAATGATATAATACCGGAAGTTCGACTACCTTTTCCGCTTTGCCTTCGTCATCTCCTTTCGTAAAGCAGCACCATCCAGCGGCTTTAATAACTCGAAGGCACATAGTAGATCTTCCGAAACGCTATTCATAACAAATTCGTGAGGAAATGTAATGCCTATGAAGGAAGCACACTGACCTCATGCAAGCACCATAGTTGTCGAATTCTTGTCAAGAAGCAGGGGTCAGAGTCTGGAAGAAGCACGAAACGATGATGAAAGCTCATACCTCCGCAGTAATTAGGAGCACTGAATACCGTCACAAGCGTGCGATCATTCCAGAACTCGTATCCATCCTCCACAACCATATGCGCACGACATATAAGGTCCATGTCATACCGCACAAGAAACTCGTTAATAATAGCCTTGCCAAAGCAATAGCTGACGCCTCGTTCATTGTCCTCCCAATCTATTGCTGTGTCTGATGGATCAGACCAGAGAAGGTCGTTAAGAAGACCGTAGTCAGGGACGTCAGTCGGCCGCTGTATGCGTTTGATGTCCTCCATGGAATGCAACGAAGGAGACAAGCCGCCGTGAACACAAAAGATCTTGGAAGCAACTATTGCGGCAATTGGTAGACAGTTGAAGACGTCAATAAAGGTTTTCCATGTTTTAATGTTACACCGTCGTTTACACTCATCGTAGAAACCATAAACTATCAATGAGTGAGTTGAGAAGCAAACGCAGGTATAAGAACACTGACCTCTCGTCACATTGGCACATTCATGATTTCCTCGCAGAAGGAAAAAGTTTTCGGGATACTTGATCTTGTAGCACAGTAGAAGAAGAATGGTCTCGAGGCTCTGTTTTCCGCGGTCTACATAATCACCAAGGAAGAGGTAGTTGGAGGCGGGAGGGAAGCCACACATCTCGAAGAGACGAATGAGGTCAGAATATTGACCGTGCACATCACCAACTATCTTTACGGGAGGTGAAAGCTCGATAAGGGTGGGTTGACTGAGGAACACGTCTCGTGCTGCCATGCAGATTGAAGTAATCTCGGTATTCTTGAGGCAAAGGGACTTGCTGACTTTACCGGTATAACCAACATCCAAAAGTCGCTGTATCATATCATCCACATCGAGCGATGGTCTAAGCTTCTCTTTACTTCCGCCATTGAGATCACCGCCAGCACCGCTGCTAGTTGAGCCTGGGCTGAAAGGGATTGCGTTAGAGAGGATGGTATGTGTTGCAGGAATGTCGAGAGGAGTAGAGGAGGACTTTGGAGAAGGAAGGGGCGATGGTGAAGAAGGTGAGCTGGCAGCGACAGAGTTCTCAAGCTTGGAAGGGGGATAAGGAGAACCTTGAACACGGGTAGCATTGGATGAAGGGGTTATGCTGGCACCGTGAGGATCAGAAATGTTGATTGCAGGATTTCCGTTTGGTAATGAGGCAGGGTCTGAGCCATTGAGAGTGGAAGAGGGAGTAGCACGAGATGGAGAAGACTGCGCATTGGCTTCGGTGGTGTCGTCTGTGAGGGTATCGGGAGCAGCAGGATCGACAGGAAGATCCCTGTCCCTGTCCTTTGCGCCTTTCCTAGACTTCTTGGACGGTTGCTGGCCCATGGAGGAGTGGGAGCCCGGTGGTTGAGGAGACTGAGGCCGAGATCTGGACAGCCGGGAGGTGAATACGGAGAGAAGAGTGGGCGCCAGATTGGAAATGAAAGTTGAGTTTAAGGTGATATAAGAAAGGAAGCAAAAGGAAGTGGTGCAGGAGCTGGGAAGGAAGGAGGAAGGATTGGAAGGGAGAAGAGGGACGAGGGATGAGAGAAGAGGAGTTGGTGGGTGGAGAGGCGTTCAGAAGAAAGAGGAGGTTAGGTATCGGTGGAAATGTGGCTGTGACAGTGGAAGCGGATGCTTGGCAGAGACTCTGCTTTGCTTATAATGACAGCAGAAAATAACTGCAAGAAAGGGATCTCGCCAGACTGACGATGATAAAGGGCAGGCGAGTATGACTCGCACTGGCAGCAACAATAGCCTCACTCCTGTACTGCATCTCTTACACTCCCCCTGTTTGTCTCCGTTTGCCTCGCTTTCTCACCGCCGTTCTTTGTATTTCAACTCATCTCTCTTAATCTTCAAGCTTCAACACTCTTTTCCAGCTAGCATATCATAGCATGTCATCGTGTTGGCATACAGCTTAATAATGTATCAAGTGAAAAAAGGCCACCCCACTGAGCATCTCCCACTACTTAAAACTTGCCAAACGACTTCGCTGCAGCCTTGTTCTTCGCCACCCGCAACACGTTGAAACGCACAGTCTTCGACAGTGGCCGGCATTGTCCTGATCTCATCTTAGTATCAGTCATCCTCCGCACCCCACATACTCTACTCACCGACAGTGACAACATCTCCAACTTCAACACGGAATGCGGGCGAAACGTGCGCAGCCAAGTTCTTGTGCCTCTTCTCGTAACGGTCTGCAGGAAACAATCCCATCAGCTCATGTAATTTCTCCACTGTTGCACTTGAACGAACTGTATTTGGGAATGTAGTGGAGATAGTCCCGTCGAATGATGATCGTACGGGTCATTTTTGTTGACACAACCTTGCCAGTAAGAATGCGGCCACGGATTGAGATGTCGCCAGTGAAGGGGCATTTCTTATCTATTATTCCACAACACGCAGAATCAGCTTCATTTCGCCTTGCAACAGCTAGACATTCACGCACCAATGTAAGTGCCATTGATCGCCTCAGAGGGTGTCTTGAACCCAAGCCCAACATCCTTGTACCATCGCTTCTCCTTGGTAGCGATCTTCTTGCCACCTAAAATTCCACCGCGCAAAGTGTCACCATACATCAGCCATGTTGAATCGCGATCTTAAGCACCAACGTAACCCACCACGAGCTTTGGCGTTTTGGAAGAGATGCTGCTTTTGATATGCCTTTTCGATCTAAATAATCAGATCATTGGTCAGAAAAGAATGTTATAATTTCTGAAGCAAATGCGCACTTGAGCGTCGGCCATAGTGCTGGTCTTGAGGTCGTTGTGGGCGGCGTTGTCCGGAGCTGCGAAACTTTTGAATATTATTGATACTTGTTTACATTACACGCAAAGCCACACTTGAGAAACTATACAGCTTACTATTCTAGGTTTGATCGTATAGCGCAAATTTCCGTTATTAAATTATAATTATAATAGTTCTGGAATGCACCTGTCATAGATAATTGTTCGTAATTGTATGAGTCAAGGTGAGAGGTGCGTAGGTGGGAGTTGAGGAGGAGGAAGGGTTCGGTAACATGCCGTGCGCGTGACGCTGAGATGTCTAGGTGGACGCGAGCAAGGTTGCCCCAAAGTTCTTTGCTGTCGACGACGACCATTATTCCTCTCATTCTAATGTCCTCCTCGCTCTCCCCACCTCTTATCCCAACCGCAATCTCCCCAAATCCAAACGAACATGCATCAGCATCAACGCAGATACCGGACCCACACTCAAAGCGGTCATCCGCCCGACGCCTTGTTCGCGACGTTTGTTTTATGAAGTCATCCCTCGTTCAAAGATTTAATTCAAATATTCAAATATTCAAGCTACGTATGTTCTTACGATAAGCATGTTGAGTAAAAAATTTGTTGTACTGTTATACAGTCCAACTTTTAGGCTCCCTTAGCAGTGCTGAGTCGCCCATCCTTCGTAAGGTGGGCGTCTCCTCACGGTTACACCTACCCTCGCTTTCGTGCGAGAAGCTTCTGATTGGATGAATGAAGCTGTAGCTGTAGCAGGGCCTGCATACATAACTAAGAGCAGCGTTGGACTAATTACCACGAGTACCGAACATTGTAGATTTAGATAGACCAAAAAATATTAAATACCATAGTTATGCAATTATGGAGAATTTTGGCTGCGATTAGGCCATTTGATTCCTAAAAGTATCAAATACATACCATAGAGTATGTGCTTACACAGTGTGTAATTATTATACAGAGGACTTCAAGTAGAGGACGCGACCACGCGATCTTTGCTTATGTTTATCACGCGCGTCCTTCTCGCACGCGCATCGTCAAGAGGAATGGGACGCCAGCAAACTCTAGGTCTCTTACTCTACTCTCCCCTCTTCGTCTGCATATCTCATACTATCTTTAGGAAAATTCTTTAACATGCCCAAATCATCAAAGCCAGCACCTCCACAACAGTCTAGTCTCACCGACATGTGGGGTGGCAGTAAGAGGCAGATCCAGTCTGCAAGCGCGTCAAATGCAAAGGAAGTCGCGACGAATGTCGACATGAACGAGGAGAAACAAAGTTTGTATAAAAGTTTCTCTTATCCTTCGGTTCGTTGTATTAATTCAGACCCCCATTAGTAGAATCATCGAAGAGAAAGGAGCATACATCGCCAGCTAGTAACGCGCTTATACTTGCCAACCTCTTTGCTCTGCTCACCTACTTACTTAGAATTGCCGAAACTCAAGAAAAGGAGAATTGTTCATTCTGACGATGAAGGCGATGCGAGTGTCGCGAACTTCGGTATGCCAACTTGACATTTAGCAGTAGCCTACCTGACACATTTAACTTCACATGAAGTACCTGTGAGTACCCCTATAGTTCCTTCCCCTCCAAGTGGATCTTCAAGTAAACGACCTATCTCACCGCGCTCACCGAAGAAAAAAGAGAAGAAAGCTGCAATTGTAGAGGCGTCCTCCGCTGAAGATGATGCTGCCTCAATTGGCTACGCTGAAGACAGTGCTGTTCAAGAGGAAGATTTAGATGGAATGATAGACGAGGATGAAATGGAGATTGACAGCAGTGCAGTCTCGAAAACGTGCGCTCTTCCTTGAACTATATATAAAGAGCACTCGCTTGATCTACTTTAATAAGTGCTGAAGCTGCACTCTCGAAGAAAAGTGAAGTGGATATAAAAGGAGGATGGAAAACTGGACAACCGTAGGCCATCTTTGTATCCGGTCTGTTGCTTACTTACATTATTGTCAGCGTTCCATATGCCGCCCTCACCAGAACCTTCTCCCTCATTGAAAGCACGACAAAGCGTCTGGAAAAGAATGCATACCTGACATCCTTTCTTCTCTTAGTTATACAGCGAAGCGCTAAAGATGATTATAAATCACTATTACAGGCCGTCTATCTATGTATCAATCGTGTATATCCCTTCCTGACTTGTATATTGTCATAAACTGACTCTTCAGTAGCTTAGCCCGGATTATATTGGGTTAGAACTTGGAATTGGCGAA
The DNA here is from genome assembly GCA_025738555.1 of Cyathus striatus. Lineage (NCBI taxonomy): Eukaryota > Fungi > Basidiomycota > Agaricomycetes > Agaricales > Nidulariaceae > Cyathus > Cyathus striatus. The sequence continues at coordinate 773,136 of JAOVFP010000024.1, read as the reverse complement.
AGTTTGCTCATCAAAGCTATAGCAGAGTCCACGGGACGCAGTATCGCTGTTATTAAAGGCGATTTGAAGAAGGAGGGAGACCTAGGACTGGTGGCTATGGTGGGTAATTACGCGACTTCAAACCTATTTGGTACTTAATCTATAAATAGATCTCTAAGAACAGCCAGAAGACTCTGTTTAAGCCCAAGCCGTTGACTATCCCATTTGTTTTCTCAAACTTACGCGAAATTGCATTAACAAGCGGACATGCTGTAAATGATTAATTCTTTGCGTAAATATTTTCTATTCACCGACAATTTCAGTCTCAATCGAAGAAGGTTTCGATTATCACGAAACTTCTTGCAGCATGTCAAGACTTTGAAGCGAAATACATTATTCGCAGTTTGGAAGGGAAACTCCGCATTGGAAATGCAGAAAAATCTGTATTAGTTGCCCTCGCGCATGCCATTGTACTAGCGGAGAAAGAAAGAGGTATGCACTCATAGCTTGATGACTGGATATTCATTTATGGTTATATTTCACAGTTGGAAAGAAGTGGAACAACGAACAATTGACGACAAAGCTGGAACTCGCGACTAGCATCATGAAATCGGTGTATAGGTGTGTAATTCTAACCAACGTGAACTTCTCATTATAACCGCTTTGTAGCGAGCTTCCTACCTACGACATAGTTATTCCTGCCTTGTTGGAATCTGGAATAGACAACCTCAAGGAGAAGTGTAAATTGACACCTGGTGTCCCTCTGAAACCCATGCTCGCCAAACCAACGAAGGCCATAGGAGAAGTATTGGATCGATTTGAGAACAAACGTTTCACATGCGAGTATAAATACGATGGAGAGAGAGCTCAAGTGCATAAACTAGATGATGGCACTGTCAGTGTTTTCAGTCGGAATTCTGAGGATATGAGCAAGAAATACCCAGATCTTGTGGATCAATTACCCAAGGTATCAGAGCACTCAATTTCCTGATGTCCTTGTTGATTAATGAAGCTTCCTCTTAGTGCATAAAAGACTGCACGAAGTCATTTGTATTAGATGCAGAAGCAGTCGCTATCGAGCCAGCAACTGGGAAACTCCTTCCTTTCCAGGAGCTGAGCAAAAGAAAGCGAAAGGATGTTAAAGTGGAAGATATACAAGTTCGAGTGTCCCTATTTGCATTCGACTTACTTTACTTAAACGGAGAAGTAGCCAGTGCTTCATTAGAATTATTTTGGATGAATACTAACGAAGTGTTAGCCTCTGTTACAAAAGTCATTGGAAGAACGAAGAGCATTGCTTCGAGAACACTTCATCGTTGTTCCGGGGGAGTTCGACTTCGCTAAATCATCGGATGGCGAGACAACAGACGAGATACAGTCATTCTTGGAGGAAAGTGTCAAGGATGGATGCGAAGGTCTTATGGTAAAAATGCTTGATAGCGATGCGAGTTATTATGAACCCAGCCGGAGGAGTGTTAATTGGTTGAAGGTGAGGAAACTTATGTGCCACTGATGTTGTTCTAAACGACTCTCAGTTGAAAAAAGATTACCTCGCCGGTGTTGGAGATTCTCTGGACCTAGTTGTGGTAGGCGGATACTATGGAAAGGGTAAACGAACAAACGTATATGGCGCATTCCTACTCGCTTGCTACGACAGCGACTCTGAAGTTTATCAAACTATTTGCAAGATTGGAACTGGCTTTAGCGAAGAAGAATTACAAACACACTATAACGAGCTTAAGCCGCTGGAGATGGAGAACCCAAGAGGTGATATCACGATTGGAGGGGCAAAGCCTGACATATGGTTTGAACCGAAAGTTGTATGGGAAGTGTTAGCGGCAGATTTGAGTTTGAGCCCAGTATATACTGCTGCCCAAGGACTGGTAAATATGTCTACGGTCTACTTTTGTCGCTACAAGGATGCTGACATAAGATAGATCGAAGAACGAGGCATCTCGCTGCGTTTCCCTCGATTCATCCGGGTTCGTGACGATAAGTCGGCTGATGACGCAACCGGACCAGAACAGGCAAGTTAAATCAGTTTTTTTAAAACATGGGACTTGCACCAATTAAACTTCCGCAGATTGCTGAGATGTATGAACGACAAGCCTTGGCTCAGAGTAGTGGAAAGAAGGGTGGTGGTGATGGAGATGATTTTTGGTGAGGATAACAGGAGGTATATTATATAAGTAGGGTAAATAGGATAGTGAAGCACAACTACTGTCTTCCGATACTGTGTAGATTACTTTTCGGTGACACTCTTGTTTTCCTCCCTAGCCGCCTTTATAGCCTCTGTTACTTTCCCTTCCAGTGCCTGCTCAGACGAACCATGCTTCTTTTCGCGACCTCCATTGTACCAATAGTTGACGAAGCGAGCCTCTTGTATTGACTGGGCGGTTGCGTTGGTTGCATGACACGCAAATAGCAGATAGTTGCGGGGTTGTACTCTCCATGCTGTAGACGAGAAAGAGTGAGCTAGATATTGCGAATAGCATGAGCGAACATGACATACCGAAGCGCATGAAGACCATTCTATTTGACAGAGCACATGAGCACACGACTGCACAGCAGGACCTAAGGCTGAACGGAGACGTACGAGTAACATGCAAGGGCGGTGGTCATGGTGCCAGAGATAACTTCCTCATCCTTGGAGAGATCTGCGAGAGCAGCGAGAGGCAGACCCCAGTTTGCGACCTAGAATAAAGAACTATGCTCGGAAATACGGTAGAGCGGGGAGAGAAATACTGACGGGACCCCAGAAATGAGTGCCTGTTGAGGGATTAGGGAAGGCTGCGGGAGAGGGGTGCAGAATGCTTACTGAAAAAGTACTCGCGGGCAGCAGGGGAGCGCAGCCAGGTGAAGAAAGTGGAGGCCATGGATGTAGGGGGACAGGTAGCAGCTGGTGAGAGTGAATGTTTGGGGATGGGTTGTAAATGTGGTCACGTGAAAAGACAACTTTAGCGACGCGCTGAATTCATTTAATTTTGAGTGATAGTTGAGGAGATGGTGTGAAGAGTGGGAATGAGGTCGTGGTCGACTCTTATGTAGCGCGCTTGTGTTGAATGTCGACAGTCCCCGTCCACTCGTCTGTTTCCTCCGCAATATTGCCCAGCGCATTATAATTAAATTATATCCATTTGGCTCGATAAGGAAACAAGCAGGTGCACGTTGCAAGTCCACTGACGCTTCCTCTCTGCTCATCTGCCTCATGTAGCGCCCCATCCACACCCCCCTCTCGACTCTCGACTCCTTCCCTCCTCCACGCCATGAATCCCCAGCAGTATGCCTCCTATACCTATTATGCCCAGCCTCAGCAACCATACCCCCACACCCCTGCTGCCCTTCCTAACCATTACATGCCCATCTATGGTCCCCCAGCTCATTCAGGCCCTCCACCAACCTTCGATCCAGCTGCTTATCCCTCTCAGCCACTCCAAGCTCCTTCCGTCCCTAGGCCCAATGCACATCGCAGATCCAACACCACTCCTGCGCGAAATAACGTTCCCTTAAAGTCTGCCCTCAAAAAGCCCGCTGCTGCTGCTTCTGCTCCTGAAGTTCCCATCGCTAGAACCCGCACTAATTCTTTTTCCCGTAATAATCCATCTAATATTCCGCGGCCTCTTAATATCCCGTCCATGTCGTATGGCCAGGATAATCGGGCACCAGATACTAGTGTTGCCGCTCGTTCGTCACTCTCGTCGTAACTCTGAACCAACGCATTTTAACATGTATTATTTCCCATAGTGCATATGTTCATCTCATTTCATGGCTTTAACGAACTACGTTTAGAAAATATAACAGAGCTTGCCTTGAAAGAACTCCGTACCACTATATGGCCACTGTGGTCTGACGGTATTGAATCGGACACAGTCACAAATCATGCCTGTACTGTAAAGTTCAGAAATGCACCTTGGGATATGAACGGTCCAAAAGCATATGAGTGAGCATCCCTCATCCTTCACAATCATGAAAATCAGGTCACAGATCGATGCCAAAGATCATTAAGGTTTATCGTTGAACTTTGGACGCTATGTACCAGACGGGTTAGCTTCTCCGTTCCCCTCGTTCTTTGCGCTAATGTTTAATCCTACCATGCAGGGCTACTCCTTTCAGACAACCATAGACACTTCAACACCGGTTCGTACATATGCGCCTTCACTTCTCACGTCCAATTAATTAGGCCTGCAATATACTATAGGCACCACGTCTCGTCTTTCAGGTGGCCCAGACAGACTTTAAATCTACTGTGTTTCTTGCATACTTTTCCCAAGGTGGAAGAAGACTAACATTAATTAACCCGCCTCAACCGATCGATTATACCATTGGCTCCAAACTGAGGGTTGTCCTCGGACGTAAAATGACTTCGAATGACCTCGTGGATGATAACATTCGTGTGATTGAAGTTGCGAAAGGAAATGGCTTTGGTGGTAAGTGTATGTATCTTTTACCCACAATCCACCTTCTGATCGTAGCTGTAGGTGTTGTGGAGCCTGCGCATTTCCTTATGCATGTGCTACGGATAATCAGTGAGCAACATTATGAGCTTGATGCAGCCGTCGTGTTGGCACGTCGGGGACCTTTGGGAATACGTTATCGAAGAGAGCTCTAGTGTTTAAAGGGCCTACTCAGGAAGAATAAAATGATACCTCCAACTACTTTTATACCTTTCACTCGTCCTAGGGTTGTTCATATAGCCCGCTTGCTATTGTGATCCAGCGCTCATCTACTCAGCGTTCTAAATACCAAAAACCCTGTACAATAGGAATCCAGATCTCTCCTTTTTATGTCTAGAACACTACACTATTACGGCAAATTGGTATACAGAAGATGAACCATGTAACATATTAGTTGTTGTACTTAAATCATCTTCACCACCTTCGAACCATCAACAATTCCCGCAAGGCTCTTCGCGTTAAGCTTGCCATCGACATCCTTCCGTTTAAGTAATTCATCCCACCATCCGAACAGGAAATCACGAGCGATGAGCTTGAACCAAGGAGTAAAAGAGTTGGCTAACAGAACAGGGAGTGTGAGTAACGGGCATCATTCAAAATACTAATGAAACATACAGGAATCATCGAACATGGCCTGTAACTCTTTCTTGCTCACGTACTTAAAATCTCGGATTTCGTTGGCATTCGGGGTCACGTCGACGTCCGCGGTCAAGAATAAGATATAGTCGACTAGAGTAAAGTTAGCAAACTAGCTTCATGATTTCACTTCAGTACAAACCTTCGTGCTCCCCCCACATTCCATCGGACGGTGCAAGATAGTGGATGCGAGTCAAGTACTGGAAGTTATCGACAGGAGTCTGGTTCTGAGGGATGCCCAGCTCATGTTCCAGCTTTCTTGAGGCAGCAACACGGACACCAAGTTGGTCCGTCTCCACCTTCTCTTCTTCAAAGTCATCCAAGGGATGGGAGCAGCAAGTGTTGGTCCACATATCCGGGAAGGTGATCTTCTCGGTGGCACGCTGCTGGAGCAACAGCTTTCCGTCCGATGGCCTGAAGATGAAGGCAGAGAAGGCACGATGGAGAAGGCCTTTGTTGATGTTCTCCATCAAATGACCTTGAGCTCTGGTCAGCAAAGACAATGTATGCATACGAAATGCATCTTACATGTCTTTTTATCCATGGCGCCAATAGCATTGTCATCTTCATCTACCAGAATGCATCTTTCATCCATGAGTCTTGACTGCTCTGGGTCATAGTTAGACAAATCAATGCTTGCGAGCGCCGCCTTGGCTGCTAGAACTGCTGGGGACGACATGGGGCGACGAAATGAGAATGCGGCAGTGGGAAAGTGGAAGGCGGGGGAACGTGACGGTTGAGTGAGCGACTGAAGGTTGAAATGAGAGAAGGGAGGAGATGGGTGTGGCGGGCCTAAGTAAAGGGGGCTACAGCATGATTAATGATTATTTCTGATAAATAATACATAGTATTTCCTTACAATCGTGCAAGTTTGGAGATACGTTGGCAAAGGCCGTAACTTGGCATAACTTTCAAGCAGTCTAACAATCTAAATCTGCCCAGAAATACATCGCAGATCGCCCACACTCGATCTGATCGCTTTCCAGCAAAACAACCACCTACAAATCCATCATCTTTGTTACCCAACTCTTACCTGGACCTCCTAATTCAGCCAATATTGTAATACTTACTCCTTTGACGGTGACCTGACACAAGACTTGTTTTCATTATGTACGTTAACTAAGTTAGCTGCTGATCACTAGTACGGCATCGTTCTTTCGCCATGAAGTCCATCATTGAATTATGATAATCGATACGCTGCCATAAGCCTCTGGTTGGTTTAAACGGACCAAATTTTTGGTTGCAAGAACTTCAGGAAGTTCACAAATAACATCACATTGCCGTGAGATCCACGCCATCGTTGTGTCAATACCACTGCCAGACATACCTAGGCAATGATAAAATGCCACTGCGGCCACATGCCGGGTGCTGGTTGCTTTGGGAACTACGACGTCGAAAGTTAGTGGTGTTAATGCTGGAAGAGTTTGACGCTGCATCTTCGTGTATCTATATTGCGAGATATTATCAGCGGATTTCCCTCTGCGACCTTCTTACACGTTACTCTAGGAAATTGGACGAATTTTTCTCCAGTGCTGCCATGTTCAAATTGAATCTTTGCTTAGTGTGTGTATCTTCCATAGGAGTGCTCCTGTCAACTGACGAAACGGACAATCACATCAATCTCGCCAATGAACCCATTTCACTCTGTCGTACCTTCGAAAACGTAGTCTTCGGCAGAAACCAGCGCTTCTGCTACTCCAGGAGATAGCCCCATACCTCCAAAACCGCTTCCGTTCTGACTTGGGAGCAAGGAACTATTCCGTCTGCTATTTGAACTGCTTCGTAACCTAGTGTATGCCCCATCAATATCCATGTCTGCGCTTGCCAGGTTCTGCGGCGGGTCAAAGTATTCTGAAGAACTTGGAACTGCATTATCCCACGGGAATAAAGAGCTTTTCTGTGAATCATTAGGCGTTGATGCTGTTTCACCGGAGACGTCAAGACCGAAAGCGCTTTCTCTAATCATAGATTCACTGCGAGAGACTCGACGAGCTTGTTCAGGTTGCTGAGACAAATTTATCAGGAAAATTCAGATGTTCAGTGATTGTTGGATACCTCAGATGAACCGCGGTCATTAATAGTTCCCATATTTTCATCAAGAAGGAAGTTGTCTTAAACTCTAAATAAATCTTGGTTTTTTACATGTATAAAATAAAAATCTTACCAAAAGCGGCAGTGGTGGCCAACCCTGGTTGCTGATCATGAGGAGGGATGCCTTCGTCCACAGGATTTTTATCGTCATCATTTGTAGGCGGCAGGACACGGCGTTTTTTTCGAGCTGGAATGTCAGTCAGAGAATTAACATAAAATATAGCACTAGGGCAACTTATAATTATTGGCGTGCAACACGTACTAGATCGTGATTCTACATGAACTTTAAAATTTTCTTGCCAAAAATCTGCAAGTGCTTGTGCTTCGACTATAATCTATAAGCGACACCGCTTCAAGAACCCATTCATTGAACTTACTGCCATCTGGCACACCCCAGACCATTTCGTCAATTAATTTCTCCTTGTGCTTTTCTGATCTCTTTGACCATATTTCTTTCTTTAATGCAGTTTGTGCTTCGAGGTAACGCGCCCGTGCAATCTTAACCATTTACCATTGAGAAACACAAATGACTAAAATGAAGTGTTGCTCACCTTGAGTTCGTCGTCGGTCAGCTCGGTCCGACCATCTAACAGCAACCTCATTCGCCTGACTTTTCTTGGGATAGCAGCATTATTAACTTGATCTGTAATATCATTGAGCGGCATGAAAACTTTTGGTCTCTTATCTACTGATATTGTCTTGCGTGAAATCGAACTAGGTGAGCTTCTAACTGGGGTTTTTGGCAAATCTATGAACAGATTATGAGGTAGTTTCCGACTAAACTGACAGCACCTGCCATTTTCCTGTGGAGCATAATCCCTCTTGAAGATGTTGGCGTTAGACCGAAATCGAGGGTAAAGCACTTAGCTATACCTTTCTCTTTCGTCTACTAATACTTCCATTTCCATTCCCCGCGGCGAGCTCAGTATTATCTAAGTCCACGCGGAAGTCTTCGTTGTTCACCGCCTCCAACGCCTGATCTTCTATGCCATTGTCAACAGGGTTTCTGGTAAGCGTCTTGAGCGCCAAAGTGCAATTCAGTATATGATTTTGATTTACCTAGGAATCGCACCCGGCTTGACTGGAGAAGAAATCCAGCCCAGTTCTTTTGCAAAATCTTCGTCCAACTCTCCTTGTATACCAAGCTCATCTGGAAATGAGAAAAAAATATCGTTGAGTTCAAGATCCATGTCGGGCCCAGAAGACGACTGCTCAAATCCTTGAACTCTGTTGGATGCAGAAAATGATAAATCGAAGGATGCCGAGAGCAAGTGATCATGATGTTCCGTGAGAGTGTGTGTTTCCTGCCTGCCTGACTCGATCTGCGAAGGGGGCAGGGCAGCCTTGGTCTTTCTAGCCACCTTCCCACTTTGTGGGATACTAAAATCCCCATTATCGAGTATTGCAGAATATAGGGTAGTTCTTCCTGTTTTTGTTTTGTTTTGTTTTAACACGGGGCATGACCTTTCCATCTAGCATAAATACCTCTGATATCTAAAAATTGTTCCCAATCCTACTGCAATCGTTAAAATATATAATGTAGGTTGCATATGTACATACGATGACGAAGGCGTCGAAGTCCAATGAATATGAGGTTCGGGGATCAGGGACCACCGTAAGCGTACATGGCCTGAAATCACTCCGATAAGCAGCAATGAAAATTAAAATAAATAACCTACTTGACAGTAGCATGCGACATCTGCTGTTCTGTGTCAATAGTAGTAAAAGCCTTACATTCTTGCATCATTTTCTTAAGAGATGTAACACAGTTATTTACATCGGACATGAGAATTTCCTGTTTCACTGTTCGAAGACAATCAACGTCCAATAACATATAGCTTGATCGACATCACGAACCTTTATATACTCTGGCAGAAAGCGCGCAATCTTGATGAATACACATCAATGGCAATGATATATAATGAATGGTATTTACCGCACAACGCCGACCATTAGGTTACTCGACAATCTCAAGGCTAACGGCTCCGCAGGTTGGGCAACAAGATCGCAAAGTTGAGTAATGTTAGCCGTGAGCACAGAGCGTTTGGGTAGCCTGCGCACTGTAGATCTTGAGCCTAACGTAGCAGCAAGCCTTAAAAACAATCAAGACGTCGGCACAAACTGTGGTTTCAAGAACACTTTACCATAGAAGACCAAATCCACTGTCGCGTTTAGTCAACAATTCAGGCGAGAAAAACATCGCTAGTTGGACCTTAAGGCTAAAGGGGCTTGACACGCAACCACACTCCGGTGCAGGAAGGGTGAGTGGTATATAAGCAATCAGCACTTCAAAGAGCAGGACTTGAGAAATGAGAGTTATTTTATGACCGTTTGCAAAGCCTCAGCTGGGTACTGCTGAGTTGTAAACATTAACATGTGACAGACCACTGGCAGTATAAAAGGCAATTCCGAGTCAAGTACGACGCTAAGATAGAATAAATAAGATCATATCACATCGGATAAAGCCCATGTCGTATCACACTCTCATCCAGTTTCTGCCACTGACACTGATAAGTCTCGCAAATAGCTCATCCCTACCACCTATCCACATGAATTTTTCGTTTCTTTGATCTTCGCCGCCTGTCTCGTTCGATTCATTCCAAATGATATCAAGGCCTTTCAACATGGTGGTCTTTTTGACTCCCTTCATCGATGCAAGCGGGATGACCAATTTAGCTGTCTGGCTCAGCAATGGCGTGAAATTGAGAGTCGTTGACGTGAGATCAATCAGTCCCGGCGTAGTATTATGTTGAGCTGGAAAGGCTATTTACATAACCCAATAGGTATAGTGATCGCACGAAGATAGGAGTTAACTCACTAAACGTCTGCACGTCTGAATCAACCACAGAATCCTATATTCGTTTATCAAAGATGTTGAAATCATATTTAGTACAAAATTACTCACCGTTCTTCCTGTAAATAGCCGTTTTCCCTGAGCTGCCAATGATCTTCCTGTGTTAAGGCGATCGCTCCATTTCTTCCACTCGGCAGGATCTATAGTGTTGCCTTCCCCTATATCTGACTGTTGGTGTAGAGTACGGGCACCGACCTCAATTTCAGTGGTTATCGAAGACTGTTTATTGTGCCTTTTCCTGACGTTTTCTGGGGAAACAGGAAGACCTTCTGCGACGCGACGTGATATCATTTCCATGGCATATTCTGCATCCGTTGGGATATCAGCTAACATAGGTGGTAGCCTACGATAGCCATATTAGATCGTGAGGCAATGAAAGCGAAACCGGCACCAAATCGACATACCGGTTGCGGTCAGTAGGTGGAAGAGCAGCGAGGACAGGCACTACATGCCAAAATAGGAATCCCAAAATGAAACACCCAGTTTTCACTAGGTACTTTGTTGGCGTTAGAAGGGTACTTATAAACACCAGTATAAATAGCTGAAAAGGGGAAATATGAACCTAAATTCGGTAATTTTAAAACTGGATAAAGACAAACCATGCAGTAAGTACGCGATGATACAGGTCGTCGCCAAATGAACAAGCTAAAATAGAGTTAGGTATAACCATTCGATAAGGAAAGACTTACTTCCGAACTCGCTCATGGAAATCAGCAAGGTCTGTCAAGCACTGCAATCCGAACCGTTTGAAGTCGCCGGCTTCATCGGCAGGGTCTTCTATAATGGTGATATCATCCGTAACATCTTCCATCACCTCTGTGTCTTCATTGATTTCTTTGCGTTTATCTTTTTGCGATTGTTGCAGCTTGTCTGTTTTTCTGTGAGTAACTAGACGAAAAAGCCGCCACATTTCTTTCGCTCCAAACGTGCCAGAGGAAGAGGACAGTCTAGCTGTAACTTGATCTCCAAATTTTCCTGCTTGTGATATCTCTTCCTGGCGTTTGCGCAACTCCGATACGCTAGGATACGGGAATACCTTTCGACGGCAAATTGCATATACAGTACGTAATACCATCGCCGGCAATATCAGGTCATTCCACCACAATGTCCAGAATAACTGAATGTAGGATTCAATTTTAAAACTAAACTAAGAGCTGTGAAACGCACCATGCAATATAATAAACTTCTGTTTCTATCATCCCAAGTAGATAATTTAAAAAGGTTGGTAGCAAAAGGGAGATATATAGACTGAACAATGAGATACATTCTTTCGCTGGTTTGCCGCAGTCGACCAAGTGTAAACGGTGGTACACTCCGTTGGAGAGGAGGGAGATTTGGAAGTATAAATCGCTGGTATTGCACAAATCAGCAGAATATAAGCGCAAGCCACAGATATACACACCAATGCTATCATTTCTGCGAAGCCAACAGACTTCGCGGCCTCCAGTTCACGAACAGGTAAAACCTCGTTTGTCCTCGATTGGTCGTTCTCAACGTGTCTATCTGTACTGTTTGTGTCTGACTTCGATTGACGTATAATTGGTATGTCTGTGGCGCGCACTTCGGTAACATACTGAACGTAATTCTTTAAAATTCTTGTCGTTGGATAAATTGACAACTTACATTGCTGAATAAATGCAAGAAATGTTGGATTTCTTCTGCTTCATACTGCTCTCGTAACTGTTGTTCGGTCGGGATGTATTCAATGGCTTGCGCGGGTTCAGAGAAAGGTTTGTCATCGCTTGAACTTGGCACTTCTATTTTAGAAGTAGACCTATGTCTTGGAGGAAGAGGAGGAGGAGTGGAGGAAGTCATTACAACTTGCGTACGAAAGACTTAGTACTTTAAATAGTGAGAACACGGTAAAGTAAGGTAAGTGTCCAAAGCGGGTTGTGAATTCCATATGTCCTTGAAGTTGTAAGCATTACAATTACAACTCGCAAGTTCACGCCGTCATGTAGACTAGTGATGCTGTGACATATGTGTAGTGCGGTGGGGGGCTGTAGGAGCACTTATTTATAATTTACATAGATATTAAATATTAATTACTTATGTAATTCTCAAACTTGGAATTTCGCGTCCACGTGATGTGCGCGAGTACAGTAAGTTCACTTAGACTCAACTGTTCGTTTGTTTCGCTCAGTGGCAGCACTTAAGCTTAAGGCCTAAGGTTATACGGTGTACACTGTGCACTGTGCATACTTCGTCCAACTTATTTCATCTAAAAAATTGTCGTCTAATTCAAAACACTGATATCATGACTCAAACTGGCCTTCTGCAATGGGCCAACTCCGTCCGCCTTACGATGGCTACGGACCCTGGGAGGCAGCTGTTTCAAGAACAAGTTCATACCCATGGGTTTCTCTTTTTGGATGACTATCTGGGCAATATCATATCTGGAGCGAAGCAGGAGTGAGTATGCTATACCCAGTGCTGTGTGGTCTATGCTAAAGTCCCCCCAGTCCCTTGATTGAATTGGTGAAGACCCCCAGTCGTAAGAAGGCGATTGCAATAAAGCCTAAACTTACATCAAAGCTGACTTCCGTTGTAACACTGTCACTAGAGGTAAAGTGCCGGAAAACGGTTAAATTATGACTTGCTGAACTCGCACGTAGGATGACGATGTCAAAGAGAGCTCTGCACCTGTGGACACTTTCCATAAGACACTTTTGGATGCTCATTTGCCTTCCCATGGATCCGATTATCATACCTTGAATGACATGAAGTCTCCGCATGATACACAAATAGATGATGTTTCGGACCCAAGACTAGTACCGGACACGTTCATTTCACCTCACGGAGACGACAAAGCTGTCGCAAATACATATTCAACACATAGTGGGGAATTAGCATCAACAAGCCATTTGGAACAAAACGAGTTATCCATCATTGCCGAAGATGACGAGACTGTAGAGCGCACACGCATGTCTATCCAGATATCTCATACTTCACCTCCCCAAGTCTCTGTGATCGGTGGATACGCTCCTCATCCAACCACAGATGATGACGCGCCAGCGGACGCAATGACAACTTCAACCAGCACTTCTGATTCAATCCAACTATGTGACGCAGTTGCAGTGGAGAAAGGTGATTGCTTGGATGAATCTGAGCTATCACTGCCACGTCGTCGGTCTTCTCTAGTAGAAGTACAGGTTGCTTCTGACCATATGGTCCTCGAAAGTCCTATTATCACCAATTTCCGCACAAATATAGGATCGGCTTCATCAGATATTGTTGGGGACATTGATGTTCCAATACGAGATCCTGACGCAGATTCTGAACTAATCCATAGGGCTGTGGTTCCAGTATTCCCAAGCCTTCCCGAACCCATGCCTCTACGTAAGTCGATAAAATCCCTGCGAGATCATTCGATGGGTGCCCCGACATTGTATGGTACCACGACTCCAGGGGCTACTCTAACAGGAAAGCGTACTTCATGGTTAATGAAAGCCAGGGAAGCGAAGGCTTCTGAAGGAACCAGCAAAAAGGCCAGTAGCTCCGGACATTTCACCACTACAGTCTCTCAGACTCCTGGAATGAGTTCGAAAGGATCTTTGAAAAGGAAAAGTGGAGATATGTCAAACGTCCCTGGAGCTGGTCTGGAAGACGGCGAGAGAAAACCCAAGGCTCTGAAGACCGCAGACGCTAATATGGTTCCATTTAAGGCGCAAATTTCCAACCCAGAACAAATTAAGAATGGGGAAAGCACGGGCGTTTCAGGAGAATCATCTGCACCAATACACTCTGCTTCAGACATAGAGAAGGATAGTGTTTTAGATCGGTTAAAGAGAACAGTTGAAGATCTTACACGACATGGAAAACCCATCGGGAAGAGTTTCGATAGCAATGCGGTTAATGCACTTGCTGAAGCCAGAGCAGCTGCTGAAGCACGCATTGCAGAGAGAAATCAAAAGGAAGACGAAATGACATTGGGTCTTGGAGTACCCGCAGTCCAGCAAGGTGACAGTGCCCGTAACGCGGAAGCAGAAGGCGTGAAACCCGCTCTTTCTGGTTCCTCGGGTATACATGAACGACTCAGTATTTCGGATTTGTTCCCGACAGACAGCAAAATGAAGGAAAAGCACAAAATACCTGGAAAAGGAAAAATCAATCTCTTACATATAACGAGCATATGTCTGAAAGGCGTGAAAGCACATCAACCACACCTCCAAATTCTCCACCTCGGATGCAATCTTCAAGCTTTGTTTTGCCCTCCGGCCCCATATTTAACAAACCTCCTCCCGTCTTTGTGGCTCCTGTAATTTCACAACAAGGTAAAACATTAAGAAGTAACAAAGATACACATTCTCGTTTTAATACATCTGGTCCCTTCTCGAAACCAGTGCCTATGACTATGGGCATCACACCTCGTTTACCCTCGCCAAAGAATACTAATGCCTCCATACCTGCTCCATTAACTGCACACTCCACTCTTGAAAGTATGAAATCGGATAAAGTTTTCGATGATGACAACGACAGTTCTGCATGGATGCCTAGCACACAAGACACAGAATATTCTACCGCTTACGATAACCAAGCGCAAACATCTCATAATGTGCTCGCGAACGAGGTCGACGATGACGATAGTTGGCCGATGGATGACAAAGTAGCGGCTGGAACTCATTGGGCATTCGGTGTGCCAATGAATAGAGATGACAGTCTCACTTGGAGTACGCTTCCTTCTCAAGGTCAACCTGGTGACACGGGAACTCTGACCAAGGAATACGAGCGTTCATCGTCTCATTTCCAAGGAGCGAATTCCCGGGGACCAGGCGCAACTCATCTGGAAAACAATGGCAGTGATTACGACAAAGAATTAGAAGAAGCCGAATTAGAAGAAGCCATATTGGGTGCTGATATGTCTACAGTTAAATTCGTGGAGGTAAGTTTATACCTTATTATGCGGGATGCTTGCTAATATCATTTCAGACACACACGACAAGAAGTGCCAGCGTTATGTCGACAGCATCATCGGCATCATCGCAATCTCAAGGTGGCTTCTTTAGTCAAGCAACGAAACTTCTCAGTAGTGCATTGGGTACAAGTAAGAAAGGCAAACCTGAAGTTAAGAAAGTGCTTCAAATGGCCGCCGTCGCTGCGAAGAAGGTACTATTTTTTCAAAAAATACTTCAATATGCTTGTAACTAATGTGCTCCCTCACAGCAACAAGAAGAAGCGGATAAAAAAGCTGCTCGCTTAAAAGAAATGGAGAACAGACGTTTAGCAGCGTTGCAAAGGAAGGCCGAAGAAGAGAAAACCAGAGCCCTTGAGGAAGAACGCAAGCTTAAAGAGGAAGGCGAGCGACGCAAGCGCGACAGAGATGACACAGACAAACGCCCACCGAAAGGAAAGATAGCGAGGAAGGTAGGAAACTTGATCATTGAGAAATCTTTTATGGATGATTACTCACTTCTGTCTTGAAGGACGAAGACACCACCAAGAAACGTAAGATAGAAGCGGAAAAGAAACCTGAACTAAAGAAACCTACGCCGATTCCCAATACGAAGGCTGCTACGGCAAAACCATCACAAAAGCCACCTTCTGCGCTTGCTTCATCGGCTGCGTATAATTCCTCGTCGCACATTGATTCGTCTACTTCGAATTCGAAAGGCTCTGAACCAAGTAAATTACCCAAGATAGTTCCAGCCTCAGCCCAGAAAAACAAAGTCAAACTTACGTCAAATAAACCTACCGTTCCAGAGGACGATGATTCACAACCCTCGCAGGTGTTAAAAACCCAAATGGCAGCACGCGCCAAAGCCCAGATACAGGCTGCAAAGCACACCGGCCAACCAGTCATCCCAAGTGAAAGCATCGAGCTCCCCGACATCAACAGCGAATACTCTGACTCTGACGATGAGGACAGGCCAAAGACTTTTGATCCTCCCGACTGGGCGCAGTCTCCTGAGTTACGGCAAGCGTTACAGATGCAGAGTACCATTAATCCAGATGATATTTTTGGTACTGTTCGACCGTTGAAAATGGAAGAAATTTTCAAAACCAGGACCAGTCGATTCAGGGCACGGACAAGTTCAGCTAATTGGACAGGCTCGGATAGATTAACGCAAGAAGAGGAAATAGAATATGCCCGTAGAATGGGTTTCCGGTAGTTTACTTCCAAGCTTCGTGCTCCAATCGATTGTATAATAGCGCAGTGTAATTTGTATATACTTGTACCTTACATAAGACGTTTTAGTATTGGTTTACTTAAACATTACTTATCCAATATTTCACATGACTTCGCATTTTAATTATTTTATGTCCAACAATCAAACTGTTGAATTTAATGATAATAAAGTTAATTAACTAAATACTTAGATTTACTATCACGTGCCTGGATGTGGTGGGTTGGTCGCGGCTTTCAGTGTCACTGAGCATTCACTCTGTACCACAACAACTAACACTGATTCTTTTACGCTACCTCCATCTCTCCTTTTTATAAATCGAATTTCTTATCACAATTTCCTCTCTTTCCGTCTATTTTCATGTCGTCTTCATCGTCTTCATCGCCGGAAATAACAGCGGCACAAAGCACTGAAGACTCTCGGTCAAGATTTTCCTATGCAGACGCCACTCATGAAGAAGTCTTGGATGACCTCTCTAGGTATATTTCTTTATTTCTTTTCCTTGTAAAACTTGACATCTATGCTAGTCGCTTTATCCTTAACCTCCCGGATGAAGAGTTATCTTCGCTCGAACGTATTTGTTTTCAGGTTGAACAAGCGTGGGTCTCGTCTCCATTTCTTTTATTTTCCTTCTGCTCACCTTACTTCATAGACATTGGTATTACGAAGATTTCATTCGTGAAGAAAATCCAAGTTTACCTTCGTTACCCCTCAAGAAATTCTCTGAAATGCTCTTTCACGCCTGCCCGCTGCTGCATCAGTGGAGCCATGACCACGAGCAAGCCTTTAATACCTTCATGCAATACAAGACAAGGGTTCCTGTGTGTGGTGCAATTATGTTGAATGATACTTGGGATAAGGTATCTTCTGATTATCCACTTCACTTATAACCGCGATTCTAATATGTACATTCTTCGCAGTGTGTTCTTGTGAAAGGATGGAAATCATCATCGGGCTGGGGTTTCCCGAAAGGGAAGATTAATGAGGACGAGCCACAAACGACATGCGCCATACGAGAGGTACGATTATAATCATAATTCATATATATAGCAAACAACTCAATGTGGCTTTTTAGGTTTTGGAGGAGACTGGCTATAACTTACAAGGGAAAATAGATCCACGAGATGTCATTGAGATGTCCATAAAAGAGCAAAAAGTTTCATTATTTATCGTTCCTGGAGTTCCAGAAGACTTTCCTTTTAAGACGAAAACTCGTAAAGAAATCAGTGTATGTTTCTGCTTGCTATCTTTACTTTATGTCTGGCTGAAGACCTAGATGTAGAAAATAGAATGGTTTAAGTTGACAGACCTGCCGACTTGGAAAAAGAATAAGCAGGTTCCTGGGAAATTCTACTTGATATCGCCTTTCATAGGGTGTGTACCAAATGACTGTTGACTTCTCCGAATACTAATTTGTATCAGGGCTTTGAAGGCATTTATCAATGAGCGAAAGCCTCGGAATACAGCACGAAAACCAAGGTCGAAGAAGCTACATACTATTTCGAGCTACCAACAGCAGAATGGAAATAATGTTCGTCTTGACCAGGATGCCGCCCAAGAGTCTAGCTCTTCTGCTGACAATGCGGGACCGCAAACTCCTTCACCGCATTATCCCGAACCTGTTGTAAATACGATTCATATCGGCACGACGGTATCTTCTACCACACCCGCACCTTTAGATCCGCACTTTGCCCGCCTTCTCAGCTCGCTCACATTATCTGCTTCTAAAGAGGTTCCTGCTTTACCGGTAGTAGATCTTGGACAGTCGGTTTCGAGCGACAGCATCCCATTACCGATAACGGAAAGCAATCGAATCCCTCTCGCGAAGGAGTCAGACTGGTCTTCGTCAACTCCCTCCCGTCTTACTGAAAGGACATCTCTATTCCATAATGAATCCGCTCTTGTCGCCTCCACAGAAGTTCAGCCCGCGAAAAACTACGCGTCCGAGCCTCAGTTGACTCAACATCCGCAAACCTTGGCTAATGGAGCAACCGTTGATAATAGGAACCATCTGTCTCCTCGTCCCTTGCAAGATGCACTTGCATCGCCTGCACTCAGTTCGCTTTCGCCTAGAAGTACTACCACTCGTCGGTCCTCTACTGCCGATATATCACCTTATTTATCGCGCCCTACTGAAATCCCCACCTCTGCGAAACGACTTAAACAATTAGCATTGTTGGAGGCCGTCGCGGACGAATCCGCCAGGATGACTCCAGTCATTGCTGCACGCGCAGCAACTGCCACTCCAGGCATGGATAACAGTTTCCAGTCGAATGCTTCATTTGGTTATTCATTGGGGTATAACCTTAGCCGCCAGGGTAATGGCAATGACCCGAATATATTATATTCAACTAATCCGTCAGCTGGTAAAGCTTTACTCTCTTATGCTAGTTCTCCGCACCATGAACCACTACAAATGAGGGCTCGGACTAGTCATGCCTTCCATCGTCCTCCAGTGCACCTTCCTGGGAGCATGAGCATGTCACAAGGTCAACTCCTCGCAATGATAAATTCCACAGGAGTACCACCAAACGCTGCCACAATACCTCAAAGTGTAGTTTCGGCTGTACCACTGGAACCAAGGCAACAACATCCGGCGCTCTACAATAATGCATCTATTATGGTACCTGGACCTATGATACCAAACGCAGCTCCTCATCCTCATTCACGGCCTCTTCCGCAATATCTTCCTCACCCTGTACCGATGCACGTAACGATGGATCATGCTATGGGACCCCCCGCACACTTTCAACCGAAATACAATTTTCCACAACAAACTCGTAGCCCCTTCCTTGCTCAAACGCCCGTGCCCGTGCTAAATCATGGTATTGATTCATTGCCCAAAGGTCCTAATGCTTCAAGCACTGCTTTGTTGTCTATTTTAAACGGAAATAAACTATAAACTGGACGGTCTGGTGTTTCAAACATTCGGGCACTAACCTCTGGAAGTTCACATCGGCGTGGCATATTTCCTCGATTCATATCCCATCTCCTTTTATTGTTTTGCTCTTATGTCTGAGACTTCTTTGACATGACCTTTTTTCATTCTCCCTTTCCCGAGTTACCTCGATATCATCTCTCTTTTTGCTAGTTAGCTAACTTGTCGGAGTCCCTCGCACTATCTTGTAGTCTTGTATTACGATCTCTATACCTATTACATTCATAGCTTTTTACTTAGGCAATTGTATCTAGTACATAGTACGTATAGTCCCTAACTACATTTTTACTATTGTTCTGGTGCCCGTGCGAGTGATGGGTGTTTATTTACCGGTGCGCACAAGATCCGGAGGTGTCGGAGAGCAGTGCGATGATCCTCTGCTTTGAGCTTCCTGATATTTCGGAGCCGAAAGCACAGCGGGTAGCAGCTCGGGAGTGGGTAGAGTGGGTCGCCACAGCTCGTAGACTTGCATACGGTGGGATCAGGAGTTGTTCGTTATCATGCTCACATGCTTCCGATCCTAGATCCCTAGTCGGCAAAAGCAATAATCGTAAAACATGTGTTTTGGCAGGTTTTGGCCTGTTTCAGCCCATCACATCAATCACACTGCGCAACTTGTGGACACAATAGATAAGCAGGCGACTCAGTACTCAGGAGTCAGACTCAGGACTGCGAATCGATTCGAGTGTTTGTGGCATTTGGGAGCGGGCGCCTTGCTGTTGATATATCTCACATAGACTTCTGAGGTGGCAACTATCGAGCAGTACGGATGTGCGGTGAGAATGCCCGAAGTTGGAGTTGGTGTCACAGCCAGTGACACTTCTGGAAAGATCCAATCAGCATAATAGCATTTAATTTTTTTCTTCGTGGTACTTATAATACATTTTCATCCGTTCCACCTCCTCTCGTTCTCTTCTACCCTATACTTGTTATCATGCTG
Organism: Cyathus striatus; assembly: GCA_025738555.1. Lineage (NCBI taxonomy): Eukaryota > Fungi > Basidiomycota > Agaricomycetes > Agaricales > Nidulariaceae > Cyathus > Cyathus striatus. The sequence goes on along the minus strand of JAOVFP010000024.1, from coordinate 753,119 downwards.
AACGGTAGTGGAATTAAGGTCTTTTCCGGTGAGAGCTATTGTTTTTGTCCATGATTGATGTATCTCAGTGTTTCTTACTCGAAACAGGCACCAGCCATCCTGAACTCGCAGAGATCATTGCACGACGGTACCTCTATTCATTTCATGCCTAAGCCATGCTTTTGCAGTCCTTGAAATTTCCATTCATTGGCTTCCTGCAGCATTGGTCTACCTCTTTCCAAGGCAGAGGTGACTCGCAGCGGCATTGGAGAGACGCAAGTCCGAATCGCGGAGTCCGTTCGAGAGGACGATGTGTATATTATCAACACCGGATGCGGGTCTATTAATACAACACTCATGGAGCTATGTATTATGATCCATGCCTGCAAAATCGCCAGTGCAAAGAGAATCACCGCTGTGATACCGCTCTTCCCCTATGCGAGGCAGGACAAGAAGGACAAGAGTAGAGCACCCATTACCGCGAAACTTGTGGCAAACATGATACAAAAGGCTGGATGTGATCATATTATTGTAAGCGTACGGTTGGATGTATTTAGGACGTGTGCTAACGGGAGGGTTATATATGTAGACGATGGACCTCCACGCATCGCAAATTCAGGGCTTCTTTGACGTTCCAGTTGACAAGTGAGTGTGAAACGAGACTTTTAATTCCTTACTGATAAGAGGGATACTTATTGGTATTACTCTAGTGTAAGATAGTTTCCTGCATGATGAACGGGGACGTAACAGAATGACTTATTGCAGTTATATGCGGAACCTTCCGCCATCCTGTACATCCGGACACACTTTAACATCCCGGAAGTGGTTATTGTTTCACCTGACGCTGGCGGTGCCAAAAGGTGACGGCAAATTAAGAATGCGTTTCTGGTTCACGTAATGTTGTGCTAATGGATTGAGGTTAGAGCTACGTCGATAGCCGACCGACTTGGGGTGGACTTTGCACTGTTCCATAAAGAACGTAAAAAGGCGAACGAGGTGTCGCGGATGGTTCTGGTGGGACACGTCAAGGAGAAGATTGCGATTCTGGTTGACGACATGGCGGACACATGCGGGACGTTGTGCTTGGCGGCGAAGCATCTGTCGGAGGCAGGGGCGACGAAGGTGTATGCGTTTGTGACGCACGGAATATTGAGCGGGAACGCACTCAAGTCAGTGGAGGAGAGCACGCTGGAGAAGCTGATAGTGACGAATACGCTGCCGCAGCAAGAAAACCAGGCGAGGTGCGCAAAGATTGAGGTGATAGACATTGGGAAGGTGCTTGGAGAGGTGATCCGACGGAGCCATTACGGGGAGAGCGTGTCGAAGCTGTTCCACGAGGTGCCATATTAGAAAACAGAGGAGAGGGTTGAATATTGTACTGATTGTATTGCTACGGACGATGGAATAAATAGCGGATTGGATGTAGATAGACAGGAGAGAGAAGTGAAGTGAGAGGACGGGCCAAATGGGGGTGGAATGATGAATGGCATGGACAGACGGGTGACAGGGATATTGATGGGTGATGAAAAGCATGGAGTGATAGAGAGAGAGGGAGAGGGAAAGGGCAGGAGATGCAGGGTGGTGCGGAAGAAAGGGTGGTGGGTTCTAGCGGGAGGTGGGTTGTTCGGTCGCGACGGGGGGAAGAGAGAGGAAGACGAGCCGGTGCAGTGTAGTTCATTATTAGATTGGGTTTGTTATTAGTTAGTGCAGTCGACGTCTTCTTTTTTTCGCTTGCTCTTGTCTGCTCGTCTTCCTTTCGCTTGGGCATCGCTCTCGTCAGGCCAGCCAGCGCATCCCTCGCTCTTTAGCTTTCTCTCTTCTTACTCCTCCATATCCTTATTCTTACATGTCCCACTGATCCTTCCCTCCCCCATCCCATCTCTCCCCTCATAGGCAATGCTAGGCGTATCATGTACGCTTCCTCATCCCTCATTCACAATGCAAATCTCCACATCCCATCTCCCCACAACCAACCCCACTACTCCCACACTCCCCAGCCCCTCTCCTCCCCCCACCAACCTCACACCAACTCTCACCAGCGTCCTTCCAACCCGCCTATCGCAAAGGACCCTGTTGTCGTCGTCGGCATCCCCAGCGTCTCCATACAGAACAACCAGCTTCTCGTCGGCTCGTCCCAGAGCAGTCCGTCCTTTCCTCTCCTTCTCTCCTCCCGTCCATTAACAGCCTCGTTTCTTTCTCAGGTTCGACGCGCTCCTACACCCCGCTCAAAGTACTGGGAGATGGATCCTTTGGCACGGTCTGGTTGTGCGATTGGCATGGGACCCTACCCCCCAATACACCTCTATCCCCAATGCAGTGCGGTGCCGGCGCTAGGTCAGAATGGGCGGGAAAGAAGCTCGTAGCCGTGAAGCGGATGAAGAAGAGGTGGGAAGGGGGCTGGGATGAATGTCAAAAACTCAAGGAACTTGAGGTGCGTCCGCCTTTGTCTTATCCCTTTCTTCACAAAATATTATGAGAAGGATGTTTCACTTATTCGTGCATCGCAGTCGCTTCGTGCAATTCCTTTTCATCCAAATATCATTCCATTATACGATTTCTTTCTTCTTCCAGCTACGAAGGAACTGTACTTCGTATTTGAGTCCATGGAGGGCAACCTTTACCATCTCATCAAAGCCCGCAAAGGTCGTCCTCTAGCTGGTGGCCTCGTATCCTCAATATTTCGGCAAATTGTTTCTGGACTCGATCACATTCACTCTTCTGGCTATTTTCACCGTGACATGAAGCCAGAAAACGTCCTTGTGACTACCACCGGACTATTCGACTACAATTCGCTTTCTCCCATAGCTTCCCCTAACGCTCCCAAGGAAATGGATGTCATTGCCATTATCAAGCTCGCTGATTTCGGCCTCGCAAGGGAAACTAAAAGCAAGCCTCCTTATACCGAATACGTCTCGACACGATGGTACCGTGCCCCCGAGGTTCTGCTTCTCAGCCGTGATTATTCTAACCCTGTTGATATGTGGGCATTGGGTACTATTATGGCTGAATTAGTCAATTTGCGTCCGCTCTTTCCGGGATCAAATCAACTCGATCAGGTGTCACGAATTTGCGAGATATTGGGCGATCCCTGCGACGATTATGGTGTAGACGCTCAGCAGATTCCCTTCGGTGGCGGCCCATGGCCGAGAGGTCTCAAGCTGGCCAAGGCTGTTGGCTACCAGTTCCCCAAAGTAAGTTATCATCTTTTACTCTCATGATCCGCCACTCAGTGTATTGTTTTTCCACTTCTTCCAAGGTTGAGCCGAAGGATATTTTTTCTCTCTTCGACCGCACCGTACCCATCTCCTTGATATGCTGTATTCGAGATTTACTGCGATACGATCCTGACAAGCGGCTAACGAGTCGACAATGTCTAGAGCATCCGTATCTCCTCGAAACCACGCCACGCAATAACATTCCCATGCCACCGGGGCTTCAAATTTCCACTTCTTCCAATCCTTCCTTCTCATCAACATCAACACAACTTCTCAATGGTCATCCTTCGCAAACCTTATCCTCCCTCTCACCGCGCTCTCTTCCTCCCTCTCATTCACATAATTCCGTGCATCATACTCAGCCACCATTCCCCGATGCTTCGTCCACTCACCGATCACCATACCAGTACGCCACCAATGGCGTGTCACAGCATGACTCTGTTGCTGTACAGGACGGTCGACATACTCAACCGCCGGCCGCGGCTGTCTGGGGAAGCGCCAATGGACACCATCCCTCACAGCAAGTGGACTATCCAATGGACGTATCACATCCTGAACATCCAAACCATTACATCAATGGTCATACAGTAGATATCCACGGCTCACCTATGGTGCAGGAGTACCCGGACCGGCCGCATATCCCACCGGAGCCGGTGCAGGACCCTATGGACGTCAATGGACATGCGCTTCCTCCAACCAACCCCAAACATGGAAAACTCACTTCTTTTCCACTTCCGAAGAAGCCCAGCAGGTGGGGTTTCAATATGTTTGGTGGGGACAAATCGCACCATCAAGCTCTGCCTCCCGTTCACGAAAACATTGCATCAAATTCAACGCCTTCACTCAAGCGTACACAGTCTTCAAGTACAGATACTTCACTTCGGGAACCTTCCCCCGTGCGGGATGTTACTGATATCAAGAAGAATAACAAAAAGGAGGCTGAACGGTTGCAACGTGAGGCAGAGAAGCAACGCCGCAAGCTTGCGGAGAAGAATAACCGAGAACAGGCGAGAGCTGTCATGCAGAAGCGCAACCAAATGATACAAAAAAGCGTTGATGATATTGAGTGGGTTGGCGGTATTAGTAATGAGCAACGAGTTGAAGTGGTGGAGAAGGGCAAGCAAGCTGCTTCTGGACCCATTCGCCATCCAATACAGAACGGTATTGGCAATTCAGCGGTGACATCGACTGTTAAAGCTGCGGCTGGACGATTTGGTGATACCTCAGGTCCTAGCACGTGGCGAGGGATGGACGAACGGTTCGCCAAGGCGAGGCGGCGCGAGTTCGATGATGACCATTCGATGTCGTCCTCGGAAGTTCACAGTCTATCACGGATGTCATCTATATCCTTTGCGACAGTGGACAGTGACCCAGGACCCTCTCGCATACGGAATCGTCCGAGTCTGTTTAATATCAGCAGGATGACCTCCATGTCGTCATTGAGGACTTCGTTTGATGACTTCCCAGCCTCTGCTCGCTCTTCCAATTCATTTTCGTTAGAGGGACAGCTAGCTCATGATTTCCGAACACAAGCTTCTGTGGGAGGGCAGTTGCCAGGGAGCTTGTCGCCGCCCCCAATGCAAATGCTGTCACTATCACCGACTGTTTCTCCTTCTCTGTCACCCTCTCAGCCATGGATACAAGTGCAGCAGCATAAGGAGAGACTTCTTTCACGCGGCGAGCAATCCCCCCCTCCCTTTAACACTATGGGACCACAGCAGTTGGGCCAAAACAATCCTCAGAGCCCGTTCGATCTTCACGCACAATTATTAGGCCATTCCCCTACTCCCTACGGACAACCTCCGAGTCCATATGGTCACCCGCCGAGTAGTGGCCATACACCCAAATCAGCGAAGTCGGTGATCAATCCCATGTTCAAAGTGGTGAGTTACAAGTGGGACAGTACGGATGGTCTGGTGCCTGATGATTCTGGTGACTTCGTTCAGCCCCCATTGCCTCCCTCAACCGGAAATCGACTTTCGTCCCCTAATGCTTTGCCACCTTTCTCCCAGCTTGAGGCTGTTGCAGGTGGAGAGCGCCCTCCATTGTCGCCCATGTCATTCGTCACGCCGTCTGAAGATACTTGATCTTCGACCCAGAGAAATCACACTCTTTCAATTTCATATTCGTTGTTCTTTTTTGGTCATTTTTATCTCTATCCAAACAGTTTTCCTATACACACACAACCATCATCCACTCATTTGGCACAACACCCAGGAGGTTGTATCCCACCGCGTACATATAATGAACCATCGGTTACTATCCCTCTTCGCATTTCACTTAATTCTGTTTCTCTTTCCTCATATCTTACTTACTAGTTGCACTATTTGCCGGAAGCTAGGTATAGCTGTAGACAGACAATATGTATTTTTATACTCGCCTACTTCGGGTGGGACAATGAAATAGCATTGCCTCCAACTCATCCTTTATGGTATTTAACTCACAAATACGTGACAAGTGTAAGAAGCAACACGTCTATGAAACTTATTCTATTCGGTTCCAATTATTAGAGCTAGTGATGATGAGGGGCTTGTTCGAACCGGATACCACTGTAAAGGATGCAGATTAGAACGGCAGCAGCAACAGCAAAACAACCCAAGTTCGTACCAATAGCTGGAGTTTATAAAGTTATGCGGTCATAGGACATGAGTGCCAGATAGTAATGCAAAGAAGGTAAGAACACTAACCCACATGGGCGGGGGCCCGGTTTATCCTGCACGTTGAGGCTTAGCACAATGTTTGACGCTAAGGAAAGACACATACCAGATTTACGTAAATTTTGGGATGTCCCAATGGCCCACCTCCTATTATTCGTAGGACTATAAGCAATAGATTCATAGCAGGATTTGTAGCACCTTAGACAAACCTCCGTCGCATACCGCCTTACGGCCATTTACGAGCCTGATTGGCTCTTGAGAAATAAGTTCCATGGCACTAAGCGGTTGGGGCTGCAAGTCCATCGCAGTCTGCTCGAACCGCGGGCTTGACCTTGGCGCAGGTCGGGGTCGCTGGCTAGTTGTCCATGTCGTTGGGTAGTTGGGTGCTTGATTTACGGTAGGAGTTTGTGATTCGGATTTACTCGTGACAGACGAAACTTTGGCAGAAGATGGGGCATTTTGAGAGACGCTACGTATAGAGCGAGGCAGCGATGGTAGGATGAAGCGGGTGAGCATCTCGATGGTGTTGGTCAACGGTTGAAGACGACGTTGGACCAACGTTGGACGGTGACCCCGATTCATTTACGTTAACACGTGATCATCGATCATTCTCCTTGACATTAATATTGAATGACAATACTCAAACAATACTTAAGCTTCAAAACAGCATTCTATGATGCTGGGCTTCCACCCTGCCTCCACCTAAAGTGCCCAGGGTGTAATGAGTGTATCATCCAACTCCAAATCATCTGAACAACCTTCATCCAGCAATCGCACACAATTTTTACAAGAAAACTATGAAGGTCAATAAATTCTTTTTCTGGTAGGCCAGCACAACGATTGGCATATTGCACAATTAGTCCTTCAAATTGTACACAAACCTGCAGAGAAGTGAACAGTTCAAAAATCCAAACTCCGGAAACCTCAAGCTAAATTGTGATGACTGAGATGCGCAAGTCTGAACAAAAAGGGCACTCTTCCGTTGTCCGCACCAGTTGATTGCTGTTTCATACTGTCCAAAGACAGCGTAAATCTTACTACAAAATGCATATTAATGTCTGTCTAGAGTACATATATCTAAAGTCCAGAGTATATAAATTTAGTCCGCAAAAATATTCTTAATACGTCTCCACAGTGATTGTGGCTGTCTTGCACCCACCTCAGTTATAGAAGCTGATGAACTGGATGCAATCCTTTCCATGCCAATTTGAAGTGCTGTGGCGCCATCGTCTCGTAACAGACTAGCCAGTGAAGCAACGTCACCTTCGCTAACGGTACGACGACGACGTCTTTCAATATGCCTATCTCCTATAGTATCATCTTGATTGAAATCAGAATCGCGATACGATGAATACATTCGTCTCTTGCGTTCCAGAGGCATTACTGTGAACCCAGGGCTGATAGGAGATAGACCAATTTGAAAGCCTGCTCCAATTGACGAAACCGTTGGAAGTGGAGGGGATAAAGGTACCTGGGATGAATGTGACGTAGAAGCACGCGAGAACCGTGTATCCAAGGTAACTCTTCGTCTTTGCGTAAGTGTTGGGAGATGGCCAGAAGAAAAGATATGATTCCCAAGCACCGTATGTCTGCGTGAATCACGAGGTGTTCTTTCTTCGGATTCCTGCAATCGCGCAGGAACTGCTGAATGAGTGGATATAGCAGGAACACTTGAATCAGACACCGTCTCGCGTTCCATTGCAACAGGACCGATGCGCTGCGATAACGCTGAAGAAGTGCGAGCATCCAGAGTCTCCGCACTGATTTCTTCTTCAGAAACCTGTATATTTCCTTCTGAACAAGTAAACACCGAAGAAGATATTGAGACAGGCTCGTTGTCATCTGCTCCCCAAGGGCCTATGTCTACTCCACCATTCCCGGACTTGATGCTGACGATCCAAACTCCAGCAAGGAGGATACACATTCCTAGACCCACTAGACTCAGATGTAATACTGAAATCAGCGCGAATTGGTTAAAATAAACTAGGCCATTGACTATGGAAGAAACATTGTAGAAACAAAAGGCAGCTGAGGAAGTGATTGATTAGAAAAGTTGCAATATGGTAGCTTGAAATAACTTACATGGACAAACGAGAGTTGGATCCGCCAATACGAGAGCTTTATGCAAATACCACAGTTGAAGCAACGCAAACATGGCAAGGGCGATAATAAGAAGCCAAGATTGCCAACGCCAAAATTGATTTGTCCCTCGCAAAGAGAGCAAAAGAAGCTCGACCCCACTTTTGGCAAAAAGGAGACACATTCCAGATATGATGCCAGAGAATGAGGCATACGAAATAGCAAGTAGAATGCGGGTACGATTAAAAGAAGATTTCTTCGAGTCAGTATGCTCACTTGGAACAGGATGTAATGTGTATGATAGTGTGTTTGATGGCTTGCGGTCAATAAGGGGTGTATTTTCTGACACCACGGGCGCCGTAATAACATTTACGGGTCCAGCGATCGTAGAGTTCGTTGGTATGTCCAATATAATAGATGATGATGCAGACGAATCTGATTCGTTTAAGATGGAAGATTGCGAAAGCTTTTGCGACAGAGCAAAATCACAGATGTGTGTCTGCGTCGTAGGTTTCAGTGGTGAGTAATGTATTAAAGGATCACAATACTTACAACAATTAAACAGAAAAGCACAATAAAACCAAGAGCCGAGAAATAAGCAATAAAAGCGGGGCGTCGAAACAGGGCCAGCAAGTCTTCAAGCGAACGCGTTTGCTCTGGAACGATTCCAAAGACAGCTATAAGCACCGCACCACCTGCAATTAGGATGGTTCCTAGAAGCATCCAAGGGGAGAACACATCTCCAAGTATTAATCGTGCAAAGAACGCGTTCCATAACAAAGACACGGCCCCCAAAGGTGCTAAGATGACGACAGGTAATGAAGCAATTTGGACTAGAGAGCCAACTAGATTGGACGAGAGGAATATAGTAAATCCGAGAAGCCAAAGTCTGCAAACAAGACAAAAATTAGATCGGCATAATCAAGTTGACAAGATAACTACATACGGTCTCTTATGTTCCATGACCTGTCTATGCTCGGGAAGCTGCTCGTTAAGAACATGGCTTTTGCGCTGAATAGTGAGTCCAAGGGACTGTACAAAAGATGCAAGAAGCCCAATGAAAATCCCTAGGGGTATAGTGATGTTAGAATTATCTATCATAGAAACAGACGACATGTGCGTTTGAGAGATGAGTCGACAAGTGTGAATGGTTCCAGTCATGTTGGTGGATTCCCATCCGACTTCGCCAGAGACACTGAGGAGTCGAATTATGCTAGCTTCCCTGTGTTGACCACAATGGCAAGTGCTATATTCGAACTCAACAGAAGACTGTGGGAGGTTTTTGTAGACTCGAAGACGTTCGGTTGAGGTTCAGACCCGCTGTCATAGCCTGACGCCAACTCAGACTGCAGCTTAAAGCAGCAGCCACGTGATTAAAAATGTCATTACTTCCGTGTCATTGTCACTATCAATGTAACGGTATAAAGTTAAGTATACAATTGCAAGTGTACATTGGTTGAAACACTATGGTACAATGAAAAGATTATGTACAACATACACACACTGGCACGAGACTAACACACAATACATTACACTGCTTGGCTTATTACTTAGTCCATTTCCTCAATCTCAATATCGTCGTCACCCAGATCATCCACTTCCATCCATTCATCCCCCGCGGTTCCCTCATGATTAGGAATGATTGCCAGACGATTATGCGGGCCATCAAATCGCACGCGAACATTTTCGCCATCCAGAATACGATTGGAAAGCAACATAACCGAAAGCGGGTTCAACAGCTCGCTTTGGATCGCGCGGTTAAGGGGACGAGCACCATATGCCGGTGAATAGCCAACAGACATAAGGTAGTTTTTGGACTCCGAATCGAGGTCCAGTGTGATTTTCCGCTCGGAAAGACGATCCTCTACTTCTTTGAGACGCATGTCGACAAGCTTTAACATATCTTTTCGGGATAATGGGCGCTGAATAAACAAAGTCAGTAAAAATAGTGAAAGCAAGGCATCAGTAAGAACTTACGAAGACAATAATTTCGTCAATACGATTTATAAATTCAGGAGGGAAATGTGATTGGATAGCACCCATAACCAATGTGCGAGTTTCCGGCTTTATCGACCCTTCTCCCATTTCATGGAGGTAAGCAGCACCTAAATTGGACGTCATGATAATCACTGTATTTCGCATGTCCACAACACGACCTTGGCCATCCGTCAACCTTCCATCATCGAGAACTTGAAGGAACAGGGTAACGAATTCACGGCACGCCTTTTCAATCTCGTCAATGAGAATAATGGAGTAAGGCTTGCGGCGGACGTATTCGGTCAGCTGACCACCTTGATCATAGCCAACGTAACCGGGAGGTGAACCGATGAGACGAGAGATGGAGTGCTTTTCGGAGTACTCAGAAGCGTCAATACGAATCATAGTGTCGGGTGAATCGAACAATATGGTCGCGAGCTATGATCAATAATTCAGCACCACGTATGTAAAGACAAAAAGGAGCTCACATACCGTCTTTGCCATAAGTGTTTTTCCTGTTCCCGAAGGACCCGCCATCAAGAAACTGGCAATCGGCCGGTTAGGGTTCGCAAGACCGCTCCTTGACAAACGAATGGCATTTGCAACTGCCTTAACAGCGTCGCTTTGCCCAACAACGCTTTCAGTCAAAACCTTCTCCATCTTCAGCAACTTCTCGCGCTCAGATGTTACCAGCCGAGTAACGGGGATGTTCGTCCATTTTGCAACAATCTCGGCAATTTGCTCTGCAGTAACCGTATCTGTACCTCCTCCAGCGGCCGCATCCTCTGCAGCTTTCTTCGCCTCAAGCTGCTCTAACCTTTGCTGAGCGTCGGGAAGTGCGTAGTAGCGAATATCTGACGCAGTGGCAAGATCATATCTATGTTTGAAAAATTAGCACCGTGCTATAGTCAACTCATGAAAAACACACCTTCGCTCTGCTTCTTCAGCCTTTGCCTTTAGCTCATCGATGCGTTTGCGAACCTGATTAATTTCGTCCCCCCTCGACTTCTCGTTCTCGTAGGCTGCTTTAAGGGGATTCAACTGGTCGTCGACCTCTGCAATAGCTTTACGAGCATTCTGTAGCCGCTCTTTGCTTGCAGGGTCTTTCTCACGCTCGAGGGCATGTATTTCAATCTCAAGCTCGAGCTTCCGGCGCTGTAGTTTGTCGATGGCCTCGGGTTCAGTTTCGCGTGTAACCCGTACGCTATAATTTAACAAATATAGTTATTATTTATAGTACATGAAGTACAATCAAATGAACATACCTAGCACAGGCTTCATCGACCAAGTCTATAGCAGAATCGGGTAACCTCCTGGAAGTGAGGTACCTATGCGCCAATGTTGCAGCCTGGATCAAAGCACCGTCCATAATACGAACACCATGGTGCACCTCATACTTCTCTCGAATGCCGCGGAGAATGTTGATTGTTTCAGCTACGCTAGGTTCGTTGACAAGTACTTGAGCGAATCGACGTTCGAGGGCGGCATCCTTTTCGATATACTTGCGGTATTCCGTGAGAGTGGTAGCACCAATGCAGCGAAGCTTGCCGCGAGCCAAAAGAGGCTTGAACAAGTTGGCTGCGTCCATGCCACCTTCCGTAGAGCCACTGCCAGCCATAATGAGGTGAAGCTCATCGATGAAAAGAATAACGCCAGGTCCCTCTTCCGCAGCCTTCTCAACTTCGTTAAGGACGGATTTGATGCGCTCTTCGTATTCCCCTTTATACTTAGCGCCTGCCATTAATGCACCCATATCCAGGGAATAGAGCCGTGCGAAGAGACTTGCCGGTACGTCCCTCTTAACGATACGTTGGGCGAGGCCTTCAGCAATGGCAGTTTTTCCAACACCAGGCTCGCCAATAAGAACAGGATTGTTCTTGGTTCTACAGATCAACAATTAGTGTCCGGAATAACTAAAGTAAAATTGTGATGCTCACCTCCTGCAAAGGATGCGAATTGCGCGCCGAATCTCGTTATCTCGTCCAATAACGGGGTCGATCTTTCCTTCCTCGGCAAGTGCGGTGAGGTCGACAGCATACTTTTGAAGGGCATCAAAGCCTTCTTCGGCAGTCTTGGATTCCACTCGACGATTGCCCCTGATCTGCTCGATAGCGGTCTTGATAGTAGCTTCTGTGAGGCTATTTTCCTTGAGAACGCCGGTTATGGATGGATCTTTGAGAAGAGCGAGCAGGATGTGATCTTGGGCGATGTACGAATCATGCATGGTGCGCTGAAGATTCTGTGCTTCGCGTAAAATCTTGTTGGTTGCAGGAGCGAGGGCAATGTCATCCGGAGGTGGTGACTGAGCAGGAAAACGAACAATGAGCTTTTGAATGGAGCGTCTGACGGTGGCCTAGAGACATTGTTGTAAGTTGCCGAGTATTCAGGAATCTGGAGAGAAAAAGACTTACTGGATCGCCTCCTGCGCGTGATATGACAGATGCGAACAAAGGTGCACCACCGGTTGCGGGTTGCCCATTTGTTGACTGACCCTCGTTTAAAAGAACGAAAGCAAGGTGGGCAGGTTGTACTGAAAGAAAAAGACGTGAGTTGAGAGGAGAGTGTACGGAAAACATCGACACGTACAATGTGCATTGGAGTAATCTTTGGCCAACTGAATGGCGTCTGCAATGGTTTGCTGGGATTTCTCGGTAAAGTCCATGTTGGAAGCCATGTTGATTAGAGTAGGGATAGAGGATTAGTTAAATGGATATTGCTATGAATATGGGCGTGCAAGCAGAGGATATATATGTAGGTCAAGGGCTCTGGCGCATGCTGTAAGAGTCGAGAGGGTTGGAGAAGGGAGCGGGCTCGAGAACATTCTCGGTGATATCATTTACCACGTGACCGATCGTTGCATCACTATAGTAGGCGCATCAATTTACTGTGAGAGCGCATCATTCCAGATTTCCCGCTACGTCGAAACGCGAATGGGGATGTGGAGGGATGTGGTCGCGACTCGCGAAACGGTCCATCTCGGTCCACCCACAGTTGTGGTCGGATGATGGTGATGGAACATTCCGCGTAGAATGTATCGGTAAAATATGGAGACGCAATGCAGGAGGACAATGCTGGCCAGTTGCTGTGGTTGGGGGCGACGAGAGCGGTGGAGTAAGACGCCATACATGGCTGCAGGCAGAGCCAGCAAGTCGAGAGCGGCAGCAAACAGCAAGCATCAATATTAAGAGAGACGGGTAGAACGGCGCTTGTTCCCACGAGCGCTGAAATTTTACATGAAGGATCTGCGATTGGATCTTGTGCACGTGATCGCGTTTTACGTCCGGGCAGTTCATTCATTCATGGCCATACGCACCTGCAAAGGTTACTCGTCGGTCGCCAAGCACGGCGAAGTTGGTCTCGAGCAGGATGGGGCCTGGGGTATGTCTCGGTGGGGAGCGGGTGGTGAGGGAGATGGTGGAGGAGGGAGGAAGGGGAAGGGGAAGGGACGGGAGGGCGAAAGAAAGGGCGAGTGGAGTGGGCTAAGCGAGGGATGAGAGGAAGACGCTAGGAAGTGCCTGAAGAGAAGAAGAAGCTCAGCTGGTGGATATTGCCCTGAGATATCAGTGGGATAAACCATAGCGTCCAAAGGTTTCATCTCATACTAATACATATAGTACCCCGTCTTATATTCTCCTCCTTCTTCCTCTTCCTCGCCCTTCTCCTCATGTTCTCCGTTTAATCCTCTCCCTTCTCATTCTCCTCCTCTTCTCCCTTTACTAAATCTCTTAATTTCTGACAGCTTACAGCGCCCGCTTCATATTAATCCCCCATATATCCCTAGCTCGCCCCCCCATGTCTACCCACACTCTCCGCCGTCCTGCCGTACATCCTTCCACCCCTTCTGCCCCTTCAGACAGGGTCTTGTCCTCTCGTTTCTCAGAGCAGTCTCTCCTAGATACCAGAAACACTGTTCGTTCTGTTTCACTCACTTCAAAGTCCTCTTTCAATCCCTCCGTCACAAGCTCCCGACGCGATCCCAAAATGGAACGTCCATCCTCTTCTGGAACTACAGCTCCGATCATCAACATATCCCTTCAAAATTCCGCCCACCCCTCTTCATCTGCTCCCGTCATCTCCCCTCCTCCTCCTCCTCCTCCTCCCTCCCATGACTCTCCCGCTCTCGCAGATGAACTAGACTACATTACTGTAAATACCCCTACTGCTGTCCCTAACCCTTCCGCTCTTTCTCACCACCGTGCCGACAAAGCCTCCCGCATTCTCGGCATAAAGCATCGCAGAAGTATGGAGCCTATTCCTGCTTCAGCACGCAACTCTATCGTTTCCACTCGTTCTGTCAGAGATCCTCCTGCCACTCCTTCTCATATCCCGTCTTTACCCCTTACCTCTCTCTATGTTGTATCTGGTCTTCCCAAATCGCCTCATACTTGGACTCTTGCAGACCCAGATGCCGTTATGGGCCTCCACCACAGCGAAGGTGCCGTGAATCGCTGGTGGAGACCAGAAGTTCTTGGTAGCACCGTCAGTCCAGGTGCTGGAGGCAAAAAAAAGAAACGGGGCAAAGGCGAAGATGTTCTGAAAGGTGCTGGCGCCCTAAGCAAACAGGAGGTCGGCAAAATGCTTTCTAAAGCACTCAAGGTAACTTCATTCTGCTCATCCTTTGTTAGTCTAAAACGAACACTTTAAAAAGCTTTCTTTCACGCGTGAAGTCGAAGTTATAGCCTCCACTCTCCAGCCCGCCTCAACAATCCACACCTTTACCTTTACCCTTCCGGCGCCTAGTACACCGCTAGCTCCCACCCCTTCCGGCGATCTTCTCCGTGCCTCTGTCTTGACAACCACAGACAACCGCTCTTCGGCAGCCACGTTTGCCTATCCTTATTCGGACGATCCTTTCGCCCGTCCCTCCTCCGCTTATCTTGGTCCACCAAGCCTCCTAGGGCATGGAGCCAACAACGCGTCCGCTGTTGGTTCCGCTCCTGCTGACCTTCAGAGCAGCAACACTATCACCTATCATGGCGTTTGTCTTACTGTATGGTCCCATGCAGATGCTGAACGCAGCACTGCAATTCGCCGCACTCTCGAGGCTGGACGCTCTCGAAAGGAAAGTGCACAGTCCCTAGTTGCCTCCCGTCTCAAGAATTTAAGGGTCGATATTTCTGGGCATGGCAGCGATACCCAAGATCCTACAGTACAGGCCAGAAGAAGCGCAAAGAAGAGCGCTCGTGGTCCATGGGCAGATGCAGAGACTGATGGTGGAGAAACAGAGGCCGACGGTGCCATGAGCGAAAGCGATTTTGAAGTTGCTAGCACTGTAGGTCATGGACCTGGAGAAAGCACACTCTTTCTACCTGGAGATACGGTGTTTTGGCTTCCTTACGCATTAAGTGTGTTTTACTCATTCTTTCATCTGTCTTGTGATTGGAAGTTAATACCTGAGCAGCCCTTGTCTCTCGTCACCCTGTGTACGATCTCATGCGCGACTACCTGACCTTATCTTGGGCTCGATTCTCGAAAGATGTCCAGTCTCATACGTTGCAGATATCAAAAATCCTCGCCCATCCCGCCCCCAGAGCTGGTGATTTGATCAAACTTGATGCTAGTCCCAAGAGCGACGGCGGAGACTCCAGTCTGGAAGTCATTGCTCGTTTCCCTGGTGGTCTAGATTTCGGTCGTGGTCTGGTTGACATCAACTTTACTATGTGGCCCCTTTTCAAAGCGCTAAATATTGACAACATTCTCACAGTCTGCGAGGCATGTATTCATGATGTGTTCTTCATTTTGGGACTGAGCCCTTTATGAACACAGATTGCCTTGGCTCCCACCGGTCGTGTCCTATTTTTCTCCCGTTACCCTGCAATGCTTGGAGTAGGCCTCTTACATACATATGAACATGGACCCCCTCTCACATACGCTTCAGATTGCAGTCGCCACGATCAAGTATCTTGTTGAACTTCGGGGTTGGAATGGTATTGCCCTTCCTGCTGTACACTCTCGCGACGCCAAGATATACATCGACGACCCCGGTCCATGGATCATGGGACTGGCCACTGAAGCAAGATACAGCATAAGGCCATCTCCCGAAGTTTGTATTTGTGATTTGTGAGTGAACGATGTTTATTTTCTCGGATTCACTTACACTGAAGTTTGTATCCAGGGATATTAATTATATGTATGCCACATTCATTACATTAAAATCAATGTATATTAAACAATTCTGATTTAGTAACTGCCCATCCCCACCAACCGGTGTCGTGTCTACAAAGCAGCAACGCGAAAAATACAGGCAAAGGTTGCTTGTTGCATTTGAGCCTCACTATCATCCAGACCACTGCATCCCGAGGTACGCTTTAACGATCCTTATAGATTATTTTATTTACGGTATTCTAGTGAATTTAAAGAGGCGTTCCCTGCTGGACGCTTCCGACCAGTTTGCAAGATTCAAGCAAAGAGGGGTGCTTCTTCTGCTGCCGTTGCAGACCAAATCAAACCTCCAGAATGGTGGCACTCGACGCGCATCATACAGGCATTTGATAGCGTGCTTCAGGACAAGGTATATATGTTCAATGTACATGGCTTAGAATATTATCTGATAAATAATTTAGTTCAAGAAGCCATCGCTGTTAAAGCGTATCAGCATGTTTGGTTCTGTCAAGCGTCCGCCACAGCTAACCGCTGCGGAGCAGCTGATTCAGCACTCTATAAGGAAACGGGCTACTGCCTTTGTGGATGCTCGAGACGACCTTGAGACCAAGATTGGCCGTCTTTCCCGCAGGCTTAACTTTTTAATGACGGAATCTGATTTGTGGCGAGACAAATTTGTGACTTTCGAGCAGTATGCCGAGAAACTAAGTGGGGAAGCCACCCAATTGAGAGCCAAGATTAACAAAGAACAGCGAGAGACAAAGCGTCTCTCGGGTTTAGTTACACTCACTGCGGCCGAGAAATCCAAATTGCAAAACCGTAGGTCCCATGCGAACACAAAAATACTATTCTCTAATATGTATTATAGAACTCAAAGACACAGAACAAGCGCACCAGGAAGCTGTCTTGGAACTTCAGCGTATGAAGCAGACCATGGAGAAGATGGAGCAGGAACGTGCAGAGATGATAGCCGAAGTTGAAGCACAGATCGAAAGGGCATTGGCTTCTATGGCTGTTGACGTTGATGATTCCGACTATACAAATTCGAGGCCACACAGTCGTCTTTCCGAGTTCTCCGGTTCAAGGTCGAGGCGCACCAGCGATGCTGGAAAGACCAAACATTTACGTTCATTTGGTACAGAATCGACGCTAACTGAGGAATATGAAGAAGAACAAGTTTCAAAAAAAGAACCGTTGGACTCAGAACATGCGGGAGGGGACGGAGATGAAACCGTCTCCTTTCCAAAGAAAAAGCGATTTTCTGCAACGGAAGTCGACCTCCCTCAAGATGGCATGAGCGCTGTTGACGAAGGAATCAGTCAGAAGAGCGATAAAATTGCTCAAAAAGTCCTTGAAATTCAACAAAAAGTATAAATATATATATGTGTGTATTAAGAATGGGATGCTGATTTATATTAGCTGGAAACCGCGCTTGCCAGTGACCGTCGACCATCAGCCAAGTGGAAACCAACTAGCCAAGACAGTGGCGACGAATCTCTCTCTGAAACCACAACTCGTTCCCGAGCTTCAAGGAATCGTTTCCGTTCCAGACAAACGATGTCAGGCAGAGGTAGAAGTGGGACTGAGTCGTCTACGCAAACAAACACGCAAGAGAATACAGTCGGAGCGCCAAGTCCGACGACACTTGAGTCCAATATTCGGACTCCAACTCGCACTTCGTTCAACTTAGATAAAGGTGTTAATGAATCAGAGGCAATTCCGCATGTAAGTCCTCCCGCCCCTGCTTTCGTGACCGTGGTAGCCACTGCCGACGACTCGGATACGGATTTTCAAAGTGCTTACTCGGCCAGTCCATGAGGTAGTTATGCAGAAAATGGTCAGAAACACCAACACGGCGAAGCTTAACGAGCCAGAATTGAGGTAAACCGTAAAGCACAATAAACATATTTATTTGATATTTGTTCTCATACTTTCATGTCGTTAAACTGTTTGGCGACTTTTACTTAATTCCCCGTTATGCCTGCCTTCAAACAGTACGTGTTACAGAAGTTCATAGTATACATATTTTATGGATCTCTTCCCATTCCATTTGTACAGATTAGTGTTCGTTTTATTTTTATTTTAGGAATCCATTCGTCGTCTTGCATTGAAAGACTTCACCACTGTAGCTACCTGCCCGAAGAACCAGGACTGCGAAGATTTATCTGGAATGAACGCAAATTTGTCGTTCTCTTTTCCAGCCTTGTGTGTAAACCTGATTCCCGTGTCCTCAACAGTGACGCCTTGCACTTGGCTAAACGGTAGTTCCCAATCTAGCCGCAGCTTCCTAGACCAGAATGATATCACGCGAGCTGAAGTCAGAAGAATAACATTATCTCCGCCTGGAGAGTCTAATCGCGCATTAGGTGCGTCACGCGGAAGTAGGTTTCATAAATCGACTTACTGATGTGAGCAATATAAGACTCAGATCTGTATGCGCCATTGTTCAGGTCTTTCATCCAATACTGTCCCAGCGCCTCGCGTGCAGAGTAAGACTATGTAGTCAATAAGCATAGAACCTAGTAATGAATAATACAAAATGTTATACCCGAAGGGTACCATCAGCTGGGATGAGTCTTGGCTATGAGATGAGGTGTGATTGAGTGAGATAAAAAAAACTTCAGTAGCTGAAACTTCTAGCTCACCAGTCGAATCCGATCCCTCTCGGGACTATCGAACACGGTCGTTGTGTTGCGTATGCCTTTTCGCATTAGTCAGTAGAACTAAAGCTGTATGCAGATCTAACAGAACAGTCACCTTCTGAGACATTGGAAGCCAGGTCAAAGACGCCGACCACCGGCTTCGTTACGGCTCTGATGAATTGTATGCAAGGTCAGCACAGTAGTTCTAAACGCGTAGAACACAAATATTGACCCAACGAGCCCTTTACCCATTCCTTTGAAAAATCCTAGCGCACCTTCCGATTCTGCACCTTCTAGAGGCTTCATCTGGAAAATTGTCAACTCGACATGGCGTATACTAATGAAATGACCATACTAAAACCCCTTCTACAGCACTTGTCACACTGCTAGCAAAAGCTTCTCCCCCGGCAGCAACTCCATATCTGAAAATGCTATCAATGGCGATGTATGCGCATGATGTACCTAAACTCACATTGCATGTCGAGGTTTGTTTCTCCTTTGTGTCATCCTTCGACGCGCTTGGTATTCAGAGTCAAAGGTTGCAGCGGAGAGGCCTAGAATCGATAATTACGGAAAGAAATATAAACATATGATTGTCTGAGTCGTCACCTTTCCCTAGACTACTTGTAAACTTGGTCACACTGTCGCTAACTCCAAAGACAGTCTTCTTCACAAAGCTTGCCGCTCCCTGTTAAATGTTAACACTGCCCGTAATGGGAAGAAATTATTACTTGCTTTAGCTATGCCTATTCCTAACTCGCGATTGCCATGCATTACTACTCCTTGGAACGGTTCATAGAAAATATCCGCAACACCTGAACTGACATTCGTAAACAGTCCCACTGGGTTTCCGATGAAGTCTGCTGATCCAAGGATTCTATACAATTGACGAAGAACATCTTGCCGATAGTGATATGTTATCCTGCTCCGCAATTCTGCAGTTGTCAAGCGAACGTCTTTGATTCCCAATGCATTTAACTCCAATGATGCGTCATTGATGTTACCAACTGTCATCGTAAGAGCATTCACAACTACAGCAAGGGGGTTTCGAATGCTCAGTCTGCGAATGTAAGTTTACAAGTCTAAGAAAAAATGGACACGCTTACTTCTCTTCGCTACTAACTCTTTCTGTCCGCATAAAAGACAATGAAAGTCTTATTGGCTGTAATTCAAGGACTTCAAAATAAAGTTCTTGCCCTTCCGCGTCTCCAGCAGGATCAGGAATATCATCGAACTCCCTGATGAGAATACTAAAATCTTATCAGATGACAATTCGGGTGGTAACACAGGAAACACACTCTTCTGTATCGTCTTCCCACGAAATGCCCTTAATTTGAACAAGGTCGTACAAGGAAAATAACAGATCTTCATCGGCCTCCAACGTTAAGGCTTGAAGTAAGATAGAGCAATATTTGACAAAAAGGACCCCATGTTCTAAACCAATTTATTGGTGGGGAAAACATCAGAGCGAAGTTTATTTCTTACCATTATCTTTCAGCCAGATCACAGATCCCTGTACCGTGGGCAAAGCTGCAAGTCCAGCTGACTCCTTTGGAATGGGAGTGGGTTGAAGGACCACAGGATAAACAGCATCATGAAGCTGATTGTCGATCTGCAAGGTACCACACGAGATGTTTATAGCTTGAGCCACAGCGCTGTTGGTATATTCAAATCTTAAGGTCCCGATTGTGACATAGATAACCTCCGTTAAACGCTTGTTAATGAGAGATATTCCTATACCGGCAAACTCTATAGATATGATCAAATCCGCCGCTATATCTTCTTGCACTGCTTCAAAGGCTTCAGTGTTGCTAGAAATAGTATCATGCCTTGTAGATGATAATGAATTGCTGCGTTGTCTAGGTTTGTAGACACTAGAGTCTGGATTATAGTTGGTAATGCGCAAGACTTGTTTCTGGCCAACTGCACGGACATCAAGCGAAACAGCCTTACTCCGTTCATTGTGCTAAGGCCAGCGAATGAGACCGGGTATTCCTCAGCGAAAAGGCTTACCTACATTAAATTTGAACGGAATAAGATTTCCAATCTCCATGATGTCAATGGCGCGAGTAGACCGGCTGATATTTAGCACGATCTTTCTATCGTACGCTGACGGATTATCCCATGCATATTGCAAAGTTGAATGTGCCCCCAAGGTATAGTTTACACTTGAGCTGTCGGTCGCTTGAAGTTCGCGACTCGTATCCTAAGATCATGAATTATAAGTTGATTCTTTGAAGAGTTTATTTACTTACCTTCTGGCATAGCTTGAACATATAGTCACTATCATTCTCGATTTCAAACGGCCATGCATCTCCTGCATTGCTTAAAAAAATGAATATACTAGAGCCTTGTAAGCGAACATCCGCACGAAGCAGGATTAGCTGCTGTTGCCCATCTGTCCTTGTTTGTCGCAGACGAAAATGTACAACGCCAATATCCTCGATGTTAATTGGAGGTGACCTTAACATAATGAATACTTAATAGCAGATTCAGATAAGCTAATAATTACCATTGGGCATTGAGTCCCGGAAAAGCTACCGTTAACAATTTCTTGCCCCCCGATCGAATAACGTGAATCGGACTTCTCTGTCCTGGATTTATGATATTCCTTTCTCGCGGTGCTACGCCATGTTCCCGGAAAGCGATAGGTTCCGCCAGTAAATTTCGAATTAGGAATCGGGGGGAGATGGTTATGATCTTTGTCATCTTGTATTTACCCAATCCTTCACTCCATGAGAGGCCTACAATAACCTCATCTGCTTTTTGGCGTTCCGATGGAATTGCCAACTCAGTTTCAGCGGCCGGAGCTTCCACAGACACCAGCTAAGGTAGATTATAAACTCCATCATGCTGGTTTGTTTTTGGAGTAAATCTTACCTTTGACCATGCCGAGTCGCTAACTTTGAATAAATATTCGTGCCCGTTTTCGCTCGGATGGGACAGCACTGACAATTAAATATTCAGATACTATAGGTCAGGACGATTGTGAAGACGTACAAAATGGGCTTGAACTCGAGAGTACGTCTAGGAGTATCTCAGCACATTTCAATACAAAAATATACCTTCAACGTACCGGGTCTAGTATCACCTGCCACATCATGAGATCCTGCTCTAGAAGAGCGCGTTGTCTTAATTGAAAAAGGAAGCCCAGTCCTATTCATAACAATGTAAGGGCTATAAATCTGTAGCTTGAAGGCGCCACCCGATTCAGGATGTCGTCTGATGAAAATTTAAATAACATAGCTAAATACGATGATTACGACCTACACGTAGTTCAACCTAAGATCCAGCTTCCTGTCCAATTGATCTCGCAAAGTCAGTTTACTCTCGACATCAAAGTCAGAATGTCCGTCAGTATTAATAATTGCAAAGTCGCTAGGTTTAAAAACTAAATGTCGTGGGTTAGAGCATAATATAGGTAGAGATGAATGGCTAGCAAGTCACCTGTATCTTGCACCGTAATATTAAGGAGTACGAAGTGTCCAAGTTCGATGGAATGAACTGGCATAATTCCGCCTTTGCGCAAATAACTTCTCCAATTCTGGTTCGTATTCTTGTCATAGATTCGATACTCCAAGTTGTACGGCAACAGGTTCTCTAACTCTAGAGGTGCGCGAAGCTTCAAATTTATCTTGGGGTACTTTCTAAATGTATATTCAAATTTAAATGTAAAGTTGTTCCTTTTCATGACTGAGACATTACCTGGAATCGTTTATATCCATTTGTGCCCAGGCTTGGAAACGAAACGCCGCTTCATTGGGATCTGCGTGTGGACAGCGAATAGTAAAGCTTTTTCGTACTACCAGGTCTTCCCATCGAATAGGCGGGCACCATTTATATCCAAACCCTTCTATATGTAAAATGTCAATTGGCGCGAAGAGCATAACAATGGAAAGTTTACGGTCTGGCTGAATTCTTATCCTGTTCCGAGTTACTGCTTCAATTGGTAGCGGGAAGTCGTCTCCTGGAACAATTTTCTCGAGCGAATAAACAGGATGTCCGGCGTCATCAACAACCATAAGTTCCAACGGATATAAGGTATAATTTGCAATTTTGTAAGTCGATCGTAGGGTAACAATTTTGGTGTTGTCAATTACTTTCACGTCACATAGCAATTTGCTGGGGTATTTGTCTGTTATAGGCCGAAGAGGAAACGTAAATTCTCCTTCACGATCCACTGGTACGCTGCGTAGTTGCTCCCATGGTTTTCCAACGAATTGAATACCTATGTTATGTTGTTGGCTGCTTGATACATGCTGAGAAAGGTTTTATTAATAGCTAGTCATGGGGAATGATAGTAAATGAAGTACTTCTCTGGTTGTCTTCCAGTCATCAAATCTCCAGTCTATGATCTGGTTGTTAACAATTTTAACTGCTTCGGCATCTTTTGCGTTGATAGCGTTATCAGTATCAGACCACACAAAAATAGGAGAACCAGTTCGATTTCTTATGCGATATGGAGCATAGGTTCCGCGAGCTTTCTGTAGGACATGTTTTCCTTCTTTACTCCACGTACGAAATACATTGGCTCCCAATTCCATGAATGCAGAGCTTATATTAAGATCAAGCCTTTCTCTAGCTGTCATGCTGATACTCATAGTAACAGTGGGATTGTCTTTCGTCGCCTAAGAGAAGTCAATAAAAAAAGGCAAAAGAAAAGTCGTTGGCTTACTGTTATAGTAAAAGTCCATGGGTCTATCACTAAATTTGCGGGTCAGTGAAACCGTATGTCAATTTGAACGTTCTTACATGGCTCCCAGTGCGAGTTTAAGAGGTTCCAATATGTAATCTGCGTTGACATGGTCGTGGTTGAGTGGAGCTACGAAAGATATTAGTACAGCATTGACAGGCATCAGTAAAAAGTACCTGTCCCGACCACTCCTTGGCGCCTACGATGAAAGGCTTGATTCTAAGGTGTAACAATGGCTGTTCATGAAGGTCGCCAATTAGAATAAGCCTAAATCCATCAAAAGAGCCTTTGAACTATTTAGAAGTTGGTGCTTATGAGAAAACCAGACATGTGTGCGTAGGAAATGGCGTACTTGTTCTTTACTCATCATTATGTGTGCCTTATTAGGTTCTATACCCCTACCTTCACCTGCCCTGGAAGCAGTTACAGCAGGATCGATGGTAACATTCTTCAAGTTATTTCGTGAACCAGGAGTTTTTGAGGAGGATGACCCATAAAGCTCTATTGCTTTCTCCATAATCGAAGTAATGAGCATTATATCACGATAAGATGCACGAATAACGATAGGTTTAGACGTCATTTCTATGCTGGTTGTTTGTTGCGATGCAGAGGAACGGCTATCCAATGTGGCGGTGAAGTCCAAGTCGTCTAAAAAGCGAACGCTCTCAGCATCTTTCCCCATTCTTAATAACGACATGCCCAGATGGTTTACAGTAAGGGCAAATATATCCTGAAAAGAACAGTTAGAAAGAAGATAAAGTTTTCCAGTATGGACCACAAACAAACCTGTTGCGTCACAGATAGCTGGTCGATGTATAGTCTTATTGCTTGAGACTCTGCGTCTGCATCATTTTCCAGAACACTGATTGATACATCATGTAGGTCAACTCGAAAATCAAAACTCTGCGGTCGCGAGTCAGCTGTTGCATTACCAACTGAGTGTGTTTCCAAAGGAGGCGAAGCTGACTGGTTCGTGCTGGTAAAAAAATCGAGAAGAGAGAAAATTGGATCAATGGCAAAAATGATATGTGGAGAGTCTACAGTGAGGATAGCCAAACTTGAACTAGATGGCCCCTGAGAAGATGTATACAACAGCATGAATTGATTGCGATCATGATGTGCAGCAGGTATAATTTCGCGAAATTTATTATTTCCTGGCTTCGTATTACTCATGGTGAAGGAACGTGATATGACCTGAGCCTCTAGATTTCCATTAGACATAAGTTTGAAACGCAGAGTATTGCCGTTAAGAGCAAAACGAGCGATTCCATGTTCTTTGAGTTGCGTATCAAAAAAGACCGAATCATCATATAGGTGAAGTTTTACTGTATTGACAGTCAAAACTAAATCAACGGACGTCCAATTCCTATGATTGAAATCATGGCTTGAGTTATCAGGAGTTCGAATTTGTTGCTTGACATCCAGGACTTGAGAAAAATTCGAAGTTTGCATTGCATCGCTTCCAGGTATCTCGTGTGAATCGGGTGGCCCGGTAAACACTCCGGGAATCGATTGGAGTAATATTACTAAGATGGAATATTGAACCTGTGTAAGTTGCAACCTAACGTCGGATATCTTTACAGTGACCTGTACACATGTCATCAATTATGAACGATTAAACTGTAAGGAAATATGGACCTGAGTATCTGGGTATTCCCTGTCTTCATCGCGATTTACCCCACTTGTTTGAATGATATCAGTCATCAAGTCGATGTCATCGACTATCTTCAACGTAGAGGGCGGTCCTTCGTGGTGTAAACAAGAAATTAGCTGGACACCACGCAAACTGGCAGTTATCTTGTTAACAAGAGCTTCCGAACTATTGTAAGCTTCTATCTCTCCTAGACGCATTACCAAAGCGTCCTGGGATGTCGCAGGTTCGCAAGGGAAGACCAAGATTGGTGTTTTGATGGAAATTTTGAACTGAAGGAGATTAATTCCTGATGCTGTCTGAACAGCAGCCTCAGTAGCGGCATCATATACACCTTTCAGTTTTGCAAACCGCATGATGAATAGATATATATCATGGAAGGGCTGCTCCAGGAAGTGTACCTTCACCGACGCAGCGTTTAACGAGAAAGAGGACTGAACGCCATTATGAACATTATCGTCATTCTCGTGACTTTGATATAAGAAGTCAGCAAAATTTGATCCCTCGATAGAAAGTATTTGATTAAACTCTTCGCGAATAACATGAATTCGATTATTATTGGCCAACGCCAGATTTCCGAGGCGTCCAGCCACACGAATACTATTTTTATGCAGGATAATGTTAACATCTGCAGTTGACAAGGATAATGTAGCAAGGTTAGTCATTTCATTGACCAACATCACTGGAGAGATTGTCAGTAAGTAACCAAGGACTTCTCTAAAATATGACTGACCTTGAATGCTTTCTAAATTGACTACAATTCGTGTCTTTGACTGATTTGACCGGGAAGTGTCCCCACTACCTAGAGGTTGTTGAATGGAATTTTCTTCGTCAACATGAACGATATCCATGGTATTAGGAGAAAATGTGGTTATAATGAAGTCATAGATAGCCAGCACAGGCTGAGGCGCAGCCCTAAACACCAAGGTTGATATCTTAGCATCAACGGTCTGTTCGAATCCTTCGTATTTTACCAGGAAATCTGGGGAATCACTTTGGACTCGGTAATATGTAACACTTAATAAATCTTCATCTGCAGATGAAGTAGTGGGGGAAGAAATGAAGGGCGTCTTGTCAGCGCCGGGATTGACGACATGCATTACAATGGACCTGTCGCGCTTCAGATTTCATAAAAACAAAATGTGGTGTCAACTTACCGAAGTTTTGTAACAACTTTCAATTCGTATTGAGTAAGAGAAAGCCGCAATGAAAATCGCTCCAGACACACATCTCCCAGCAATTTATCCGTGTTATCGCTACCAGTTTTTGATATAGACGCTCGCAAATTGCCCACTTCGAAGTAGAGATCGAAAGTGTGTTGCTGTATTCCGCCGCTCTAGAAGAGTGATGAGCCCATGACTACTTGTCATATGTTTATTGCCTACCTCAGGTCCATCTTCCGCTTCGAAAAATAGCTCGTCTCCGGCTTCGTCGTCGACTTCAACAGCTTGATCATCTTCTATGTTATACTCTGTACCTGTCGGCCCAAAGATGGATGCGGGTAGCTGGAATCCCGCTTTGTCATCATGAGGGTGACTTGTATTTAGCTGCGAGTTCTCGAACTTTGGAATACATACGTCCACAAGCCGCATTAATGACTTGTACTTCGTATCGGAGAAGTTAACCTGTAGAGAAGGTAAATTTCCTGAAACCCTGAACTGGGCAATATTGAGCGCTGTGGGAACGATTGACTTTTCTACCTGCAGTTCGACATTTATTCTTTCCAATAAGTGCAGCGAGTCTTGCGAATCGGATGATAAAGCTTCCCGGCAAGCCAGAAGGTTATCACCTAGAATAAACTACATAGGTTATGAGAGGTAGATTGCATATGGACATCAGATATACCTGTGCGTCTGTCAATCGTAGTGCAAGTTTATCATACATAAGCGACTCCAGCCTTTTATAGTCGTCCTCGGTGTAGGCCTGGTTTCGCTTTTGTTGAACCGTTCGGATGGCGTCTTTGTTAACTAAATTACTCTCTATAGCAATATGACCTGCGTCGATGATTAGATGTTTACATTCATTTGTAGTTATGCTGCAGTGTGTAGTTAGAATCAGTTCACTCGTAATAAGCTTCTTACTCACTTCTCAGGAATTATGATGACGGGTGCATCCATATCCATTTGAACATCTATTGTTTTATGAGTTTGAAGGGCATACTCAAGTCCAGCCCGCGTTTCTTTGCGGAGACCTTCCAAGGTTTGACTTGCTGCGTTCTAATTTGTGCATGAGAAATAATAAACTCTCTAACCATTTCATGACAACGCACAAGTAAAGCCTCCACTGATTCCAATTGGCTCGCGGGAGGCCTAAAGAATTTGTAAACGGTCTCCACGTAACCTTTGTGATAAATGACTTCCATATGACGCAGTCTTACTGTCAGTGCACTGTCCGCACGTTGATCGAGAGGATTTTGTTCGAATTGTACAAAAAAGAAAGGGCTATTTTCTGCATCAGCTTCATGTACTCCAGGCAATTCATTTCCCGGTAGTTCAGTCCTTGATTTCACGTGAACTATTTGAGGATAGAGCGTGTCAGGAGTTGTGCCGTCGAACACTCTAAAACCGTTCAATGAAATAGATGCTTCCATATTGTCGGGTCGCTGTATGAATGTAGCTTGAAATATATCGAAAACAAGCAACATCATATCTTTCACATCACCATGTGGATCTGTCTTGAGTGCCAGAGAGCCCTTTCTCAACTTCGCTGTAATACATATCTTTTGAGAATCCCGTGGAACCCCCAGAGATTCTGCAAGTGCAGTTTTCTCATCGTAGTCGAGGACATCATAAAGTTGCTTGCGTTGTTCATCAGTCATAGTGCCAGTGAAAGCGGAGTCTTCAGAAGGTTTATTGTTACCCGAAGATCCCCATAACCAGCTGCCCCAGCTTTGTTTTTGGACCTGTTGCCGCTGCTTTTCCGTTTCAAGCCTCTGCCGTAGGACCTCATCTTTTCGTAACCGCGAACGCGCAATCGACCTATAAAACCGAATATCTTCATAAGATAGTTTCTTTTCTAAAGCGTCGAAACCATCTTTATCCTACAGGTATTTTGATCAGTTCCAACGTAGCCTTTTCAAAGACAGAAGGATAGTTGGTACTCACAGGACCAATTAAGGCTTGAGGATACAGTATCTTCTTTTGAAATAGGTCTACATATCGATTGCGGTCATCTCGTCTCTCAGCGAAGTATTTCCAGGTCCATTTTTCATTCCTCTCATGAACGTTGGCCAGAATACATCGCCCAGCAAAAAGGAGTCGCGCGCGTGCTGGGTTGACGGAAAGTTCTTCCTCGCTAGGTTGATATTTGCGATACTATAGTAGAATAATATTTGTGAGTTCTCAAATCAGCACTCGTCTGAAGAAAAGGTAGTATTACCTGATGCTGACGTCGGTAGACGTGATACATGTCTACTAGAGAGATGACATCACAGTACTGAGCATTGTCCATTGCGACACCAATTTCGTCGAAGATAAGTTGGACATCGAATCGAGGTGTATGTTGACTTGTTTTATGGTTAACAACGACCTACCTAAAATGAACATTTTAAACATTCCATTTTCAGCAATTGACTTACTCGTCCTTCCCCAGAGACAGGTTTTAAGATGTATTGATGATTGTCGCTGTGGAGGATTTTGGATGTCTGAGAATAAATGATATTAACACCGAATGAAGCAAATAATTAAAGTGCAGTTTACCACCTCTGCCGTAGACAGCCCTGACACACTTTGTGTGTCTGTATCAAAATATATTGCGAGAGATTCTAGCTTCGCCAGCTATGACGAGGATCAGTTCAGTACAAATGGTTTAAATTGATCCAGCTTACCTTGTGTATTTCACCTGCTGTGCTTTCGATGAACGTAGCTTGCCATTTTTCGTCTACAGATATGGCTGTGAACGCTGCTAACGATAATCCAGCTGCGAAAGGGTGCTGTACAATATATGTATCGGAACCAGACGAAATACATTGGTAGTGTGACTTACTCCTGGTACACTTATCTTATCTTCGTAGCGAACATGAATATTTTTGACCGTGACTTGAACATTATTAATGATTTTCGCAATCAGCGAATCCCAAAGGCCTTGAGACTGAGTGGTGTCTTTTGCAAATGTTTTCATATTTGTATCAGAACAGTGGTATAAATATTCACCTGTACTCGATTCTGCTTGTCCTTTCACATGTAATAACTCGGCGTTCTGGAGTCGTTCTGCTTTTGCGGCTTGGGCTCTTTGATCCTCTTCCTCTGGATCAGTGTTTGTCGGTGACGGTACAACGAGAAGGTAAACGTCTTCAACTAATATTTCGACAGGCTGGTTGCCCAGATTCATCCAATGCAACGACAAGGTGAATTTCCCCAAATACCCTGGCAGTCTGTTGTAAGACAAGCAAAGACCACAATTTCAGAATTTTACCTTCCAGGACGTCAACCGGCAGCTGAAATTTATCCAGCGCGCCTTTCTTTAAGCGTAGGTTCCGTAGCGTTAGCTGGCCTGATGTTATACGCGATGCAGTGAGATACGAATGGATAGAAATTGTGATTGTACGTACCTTGCCCAATGCCATAGTTAACCTGATTTAAGTCCAAATTTTCAACATATGGAGCCAGTATTCGATTAAACAACTAAAATCCACTGGTAATAAGAATCGATCTGTACTCCAAGTTCAAGAAGGCACTACTTACAACATTTAAAACTTCTTTCCCGGGGTCGAGCCACCACATCGCGTGGTGCTGGTAAAGAGCTATAAAAGTGTGGCGTTAGAAATATGCTCAAATGTGGGAACGCAAGAGTAGGAGTAGTATAGGAAAGTATAGTCAGTCTATGTTTCACTGACAGATTCGGATACATGAATTGCGGAGACTCTGAAAATGATAACGTCATGCTAGTTAGTGCACGAAATCACCTTACGTAAGACTCAGGAATATCCGATTATTTAAGTTCGTTTAGACTGACAGTTCAGTTCAACGATTCAGAACGTTAGCGTCATGTATCCATGCATCGATCATGGTCAAAAGAACTTCCTTTTGACTTCCTTGATACCTGCTACATAATTTAACCTTAAAACTTATATTTATGTTACAGTAATACATCCACATGGAGCGGCCCCAAGGTGGGGCCTACTGTTAACTTGGCCCACTACACCGACGACACGGGGTGTCCTATGAGGCCTGAGGCAGCACAAATAATTATATGTGGGACCTTTGTTTCAGACCTCAGAGGCCTCAGTAGAGCCTTGAATTATCCGAGTATATTTATGTAAATAAAAGTAAGTAAAGTATACGCTATTTACAGCACCACATGTTAACTAATAACAGTGAACACTGGACCGACGTCTCCGATTCTCTGTCATTATCTTCGCCGTTCGGATGTTTAGGAAGCTCACGAGACAGAAGTCGTCACATCTGGTCGGTGTTCTCCTACATCAATCTACACTGAAGGTTCTATTATAGTAGCAGTAGTAATCCAGACTTGCCAGGATAGGATCGAGACGCTCGAGGCTTGGTGACAGGAGACGGATAAGTAGGTATGTACTATAGTAGACTCTTGTGGACTGTACTTTGTTTAGATCACAACGTGTTTGCTCGTTGTCCTCCCGATCAGATCCATTTCAATTTCCGTTGCCTTCCGAATCCCTCGTGACACCAGAATGAACAGTATTTAAAGATGACCAGTACTTCACTGGTCGTGTGCACCTTTACAAAGTGTGCCGTTGTCCTCTAGTAATTCCTCAGACACCATGGTCTCAGTCCTTTCACAATCAGCTTTTGTAATCGGCACTGCACAACAAACGTCGAAGTTGCAGATCAGCGAGGTTGGATCAGCTATTTCATCTTCGGCCGTCACAACTTGAACTTACCATACGTATCCCTTCGTTTGCTTAGTTGGGTAATCTGGATGATGCTGTAGATTCCTTCAAGAAGTTCGTATGGTCTTCTCATTCGGCATCTACAAATGATATTAAGTATAATTCTGTGTCGATATAGGTTAATCATCCACTCTGGTCGTGCATCAGTTCGATTACATTGCACAATACCAACATGGAGTGCAACATCGGAGACATGTATGTTTTTGTACCAACTGGCTCAGCTCCTTCGCTGAATTTGATGATTAGGCCTGGACCTTCACGATCTTAACGAATTGCGCTCACGATTCCTATTGTTTATTCATGATTTGCGGCAGTCCTTGCGGGCATCCGGGGTAAGCGATCACAATTTAGATGGGTCACCTGGTTGACTCCTCGGCATTTAGATTGCCGCCTCATACTCTCTTATACCTTCCAATTCATCTGTCTGTCTCGTTTGTGCAGTACCACCCAATGCCGCTGCAAGTGCTGTTAACTCGTCAGACATCGAGCAGTTGAAGGTGGCACGAACGAATAAAAGGTCAGTATCTCTGAGGTTTTCCAAGGATGATGATGTGCTATTTTGACCATAATTTTAAGGGAAAATGTTCTGCTTGCAAATCTTGAAGTTGGACCATGTCTCGTGGTCACATAGGACTTGTGTTTGTTCCTTTGTGTTTCTTTTCCTTTCCTTTGGATTCTGGACCTATCGTTAATGTGTATATCTCGACATTGTATCATGACCACTTGCTGCTGTCCCACCTGAAATATACCATCGCATTGTACTATCGTACTGCGTAAAGACATCTCAGCGCTCAGCTCCCAGTGCCAGTAAGTATGAGAATCAGGGTAGATAGCTGTAGACACTGACAGGCAACCTACCAACATCGTACGACTTAGGGGAAGAGATAATTAGGGGGAATTTCGGCTAGCCTGTTGGCTCCTGTTGGATGAACTAAGTATCACGAATCAATTAATCATGATGCATTGATGCACGATGAATTCATTGGATAGAAGTTAACACATGCAGCAGACTGTGAGACAAAAGTCACGTGATGTCATTCCCTCTGATCGTTCAAATTTCTTTCGCGTCTATTTTTTTTTGATTTCTGACACCTTTCGTTCATTTCTCCAGGTTTCACTTTATCCTCGATGGCTCCTCTTGCTGATTTTCTCCTGTCCATCATTCCCTTTCGCCTTCCTTCTCACCTTTCATCCTATGTTCAAGGCGTTACTCCCCTTTCGACGACCCCAGCAGTTGTCGCCGCTTTGGCAACCTACCTGGCTATCGTTTTCGGCATATGCGTTGTCATGAAAAACCAACAACCACTGAAACTCACGACGCTCTTTCAAATTCATAATATCATTCTCAGTAGTGGTAGCTTCTTACTCCTTGCATTGATGCTGGAAGAAATCCTCCCAATTGCATGGAAGAATGGTGTTCACCATGCAATCTGCTCGGAGGAAGCCTGGACCCCGGTACGTGTCTCTTTATCCTCAGCGCTTAATGCTTACATGGTAGGTGACAGAGGATGGAATTCTATTATATGATCAACTATTATTTCAAATACCTTGAGCTGTTGGATACTGTCTTCCTTGCGCTAAAAAAGAAGCCCTTACGTTAGTGCTGGTTTCTCTCTTGCTATTTTATTGCTAACGTGGCACAGAATTTTTGCACGTATTCCATCATTCGGCCACTGCTCTTCTTTGCTATACACAGCTTGAAGGAAAGACAAGCATTGTGAGTGCTGAAGCTATACCCTCGTGTTCAGTGGTATAACGATGCTTTTTAGTCTTGGGCTGTTATCAGCCTTAACTTGGCTGTTCATGTTGTTATGTGTACGGTTTATTCTCTTCTTGCAGGATTATGAATTCAACAAATTGCTCAGATTATTATTATTATGCCACGGCGGGCGGCGCTAGGTTCTGGGTACTTACATTTGGATATTTTGCATTTGAAGTTGCTCACTATTTGGACAGTGGAAGAAGTATCTTACAACCATGCAAATCGTCCAGTTTATTATTGATATCTGTATTGTCTACTTCGGCAGTAAGTCCTTCCAACATTCATTCTGCTCTCGTCTTAAACATTTTTCATTAAGCTTATGAGCACTGGGTATACGCATATTATCCCTCCGTATTTCCACACATTGGAAACTGTTCTGGTTCTGAGTTCTCGGCTTTGTTCGGATGTGCTCTCCTTACAATGTACCTCGGTCTGTTTATCAACTTCTACTTCAACACGTACAGAAAATCATCTGGAGGTAAGAAGCCTGTAATGAACGGTACTGCCAATGGACATGCCAATGGAAAACTTAATGGCGTTGCGTAAGTCGTATTCTATCACTGGATTTTGTGTTGTGACGAAGTTTCAGGCATAAATATGATTAAATTTTCTTCATGCGAGGGGGAGGGTCTGCTTTAATACGAGCTATATATTAGCCAATATACCATCGGAAACTTACATTGGGTACTAATAATAGACAGATTACTGATAGTTCGTCTTCAGTCGTTACCTACTGTTGTGCTTAGAGAGCAGACTGAGAATGAAAGTTTAAAAGGACGAATTTCGTGTGGGTAAGTATTCATGCACATGATTAGAGATGGTTGAAAAGGTACAGTAATACTTCCGGAAATATATTATTAGTCAGTACTCAGTAGTTAAGTAAGCCTGCTTGTACTTTACTGTTCATCGACCCATTGCGTGTGGTACTGGAACGTGCCAGCTGCACATTACTACTTCACAAACAAGCTTCCCAAGCTGGGTTCTTTATCGTCATGTTTGGGGAGACCACCATCAATGAAATTACTCGAGAGTTTTTTGTTACTCAAGTTGAACTTTATCTATCGAATGCAGCAGCGGCAGCCTTGCGAAAGGTATGCTTCGCCAACTTACTACAGTTCGTTCCATAACTTTTCATGCGACACTAATAGCCTGGGGCTCCAAATAGAAAGAAGCTAGATAAACGCGATTCTTCTACTGCATTGGTCGAGGATGGTAAACTGAAAGGTGGATACGGGGTATTATGGCTATTTTCGAGGGATCACGCTAAACTCTCCTAGAAAGATCCAGTTGGCTTACACTGACGAAGGGACTTGGTGGAGTTGGGCACTGGAGAAATGCTTCTTGCCGCCTTACTGAAGAAGACGGACGATGCCTTTTGAATATATACATTGAAGTCGTATATTTCCATCTGGGCTGCAACATTCGCTGATAATCTACCACCAGGATAGTATATTATATCAAACAGTATACATACATCTTTTACATCAAACTGATGTACGACAAGTGGACGACTCGCTTTTCTTCCGTAAAGGTTGTTTGGGTATTTATTGCATCAAGTGTGTAGTAGCTTTCTTGAGGGGTAATATTCACTCATATAACTGACATTATAGTGGTCAACGTTGGACTTGCACGCATTTGAATGAGCCGATCTACCTTCGATTTCCCGACATAGACTCAACTCGGGCCTGGCTTGCACTTCTGAGATCTTTCGCCGTACCCGAGATATATGGGCGGTGGTTTTTTCCAGCGGAAGGAGGTTCATACCGTATGTGGCGTCAGATTGAGCTTAAAATCATTCAAGGACGAAATATTGGGATTTCCCGACAATACACGGACCAATTCCGTCAGATAAACGAAGCTGATTCCAGTCCAGAGCCTGATGTAGTTGACATCGATATATCTTGCGAAGTGCTACTAGGCGACATTCTATATGGACGCACGACTCCAAAAAGGGGCATGGGATCCCCTGATTGGCATGAAATGTTTACTTTTTCTGATCTCCCTCCCTTCGGTAATTTGGATGTTATTGTTTGGAAGGAGAAGAAACTCTTCAAGCCCTTTATCCTAGGCTCGGTGAGGATACCGCTCACTAACTTTCGTCGAGCCGAATCAATAGAAGGATGGTTTCCTGTAGTTCAAAGTGGAACAGGGCTAAACGATATTCAAGTTGGTGAGCTAAGGATGAAGATACGGATAGACGAG
The DNA here is from genome assembly GCA_025738555.1 of Cyathus striatus. Taxonomy (NCBI): domain Eukaryota; kingdom Fungi; phylum Basidiomycota; class Agaricomycetes; order Agaricales; family Nidulariaceae; genus Cyathus; species Cyathus striatus. The sequence goes on along the minus strand of JAOVFP010000024.1, from coordinate 718,294 downwards.
TAAGTGCATGCTCCCAACTATCCAACTCGGCTTGACCGTAGGATTTCTAGAGAGGTGATTTTACCATCACTTGTTTATTCTCACCTATCCGAAGTATGTGCGCGTGCACGAAATTTCTTATTTCACATGTTACTAATAGATGTACAGATACTGCGATCCAGGAACTTCCTGGACTGGATTCTGGATCTAGAAACTGAGTTGAATTTAAGGTCATTATCAATGCAACTAATGAGCTTGGCCATTGCGGACGACAAGCTCATTGAGCAAGTTCAAGAGTTTGCGTCCCGTGACATTAGGAACACTTCATCATGTAGGTAGATTAATGTTAGATATCATTATAGGGGAAGATTAACGGTTTACAGCCTATCAGACATTATTTCGAGGTAACACCATTTTGACCAAGGTAATGGAGTTGTCCATGGCATGGTACGGGAAAGCATTTCTTGAAGCGAGCATCGGTCCCGTCCTGCGCAGGCTATGTGCCGATAGGGTAACAATAGAAGTGGATCCAGCTCGAAGTGGAAAGAATGGAAAAGGCGTTGAACGCAACGTGGAGCTGTTGATTTACTGGTGTCAAGAATTCTGGAATCAAATATATTCAGTAAGGACACAGTGTCCCCAGTAAGTTTCCTTCGCAATCTTCTGTTATACATTAATTATTCGCACAGGGAGATGCGACGTCTATTCCAAACTATTCGTATATTAGTAGAAGAAAGGTGTAGCTTGGACAATACTGACCTCAAACATAAGGATCTTCCGTGGCAGAGTGTATCTGCCTTCTGTTTTCTTAGATTTATTGTACCCGCCATCCTGAATCCTCATCTATTCGGGCTTTGCTCAGGTATGTCAGGTTTCTGGCTGCCATATTTCAACTTTGGTGAACAATAAAGCAGGTCTTCCTAGCATTCCTGTACAGCGCAGCCTAAAGTTGATTGCAAAGGTGATACAAAGCATGGCCAATTTGAATGCGGTACGTACAATGTTGTGCTATTAGACCTATTTTGAATTATTGTTTCCAGAACACGCAAAAGGAATCTTTCATGGCTAGCGTCAAGGAATCCCTTCGAAATATTCGGCCGGCGATGCTGGAATATTTGCTTGTCGTTTCTACACCAACTACGAATTCATTCCAGCTTGACGACCAGATACAGGAACGACATGCCTACTTGGATATTATGGCCGCTCTGCGACAACGGGCCTCTAAAGCACCAATCTTGGAAGGGGAGTCAACTCCGCAATTGCCCCATTTACTTGATATATCACGACAGTTGGCAACAGTGGCATCCGCGATAGCTCGGCATTCCGCCGACGCTGCGAAAAAGCGACGCAAGGAAAACCTAGTATTGAAGGACCTATGCGCCCAGTGTCTTGAGATCGAAGACCAAGCCCTCTTTAGAGTCAGTCAGTTGGCCTCCAAGTTGTCATCGGACGACGTATCGAATGAGGCTGTGGGCTTTGGCAATGGACCTACTACTATGGTTGATGAATCATGGGGGAACCTAATATCTACCGGCTCTCGATCTAGTCATGACAATAAAGGAAGGTCCGTACCGCCTGTATCGGAAGCATCCGTCCGATTACCGAGTCAAGCGTCGCCATCTTCACTGGGAAGCATTAAGCAAAATGAAGATGATATACCACCTTCAGATCTGACTGTAGAGCTCCCACTAGAATTAAGGGAATCTGCTCAGATAGAAATTTCGAACGATATTTCTGATGATGCAGCATCCAGAAGGCGGAAAGGTATCTTCAAAGGTATATTACGATTGTAGGGTATAATCCTTTATATATATATATGCCTCTCGTTTTGGCTGTGTAAGCTTACATGTATTATTTAAATCACTATATCACTATAATATCTTGGCTGATCATTGCCCGGAGTGGCTATGCACTATGGGGTGTTGTTAGAATCTTCTGCAGAAGTCGCTGGACTTCACCAGCAACGTCTTCCGATGTACTACGAGTAGTCAAGCGACAGAGCTGTAGAGATGATATCGTTACTTCCAATAACGATGAGACAAAACATAAGTACCTTGGCGTCCCGGTTTGGTTCCAAACGTAGAAGGCAGCCTACTTTCCCGTCTGTAGACATATGTAAAACTCCAGCTGCCACGAGATTGTTGGGATTCGGATCGATATCATCTAAAATATTGAAATGATGACCGGAAATGACTTGTCTGTTTTTTGCGATATCTATTTGACCAGACGTTGTTAACTCAATCGGGAAAACGCTCTGCGCTTCTCTAGGTGGACCACCGATCAATTTCCATCTCTCAAAGAAATCGGATTGACCAAGCTTGACATGTTCAAGGAACTTCGTGACTACAATGGGTAGACGGACAGAAACGGTCTGATGAGCGCCTGCTAAAAAAGAGACCGTAAGGACGGGTGGCACGGTAAAAAGTTTTTTGCATTCAATATGCAGCAGTTGTTGTATTTGACTCCGAGGTGACACAGTGCTCGGAGATATCTTGGCAAAAGTCACAGAAATGGCATCAGTGTCTTCAACATGGACTGTTGTGGTGAACGACGTCAGAGGTGCTGAAATTTTATTTCCCAGGTAAATTGCAAGTTGGCCAATGTGACCCTGATAGCGAGATTTGACCCCTATTTGTATCTGAACATCTTCGTAGAGAACACCTTCAGAAGAGCAGATAAGCTTCTCAAACCAACGTTCAATGTTGGTCCCATTCGTTAGGCGAGGCTTTCCTGTTGGCACAACAGTAATGTTTGGGGCTTCATATTGATTTGCAGTAGCAGTGGAAGACATTTCGAGCCCTGCTAAAGAGTTTACTATATCCTGTTCTACTCGCTGATCGGATGAGTTACTGATCGGATCTGCTGGCAACGTTTTCTGCCTGACGACATCTCTGTCCAGATTGGCTTCTTTGCCTCCATGTATCCAAGTACGTTTATCTTCGGTATCACCATGTTTTCGGTTCAACCTCCCAAGTAGCGCGCTCACTCGTGGGGGAAAGGGAGGCATTTCTTCGCAGATATTTTGTAATAACTCGTCATCGTCAGGTCTAGAAGCTAAAGCATAAAACTCGCATGCACGTTGTTGAAGCTCGGCATCGAGAACATGACGATATCGTTCAAAGATGTTAAGAAGCTGGGGCTTTATTTCCGGGAATACGTTAACCCATTTGATATATGTCGAAAGTAGCAGAGATCGGGTAGATGCCACGCAAAATTGAGATTTTGAATGCAAAAGTTGAAATTGTTCTAATGGACTATACCCAGATTCATTGGCAATAAGATGGCCATACTCTCCAAGAATGTAACCTACAAGAGGTTAGTGTGCAAAAAGCATTCATATCAGCAAGCTTACCGCCAACTTTAACCAAACTTTCATGGGTGGAAGGGGCTTTGAGGTGTTCAAATATTACCCTCGCTGCGTATTCTTGAAGATCTTCTGTATTGGTAACGATCTGTACAACTCGATACCAGACCTCGTCTCCCACATGTTCCCCAGCGGCACTGATAAGTTGCAGGATTGTATCGACATACCATTTATACGAAGTGGCATATTTTTCAGTTAAGATGGCGATTTTGAGAACCATCTCCTCCCGCAACGCATAATCGGCCACTCGAAGATATCGCAACAACTCTCCGACAATTAGTTCAGAGTTGTCAACATCGCACATGCTATATAGTAAATCAAGTGCCCTCCGGCGAACAGAAATGTCTTTATCCCGGAGGGAAAGAATAATAGTCCCTTGATGCCGTTTTATTGGATCTAGCGAGTCAGCTCGCCCAGCTAAATGAGCCATTGTATCCAACCCAAGGTATCTAACGTTGGTTTCCTTTGAAGAGATAAAGCGGGCCAATAGAACAGCTGCCGTCCCAACAAGAGGCGAATTAGTGTCCAGGTGGATAGCAAGGCTGATTGCTTCGAAAAGTATGGCGTGTTGGGCATTATTGTGTTGAACGTTTCTGGATGGCTCTGCACAATTATTCATAATTGTCTGCAGTACATTGTGAAGAACAGAACGTATTGTAGGATCCTCTAAAAAGAATTGAGACTGTATCAACAAAAAATACTACCGAAAAAGCCTACCAGAAGGAGGGTAATATTGTAACAACCGCAACAATTTCACTTGCAACCAAGGAGAGGGAACCTTGTAGTAGGCGTAAGTTGCTGCATATTCATGTTCAATTACTAACTGGAAACATCATTAGAAGAAAACATATCAAAACCGTAAAACATACACGGTGTAGACGATCAACAGCTTTCGTGTAGCAGACAACGAAAGCATCAAGATGGTCTTGAGCTAATGCCATTACGAGACTGGTTACACAGACGACGACTCCCTGAATATGATTTAGATAATATCGATAACTGTGGTATGTTTTCGTTACCAAATCTTGATCATCCATTATGGAGACAATTCTTAGCGCCCATTCAGGTGCAGGTATAACTTCAGGGTGTTTTCGGTATAGCCTCAAAAGTGTCAGGGCTGCCTTCTTCTTGACAAAGTTTTGAGATGTTCTATGAAACCAGTTAGATGCATAAGGGCAGTGCAAAGATGGATTTCCTACGGCGATATAAGAAGGCGATGAACATCCTCTACCAGAGCCTCTGCCATTTCGCTCCCACCCACATTTGCTATTGCATGTAAGGCTAAACAATTATCAATCTCATGATTAGAATCCAAGTCTTTTCGTATAGAATTCACGACCAGGCGTAAGAAGTCAGAATTCTCGTGCATTAGTAACGTCACTGCTAAATAGCCCTTTAACAGATGAGTGAAGGTCAATTATAGTTTTTTGGGGGCACGTACTATTTGTTTCTCGCTATATTTCGGACTCGCTATGAGATTAACTGCTTCCATATGACCAACATCGACTTTGTATCCAAGAATGTAGGTAAATATGATTTTGGCGACATATCTATATAGACAGAATCAAAGAAATTCCAAGAGTTACGTGGTACGACTCACTTCTTTTTTTGATATCCGTCCAAATTACCATCTATGCTTCCAGTGAGCAGACCGTAGAAGATAAACAATATTGAGAAAGCAACCTTTGAACTTCTTCCGTATGTGGGCCATCTCCTTGTTTATTCTCTTTTCTTCCAGCTCACGGACACGCGCGCCGCGAATGTCCGCGATAAACTAAGACTATGTTAATGTCCCGAAATGATTCGAGAGCGTAGACTCTAAACCTGTGTAAGCCCTCGCATACTTGTCGCCATTTTGTCGAAGTTATGTGATGAATGAATGCTTGAGGTGTATAGTGTAAGTTCTGTCTTTGAACCTGTTTCAATGTAAAGTTAAAGGGGAAGCAAGAGAAAGCGGAGTCCATTAACAGGAAGGAGGCGTTTGTGTCAACGTGAACACGAAATCGTGATTAATAAAGTGCAGCAGTACTGGGTCTGAATATCGAATAATTATGTATGCACTTATGTAATACAAACATTGCATAAACCCTTCGTATTTACTGTAAGTACTCATTATTACGATTATATATTACTGTACAATACGACTTCATTGCTGCAACACCCGTACTCGCAACGGGCTAATCTTTAAAGCTGTCGTCCTAATCGACTCGGTGTGCCAGGTCTTGATTGATAGAAATTCGGCGTACTATAGCCTGACAGAGACAAAGAACCCGCCGCAGGTAGTCGAATTGTCTGTGTTGCAGGAGAGTCTATAGGGGTTCTCATCGGGGTAGCTGGACGAGAGTTTTGTTGTGATTGGCTTGATATTCTTTCCTCGCTATAGCGGTTCAAGATGTTAACTACATCTCGAGTTAAAAAGTCTAACTCTTTGACTTCATCTCTTGATAATGAATAATCTCGATCTTCTTCATCTTCTGATTCCGGCTCTTCCTCTCTAGGTAAGATAGGTAACCTCTGACCACGGCCACGCCGGCTCATTGTAATACCCTCAAACACACGAAGCATACATCCTTCCATTAAAACTTTCAGGCGTTGTATGTCGTCAAGTGCGTCAAGATTACCGACAATCGGAATCCAGTTGTCACATTCCATACCACGCTCCGTCACTTCCAAATTGTATGCCCCGAATAGCATGTAAGTCATAGGGTCTAATCGGGTGTTCGTAACAAGGTAGGTCTGAGCTGAACCTGTTCCAGATACATTTCGTCGTTTCTCCGCAAATGCATAGAGTTGTTTTTCCACTACGATAGAATTGTCTTCGTCAGGTAACTGCTCCTTTCGACGGAAATTAACGCTAGAAGGATGAATGAACACAATCTACAGAAATCACGTTAGCCAGTTTTAATCGAGAAAACCAGTTAATATGACCTTTTCCTTTGCTGTACGGAAGGTTTTATCGCCAGTCCTAATCGCAAACTTGGGTTGAGAGGCAATGGCAATTAAGGCAGCAAGAAGGGGAAGTGATTCTCCATTCATGTTCAATTCTGGAGGTGCTCTAAACGCTGGAGTAGTTTCCAACCGTCCACCAGCTGAAACATCGATGACCCCAGCATGATATAAAGCTTTCAGAAGATGTGTTCTGATCTTTTCGATCATGAGCAGTGTTGACTTTGCAAGGAAGTTCTCGGAACAGAATCTATTTGCCCTGCTATATTCGCCTTTTGATTGTAAAGACCACCATGCGTTATAAGCCCTTAGTGTAGCAAGCGCATCCGACCTAAATTCCTGAGGTGTCCACGAGTTTTTCTTCGCAGCTGCTTCTTGTTTTAAGTGCATGGGAGAAACGAATGGGTCACGATTAGTAAGAATCGCGGCCAGCGTTAAAGCCTGATCCAAACATCGGAAGAAGCTTCCATACAACACCAACCGTCCCACTTGCGCGTCCACAGGCAGTTGAAGAAGCACCCGACCAAGAGATGTCAAGTTTTTATCTACATCAAGGGCACCAACTATCTGAAGATCCTTCATAGCAGCCGCAACGCGTTCGGGATGAGGAGGTTCAATAGCAGCTGCGAGGACTTCTTCTACCGCCATACCAGGGAAATTGAGTGCTTTCACATGCATTACAACATTACTCAAGTCGACACGCTTCATCTCAACAGTCTGATGAGTGTCCAAGGTAGAAACATGTGCTTTGGAGAGCATTCCAAAATATTCGCCCGATCGGTGCCTACCAGCTCTTCCTGCTCGCTGGTTTAAATTCGATGTTCCCACCCAAGCAGAAACCAGAGAGGACATGTGTCGTTCTGGATCATAGCGCTGCTCCTTGACCTTTGCTGCGTCCACAACAAAAACCACATCGGGAATGGTCACCGATGTCTCTGCAATGTTGGTTGCCAAAATAATCCTACGAACACCAGGAGGAGGAGGATCAAATATAACTTGCTGTTCCGCCAACGGTACCGTGGAATGTAAACGATGGATAACATACTTCGATGCATCATTAAAGTTCAAGCCAAGAGAACCACCAGGTTGTTCCAGCACTCGTTGAACAGCAGTGATCTCCTCCCATCCGGGTAAAAATACCAAAACATGACCATCGTCCGAGGAACACAGCACGTGAGCAATAGTTGACGCAATCAAAGGATAAGGTAATTCGAGTTCTTCCGTCTCCAACCTTTCTGGGCGTATAGATAGATTTCGAACACCAACTGCAGCTGCCCCATCGAAACCTAGCTCTTTGATTATGTATTTTGTAACGGTTTCGTCCTGGAATATCCATTTCGCAGGGCCACGCGTCAGCTTAGAAACAAAATCATCCATGTAATACTTCGTAACAGGAAAAGAACGTCCGGAAACTTCAATGGCATCAGCAGGTCTTCCGTATTCATCCCCAAAATACTTTTGAAACAAAGAGGAATCGATGGTTGCACTCATCAAAATTATTTTCAGAGGCTTGTTCTTGGCTTTCCGTTCTGAAAGCACTTTCTTCAGCACAACCAGTAATAAATCAGTATCGACGTCGCGCTCATGGACTTCATCAACTATAATATGTGTCACGTCATCCAGCTGATTCGTACCTGTCTGCTGTCCCTCTGCAAGTGCAGACTGCATGCGCTTTAAAAAGATTCCTGTCGTGCAGAATGTAATGGATCCGTGCCTTTGAGGAAGCTTAGCATCAAATCTAACTTGGTAGCCTACACTCTGCCCAAGCGGTTCTCCGCGTTCCTTTGAGACACGGTCTGCAACGCTAATTGCAGCGAGTCGCCTCGGCTGAGTGCAAATAATATTGCAACGCGCGCCATCTCCTCGTTGGATGTAATCATCGAGGATGATTTGGGGTATTTGTGTGGTTTTGCCCGACCCTGTAGCTGCCATACATATGGTAACTTCGTTGGCTTGAATATGAGATAAAAGATCCTTGGCCTGAGTATATACTGGGAGGGACGTGCGGGTGGCGCGCATTTTTTCAAATCTAGGATTGGACATATATTCCCTATGACGCTCCAAAAGCTGCCTCGACTTCTGTTCGATAAAAACTGCAGGATTGTTGTGGATAAGTGTAGAGTATGGTGCGGAAAGTCCAGAAGTTGCATTGTTTTGCGTTACTCCACTAGCAGGTCTATTCCTATATAAGCTACTCCTCCGAATGTCCGCACAGAGATCACGGATGTCGTCGTTAAGGATATCACTCATAGAAAACTGAACCTTGGGAGCCATTCCTAGGTCTTTACCCATTTTAACAGCTTCCAAGTAATTTTTCCACAACGCCGGATCGCAGCTTTCGAGGTATTGCGTTACGTCTAAATAGCAAGTTGTCTGGGCAGCTTTTTTGGTACTTCCTGAGCCTAGCCCAATGCAGCGACCACCCACCGTCATCACCGCCTCCCACCCCTGCCCACCTTTAGTCATTGGAGTGAAGGCAATGTCCGGTTTACCGAACTTGAAAGTACGACAATAATAATCCATGAAACTTCGCGCCTGCTCATAACCAACAGTTGAACCATCCGAAAGGGTAGTAGATGTTGAATCTTGCGGCTTAGGGAGTAACTTCTTGGGGTTCTCAAGCTGATGATATGAGCATGAACAGTAGGATTTCCGTAATGGAAAAAGAACTCACAACACCAATTTCTTGCAATTGATATACAGCAGATAAAGCAGCGAGTTTCTCTGATTGCTTTTTGTCCGGATGATCACCAATCCCAGAAATGGGTGGTTCCATATCAATAGTTGTAGTTGTCCTTTAACGCATTAGCTGTTAGTCCGTACACGTTATAAATGAACATACCGCCATATTATTTTCTGAAAAGAGCCATCGACTATTCTTCCTTGAACCGACGTATATGTGGCAGGTTTTCCCGTAACGAGCATTGAGAAATTTCCGTAAGACGATTTGGGAGTATCTTCATGAACAAGTTTCAAAGGAACGGGCGAGTTTTTATGCTCTCGAGCAATATATTCCTGATCATGATAAGGGCCTTCGAATAAAGGAAGTGGAGGAGAACGATTGGGTTTTCCTTTGCCACGCTTGGAAGAGGCTGGGTGAGAAGATGAAGAGTTTTTTGTTTTTGCATTGCTGAAAGAGCCGCCCTTCCCTGGACGAGGCGGTTGGTATACTGGCTGAGAGGATGATGAAGGCATCGCTGATTTCGAAGTTGCACGACGAGATAAAGAGAACGAAGACGGCGAGTTATCCACACGGGGTATCTTGGATCCTTGGGGATGTACAGAGTGGTTGATGGTAGGTTGCTGTGAAAACGGACGCTTAACACCCTGAGGGTCGGACTGCGGGGGATAGGAAGGGGATGAAGTTGTTGTTTGTCTGCCGGATGGGTCAAGTTGCATGAGGAGGCGACGCCTGTGCCGTATGAAAGTAGCAAGTCGCATAAGGGAATAAACCGAGCAGGACTGGCGCTATTGAGAAGTGGGGAACATAGTCAATATAAGAGACTTGGAGAATGCAGACCGCAACACACCTGTCCGGTTTTGCCGTTACAAATGGGAGTATCCCGGGTCTGTAGAAAGCAGATACGAAGCTTATAAGCGCGAGAACAATTATATAAGTTCAGGAGTAACAGACTAAGCTCTTAATGTGTGTGGCGAGACATATACCTCCAGCGTATGGAAGTTGAACGAATGGGACCAGCGAAATGAGGAAAGAAATATTGGCGTGTATTATTTTAGTAAGTATTATTACTATGTATTTACTTGTCGGATATTACCGAGCGCGGTCATCACGTGCTGAACTTTGACTTGAGCGCTAATAGTAAGTTAAGTTTGGATGTTTTGAGTCCTGCCCATGTTGACTTGTTGGCCTTGACTTGATAACCACCAACATCGAGCTGTGTTGCAGCCGTATGACGCCTGCCGTTCCCTCAGTCACCGCGCACCAACGTAATATTAACGAATGATACAAAATCCTTCATATCTAATCATGGTTTTGGAAGGTGCAGATGGATGGGAATGAGACAACCGGGGGAGCCGGGATGTTCCGGCATTGTCAGTGTCTGTCTGTAGGTGGCCAGGGTGAGGGTTGAGTGGGGGTTCCAAAAACTGGCTAGTACTTTCCACTCTTATTTTTTGCTCTATAGTATTCGTTTCAATGGACGGAAATGCTACTCTGATATCGATGTAGACCGCAGCTAGCCGCATAACACCTCAATTGATGGCCTGAAGGGCCAAGGCTGAGCATCAACTTTCAGCTGTTAGATAGTGTTATTAATGTTGTAAAACTATGTATATTTGAGCATTATGTATATATTAATCAATGAAATGTGCATAACTGAATTGAAACAAGGGAATAGGGAAGAGGAAGTGCAGACTCAGTGCAGGTGACGCTGAGACAACGTAGGAGGCAGGACTCAAAACATCCAAATTGGGCGATTTTTTAAGTCCTAACGCCGATAACGGACAGCTGAATTAAATTTGACGAGTTGGACCGGTCGGTATATCGACACGATACAATCGTTCATATCACGTGAGCGCAGTCTCACGATACCGACCGGCTTCCGGTCTAGTTAAGTATACTTAACTTATACTCGTACGTAGGACCTTGCCCAGGCTCCTAAAACCAGCACGCTCGTATCTCGCTACAACCTCCTTAGGTAAACAGAGTCAAATATTTGCTTAAGGCAAATAAACCTAAGGGAGGTTCTGCTCGATAGAGCGGCTGGCACTTGTCGCTGCCGACGTTTCCCCGCAGACCCTTTCCATCAACAGGGAAATCGACGGCAGCACATTCCGCTTTCCCACCTCTTACCTACTCGCGCTCACAAACACAATACTTAATCTACAATTATCTGAGCCTCATGCTCTCTACCTACTTACTCTCAAGCACACAAATAATTTAATTTTGATCTTGATTGAATTACTATACTAACATATTCAATTCGGCAATAATGGGTAACGCACCTGCCGAGTATGTCGAAATTTAAGGGTAAGTAACACATCTGAAAGAGACGTGCTGAATATTTCGAAATTTTTTGTTTTCAATGTCTGTATTGTATCTAAACTACCTTACAAGCTATTGTGGAACATTAGTGTAGTTTGATGTATTGGTAGCAATATGGAGTGTGCTATGGTTGAAATAGACTGCGCATTGTACTGCGCCGCCATCTGGCCGCCATAGTTGAGCAGGTAGTAGGTCAAAAATTGCACGGCCCTTGTCAATCACACTACCTACAACCAGTCATATACAGGCTACCAGTTCCGTCACAATAAGATGACGTTGTAAGGTGTAAGTAATCATGTAAGTCTTGTTGGGGACACTTCATAAGCATCAGGAAAAACACAAAGTGTACATTCTGCATAATTATAACTCGGTTAGTATGAATTCTACCTAATAGGTAGAATTAGCTATCACGCCGAGAATTGGTAGAATCGGTGAAATTCTTCTGAATTTGGACTTGTCCTCCGTACAGTTAGGAGGAAATTAGCGGTAATTATAGCACATTCGACACATTATCCTTTGTTACACATATACACACCAATCACTTAAGTTGATATACATTAATGTAAAAGTGATGTATTAAAAACGAAGTAGCCTTATATACATGAAGATACGATAAACCTAATGCATTGTACACTAAAAACCTATCAGGGACTCTCCACTATTCAAGCTTTCATCAGGGACATATGCAATACCGAGTCAGTCAACACTACATTGACGACATCCATTAGTTAGTAACGAGGATTATAAACCATCTACAATCTTATCCCTTACCTATGCTATATCCCACAGCTCATCACACCCGTCGGCATAGGAGAGTTGAAATGCGCCATTACAAAACCTGCCACTGGTGACAAACGATCTATGCACATTTAGCTGAGCACTGGACACCATTCAAAATGAAGGAAACTTACTTGGACATAATAAGGGTGCATCACCTCATGAGTATCCTGGTACACATCTAAAAGTTTACTGGTCAGTAAGTACTCAACACGAGAGAATCATATAATGCCTCTTGCACCCTTCATCGTACACCCCGGCTGTTCGCTTGTAGAGGTTTCTATGGTAACTAAGTCTGCAAAACTTGACAAGGAGATGGTAAGTACAGACCTTTAGAACATGATAGCGTATAAGCAAAGACTCAAACATGTAAGTCGAAGCACGGTGAGGGGACAGGAAGTTTTCGGCAGAGAAAGGAGAAGGAAGAAAGAAAGAAATAGCGACAACAGATGCCAGCAAATCAATATATGTACTTTCACTTGACAAGTAACTTCAACAAACAACTTCAAGCGACGGCTAGCCGCTAAGCGGCTTACTCCAGAGTCCAGCCTTGACAGGCTCGATCGAGTCTCGCACGAATCGAGCCGACTGGAAGGCCGAGGGTGGTTGATTTGCATAACAATTCGCTTACTTCTATGCAAGTTACGGGTAATATGGCCAAAAACCGAATATAGACGAGGGAGGAAGCTATAGGTTGAAGAGAGTAAGCACCGGCATACAATTAAAACCAAAGACCAGATTATCACCTGGCTGATTGTAATGTACTTACTGTATGCACTGTACAACATTGGATTCGGAGCTTGTCTCATCAGTGATTTCATTTGGATCTCGTTTCATTTTTCCAAACCTATTCTTTATGTGCTTATAACATTATTGTGTTACTGGTAGCTGAAGAATTAATAAATATCAAGCTTCGACGTAGACAAGGCTTTCTCGACTTAGCAGTTGCAAAGTATCACGAACTAGGTAAATATATAAGTATCTGCCTGCTGTATTATTTGGCTGGAATATGGGATAAATTCATGGTAACCGACACGTTACGAAATAACTGTAGAATAATCAGTGATGAATTTGGCGTACATATACCAAATTAGATCTCCATGATTCTCGTTAGCGTGATTCGGACTAATTCCGCTCATTGACTCCGAATTCGGAATGTGGGTTTTTCCTGATGAATTATATAAAATATTCGATGGTTGTAATGGCTGAAGACTACATGATACAAAGATATAAAGCAACTGCGCATCTAGAGAATTGAACGATAGCTCTCATGATATATCATATAATTATGCCATGTTTATCCAAATAAGACCACTACTTATCTACCAGAATTCAAGACTTCGTAATTAAAGGTACATGTTACACTAAAATTACTTGACCTGCCGAAAATTTTGATATGTAACACTAAAAATCTTGAAGTGCCGAACGTATCTATTGGTTGGGCATGTAATGCACTACCAAGGGTGGCGAATTGAATATGGTAGCACAGTATTCTGATTATCTTCACAGGTAAATATGCATTATGCCTTTCAGTTAAATATATTGTAAGTCTTTCTTCACAGATTTACAAGTGGACCTTGCCTTACTATCTAGTGAGTACTATATGCATACAAGTACAAGTTGTTTAAACAAGATACTCTTTGTAATTGGACGAGAGTGGTGATATTGAATCTTATATGGAATTACTTACGTGTGACGTAAACGTGTTTATTTACAATTACTTACTACCACCCGCCGTTCACAATGGCCTCTCTCTCTGATCCTCCTCCTTCCCTCGTTCTTGACATCCCCGCTGCGGCAGATCCTGCTCGCGCTCGTCTCCAATCCAAGCTTTCATTCTGTCGTTGTTTCTCTCTTTCGCGTCTCTTTCACGCTCACACCAACCGTGGACGCTCCTTACAATCTGAACCTCTGTCCTCAGAAAACTCTCCTCTTCCGTCAACAGAGCTCTCTGATATTCACCTCGATGCTTCTCATTTACGTTCACAGGACGAATATAAAGACCACTATGAATGGGCAGTCCTTTACGAGCATCAAAGAGGGTCTGTATTCGAAACACTTTTCATTTGTTATCGTCCCTAACATTCCTCTCCTTATCATTCTACAGCATGACAATTTTCTCTATTCCTTACTATTCACACATGTCTCTACTTCCTCATGACCCTTCTCCATTCACATTGCCGAATGCTTCTCCGCGTCGTTCCAAACAACCAGCACTTACGCTTGCCAACTACCCTCTTCCAGATGGCACTTGGCGATGGGTCTCTCGCCGTTGGATGATTGATATGCGCTCTGATGGTGAAGTACAGCACGATGGATTTCAGTATAATTGGCTGTTCAGGAAACATCATTGGCGTGCCCACGTTGGTCCCTTTAGTGCAGGTGGATGGGTAAGACGTCGTAGATGGATTCGCCTTATGATGAAGCCTGCAAAAACTCGCCTAGATGAGTGGGACGACGTCATGTTCCATGAAGTCAGCAGCTCTTCGGGAAAGGACTCTAACGGCAGAGCGCGTCACTCAATTGCTTCCTCCTTCCCTACGTCGTCTACATCTATTCCTGTTTCAGAAGTAAAACTTTGCGAAGTATGGACTGGTCAAGATGCAGCAGCAGATTGGCAGCGATGCCGTAGAATTCTAAAATGGTGTGCTCGGGATAGTCATAGACTCGAGTTATGGAAAGCTTGGCTGGGTTGCCATCGCCTCGAGGATACACGCAAATCATCGCAACCTGGCCAAAACGAGAAGCGAAGCGAAAGGGACGACACTTTACTACCCTTTGACCCTCTTAATGCCGAAACAGATACCTTAGACGGCCTGTCTCCGGTACCTACAAATTACATGATCCCAATATTTCGCAGCTATGTATGTTTTATTGCTTACATTGTATATATGATGATTTTCGTTCTCAAAATTGACTTTCAGGGCTCAGAGATTCTGCATGCCTTCGTTTATCCTGAATCTCGTGTCCAATTTCTCAAATTACTTTCTTTAACAGGTCTATTTTCGGAAATGAACATTGACCTCCATGGTGATAATGAAATTGATTTCTGGAGTTACGCAAATGAACTCGGGCATGGTGTGCTAGATGCTCCCAACATAAAGTCAAGCATTAAGTAAATTTAGTATGTCTATAAGTATTATGTTTACGGTTATCCCGAATGGCAGACAATTAAGTATACTTTTGCGATTGCAGCATATCTTTTGTATTGTCAAATTACACTTCCAACATTTTATGTAATCTAGACACGTATGACTCGCGTTTACGTAGTGCAATAATAGCTTATACTTACATAAGGAATTCGAGTGTGCGACATCCCTTTAAATTTCTTTCCAGTGCGATTCCGCAGAATCATGCAATCAAGCTGTAAAATGTTATTTATATAAATAAAATCACATGCAAGCTCACTTCACGCGTGGCACGTGAAGATTTATATATCATATTCGATGTCATTGTTCAAAACTTCTCTGAGACATCTAGTCACCAACATAATATCGTATTATTAAGAGCACTTATGCAGTGGTCACGATCTTTGCCCAAAGTATCCTAGAAGATATTATCCCAAGCGCTTCCAACGAAGAAAGCATGCTTCCTGACATTGTGGGGTCGAATTGGAATGCCTGGTATAAATACATTCCATCGTTGCCAGAAGATACCAGGGATCCTGCGCAGATAGCTCTCCGGACATACGCGCTCTCACTCTCCCTTTCACTTGGCCCATCTCTCGTTCCATTTATCATTGGCGCCGCCAGTGGCAAACAAAGCCCGAAGGCTGGTTGGAATGCTCTACGTCGTGTCCTCAGAAGGGAATTTAGCCACGACGGGTTTGCCTTCGCAATTACTGTTATAGTTGGGGGTGGTGCTAGACTTAGATCACTCTGGCTCGCACTGGATCACCCCAACAAAACCTATTCTCGTGATCAAACTCTCGGTATCGTGGAACGGCTTCTAGGGAAGCTACATGCTATGAAAGTGACGGACAAGCAGAAGACCTTCATTTCCTATATAATTACATCATTAATAGGCATATTACTCATTCAGTCTGGACGCAGGCGTGCAGCATTGCTGAGCGACCGGACCATTCGGGCGAGTTCTCTGACAACCTACAATGCCTCGTATGTCAATCGAGCATCCCCCACTTTGGATCTGACGCTCCTTCTATGTGTGCGAGCTCTAGATGCTGTGGCCCAGAGTGTAATTCTCAAGCTAAATCCGTCCTCACCTGAGAAAGGGTCGACAATTATTACAGAAGGAAAGGAAAAGGAACAAAGACGCAGAAGTAATGCTCAGCTTTGGACTTCCCGCCTTGATGCCTTTGTTTTCTGGGCTTGCAGTGCTAGGTGAATACGTTAATGTCGTTTATTATATTCTAAAAACTCAATTGGCTTTAGAATTATGTGGTGTTTCTTCTATCAACCAGAAAGGTATGCTATATGAGCACGTATCTTCCCATCAGTCCTCTTACTATCAATTTGTAAGGCTTCCACGCTCATATGTGAAATGGATCAACACGATGGCAAACGTGGACCAGCGTCTTTTAGCAGCTCTTCGGTATATTCGTGCAGGAAGTTGGTTGTATAGACGCGGTTCCGCAATTCATCGTAATCTACTTCAAAATCTTGCCGAAGATCTTGGATATCCACATTCCTGGGGCGACCCTTCTATTCTTCCGGCGTTTGGAGGGCCGCAGACTCTACATATTTGGAAAGCTATTAGCGTAAATGGTCGAGATGGAATCGGTGGAATGCCTTGCGAGGTTGTACATGGCGGCATTGGCTCCAACCTTCAGTTATCGCATAGCTGCACTGCGAACATGATCATTCGGGGTATCAACGCTTACATTGAAGCGCTTGCTATATATATTCCCGTATGATCTTACTTCTCTCTTTCAACCTCATCTATTCATTGAAGATTTTCATATTAGGTTCATTTTCTTCCCGCTCTTGCCACCAATCCTCGAACATTACTTAGGCCACATCGCATTATCACTGTGCTAATGGGAGCCTTTAGAAGTGCTGCATTCCTTTCTTCTTTTGTCTCTCTATATTGGTACGGAGTATGCTTATCCAGAAGCTTGGTTCTAGCAAGACTACTTCCTCATATTTCGCATGATTTCTGGGATGGCCCATACGGATGCATGTTAGCAGGATCATTGATGTGTGGCAGCAGCATCTGGATTGAAAATGGTCGGAGACGCGGAGAAATTGCTCTATATGTGTTACCAAGAGCAGTCAGAGCTTGTCTTCCTCGTCTGTGGCTAAAGAACGTTAATCCCGTCCCGCGTATCTTAGAACGGTATGTTTTTAAAAGAAGTAACTTGGTCATGATGCGTGACTAATGAATGACTTTAGGATGTCGTTTATCTTGTCTATATCATATTTGCTTACATCTGCTATTCATCAACCAGAATCTCTCCGCGGGCTGTCACGTTGGACAGTAGCGTTTGTGCTGAATGGCCCTAGTGCAGGCTTTTGGAAGCGTCAAAAGGATTCCAGGACTTCCTCTAACTTCGATAAAATTAATATCCCTCCGCCGAATCCTGGTGAAGGTGCCTAGCGACTATCTGAATAACTGTGACAGTACATAATATACCCTGGAGTAGACTCTTTTGTTCCGTACTATTATAAAAATTTGCTGTGCTATCTATGCTGACCACAACTGCAAAGCATGATCATAAAATGAACAACTTCCAACAAGACTCTCCTTATTATTTTGGGTAGCAAAACACCAGTCAGCCCCATACGCCAAAGACGAATGTTCATCAAATCGTTTGACAACTTCGCACTGGTACTCTGCGCTAAACTTCACAATCTTGAAGCCATCATGCATGCATGCTACCAAAAGCTCTTCTTTACGAGAAGCCGAAGGGTGCCATTTGACACGCCACGCCCCACCACCAACGTCTACTTGACCAAGCGATGCGAGTGGCTTTCGAACATCAATCAGCTGCACCGTATTGTCATAACTAACGTTCCAAAGATAATTAGTG
Organism: Cyathus striatus; assembly: GCA_025738555.1. NCBI lineage: Eukaryota > Fungi > Basidiomycota > Agaricomycetes > Agaricales > Nidulariaceae > Cyathus > Cyathus striatus. The sequence continues at coordinate 700,234 of JAOVFP010000024.1, read as the reverse complement.
CTGCGGTGCTGGAAGGTAGACAGTAGACAGACCTCCCCACTGCTAACAAATGCTCGATAAATGGATGAGACTGGATAGACGTGACTCCAGCCCCGAATCTGTAAGTATTTCATTGTTTTATTACGTTTTTGCTGAAACGATGAGCATGAACCGCACCGTTTATTAACAAACAATGGCTCGTCGACTTCTCGCCTTACATCCCAACATTTAAGCTTGAGATCGTCTCCACCTGAGAAATTTGTCAAAAAATACGACTTTCCCAAAATAATTCTAGATCAGGACCCGAATACAGAACATTCTTATCCCAGTAATTCCAAGCAGTTATCCATGGTTCATAATCATGTGCATGCCATGTCGCCGTCTTTATCAAGTTGCTTTCTTGAGGCTCCAACAGAGCCAGACTTCCATTGGACAATGACACCGCCATCGAGCCAAAATCCCTGTCTAGCGCATTGTATACTTTATTAACTGCTACAATTGAACACATACTTTCCAGGGAAGCGTCGATTTGACCAGTCCAGAGAAAGGCAAAGTGTATCCGAAGTTGCGCAAGATATCATGCTGGTTTTCTTCAGTTTATGCTATGGATGTTTCTAGCATCGCGTCCCCATGCAATAAATTAATAGCACCTACCTCAGAGTGCTGCCACTCAAAGAGCGTAATACCTCCTTCCGAATCAGCGGTTGCTAGCAATGGTCGTGCAGCTTCAGATCTATGGCACCTACAATGATTCGATATCTCTGGAGCTAAGTGCAAAAATATCTATACCATTTCATGTCCAATATTGCTGGTAAATCAAAAGACTGTATGTGACGACTTCAATGGTGATAAGAACAAATTCAGATTAAGCATGAATGTACTGACAAATTTGTTGAAGGAAAATCAATTTCAAAAACGAGACATTGTCCTCGGCGATGTTGTCCATGGGTAGATGGCTGATCAGAGATATGTTCGGTTTCGTCGAGTTTATATGTACCACAAACGAATAAATTGCTTGCAGAACTACTTGGACAAAATTCCAGACTATCTGCAGGAAATATTGTGTCGAACATCAAGTGACAATCTTATCCACGACAACGGTATGTTAACGGTATGGTTGTTTACTAAGATTACAATTTCTCAGGGTCACGCGTTTATACAAATAATGTTGTTTCCCTTTCATTTCAAGTTCAACTGGCTTTTATTTCAGAATCCAGAATTCATTATCACCATACACTTGTTTCCTGCAATACCTCACAAGAGAAACCTTGAAGATGGACTTCGTTCAGTCTCTTGATCCCACTAAGCTCGTTCTCGCTGGCACAGTGCGTTGTTGAACTGTTGAACTTATCCACCAATGGCTCCAATGCTGACCTACGTGCTGTTCTCTTCTACAAAGATCCTGTCGTTTCTGCTTAGTCCATTCTTATCGCCGTCATACAATTTGCCCATTTTTCTCTTCGGGATATATGCCAGGGAAAGTACCGAGAGCATTCAATCTCTACAGACCGTAAATATGTCTCCTTGTCAATGTTAACCCTCTGCGCTCATACTTACATGTTTCTTGCGTATAGTTTACTGGTCTCCTAGGGTTGTCCGCAATGTTTGACATAATTTGGATGACTAGAAATGACCAAAATGGGTTTCTATTATTGCTGACGATTCTTCTTTTGCTTCTCAAGGTAGCTAGCAGTGCTATTTTATGTATGTTTCTGACAATTGTTGAAGGTACCTACTTTCTTCGCCTTTGCGGCTGCTCTTCGACAGAGGGGAGGCCAACTCGGCGGACTTGGATTAGGAGGTGCTGACCTCGCCGGTGCAACAGGTATGTTACATGTCTGGCTAACGCTAATTTCACTTTCCTGATGGTTCTTTCAGTCTGGTCCATGCCAGGAGGGTTTACTTCTTCGGGTCGAGAGGGGTATCAAACCGTCGACGACGAAGACAACTTTCGTAGTGGTCGGCCACCATCTAAACCACAACAGGCTCAAAATCCACACGCGGTTGCTGGATCTCCCGAACCTTACCAGACAGTGTAATTATTCATGTACCTCGCTGAGTACCAATGTGTCAGCAGTATCTATATATTTGTGGTTTCGGAAATGTTTCGTAATGACTCCATTTCATAACACTCTATTTCCATATCTTCAATTATGTCTTTCATGAAAGCCGCTGCCTCTATATCGCGCTCTGCCCTTTTCCTAGCATACAACCAGGGACAATCAATGGAATCACATTGTACTGTTTCTCCTGCCACCATTCCAGAGCAAGAAACACATATTTGATGAGCAGATCTGAAGCGCCTCTCATTTATCCGTACACTTGAACCAAGGTCGGAAATAGTCTCCTGGGGTAAGTCACGACAGCGATTGCAGAGAACTGTCATGAAAACTTTATATCAGTACTACCCCGGAATGAAGATGTTTGAAATACCATCCGAAGCATCGACTCCACATAGAATGCAGCGATTTCTGTCAAAATGTTCATATATATCAGCCTCGCTGGATGATTTTGTATCATCTAACTCGTCAGAAGCTTCGTGAAGAGAAGGAGGAGGCGAGTCTGTGTCCTCTTTTGGCGAATTCATCTTTGAAGTATGCTTAGTTGGAGACATCTTCTGGGGTGATGAAGGTTCCTCGACGATAGACAACACTCTAGGCATTTCTTGATACCATTGGCGTACACTTGCTCCAACAAGGTTAAATATCCTTTCCAGCGGAGGAATCAGTACTTGCGTGATGTAGTATGTAGTATCCAGACGAAGTTCTCTGTCTCGCAGTAAGCATCATACTCAATTAGTATCTGACATCCTTACCTGTTGTTGACAAACTCCAAAGGATCCATGGCCCTTTCTGAAAGCCTTTTCCGGTAGTCACTTTTAATGATCACGTATGGGATGCGATCTCCAAATTGAGGTTCGTTGTTTGGATCATCCATCATTTTCCGTGCGGCAACCATTACGCCTGGAGGAGGGATAACATTATCACTAAGTCAAATCAGAGAAGTGGTCTAAAGGTTCAGAAATAACCGCCTAGACCTGTAGTTACCCATCCGCACTTCCTTCGCAAATATGAAGTCTTGAACTGAAGCACGATTCTCTAGAAGTTTTGTCCAAGATCGTAAGCAATAGTCTTTGACTTCACTGAGATCCTGGGTACGGAATAACAGTCTGTAATATTGTTACTGTAATTCGGGTTTTAGGTCCAAAAGTGCACACTTTAGACAATTTTCCATCATCTCTCGCTGGGCAAGAACTCCATCTCTTCTCACAGTTTCGATGCCTTTTGCATCAAAAGTGGGTTCGCGTTCGTCTGCGTTCTCGTATTTGAAACCCACATAGCGCTTTTTAGACAACAAGACACAAGGATGATACACCTGGTAAAGGTTAGTTTCATTCGATCCAGACGAAAGCATTGACCTTTTCAAACTTCAACTTGATGGGAACTGGATTAATTGCAGTAATTCTATCTGCAATCTCATTTCCTATCATAAATGCTTGCTCCCGAGTTTTTCCTCTTAAATATCTAAAAGAAAGAACGTTTACCATGACACGTATGTGATGCAATAGAACTCACACGAAGACGCTATCTGTGTCGCCGTATACTACCTGAACATTGCAAATAAAGGATCAATAGCATTTTAGAATATACTACATACCTGTGCACCCCATTTTGGCGTTGCATTAATTACGTTTACAGCCTAACGTATGTAGCATTAGATCGTTGTCCAGAGTAGTTTTATTATGCCATATTGCCTTTTCAAGAATTTCTCTTCCAGATTGAACTATACTGTCTGCGATTTCGACCGCTGGCATACGTCCAGACAGTGTTGCGCCTGTATATCCATAAGTGACGTTGGCAATGTACTTCAAACCCAACTGGCGAGCATCAAGAATCTTTTTTAGCCTCTGAAAAAATAGCACAGTATTAGGTTAGTACCACTCTCAGATTGACAATGGTACCGACCATATCAACACCGACACCTTTCATAGCCTGTTTTATCATAACGCGGGTTTCCAAAATCTCGATTAGCATCCTTCCAAGCAAGCCTCTGCGTACTTCTGGTTTGACATATATCATCCCATTTGGAGCCACTTAAATGCTGTCAGAAGGGTACCACGATGGGTGTTTAGCGGTTACCTGAAATGTGACCCGTTAGTTTGTCGAGTAAACCAATGGGAAGGTCAAGATTAGTAACACCAAATTTATAATTTCCTTGAAATTTGTTGACTCTTCCGAGGCATGTTGAATAACAGTAATTATATGCAATCATGACTGAAGGATAGAGCGACTGAAAGTCTAAAACTAGCAACGGACTAGAATAAAAGGCCGATATCGGCTCCATAATCAGCGGCATACATTCAGCAGCATTTTGCTTGCCGACCTAAGAAACAACCACGAATTTGTCATAAATCAGTTGAAAGATAACAGTGACACTTACGTCACGCTTGCTGGGAGATATCAGAATTAGGTTCTCCGGCTTTGCTATGCGAAACATGAAGGACTCCACTTTGAACTGCGATCCGCGGGTGATCACTGAAAAAAAGTCAACACCGAACACTCGAGCAAATTCTCTATTATAAGTAGAATGAATAAACTGAAGAAGGTTCATAGAGATAAAACATTACGCAGTTTTTGTAATAATTTCGGCTTCTTCTAACATCTGTAGGTTCAACTTTGCCCGGCGAGCGAAATAGCTGACAAGGAAGAATGTATGCATTGGCACAGTACTATGATACCAGTCGGTCAGAGTGTTTGTGCTGTAATGGGGAACCCTTTGTATGAAGTCGTGTCACTGAAATAATCGCAGTAATGAACATAAGCAAGAGGTGGCTGTACCTTTGTCTAAGCACCTGAAATATTGCATTCTCGAACGTGTAGCTCGTTAATTGCTTCTCAGAACGCATAATTCTCCACAAGTTTAGGACATGGCGTCCAGTGATCTTTAAGGATGTATTGTGTTTGCTTCCCCACAGGCCATCACCATGTCTGTTACAAGGAGGTGCGCGGGATATGAATTCAGTTATATCCAGTCCATAGCATGCACTACGAGCAGCAAAGTAGCCCCAAGAGCAGCATTCAATTTCCCAGCCGACAATGATGTCAGGGTCTAATTCCAACACGACATCTATCAACTTGTTAATAAGGTCAAGCTCATTGTTTACAACGTCTACTTTGACATCTCTAAGACGGCGCTGAGCGAATTGTGGAGCGCGAACGACAATAACGCCTGTTTGAAATATATCTGTGCCGGATATATGACAGGCATAAAATGCTGCCGCAATTCCATCCATTTCGGGATCCGGAACTTTTTCTCCTTCACTTGGAGCTATCGCAGTAACAATTGTGGTGATTATTAAACTTGGATTAAACAGTACCCTTGAATAACATAAATATGACCCACCAAATACCTCGACTGATAGGACAGACATATTTTCTTTCGTCCGAAGTGTGCTGTCCTCGAGCCTTGCATTGGCAGTAGTTCTGTCATAAGTGACGTTTTGCATGGGACCCTACGGAAAATGTGGTCAAGCTACTAGAATATATTTCTAGTTATGTCCCTTACGTACTTGTGAGGTCGTCTGTCTGGTGAGTGACGGAGATGCAGACAACCATTTTCGAACTTCCCTTGCTGCGGGAGGGTGGCTGGCGTATTCCCAGCCAGTAAATTTGAGCGTCTTGAGTGGTCTGTCTGTACCTGTAAAATAATCCAAACTGAGGTTCGATGAGTCCACATGTGGTTCTACGTTCCACTCTGTCAAGCTATTAACACCTCGCCCTTGCGCCTTGTATGTCAGACCCGCACATTCGTATGGACGTCCTGTAACATCATTGGCACGGGAGAAATATGGAACTGTGTATACCTTGCTCGGAATACCATGCTCTTCTAAAGATCCCAAAAGCGAAGAGACGGTAGGGGGAGGGTAGACATAATCGTAACAATTTAAATTAATTGCCTTGCAGGCGGTAATGGCACGACAGAGGTCTTCTGCTCTGGTTCTTTCGCAAGCTGCAGTCTTAGCTGAACTAAGCGAGAACATCCCATCTGTTTCGCAGAACGGCGTTGAAATCCGCGCTTTCTTACGAAACCTCCTTGAACCACTATCTATATAGTAGAGTATCAGTCAGTCAGTGTATCACCGGAGCACTAGTCTTGCCTGCCAATACCTGAGTCCGAACTAACAAGATCACAATTTAGCGACTTACACTTGATGGAAAGGCTGTGTAACTTACGCTGCATCACCATCAGAATCCAAGGGGTCGGCATTTAAATTAAAAGTTGTTTGTTTCTCTGTACTGTTTTATTTCTCAACAGCATATCGAACTGCGTTACGAGATCGAACTATACCTGACAGATGTACCACCACTGCTACCGTCCGGTGATTGTAAATCATTGGGTGCATACCTGTCTATTGAAATGAGGATGCTATATATAAAGTATATGAGGACGCACGACTTGGTAGGTGTTAGGGATTGAGCTTTCACTAGGCTGCGAAGGTTTGTTGGGGTTGTTGGAGGGCTGATTATCAAATAATATTAGCCCTCAGTAGTTATTAACAGCGACAATAATAAATGATCATATAAACCAACCTTTGTAGCTGGAATTGTGTTTGTAGACTGAGGTTGTGAGTTTTATGGCCGTGGATGTCGGTGAAGGGATCTTGTGAACTGGGCCGTCATGAGCATTACTCAGAACCATTAAAGATGTTTATTATACCTTTCACCACGTCTCTTAGGTGATTCACTTGCAACACCTTCAACAATAGGAGTTAAATCTTTGCTCGTTTGAAGTTCAGTATCTTCGTATTCAACATCCTTAGACTCTATTCCCTCAGCGTCCTCGTCCTCTTCATCGACGTAGTTATTTTGAATATCTCTATTGTCTTCTAGGCCAATCTCATCCAAGGCATCTAATTCCTGGCATGAAAGCATGCTGAGATCAACATCCAAATCGATTTTCTGCTCCCCTGGTAGGTTCTCCCACACATTGTCCTCGGAACAAAGAGTTGTCGCAAGGGTGTTTAGTTCTTCGCCTCGTTGACTTGGCATCGGCTTCCAGCATCTATACTGTTCCTCCCAGAGGGCTTCAATACTTTCAAATGCAGTCATTGTCCACCGTTCCCAACCAGTTGGATTATCAGGAGCACTCGGAATTTCTTTTTCTGTCTCTAATCGCCTTTGAATCTCTTCCCACCACCTAGCTTCCGCCACCCACTGAGTACTAGCCACTCTAGAAGACTTAGTAGGATCAACTGGAATCTCGGGAGAGGGGTCTAGGCCTCGAGCCTTACGACGAGCTCGCTCATCGTCCCAAAGTTCGCGAACGCTAATCACTAAGGGTTCTGGTGGCGAAGGAGTTGAGGGTATCTTGAGTTTGTGATGCAGCAAACGTTGTTTTAGACGATGCCTATTCAGTATCTGAGGGGCAATAATATCAACTTCCAGAGGTACTCTGGATGTTCGGAAATATGGGGAGGGCTCGAAAGATGTAGGGGTACTTGTAAGCATTGTCGATTTTCCGTGTTCAAATTCTTCATCACTCTGATTGGGGAGTCTTTGTAAAGCGTCTTCGACATTGATAAAACCACACCCGTATAATCCGAAGTCGCACATGAATTGCAAAATATAACTGAGGTGACTCTCGTAAACACAGAACCGAGTGCTCATGACAGTACCAGACTGCAAAATGACGGATATTCGGTTTATATGTCCTGGATTTGCTACTAAAATTTTCAAGAATGGGGAGTACGACGAATGAAAACCATAGAAATGTATGCCCTTGATGAGCAAGACTGCCCGAATGAATCGTGAGATAGAAGGATTCGTATCTCGCTTGAATGATGCGGCTATAGCGTGATTTAAGGAAGAGTTGAACTTGGATATGTAGCGCTTAACTGAGGGTTTAACTCTGTAAGTCGTGTACATAAGTTAACATTAGTAACCGTACCGTGCTGAGCCTCCAGTCTACCAGTATACTCAACAAAGAGATATGGGTACACCTGGTGAATGTGTGCACAAGTACTCTCCCCAGTGGATGAAATGCCAAATATCCGAATAGTGGGGACAAGGGCAAGCGAAGTATTGTCAAGTGGACCTGGAGGAATAAGAGCGTAATCAATGTTGTCAATCCGAACGCTTAATCGTGGCTGGGCCGCAGTGCTGTAAGATTGCGTAGCCATAATTCGCACTGAATGGCAGTATATGTGTGCTCGAGTTCGAAGAGTTCAGCGCCGGCGCTCAGCAGTGACACTAAGATGAGTAAGTAGATACTTAAACTGTAACCGTGCGGCGTGGTTACGCCGTGAACACGACTTTGATCGCTGAGCCTCAATTGTTTACATTTATTTCCCAACAGCGTTGACCAGGCCTTAAGTGCTGGTGAGCGCTTGAGCGTTTAACAATGAATATAAGACCATTTCAACCATTTGAACGGCTACATGTCAAAATGGAATACATGCAGTTTTCTAATTATTATGTATTTACATCTGAAGGAATTCGTCAGTATCTTTTGGCCGCATACTATATTTAGGCCATTTTTAAAACTTACCTTACCATCAAGAATGGTGGATAATACTTGCTGCCCGACCCATTTCTTTCCAGGTTCTAACTTAACAAAACCTCTCACGAAACCGGGCTCCACGCAAACATATTTCTCCCTATGGCATTTTTATTGGAATCTCGTCATTATGTTCCTTGTCACTTACCATCCACCTTCTTCCATATCAGCGATTTTTCGACCCTCTTCTTGAGGATTCCATACAACAACGTCTTTGAAGTGGACTGCTCTGAGACTGATCGCACCAGTGGGCCAGGTGATTTCGTATTTGCCAGGAGCATCTTCATATACAAAATCAGTGAAACTCTGTACACCCACGAAGGTGCGAGTCTCCGCCTTAGGGGTTGAACGGAGCTCGTCAGTTTTTTCAGTCTTGTCGTAGTACTTAATTCCTTTGAGAGAGCTGATTCTGACATCGTTCGACGGAGCACGGATGTAATTATGCAGAAGTGCCTGGAACTCGAGGTCATCCGTCCCAGATGTGTTTTCGACATGAAGATCAGTACTAAGTTGGTGCTCTGCCAAAGTTACGACGTATGCGAGGCGAAATGCTTTGGAGAAAACAGATGTTATTCTAGGGGTTGGCTCAAGGACTGCAAACACTTTATAAGTATGCATTTTAGCTGATGACGACCTGACCGCGATTCACCTAGTCTCACTGAAACACCGGCTTCGTTATCCATTACCACACTATCCAAGACCCAAACTTCGCTCCTAGCAAAGCCATGCTGGGATAGTTTGGAGTGATCAGGGTGTGTCGGGGCCCCGAAGCAAGGGAAGACCACCGGAATGCCTCCTCGCACGGGTTTGGATCCATCAATGGCCGCTTTCGATGACACGAAGAGCCTTTCCTCTGGACCTTTGTCGACATTACTAGAGCTTTTCCACGAAATCACGGTTGCACCGTAGAGTAGTATATCAGCACTTGCACCCTAACAGAGACACATGTATGGATTAGATGATGCCAAGTATCAGTGGTTGCTCACTGCTGTATGTTGCAGGGTCACTCTGTCTTTCTCTTGCAACACTGGCATCGTGTAGATATGATTGTGGGGGGAGGAATTTACTTGAAGCAAAGTCGTTTCTGACCAGTTTGTAATAGTAAATCTAATCGTCTCTCAATTGGTTATTTTGCTCAGCGATTACATATCACACTTAGTAACGACTATGACGTACGGACGGTGATACTCGGATCTAAAGTCTTCAAGTTCCAACTTACTTACCTCTAGTCCAGTCAAAGTTCAGTACGTCGGACGACACAGCACCATCGAAATCTGATATTGTCACTTGTGATTGAATACGAATATGAATGTTAACCGAATGTTTGATTGAAGGTTGACGTTGATGTTGAACGTTGAGATCTCATACATATTTTATCTTGATTTGAGCGTCAGACTGTCAAGCATTTGTCAAGTACATCACAGAGTAATAGGTTACCTCCACCTGTCTACTTGGGAGCCAGAGCCCCATGCTTAAATCCGTAACGCGTCTCACAGAGGTATCATTCAGTAGTATTTTGATGACTTTGGGTTTACGCAGGGGTACGCCACGTCATGGCACCCGAAATAGCCTCCTACCATTTTTAGTAAGTCTCCAAGGTACATAAGTACTTCAATAAGTCTGAAGTAAACAGACACGTAACGTAACTGGAAAGTGGGGTAAAGTCAGGCTCAGCCACGACTTGGTGGTGTCAGAAACTGTCGTATGGCAGGGGTAATCGGTCCCGGTCAACAAATGCAAGGGACCACAACGGGGTGAATACAAGGCTTCAGATAACTTGACAACGGGATTATACCCATGTCGTCGAGAACAAATAAATGGAGATAAAAGCCGAATCCAGATCACATGCGTCACAAGGTCCTTGCGTCGTCTAGCCTAGTCGTCCTCTTGGCTTGCACTCCTCAACGCATCCCCCATTTCATACCAGCCCCTAATCTCGTAGCATCTCCAAACCCAGTTGCACACTACTATCTTGAGCCTAACTACTATCTCCAGTAATTCGTATGGTTGAAACAAACCGGAAGTGATAATGCCATCACACCCCGATCTGTCCACAATGTTTCAATCAGGTTTCTCTGATTTTCCATCTTCTCTTTTTAAAATTTCCCAAGCCTCACCTATCCGGACGCCTTTCCTTCGGGAAATATAAAAAGCCTTTTGTGCTTCATGTTGTCGCCCAGTTCTTTTTCTTAACGTCACGTCCCCTCCCCCTTCTCCCCTACTCGACGCGGTCCACTCGTTGTCTGTCGCTCTTTAACCCACCCACTCCTTTATACATCCTATTGCCCCAACATGCGCTTTAGCACAACCGTTGTTATCCTCTCCGCCCTGCTACCCTTTGCGGCCGCAACTTATACCAAGGGTTCCTCCAACTCTTGCAACCAAAATGAATTTTGGTTTGTCCTGTCATGTCGCAATGTTGGAATTGGTTTTAAACGTATTATTTAGGTGGTCTGATAAGGAGTGCTGTCTGCCTAAAGGCGGCCCTCCTACCGCTCCTACCCCGCCGAAGGGAAGCGACTGCCCACCTACCAGTTACTACTGGGGTGAACAACAAGGCTGCTGCGTTCCTCGCAACGAACCTCCCTCAAATGCTCCTGAACCACAGTGCCGCTCAAACTGGTCCTGGCGTTCGGGCATGCGTAAATGTTTACCGGCCCCTTCGACGACGACCTATTCTACTCCATCCCAGACCCCTGACAACGGACATGGCAAAGGCGGTTATCGCAAGCGTGAATTTAAATCCCGGGCCGTCAGTCTTTGCCCGACTGGACTAGATGCTTGCCCAATCAAAGGCCTTACTACTGGCGACTATGAGTGTCTTGACACTGACAGTGAACTCGAATCGTGCGGTGGCTGCACTTCTCTAGAGAAAGGCCAGGACTGCACAACCATTCCTGGTGCTTGGAATGTCGGATGCGAAAGAGGTAGCTGCATTGGTACGTCTCGTTCGTTTTTTGTAATATAACTGACCATGCTTACTCTTATTTATTGTATAGTTTACTCCTGCGCAGGTGGTTTCGTGCTTAGTTTGGACGGCAAGTCTTGCATCGAGTTGTAAAAGCTTCGATGCGCAGTACTTTCCTGCTTCTCGCTCCAATCGTTTTTTTTATGTGTTACTTAGTTTCTGTTGTTTTTATTTAGCAAGGACAATGTCAACACCGCCGATTATTCGTCGATGAACAGTTTTTCTAAGATCTTACTACTTTTAACTTCAGCTTTGTGCCTTATCTGCCCTACATAGTTCACTTGTGATTACTTTATATCTAATTCTTTGACCTAAATTGCTAGTATCGGAAGCCTTTAGAGCGCGCCGAACGGAAGGAAGTGTCGTATATATGATGTCTTGATGAGGAATATGCAGCAGTTTGATTTTCATATGCACTGAAGCAACAGCAGTATCCCAATCTAGGACATCCAAGAAGGTATGTATTATACTATAAAAATGAATAAATTACAACAGCGCATACGGAAGGCAGCGTCCACGGTTATTCTTCTAATAACCACTCCGTTGCTATAGGTCCGATGAAGGGTAAATGAAACATAGATAACTGACTTTGAGAACCATCATAGAAAGATTTGCATCTTCATGAGCGGTCAGTCCGGCATCGCTAAATACCAATGTTCGCAAGAACTTACGCCATTGAAATCTGAGAGCAAATCAAGCAAAAGGTAAGCAAACTTTGAATCCACGATGGTGCATGCGTTATAGATGATAATATTCTTAACATCATCACGGGCGCAGTCAGAAGAGCAGACTGATAAGCTGGAAGGAAGCATGTTAAAAGAGTATAATTTAGAAACGTTGTGAACATCTCACAGTGAAAGCGGACATAATCATTCTCTGTCTCCAATATAAGCAGTAAAAGAGCTGAGGAATCTGTTAGAACTCATTCAAGTAGTGCTTTACCATAAGCTGACCAGAAATTGGTCCAAAAAGATAGGCCAACGCAGCCAATATATCAACCCTCATTCCATAACGAGTTGTCCATGGACTCTGCAGGGTTTCGATATGCTCAACTGTTTCTGTTCCTCCAGATAGCGATGTTCCAAATGAAGGAATACCACCAGACTGGTATGATACATTTGTGTCATAGCGAGAGGATATCCTAGAATTTGCACTTGGCTTGGTTGATGTATTCACCGGTTCATCGGGAGGGGGAGCCTGGCCGTGACAATAAGAGTCAATGAAAGTGACGATGGAGGAATAACGAAAGGCTTACATATGGAGCAAATGAAGCAAAATTCGAGGAGCTCATGAGAATACTGTGTGCATCTAAAGCAGGGAAAATAATGTGATGCAACGAAGTAAACGATAGTTGATCATCTTACTTGACTTCAGAACTTCGTATGCTAATATGACGCGTGTGTCACAGAATATTGCTAATGTAAGCAGGCACCATGGGAATCCCAACGCCATTTACCAGCATTTGCTTTGCTTCAACATTTCAACCTTGCTTTTTGTTTGAATATTGAGACTGGGAATAGCTGACTGTGTCGGCGCGAACCTTGCTTGTCACAAATAAAAAGAAAGGAGCCATGAAAATGTGAGATGTATAAAATAAAGGATGTACAGAATCAAAGTAGTGAATTATTAATATGCAGTGCAAGGGAGAAATAGTTTAGTTAGCAGTAAGTATGGTGATGTCTTCTCTAAAAGGGGTCTACCAACTGATCTAATTTATTGAATTTTAACACAGACGGAAATATTGTGTGGATGGAAAGCAAATGAGTACGAAAGACAATGTACAGAGGGGACTCGGAAGAGAGGTAGAGAGCCATTCAAGCTAGTATTGATTAAAAGTAAATTATTCATTAACTATTGTCATACAGCCCTGTAGTTACAGGGCAAAGATATGAATGCATAGAATACAGTGATGGCGGAGGTATGTGCAGCTCTGAGCTCGCACACACGGGCAAAAGGGCCAAAGCCCAAGGTATCTGGGCAAAGTGAGGGTCAAGATGGGACAGGTGTTGAGGCAGATAAATGGTTGAGAGTGGACATAGATGGTTGAGAGTGGTCAGATATCAAGGCAGATAACTGGTTGAGATAAAACTTTGAGAAGTAGCCAGTAGATGCAGCAGATGAATCATAAATTACGAAGTTGAACTGAGAAAAGCAGACTAAAACAAACCAGCGTGTGCACACATAGCCTATATAACACAACAGACGACCTAAATTGGCAGATACATGGGCCAGACCGATGATTATTGCAGTGGATGGGGATACAACTTGGGAAATGACTATGTAAGCAGAGTGACCTAGCATCCGGCACAGCTGGAAAGTATGTACACGCATGACACAAGCGAGACTGGAACCTCGAAGGACGTGAATGGAGGGAGGGAATAGCGTGAGCAAAGAGAGATGGTGCGAGTGAAGGGAAAGTATGTAGGCATGACTGGGACCTCGGAGGATGTGAACGGAGGGAAGGATAGTGTGAGTGAAGGGAAAGTATGAACAAGAGAAGAAGATACTCACCTTAAGGTCAGAAAGCCCGAACCCCAAGAAAGAGCACATGTGGTCCCGCGCACAAGACAACACCAGTCAAAGCCCGAGTAGAAATGAGTGACGGCTGGTTAAAGAGGAGATCCATACAAGCAAGGTAATATGAATATATATGAATACCTGATGCCTATTTCTTATGTAAGTAGCCCAAGCTGAATATAACAACGTGACATAGTTGCAACATTGAGTCTAAGCAATATCATTACGTAATACGGGAATGTCCGTTCTACTATGCAGTTTTGAACAGCCACATCTCCTCAGCCACTAGCGAAACAGAATTTATCGGCACCGGCCTCGACGACCTCAAGAATAAGGTATACTGGTCGTTATGCTGTTCGTCGTCCTTCGCATTACTAACTTGATCAATTACAGTATCGGACCAGGCGGCAAAAATGGTGAGTATACTTCGTATACGTTCTTCAAATCGATTCTGGTGGGGTGTAAGCGAGAATATGCATGGAAGTAGGACGGAGCGTTAAAACAGAGATTTGAGTGGCTTGAATGAGGGGGATAGGTGTGAATGGTTATGAACAAGTCTGCTAACCTACCTGTTATATAGGCCGACAACTCAGCCCCCATTACCTTGCGCACACGCAAATTCATTACCAATCGACTTCTCGCTCGTCGTCAATTCGTGGTCGATATTCTCCATCCTTCGCGCGCTAATGTCTCCAAGGCTGAGCTGTCGGAGAAGCTTGCTACTCTTTATAAGACGGATAAAGGTCGGGTTGTGACATTTGGTATTAAGACCCAATTCGGTGGTGGTCGAAGCACTGGCTTTGCTCTCATCTATGATGATGAGGCATCACAGAAAAAGTTCGAGCCTAGATATCGGTTGGTCCGGGTACGTTTCAATGTTCTATACAAATTTCACCATATTCATTTCCATTATCTAGTCTGGGCTTGCTTCTAAGGTTGAGAAGCCTTCTCGTAAACTTCGGAAAGAGCGCAAGAACCGCTCGAAGAAGGTACTAAAAGCTGGCTATTTATCCCTCAATTCTGCTCTAACATATTTTGTAGGTCCGTGGTACCAAAAAATCCAAGGCTGCCGAGCCCCAGAAGAAGGGAAAGTAATGGTCGGGAGACTCTTCGTCTATTTTTTTCGATTTTACTATGCCCCATCTGTATTTTTTCTCTATGAAGTTAATGCATATGCCGAGGTCAACATGTATGCTCATCCAATTAAAATTCCTTGAGATATAGACTGTAAGGTAGTGGCATCCTTCCAAGCGAAGGATAGCGATGTCAGCATATACATGCAACACGGGGTATCAAATACTAGCTACGTAACAAAAAAACATCTAAAAACCGCACTTCTTGTGTATGATATCAGGATCCTCTTGATATTCTTCAGCGGACACCCACATCTATATGATATTAGATGATATATAGCAGATTCCTATGCCGACGCACCTTCTTGAATGTATTTAAACCTGCCAAAATGGATCCTCCAATCCAGGTTGAGTATTTCCGTTCGGGAGGGGCATAAATTTTGATTTTTACATCTTTTAATGCAAGTTTCTTGACTTCATTAAGCAGCCGATCGCCAAAGCCTCAAAGGATTTTAGTATACAATCTACAAGTATAACAATTGGGCTTACCT
Organism: Cyathus striatus; assembly: GCA_025738555.1. Taxonomy (NCBI): domain Eukaryota; kingdom Fungi; phylum Basidiomycota; class Agaricomycetes; order Agaricales; family Nidulariaceae; genus Cyathus; species Cyathus striatus. The sequence continues at coordinate 684,590 of JAOVFP010000024.1, read as the reverse complement.
TTGCATAATGTACTACCGCCGCTGAGGACAATGTTGGAAAATAGGCTTTTCCGGAGGTCCAAATCCACCCGGGTAATAGAATCAACAACTACTTGGTGAACTCCCGCGTACTCCTGACCTATTATTTCAGGATTGAAGAGAATTTCTGGCGCCCTATAACGTTCAGGTCCCAACTGCGTCCAGGAAGGTAAGATCGATAAAATTCACGTCATATGAGAAATCGGATTAGCACCTGTACGACGTTTCCATCTGGCAATCGAAACTCTTCAGTACGACCCAATGTTTCTTTCTCTTCTTTTATGGGATTCATTGCGACATAGCAGCATTTCTCTTTAATAGTGCGCACAACTTCACGTTCTGCACTTGTATGTAAATGATGACCCGACTTCCTCAATAGGAGCTGTAGATGATCTGTAACGTCTCTAAAATCCTTTCTCAATAACATTAGATAATTGAGAGTCAGGCAGTGTTACCTTCCAGCAATATCTACGCGTCGTATCGCGTGTGGCATTGAAAAACCCTCAAATACAGGAACTGCATGTGTAACACCATCCCCTGAGTCTAGTACGATTCCAGTTGTACGTCCTGAAGAGTAGCTAGATGATGGGTTTGATTACCTGAAAAATAAAGCATAGCGAGGGTACGCACAGAGATAGCACCGCTTGCACTGACGTGAACAAAGCAGGTACGTTGAAGGTATCAAAGAAGATTTGTGCAGCAACATCCCTATTGCTTCGTGGATTTAAAGGAGCTTCAGTAAGTAGCACCGGATGCTGTTAGGACATGAGAAGTAGAGACACGGACAAATGGAATACGACACACCTCCTCACTCAGAGTACCGAGCTCCTCAGCATACACCCAACTCCATATTCGTTCCATGTCATCCCAATCCGTTACAATGCCGTGTTCCATTGGATACTTGATTTTGAGTAGTCCTCTGAATTCTTGGGCGCGTCGACCAATGAAGACATCGCCCTCGAGTGCACCTGCCATGACGCGAACGTGTTTAGGGCGGCCAACACTGAGAAAGAGAGAGGGGGGGGGAACGGGTCTGTTAATAGGGAGAGGGGAGAAACATATGTTTTATGAGACTAACAAAGAAGGGAAGAAGCATTTTGGATGATCTTGACCAGCAAATCCAGCTTTAATTGTTCCAGAGCCCTAAGCAGACACTGAGACGGAGAGGCGACGACAGGAATAAATGCGTACATTGTCTATGACAACTGGCTGGTTCGTTAGTACGTCGTCGTACTCTGCAGACATAGTCAGAGACGGAGAGGCGATGAAGAGGAATGAAGACGGGGAGAAAACGAAAGGGAGGATGGCAGCGACCAAATCCGGTAATAGTATACTACCAGTGTGACTATTTCACAACATCTACTTGACCGCTCCTGAACGTTCAACGTTGCAACGTTCAGCATTCAATATTCAAAATGTTGCTCACTCTGTCCTATCTGTCGCTTCCCTTGCTGCTTGCTTTGCTATCGATCCTCTCTGTCAGTGGCTGGTCCTTTAATCTGCTTCTCGTTGTTCTAAATCTCATCAGACTTCAGCCAATGCTAGTTTGAACAAGTGGGAAGCTACCAACTTCTGTAAATGTATGTCTCCCTTCCTTTACATTTACAACACTGCCTTTATCTTCTTAGGTATATGTTTCCAATCCAATTACTCTATACTACACTTGGATAATCCAGACAATCCCTCACAACCATGTCTGTCTTGTACTAAACAGTGGTGTCTCAACCAAAATTTACCTATATGCGCCGGCGCATCCCTCGGTGATACCAACCCAGATACTGCCACAGGGAAGGAAGGGGATGTGGAGGCGCGCTGTTTTCGTGCGTGTTTTGTTGTCTTCTGTCCGCGAAATGTAATTATGATATGACAGAGAGAGACTCGCCGAGGGACCAACTTATCGTCACTTTGTTTCTGCTGACAGTCGTTGGACTACTTCTCTGTGCTGGTGTCAGAATTCGAATACTGAAAGCAGGTCTGGGATCTGAGATGCCCTGGAACACTGGTAGGAACTGGTGGCAAGTATGAATGGTTCAAAATAGTAATTCGACTTCAACTGCTGACCCCAACTCACAGGCATGGATACCTCGCCGAGAACCTGCAGAACTTGGCATTTCACGTTTCGGCAGGAGCGCTGACCGTGATATGCTTATGGAAGAATATATCGCAGTCGAAAATACTTGTCGTTAAGTACAGTTGACTGCCTTTCGCGACCTAGTATATATTTTATATTGGAGGGCAAGTTGCTAGTACTTATTTAAGATATACTTAATGGAATGAACTTTTATTGGCATTGAATATTGAATAGTCATTGAATTGATATTGGCGCCATTGAACTGACTGCGGAATTAGAACTGTATGTATGATAACCGTGACTTATCTGAAGAGAATTCAGCTTGCCGACGTGTTGTTTCTGACGCTCATGGGTTCTCTTTGCTCAAAGTCTTCGGCGCACAGTGGAGGCCATACTGTATTAGGCTCCGCACAGAATAGCGGGGATTCCAGGCCAAATCCCGCTACCTCTCGTCCAGATCCTCGAGCAGCAGCCGCCGAGGCTGCTGAGAGAAGATTGAAGCAGGTAAGTAGCAGATGCTGGTCCTGGGCATTTGCTTCCTACCTTCATCTATGCGCTTTCTTTTAGGAACAGACGAGAGGAACAAACTCCACTAATCCCAACCAAGGTCGTCTTGCTGCTCAGGTCGCCAAACAGAGCGCTAGAGTTACTCCCGAATCGCGTCAAGAAGAGCGTCTAGTGGTATGTCTCCTTGGTTGACTGACTTAACTCGACATGTAACTCTATAATTTACCAGTGGGATTGAGTTTCTGCATATGTATATTACCATCATGCCTCCTTCGCATTCCAAGGATGAGGACCAATATACCACTCTATTGTCCCGCACAAACGGTCTTCCGCCGAGTTCCATTTTTCCGGACCCGCAGTTGTCAGTTTTTTTTGTGAAAAACTAACACGTTGATTTTCTGCCTAATACACCAGACAACGACTAGCTGTGTATTCGGTAACCGATCCGACGAGAACCCATGCATTCAACGGAGAACGCTCACTGAACAGAATGTGTGCGCCACATCCAACGAAATAGTCTTTTAATGATTTTATTTCCTTAGACGCAATATATCTATTATGCTTTATAAGTCTCTAACTTCCCGTTGCTAAAAGGCAAGTAGCTCCCTGAGGTACTTAGCACATGTGTATTCAAAATTGTAGAGATTAAGTCAGGCAGGCAAGTCTTGGTTTTTGGGAAGTTCGTCGCAGGTAAGTAACTTATAAAGGTTAAATCAAGTAATACTAACTTGACGGTTGCCAACAAAGGTCCCCGTGCCCGCCAGTTGCCCGCAGTCCCTAACACGAGTTTACGAAATTTAAACAAAGTTCGCACATGCCCCTTTGGCGTTGGCAAGCAGGCCCCAGGGTCATTTCCCTCAGAACGAACTTCTTTGTTTCATCTAGGCGAGGAAAATTTTATTCATATTTGCGCATTTCCTCAACATTTCCTTGTTCTTGCTTGCATACTTGTCATACAGCGGGCCACGGCGCTTAAACCGGAATCACTACTAATATGTTCTTTTGCTTTGGGTATGTACAAGTACAGCTTGACTGGTGAGTTATTTACAATATACTGTATTAAATGCTTGGTAGCAAATGACTATTGTACAGCTAAATACAAATTTGAAAATACAAGTATAAGACAGACGTAGCATCATTAAATTCATTGTCTATATGTTCTTCCAAAAAAGATGTTGAGACTGCGTCCCTATACTTAAATACAAGCTTCCCTCGGTCTAAATGTCGTTACGACGTTAGTTAAGCAATCACAATTATGTTTCTTCCAATTCAAGATCATCTTCTTGAAGGCGCGGCCGCTTCGAACCTGCTACTACACCTGTCCCTATCCCCCTTGATTCAAGGACGTCCATGGCCACTTTAGCTGCTCCTTCTGATGATCGTTTTGATCGTGCACGGGTACGTCTAAGTGCCCCGAAAGCATGTGCTTTGATAACAGCGACAGTACAAGAAATAGCCGGTGCACTAGGTGATGGCGAGCGTGATGAATGGGAAGGAACCGCGTCTTTTCGTGCTCCTATACGGGAATATAATTCGTTGCCTCCATCACCGTCACTGCTCCCGCGTTCATGCTGAGATCCATTATCGCTGCCAGAAATGGGAACAGCGGACGGTTGAGAACCGTCATGACCTTGTTCAGCTCTCTGTATACCAATACGATAACGCGTGGCGTCAGCGGAAGGAGTCACAGATACATCAGCTGTTCCTCCGTGAAGGGTCATGTCGGTGCTGTGCTGGAGAGAATGTCGTCGATAGTCAAAGTCAGTGCGGTCTTGACCAATGGGAGCAGAATTTTCACCAAAGGTGAAAGGAAATGACGTCAGAGATGTCGAAGATGAAGATCCATGATTGGAATTAGTTGGCGACATAGACCGACTGTGAGGAAGGCTACTAGGGAAGACATAAGGTGCAGAATCCAGTGTTGCCACTCCAAGTTTTGCATCATCTGCCGAAAATCGTGCAACATATGGCATCTCAGACGATGTCAACGTTGGGGACTCCACATATCCAGGAGAATGTGAGGACTGGTTACTCGCCATCGTTGCAGAATCACCGCTAGACGATGCTGTCTGAGTTAGTGGTTGTGCCTGCCATCGTGAATCTCGAGTTGAGGAATGTACACCATATGGATAGGCGTTGAACTTTGTCAGCCGCTGGTTGATTGAATGAGAAGGCAAGTCGCCAGGGACATTGGTATCTGGAGAAGAATAAGGTAATGAGGGTGAATGACTGGGATAGGTAACAGATGCAGAATTATACGGGACTTGACAAGCAGGGGAGTCCTCCCCACTTCGGTAAGTAAGATTATCATTTGAAAACTGGGATAGAGGACTAGGTCCTCCATGACCGGCGGAGCCAGGAAGCTGGGACACCGAGAAGTTTTGGGGAAAGGATGGCAGATCGTCAGACTCCAGACCTTGGCCAGTCTTTCTTGCTTGCCAGAGAGCTTTCCAGACTTTTTCACGTTCTCGATATTCATGTCGCAGACGAGCGTTCTCCTGCCGTAATTCCTGGGACTCGTTCCTGGCCTCACGACAAGAGTCCTGCAGCTGGAGAACGACGGACTCGAGGCTTGTCACTGAGAGAAAGTAATTGGGCTTAACAAAAGAGAAAGGCAAAGCTTGTGACGAACCTGTTTCCTCGAGCGTTGCAATGTAATTTGCACGCCGGGCTCTGAAAGCAGCCTGTGCATCTGCATTCTTCTTCTTCCTAAGCGCGACGTCGGACATACGCGTCGAAGGATCGTCAGCGGGCGGGTGCTTTGGGTGTGTGCTGGGATTGGATGGAGAGGATGAAGGGGATTTTGGCATTGATAACGGGACGTGTTGAGTGCGGATGGAACACTCTCGACGGAGAGCTGATTTAAAATGCCATGGAAAAAAGAACTCGAATCAGGTCGGACACGAGGAAAGGGTCCGCGGCCCTTAAACTTGCGCTGGTAGCCGATGTGGACCCAATTTAAGTTTGGTTTGACGGGGGTGCGGCGGTCACACTGACGGCAGACTTTCTCGAAGATTAGCTTGGGCCTGAAAGGAAACCAACGCCTTTTCCTATGCAACTTATCTCCATTCAACTCCCCACGGACATCCAATATTCATCCAAATATGCCTACTTATATTCTCCCCAATATCAATCCTATTCCGCTGCTACCGCAGTAACCACAACAATATTCTTCTTCCCGCCACATCTCCCTCTCGGTCAACTCCGGTTAATACTCCTTCGCCTCAGGATGACAACCGCAAGTGCATTCCAACTCAATCAAATCATTTTCGTCCAAGATTCTGTCGATGCCTCGCGGCGTTCACGGTTCGTATTCTCACCGCAATGTCCGCTACACCCCACTCCATATTCAGCTAGAAGACATGCTCTCATGTCCGGCTCCCATTTCTCTGCTCTCCCGACACTCGCCCCTGTGCACGCAAGTCTGTTTCAGCAGAGCATCATGCCTTCACACGAGGCCCCATACTGGTTCATTGGCTGTCCTCATCCATGACTACGTCCTCCCCGTCTTCTTCTAAATCAAAAATCTCCACAGTTGTGCCGCCATTGTCAAGAACGCATGCGACTCTACGTCCGAGTTTCCCATTCACTGCTAGATATACGGGACCATCTCTACAGCCGCGCAATGCGCGTCGTCGCTTAATCGGAAGTCGCGCCGAGCAGAGCTGCCGTGAAAGCGGTTCAAATTGAGCTCATTATCGGCAACAAAGCGATGATATTGAATCCCCTACCTTTCCTTCTTTCCAATGCTTCAACGCCTCCTGCATCAAATCTTCGCGGACATGCACATTTTCATATATATCGCTCAATATCGTGTGATATTCCAAATCATTGGAGTAATCAAGAATTGCTATGTATGTTGTCGCATCTGTGGTATTAGTAACTCAGGACATGTCAGAAGAAACATACTGGAAGACCTATGCCTCACAGTCATTACCACGAAGCCGGTAAATAATTACGACACATTCATCGTCGAGAAATTCGGCTTCTAAGAGCTCAAGATCGTGTACAGTTTCTTCTTGCTCTTCTTCCGGGAGATAGCATTCGAGAAGCGCGATGCTAACGGCGAATGGACTTCCCGAAGCTTCGGTTGTATAGCTTAATTTTGCAACGCCGACTATTCGATGAGGAATAGTTAAGAGACGAGGACAATTACCAGCAGTCTAAAACTCACGTAGATTTCCGCTTTCTTCCGTGGGGATGTATACCAGGAACTGTCTAACTTCTCCTCTCTAGGACTTTCAGTCTCATATTGCTTAGAGTTTATCGGGCTCTCACCTCGTTGATGATCGTTCGTTCTCGGATAAGTAAACAGATTTCCGACTGAGATGAATACCCCATAACTTGCATCTGGCCTGAAGAATCATGCAATGGCGAGGCTGTAGCTGAACGGCAGGCAGCACCCGCTGCGCGGATAAACACTTGCTGACATCTTATTGCCAATTCTTGAACTAATGCATCGAGGTTCCTATCGAGATGGCTGAGATCCTTGGGCGTGATATTCTTACAGGAGTCCGATCAGAAATGCGTCAAGGGTCCTAATGAAAAGGAAGAAAAGAGTACCGTTTGTACCGTCTGCGAAGCTGTCGTAGCGGGATCATTCAACATGCTGTGTGCTTGATCAATAACAGATGCAAGCTTGAGTGCATCTTCACCAGGAATACCCAAATCACAACTGCGAAATTGTGGTACAGGTCCCATGAACCATTTATCAATCGAGCTAACAACCAGGCCGGACATAAAGTAGTTGTTGACTTCTAAGATATCGTAGCGCGGTGTGGCGTTGTCATTTGCAGCATTTACCACGCTGCTTTCTAAGAATGAAAAAAAATTAGAAAGGGTGTGGTCGAAATATTCGATGGGGATAAAATACCAAACCGCAACCAGGATATAAATTCTCTAAAGCGAGACAGCTCGCGGCGAGCAACAGAAGCTAGCCAACTCGCAATAATGATAGCCTTACTTGTAAAATCAAGGCAAGTGTCGAGCTCATGACGAGAAAGCTCAAATTCGCGATACTGCTGTGGTCTTCTACAGTCAGATGTGTGACCAGGTACCCTGCACCAATAGAACTTACAGTAATGCCCACCCCCGAAGCTCCTCCAGAACAAGATGTAATCTTTGACATGCTGGTGAAACGCGCTTTTCTGAATAATCCCGAAGCTTTGTCAGGGCTTCAGTCATAGTTGATTCCCATTTTTGGATTCCCTGCGTTTAAAAATAGATAAGCAGTTAGAGTTAGAAAGGAGTGTCTTTAAGCTGAAATCACTCTTTCACTCATAAGTTCGCCACTTCCAAGAAAATCAACTAGTGATTCTGATGCTCTTCCGGTAAGCAACAAGCAGGTTAGATCAAGTATAGGACTCGGTTCCTCCTCTAAGCAATGAGTTAACTGTTGGTTAGCTGTAAAACATAACTAATGAGACATACGCCCAAACTGCTCCATCTGTTTCGTTTCTAACGCACGGATCCATTTAGGGCCTAATTCCCGTGCACCTCCATTTGTTTCCGAACCAAACCATGCCGCCCGCATCTCTTTAACGACACGCATCGTATACCAGACAAGCTCCCGTGCCACTGAAGAAAGCAATGCTAAATCCCGTGCCTTCCGATCGCCAACCAATGGCATTTTAATGGCTACTGGCCAAAAATTTGTCGCATTGTATTCACCTACAGTACTGTAGAGGTGTACCAGGAATTCCGGTTGTCCAGGATGTTTAATTGCGGACGTAAGTGACGACTGCGAGCCTAAGGAAACAATACCAAGAGGGAAGCATCCATCGAGGAAGTAATATATATGACCAAGATTGTCACTGACTAGCAAAATGCTATTTGAGTTGGAGGTTTCAACTTCGTTCTTGGATCCTCCACCACTAGTAGAAGATTTGTGGCTAGAGGAACCTATGGAGGCTACGGTGGAGTCGACCATAAGCGTAGGCCATTCGCCGATGACTTCGGGAGGGAGAGACTTTTGAGTAGAACGCACATTGGAGCCCTGAAATGCAAAGAGATCTGTAGCGCTGTGCGTTATACATCAGATTCATGCATATATTACCTGGAGTATCCTAAACAAACGTTGTCTTTTCTGAATCCTCTCGTAGGCCATCTAAAAACGGAAGGTATTTCAATGTGGGGAGTGCAGTGCCAGTCTCGAAGTGGTTGGTATCAGAGTGGAGAACAAGTAAAATAAGTTGCCACACACACAATCATTTCACCGCGCCGAAATATATCAGGAATTGAAGTGGATCCAGTAATCTTTGTTTCATCGGAAAACCACCATACTCCCTTCATAGCGCACACATCATTCTTGGTTGTGGGAACAGTATTAAGGGGTAAAACCATCTGACGATGCCCGTCCTGGATAGAAAGGAATGACAACATTGGTGGTTCATGAACCAATGCAATAGTTTGATCTGTTGAGAACGCGTCTTTTTTACTGTAAAAAAAAATCTGGAAAATCAAATGACTTACTGTCTGGACTCCACGCCAGTCCTGCGACGTAGGAGTTGTTGTCTTCGTCTCCTAAATCGATCTCCCATATTCTAGCACCAGACGTTGAATTCCATAAGCTGATTCTGTCAACTCCGCCAAGTCGAGATAGTATAACAAAAAGGTCTTTGTCCGGACAGCAAGAAGATGGCAGTAATCGCCCGGGAGACGACAGATGCACAAGTTGAAGGGGCGTGAACGCCGTGGAGCCCATTTCAAGTCTAACCAAAGAGGGCACAGAAAACAGTCAAACTTAATTTAACAAAAGATAGTAGAAGAAAGCCGTTAGTGGGCAAGTTTCTAAAACAAGATATGTAGAGGAAGTACAACTGAACCAGGCCACAGACGCGTCTTCGATATTTTGTTCTATTTGGCTAAGGCTTTTAAATTTATTGAAGCCTGCGAAGGTGTTTGGATGAGATAGTCACGTGAAACTATTTTCGCACTTTAACTTATCGTTTGAACTTTGAGCGACGCTGTTTCGTTCTCTTCCCCTTTCCTAACAAATCCTGTCTATTGTTTGTTGCCCCTAACTAAAATGGGTGACTATGTTATGACTTTAGATTCGGATACTGAGGAAGTCCAGGAAATCCCAGCCTTCGATCAAAAGCCCTGCAAGAAAGACACAGACGACATACGACTGGATCCCGAATTTGTTTTTGACATATCCGGTGATCCATATGCGCAATACGCTACAACCGACATTCAACTAGATGATTTAGTGAAGACAGGCAGCAAATCAGTTCGCTTCTTCAACCAAACTATTAACGTTCATACTAACTGTTTCCTAGATTCCTATTTCTGTTGACGACATCATTGCGCGGAGACGGTTAGGCCTTAAACGAAAACTTGACGACACGGATGTTGAGGATGGTACCGACGAAGCTGAAAATAAGCACTCAAGTGGTGATGAGAGCGAATTTGCTGGAGTCAAAGAGTCGGACGATGAAGAGGATCCGCTTGGCTCCTCGAGTGAGGAAGAAGATTCGGAAGGCGGCGAAGAAACAAACCTTGATAACTTTACAGACAATGATGACTCCTCGGATATGTCTGATACTGAAACTCAGGCGGATAAGGACCGAAAAGCTGCTTTCTTTGATGATAGCGGCATCATTGAAACGCACGATTCTTTCCTTACGATGAATCTTTCGCGTCCTGTTTTAAAGGCGCTCACAAACCTTGGATTTCAACAACCTACACCGATTCAAGCCGCAACGATTCCTGCTGCGCTTATGGGCAAAGATATCGTCGGAAACGCTGTCACTGGTTCAGGAAAGACGGCAGCATTCACAATTCCTATGATTGAGCGGTTACTATATCGAGAAAAGGGTAAAAAAGCTGCAGCTACCAGATGCGTTGTTTTAGTTCCAACCAGAGAATTAGCTGTCCAATGTTTTGATGTTGGTTCGAAGCTTTCTGCGCATACAGATATTCGGTTTTGCCTTGTAGTTGGTAAGACCTTCGCTATTCCACAATGCGTAACACACTAATAGGCTTGTTCAGGTGGTCTCTCTCTGAAAACTCAGGAATCTGCTCTCAGAACGCGGCCGGATGTTGTTATTGCCACTCCAGGAAGATTAATTGATCATATACGCAACTCCCCTACATTTACACTTGATGCTCTCGATATTTTGGTATTAGACGAGGCAGATCGAATGCTTTCCGATGGATTCGCTGACGAACTTCAAGAGATTATCAACTCTTGTCCAACTTCCCGCCAGACTATGCTTTTCTCTGCGACGATGACTGACTCTGTAGATGAACTAGTCAAAATGTCACTCGATAAACCTGTACGGCTCTTTGTCGATCCCAAGCGGACTACGGCACGTAGCCTGATTCAAGAGTTTGTACGGGTCCGAGCTGGAAAGGAGTCAGAGCGCCCCGCTTTGTTAGTTTCGTTGTGCAAGAGGACATTTAGAAATAAAGTTATCGTGTTCTTCCGAAGCAAAAAACTTGCTCACCAAATGCGAATCGTTTTCAGCCTGTTAGACATGAAGTGTGAAGAACTCCATGGTGACTTGACACAGGAGCAGGTGTGCCAGAGTTTTGAACTTGGAGTATCACGTGACTTATATAGCATTTTCGTTAGCGTCTTAGGTCTCTACAACATTTCAGAGATGGTGTCGTCGATTTCTTAATGGCGACAGATTTGGCATCTCGCGGATTAGATATCAAAGGCGTTGAGACAGTCATCAACTATGATATGCCTAATCAACTGGCTCAGTATCTTCACCGCGTAGGCAGAACAGCCCGAGCCGGCAATAAAGGACGGTAAGTAATTCCGGTGAGTATTGAGAAGGTATCTAACAATTAAATTGAAGATCTGTTACTCTAATTGGCGAAGCCGACCGAAAACTGTTGAAAGCGGCTATTAAACATGGCGCAGGTGAAGACCAGATTCGACACCGCATCGTTCCCACCGAGATTGTTCAGAAATGGTCGGAAAAGCTCGATGGCATGAATGATGAAATATCGGACATATTGAAAGAAGAAAAAGAAGAGAAGCAGGTATGGCTGATTAGTTGTTAAAGTACACATATTCTAATATGCTTATAGCTGCGACAAGCCGAAATGGAGCTTAAAAAGGGTCAAAATATAATTGAGCATCAGGAGGAAATTTATTCGAGACCTGCTAGGACATGGTTCCAAACATCGAAAGAAAAACTCAAAACTGAAGGTATATATATAACTGTAAATCCTACTATGAACAACAACTAAAATGTTTTTAGCAATTAGCAAGCAGCAACACGAGTCTGGTAATTCTACCACCGTAAAGCTTAAACGAAAACAGAGTGACGAAAGCAAGGTAAACGAGAATCACTTTAAACGCATTGATCTACTTACTAATCATTTCCACTTAGCCAAAACGCGATAAATTTGCAGGGCTCTCGCGACGTGTAAAACGGCGAAAGTTGGCTATGGAAGAAGATAAAGAAATGGGAGCTGATAAATCTATTAATGCAGCCATCCGTTCCGCTAAAAAGACGTCTCGACCGACGAAAATTGGACTCCCAGAACCACGTCCCTCGTCGTTAAAACGTGCTCAAAAAGCGAAAAGCAAGAAGTCGACGCGAAAAGTAACATTTGAAACTGATCTGGGTCAAAGAGGAGGCAGTCGGGAAGGTATCAGAGCGAAGAAAGGGGATTCGGTTGCGATGGGCAAGAAAGGGAAACGCAAAGGAAAATAAGGGCGTATTCAGTTTTTCACAGTTCATATATAGAGCGTGATTGTTTGACTTGGTAATAGCACTAAAAAGTATAAGATTACACGATTCAGCAACTTGAACATTCCAACAAACATAAAATAACACGGTGCAAGTACAACAACAGACCCTAGTCCATATGATATCATCGGGGTTACGTATAACATGGGTATCCAAGTATAAAATGGGCATAAACGATAGAAATCCAGATATCCATGAGATGTCAGTGGTACAGTTGAGCACAAGTGCATCACCAGAAGAAGAGCCTCCGAATAGACGCAAGATCTTTCGGTTGGTTAGACGGGGATACCGACGAACGATAATCGACATCATCTTCATCATGCATCATCCGAGATTTTTGCATCTATGGAGAAAATCGGGATTCATCCAAGAAGTAAAAGACATTTATCTTACCTCTACATTCATCACTGAGCGAGCAAGAAGCTCACGAATAACTTTCCTTTCGGGGAAATTATAGTCATTCGTATTTTGACACTGGGCTTGAAATTGGGTCGTAGTACCAATAAACCTTCCCATCATGTTAAATTTCCCCCAGTGGATTTTGGAGGGATCAGTGGGATTAAAATCTTCGTTGCCTTCATGTGCACGGATCAAATCAGACATATGAACTTCCCTAATTCCAAGTAAGTACCTTTACAGCAGATAAAAGAATTTACTGGCGGCTTACATTGCAGGTATACAAGCCCCTTTAGTATTCCGCAGTGCCAGTCGATATGCACGATGCGCCCGAATTTGCTGCAATAACACATCCCACGATTGGAAATTCTTCAAATGTTCTGGAGATTTATTCTTAAATACTTCCATGGTTTCATCTCCAGGGAATGTAGCATTGTTAATACCAGCTACAAATGCTCTGAGCGCCGAATAATTATTATGTGCTCTCAGTCGCTGAGCAATTTCCACGAGTTTCTCGATCTGACGAGCGCGTTTTGAGGGTTTATCATGACACAGAATCAAAGAGACAACCCTGAACAAAATTAACAATATCCAAATGAACGGAACAGGAGAAGTGCATACCAATCTGCGAGATGGTTTGACACAGCATTGAAGGCAGTAATGGGTTCATTTTCACCCTTTTTGCCGGATACAAAGGTGTAATAGAGCCAATGTCTCGGCTAAACGAAGTATTTCAACTCCCGAGAAGTTCGCAAATCGACAGCGACGAACCTTGATATCCAAGAACAGCCTTAACTCTAAACTCGTTATCTCCTGAGCAACCTCTTCGGGGTCCAAAGTCATCACCTCCTGAGAGAGTTTGAGTAAGTCTCTGATGAGTTGCTTCGGAGACGGATCCACATCCTCGACCTGAGACCCATTCATAGTCGTGGATGATATGGCGAGAGACCTAGGCAGCGGCAGACTAGCTTTACGTTCCCGCAACGGAAGTGGATGCGAGCGATTGTCTAATGCCGATTGTTCACCGGATATATCTTTCGAACGTACAACATGTTTGTCCATTTCATGTGCTTCGTCTTCATCCTCTTCGAGGAAACTAGAGTCATCACTTTCATCAGCAGAAACGTCTGCCTTCATGGCCCAAGTGGAGTCACGGTCTTGCAAGTTGGGAACCATTTCAAGGAATGGAAGGAACTCAGATCCGTAATGAAGTAGATGGGTCTTTGAAATAATGGATTTTACGAGAGCAGTCAACGCTCCTTGTGTTCCTTTCACGGCAAAGTCGTCAGGATAAGACTCAATCCAAGTTTGCAACAAATGGCATATTCTACAGTTAAGGTGTCAGCTAAATCTTCATCGACCATACGAAGGAATGCATACCGCATCTGAGCGAAACAAGCAAACATCGGATCGCCGGACGGATTATCGAGCTGACGCATTCGTTTTTGCATTGCCAGGAGAACGCTCCGAGGAGTTGTAAACCTTCGGTATGTGAGGAGGAAGTGCGTTATAAAGGTAGGATCTGGAATTTGCTCGTGAATCACGGTCGGATGCCATGCAGGACGGATGGCTACATACCGTCTCCGCTCACAGCGAGGAATAGAAGCTTGTCGAGAAGTTCGTCAAGGGTTGCCCATTGAGCAGGTCGACTAATCAAGATAATTCAGCATTGAAAGAAAATGGAATGCACCCCTCCCCACAAGTGGAACTCACGATTCTCTTTCCTTGGGGGCCTCTTTAGGCTCTGGAATGCTGGGCATTCCATGGGCGCGTGCTTCTACAGCAACCAGAGGCTTCTCCAATGATTCCACACTTGATCTGAGCTGCTCATTTTCTAATATCCCATTTTTCTCGTATGTAGCGACAGGAGTATTCGATCTTTCGGTTTCGTCCAAAAGATTGCTCATGGAACGTACACGAGGTGTATTAGGTACAGTTGGTGCCACAAGAGGAGGAGTGGGACTAGGAATAGATGGCTGGATGGATGGGCGGAGAGCAGACGATTGGGAGGGAGTTATCCGGTTAGCAGACACAACCGGCGACGGGACTGTGGGTGTGGAAGTGCGGGAGCTTTCCCAGGGCGGAGCTTGTGCAATGACATCCGGAGACGCGGGGTTTTTATAATCCATATCCGAGCCAGCTATCTTGTCGGCTCCTGTTATAGGTGGTTAGTGAGGTTATCATATTCGAAGGAAATGCCATGACGGCTTACGCCTTTCGCGAAGTATGGCTTTGAGGAGAAAGTCAAATGACTGCCGCATCTTGTTCTTGCCACCATCCAAAGCGCTTGTCACTTCTACCAAGCCGACATCGTAAGGCTGAAGAATTTCCAAGGCTTTCTCTGGCTCTAGCTGCCTTTCAAGATCAACTTTGCAAGCCAAAACAATGATGGGTAATTTGAGAGCACTTGAGCTTTCTACAGGAAGCTCAGTTATATGAGGTTGAATAGGGCGTGCAAAGGAAAAAAATCTCACGAAGGAGACCCTCCACTGGCTGGAATGATGCTGGATTGGATGAATCATAGCAAATCAAAATGCCATCCAATGGCGGTTGGTCCTCTGGCCAAGGAAGGTCGTAGGGAATAGTAGGCTCTGTCGACTGTGGGATGTCTACCTCAACAATGTGCAGAGGAAATGCATGGGTTCCTTCATTAAAGTGGACGCTACGACGTGTATCTAGGAATATACGTTGGTCAGGAGCAGAGGAAGCGCACGATGAAATTGCTAAACTTACAACACGGGAGTGGGCGTTTGGACGTTCTAGGCGCAAAGAAGGTAGTTGGCGGTGATAATCGATAACCCGCCAAGCCTTTCTTTATTACAGAAGACTTGCCACAACCAGCGGTACCAACGACGGCCAAAGTGACTGCACCTTTTGCATCGGACCACACAGCAGCATGGGTGGCCGTACGCCTGGCGGCAACAGAGGTAGCATAAATACCCAAACTACCGCTGCGGGTGCGACCGGGATTAGATGAAGTGAAACTAGTTGCGGTCTTGCGAGGCGGCAAGGATTGAAGGGAAGAAGAAGCGATAAGAGGATGAGGGAGCTCTTCCAAAATGCTGGTGCTGGCAGTACCAGTGGAGGCAGTCTTGTTACTACTTATGCTGGACGCAGTGCTTAGGGTAGGGGCGCGGGAAGGCAGAGCGAGTTCGCCAGCACGAATCTGCCTTTGAGGATCTTGACCTTTGAGAGATGCGCGACGAAAGCGGGCGTTGGAGGGATTGAAAGGGTCGTAGCGATCGACATCAGAATCGACAAGAGCGGGTGAGTCGTAGCGGTCGTGAACAGAGCCAATGCTGGTGCCTCGGTTGCGAGCAGAGGGGCGGTGATCCCGCTCTCGTTTATGAATGTACGGAGGAAGATGCTTGGAAGGGTCTGCAGCAGAAACGGTGGGGGAACGAGAGGAACGAGTGGGTTGCTCGCGGGCATAATGGACAAAGGAGTCTACAGAGATGGATTTGCGGAGATTTGAAGGAGGGACGAGGGCGTCAGGAGAGAGGGCAGGGACGTTGTCAGCGGCAGGAGGGGAGGTGAGGGCGGTGGAAAAAGAGTCGGCAAAGGAGGGGGCAGGGGACTGGATGAAGGGGACGGAGAGAGTGGGAGAGTCGGGGCGGGCAGGAAGCTGGAGAGGCGGGAGAGGCGAGAAAGGCGGGAGGGAGGGGAGAGAGGGAGGCTGGTGGGAAGAGGCCATGGGAGAGTGAGGAATGGGAGACGCAGCTCAGACTGCAGCAGATCCATCCTCACGCAGGGCCTGGCCATCATTATA
Organism: Cyathus striatus; assembly: GCA_025738555.1. Taxonomy (NCBI): domain Eukaryota; kingdom Fungi; phylum Basidiomycota; class Agaricomycetes; order Agaricales; family Nidulariaceae; genus Cyathus; species Cyathus striatus. The sequence continues at coordinate 668,116 of JAOVFP010000024.1, read as the reverse complement.
AGTATTTCATCTAAATACACATCAAAATAATTATCTTTATCTCATACCACCACCATACCATGGCTCCTCCCACCGTTCTCCTTACCGTACGTCTTTCTCTCTCTCTCCTCACCCTCTCACCCCTCTCACCCCCTTCCAGAACGACGACGGCCCACCACACTCTATCGAGTCTCCCTACGTCCTCGGTCTCTATCGCCATCTTGTTGACCTCGGTACGATGCCCCCCATCATCCGTCCTCCCACTCTCCCACTTCCAATAACCAGGCTGGAACGTCAAGGTCGTTCTTCCCAGCGCACAGAAGTCCTGGATCGGTCAGCTACCGTTCCCCTTCTCGTCCGTCCACACTCATCGCCCGCCTCACAGGGAAGGCCTATCACATTAAAGAAGTAACCAAAGGCTCTTACTTTTACCCGAGGCACGATGGCCAGGGCGAGACATCCAGCAGGTCCAGGCCTCTCAAACCTGGTGAACTAGTTCGTGATGCTTAAGTGCTCCTTCAAGCTGAGGTACTATGTATTCACCTCGGGAGCATTTTTTTCAGGCTGAATGGATTCTTCTCGATGGCGTACGTCATTCTTCCTTGAGTGACATCTTGCCTGCCTACGTTAAATCTATAGACACCCGCAACATGCACCAACGTTGCACTACATAACCTCTATCATGGTCAGATTGATCTCGTGGTGAGACTGCACACAGCAACACCACTTTATTCATCATTTGACTTGCTTCAGATTTCCGGTCCCAATCTCGGACGTAATACTTCTTGTATGACACTTCTTCATCTGCTCCTTCTCGTTCTTATCGTAAACTAGCTGCCTTTGCGCTGTCCTCTGGTACCATCGGTGCTGCCCTCTCTGGTTCTCTCTCCAAAGTTCGCTCTATAGCTATCTCATACGGTACCATGGTTCATCCTACACCAACTGAATACTTTGATCCAGCACACATTCTTGGGACAAGAGTCATTAAGCACCTCTGGGATAACTGGGGCGCAGACGACACCGGTCTGAGAGAAGGGGAGGTAGATCTATACAGTGTTAACATTCCCCTTATCGACCAAATTCTCTCCGAAGAAGGATTGACAATTTGCTGGACCCACATGTGGCGCAATTCGTATGGACGATTATTCAAGAATATATCCGATACTTCTCTCCCCGAATCTCAACGAGCTATTAATTCAGCTGGCCCCGATGCTGTGGAACAGAAACCGACGAATCTGGCTTTACTTCCGGACAATGGTGCTGGTGACCTTCTCTTCAAATGGGCTCCTGAGATGAAAGGTCTTATCACGCCGTCCTCTTCATCTCTGCCCGAAGGTTCCGATGGCTGGGCTATTCACAGAGGATACGTCAGTGTCACCCCGCTGAGAGCGAGCTTCGGCGAGCCCACCTCCCAAGCAGTTGATGCTGAGAATAGACTCTGGAAACTTAAACTTTAGCATAATGCATTAGTCGCAGTTCATACTAAATGATACATCTCGGTCTACATGTTACATGTAATTAGCTCCCCCTTCACACATTACTTTCTATCTAAAGCAGCCGTAGGATTGCTTCGCCAACTGCAGCATAAATCAGGATCCAGAATAACAATGACATGTGTGCGTTAGTTATAGCACTACTCTCAATCTGTCCATTGAGAACTTGTCTCTTGTAAACCTTCAACGAATTGATACTCCAAGAAGCATTCTGCAAGTTTGTGAGGTTATATTCCAATTAAATAGAACATTCACGCACGTCAAAATTCGATGGATCCATTAGCCGCTCCTCGCATGTTCCAGGACATCCTGACGTAGCGTATGAATTACCGGCCCAGTCGCCGCAAAATGTAATATCTCAAAACATTGTAAGTGTATTGAATAAAATAGGCATATCAAGTATATGTTCACCAAAAATTATGTTGTGATTCGCAAAATACTGACTGATATTGCACTGCGAAGAGTCTAACATTGCAGACGGAACTCCCCAATTATCGGGATCTGGACTACCGCTCACTATATCTTGTGGAACTGCAGCACGATAGAAAGACCCTAAAAGTAATGCCAATTACTCTGTAGATCATCCATATTAAAAAAAATACTTACACACTCCAATACTATCGTTATCCCATTTCATGGCGAAGACACCACCCCCTTGAGAGTCAAAGAATGGGCCATAGGAAGCTCTGCTCCATTCGGTTATGCTGCAGCCAGCATTGTCATCTATGGTAGCATCGCAATCTGTGTGGTTGGACTAGTCAAGACAAGGCATCAACAGTGTTTGCTGTGGCAGGAGAAACTACCCACTGATATATTCCCCGAGAATGATGTTTGCGGATTAAGTGTGCATCCTAAAGTTTCAGTTCGGTATGGTGAAGTAAAAAAGATGATAATGGAGATGTACCTGGTAAGGTATGCCAAGCCACCTGATTATGTTCATTATCGTGTACACCCTCTATGATGTCAACTTCTCCATTCTACCAATACCCGTAACTACGTTAGTGTATTGACTATCGTGTGGAGTACATAGACGTACTGCAGGCCAACTTGCACCAGTTGTCCAAAATGCAGGCCATATAGCTGGTGTCGTAAGACTTGGGATATACAAGCTCAAGAATATACGTACCACAACCCCAGGGAGCATGATTTAAATCCAGGATGAATAATCCAGTGGTATATTGCGCTTGACTCTGAATCCTGATACTAAACAATACATTGAGCCTGCTGTCTTCTTCATTGGAATGCAAAATACATACCTATCACGAAATTGTCCCGCTTGGAGTGTAGTTGTGTTGTCGGCCTTCATTATTACGATTCCATCATCCTGAACATAAAATAGATTTTTTTGCTGTGCTTCACTTCGATTGAGGTAGCTGGTAACATATCAGGTTTTATGGAATACGGAACACTGACATGCGTCTAATCTCACTTGACCATTCCGCTACAATAGATGTGTAAGGGCCTCATTGTGTGTGTTCCAAAGTGAAAGCTTACTGGGTAGGATCACCATCCGGAAAGGACTGAATGTCAAATCGGCTGGAATAATATCATAAGACATGTTTCTTCGTATAGTCGAGACCACGTACTCAAAGAATGTCGTACCAGAATACTCGTCCTGAGGTAGCCAGATAACCTCTGTGCTACGCACAGCGAGAGGTTGACTAGAGAGCAAACCACGCGGCCATAAACGATCCAACCACCGATGCCCGGAAGACTTTGAATAGGCTGGTTCAACGCAAAAGCATTGGAGAAGAATGAAAAATAGAGGAACACCAGGGGAAAGCAAGTTTGGCATTGATGATGGATTTGTCGAGAAAGCTAACACGTTGAGAACAGCCGAGTGGATCCCCGTAGCTATTTAAGCCGAAGAGAATGAAGACTATTTTAAAACATTGCGAGGCGTGCACAGTAGTCATGCATTCATGTTGAACGTGGGCAAGGGGAATGAGAACGTAGTGCACAGGATCATACCATTACTGAATGCCTGAAAGAGATACTCTTAGTAGCCCGTGTTCAAGTGCTAAGCGCTAAGCTCTAAGAGTAAAAATTAGACGTCAGACATGTGTGCAGTCTTGAGACGCAAGATTGGTTTTCTAATACAGTATTTTATATGTAACATAGCAGGAACTTGAACTTGATTTTGGTATTAATACTGCATAATGTTTGAACAGCATAGTTTGGGCACGTTATACTGTAATTATTTATTTTACACCCAACAAGACGCTTGATCAGAATTCGCACGACTTCTCACTTGCCATTACTCACTTCAAGTCATCCTACCATCCACATTAGAAGTATTTCTTCCTGATTATTTCTTTTATTCCTTCTTCTAACTGTATACCTACTCTTCATCACTATGGACAAGTCGGATCTTGAAACTTACCAGGTACAACTCTCCCAAGTTGAGCTTGCTCTTCAGTCAGATCCTTCCAATGCCGAGCTCGTTTCACTACGCTCAGAGCTGAAAGAGCTCATTGACCTCGCTCAAACAGCTATCGCTCAAGCTGAAGCAGCATCTTCATCCAAATCCGAGTCACGAAAGTCTGCTTCCGCAACACCAGCGCACACGTGGTCCGCCGGAGATGATTGTCTTGCTAAATATTCTGGAGATGGTGGCTGGTATCCCGCTCGTATCACCTTTATCGGTGGCTCTACGGAGAATCGTGTTTACAGTATTGTGTTTAAAGGCTATAACACTACTGAACTCGTCAAGGTTTCTGACCTCAAGGTTCTTCCTCCTAACTATAATACTCCTGCCCCATCTTCCAATAAACGGAAACTAACAAAGGTGGAGGAGGAGGAGAGGGAACGAAAGAAGAAGAAAAATGAGAAGAAACTCGAGGCAAAAGCTGCAAAGGCCAAAGAACAGATGCAAAAACAAGCTTCATGGCAAAAGTTTGCAAAGAAGGCAGAGAAGAAGGGCGTTAATATTGCTGGAGTTTCCGGAACGAGTATATTCAAGACCCCGGACAATCCGTTAGGAAAAGGTGAGCGTTGTTCCATATCGATGGGTACAACTGCTAACCGCTACTTAGTTGGTGTGACTGGAAGCGGGAAGGGTATGACAGAAGTTGCAGGCAGGATAAAACACAAGTTTGTTCAGAAGGATGACGAAACATAAAATCGGTTTCGTACGTTGCCTCTGATATATTTGGTTACATACTGACTAAAAATGTAGATTGTAAATTATAGGACTCTCTTTTCATTTGTACCTCTCATGAAATTGTAGTGACCCTTTCTTGTAATGGCAGGCACACACTTCGATACCATTTGGAATCTTTTTTGGAGATTAAGACCATGAGTAGCATTCCCATTCTCTCTATGTATTCTATTTCCTTACGATTTCTTCACCGTATTTCATTATCACTCAGTGTCTCATCAAGCCTCGCTATACCGTGCTGCATTTGATGCGTTCGCTGAGTAAAACTTGTATACCTATATTAACACTTCTTCAACTGATATTTCGCCGAGTGATAACGACAGTATGTATCAAATTGAAAAGCGGGTAATGTCTCATATGAAGCTAATAACAGAATAATATTGAAGATTACGTAGCATAAAATCGTCCATATTTACGAGTCTTAATCGTACAATTACTGAATACATGCTATACAAAATGTGTTTCAGAAATAATTGAATTGTAGTAGACTTTATTTCTAAAAGTCTTGATATGGCGGCAATTCGTCGTCCTTCTTAGCAGGAGCTTCATCCTCTCCGTTGTTATCATGTTGATGGCTTCCTCCTTTTTTAGAATTCTTTCGCGTTCCTCGCGCTCAAGTCTCTTTTTCTCATTTTCAGCAGACTCAAATCTTGACGCTGACGCCAAAGTATTGTTTTCAACCGCTCCACCTAGCGGTTCCTTGTTGGAACCACCAGTCCGCGAATATAATGTCTGCAGTCGTCGCTTTTCCTCCTCTGCAGATTCATATGAAGGAGCATGAACTGCGGACGTAGGGGACTGTCCGAAAGGAGTAGCACGCGCCTCGTCAGCAGGCAAGCCTCCGCTACGAGGACCAGCTAACGACGAAGCTCCTTTAATATCGTGAAGTGAGCCGCTTGCCGGTCCTGGACCATCGGCTCCAGCAGACACAGGAACGCCGGTCTCAGCAACAGTTGGAGTGATTGCGGGTACTGTAGCTGTTGGCCTGGTTGGATCAGGTGTCACAAGAAGTGGGGGGGACATTGATGAAGCAACAGGAGGAATGGATGCTGGAGAATGATTCAGAGCTTGCGTATTGATGGGAGGAGACTGAATCTTTGCAGGTGATGAAACCACGGGAGGAGATTGGATGGGCGAAGCTTGAGCGGAAAACTTTCCATCAGGAGGAGGTGTAAGATCATTACCAAGGCGTGTATTTCCAGTAATATCAGAGCTAATGCTTGAAAGCTCGCTAGCATGACTTTCCCCGAAGCTACGGGTGTCTGACCTGCTCAGATCGGCACCTGCAAGTTGCGGAGGAAGATTGATATGTCCAGTTTTATAATTGTCCAATGCACGCTGTAGAGATGCTCGAACAGCTGCAGTAGACTGCGCGCCGATGTAAGGCTGATTGGAAGTTGGTGGTATACTTGGCAACGCCGCTACAACGGGAGGCGCAGCTTGAGATAACAGCACCAATTTCTCACCGTACTAAGTATAAGAATCGTTGTGAGCCAAAGAAGTTGAACGAAAATAGGAATGCAACAAACTTCGCGTATCGCCTCCCATTTCAATTGCTCGCTTTCTCGAACAGCCTTACGCTTAAGAATTTCGACTTCACGTTCTTGAGCCTGATCTTCGAGTTCAGCTTTCCTTATCTGATCGCGTAAGTCAGTAATCTTCTTCTCATTTCCTCTTTGTTGATCATTCTCAAGGCGAGAAACTTGATTTTGCAAGTTGGTACGAATAGTTCGGCGAGGGGTTAGTGCAGTTTCTGCGTCGCGCAGAGCCTTCAAAGGCGTACGGGCGGCATCGAGCTTTGCGGCAAGAGAAGAGGCAAGAGAACCCTGTACAAAATTAAGGAATGCGAGTCGGTCGGTCACTGAAAACAAAGATATAAATAAAACTGCATATAGAATATCCACATAAATGAGACCTCACCGTCCTTTAAATCGTCTGCCTCCGATTGCCCCCATGTATAAAGCTCTTTGCTCTGCGCCTTCGCATCGCGCGAGACACTATCGAAATCGATGGCAACACCCTTTTCAGTTGTAATGATCTTCTGAACTGCGGTGGTGTTCCTGAGTGAAGATGTCGGTTAGCTAGACCAAAGTGTGCGTACTTGAAAATACACTCACGAATACTGTTGACCGAATGCACGAATTTGATGTTGGAGAGCATCAAGAGCATGAGACCTGTGGCCGCCTTGTGCTGCAGTATCGTTTGCAGAGGGCTGGTGAGTACCGTCTGGACTCTGCGTGCGAACATGACTTGGAAGATGTGCGGCTAGAGGAGAAGCCTGAATAGCAGACTGTGCTTTGTCCGCAAAGGAGGATAAGAAACCGGGAACTGGCATTTGAAAATTGAAGGTTGTAGTAGAAGAGAGAAAGTGGGTAGAGTACAAAGAACCTCAGCGAAAGGAGCTTTATAGGAGGTCTGAATGACTTGAATGGATCCTAGACCAATGTCGTCATCGATCGATCATCATTAACATTGCTTATACCAAACAACAATATTAATAAATGAAAAATAGAGACCCATAACTGCAACGCGTCGCAATCCTATATACAGTCATCCTCCTATACAATTATCTTTCTCGCATTTTTACCCTTCTTCTCTGAATCTTTGTGCGACATAAACTCTACCTCTGTAGCAAGCGGACCAGCCAGCTTCGCAATCTCTGGGTAGCCAAGCACATCTGACTTAAAATGTCTACCCACAGCCTCGATTCTCTCCCGCAGTCCATCCTCTTCTGTTGGCGATGGCGCGAGTCGCGTCCATATTGACAAGCGATAGAACTGCGGACGCGTCGACACAATTACACCCGTAATAAGTGAATCTGAATTGCTGCCGTCGGGGGCGGTGGGATTGGGATCGAATGTCTCGCCAATCGCAGCAAGCATCTGCAGTCGAAATCAAAAGTTCAAGCTATGGCAGTGTATAAAGAAATGCTACGGACCGTGTGAAGCCACATCTTGTCCACGTTGGCGCGATTTTTGTCTTTGGGGAGCTGAATACTCCACTTGCCTCCATTTTTGTTGGCCTCATCCTCCCATGCCGGGATAATCCCTTCCTGAAGAGTGGTATTACGAGTAGGTTATTTGTAAGGTTGAGTCAGGATAAGAGGGCGACATGCCTTGAAAAGATAATAATTAGCTTTCTGCGGTAGTTGCGATGGCGGTATGATGTTGTTGTAGAGACTTGGAACAGCGTGAGATTGAGGTTATAAATAGTGAGAGCGAGGGAGCACTTACCCCCAGAATTCCTCGACGCTATCAAAGCTGATAACCCGCTTGATATCTTCCATCCATCCCTGAGCAGCAGCAGCACCGGGAGTCTGGGGAAGAGGGGTTTGGGGGAAAGCGGAGACGGGGGTTTGAGGAAGATTACGGCCTTTTGTTAGAGGAGAATCGAACCAAAGGGTCCAAGGTGAGTAGAGAGGGTGCTAGGACGAAGATGAGAGTAAGAATGAATAAGGGAATGGAGAGTGGCACAGAAATTGAATAGCGTACCTTGACATTGAAGTTGGTAGGGTCGCTGAAGACGGTACGGATTCCCTCTGCCTGAGCCTGCATATCGACCTCCTGGATCTCGCCAGGCTCTGGAACATCTTCAGAATTGGAGGGAGACTGGTCAGCAAGGGCAGCAGAGAGAGCGGCACGAGAGGCTTGGAGGGCGGCGCCGGTGAGCTGGGAGGGCACGGTGGAGGCCATGGGGGCTGAGAGGGACAGACGAGGGAATGGACAAGAAAGAATAAATGATATCAAGTACCAGTGGATTTTGTCGCGATTGTGTTAGGATTACTGTTGCACGACTGATCAATGGGATTTTTTGTCAACGCTGCTCTCACGTGGGTAGATGCCGGGGCATCATGCTTATGTAATCAACTTTTCTTATCAGATAACCCGGCAACTGCTGACGCGGGCTGAAAAATAGTTTCCACTTCCCAGTCCCAGTCCTCGTCCCATTCCCATTCCCTCACCTCCCTCACCTCCTTCCCCCCTCCCTCCTCACATCTCCCACAGCTCTCCATGGACCCCTTCAACGCAAAACTAGTCGCTGCCGCAACAGGCTCCACCATGACCGCCCTCACCAGTCTGTCCTTTCTCGTCTACCCTCCACCCCTTCTCACACCTCTTTAGTGACCCCATTCGACGTCGTCAAGACACGTCTCCAGACTCAGCCTCCCCAGAACCAGCCTCTCTTCCCTCGTCCCCCTCTAAACACCTGCTGCCAGCCATCTGGATCCCCCGCATCTTGTGTCCGCAACATGTCTTCCTATGCCCGTCCTATTCCTGGAGAGGTCGTCTGTGTCTGGGACCATGGCATTTTTAAGACAGAGAGAGTGAACGGCTTTTTCGATGCTGTCCGCCATGTTTGGAGGGCAGAGGGCATGCGCGGTCTCTGGAAAGGCGCAGGAACTTCCCTGTATGCGTCAATCTTGTCTCCCTGTTTCTCTATCTCATTTCTGCCTTTTTTCCAAGCGTGATTGGTGTTCCATCTTCAACTGCCTATATATTAACCTATGATCACCTTCTCAATAACGTCTTGCCATCCATCATGCCCTCACAGAACTTGGTTCCGCTTACTGCCGGGGTACTCGCCCGGACGGCGATCAGCACCGCAACATCACCTTTGGAGCTCATTCGCACAAATCTACAGTCAACACCTCCGTCGGCAGACAATCCGCATACACTCCGCTCTGTTCTAACTTCAATAAGATCACTCGTTCGTGAACACGGTTTGCGCTCTCTGTGGCGTGGCGTCGGCCCCACATTGTGGAGAGACGTTCCATTTTCCGGTTTTTATTGGGCCAGCTACGAGACATGGAAAGGTGCTTTTGCAAAGCGTGGCAAGGAAGGGGCTTGGGTAGCATTCATCAGTGGAGCTATTAGCGGAACCTCTGCTGCCCTAATAACATCTCCGTTTGATGTGGTTAAAACGCGACGGCAAGCTCTCATAATGTCCGGTTCAAACGAAAACATCTCTCGTATATTTCCGCTCCTCCTGCGGATAGCACGAACCGAAGGGTTGTCAACGTTGTATGCAGGTCTCACTCCTCGAATCGTTAAAATTGCACCTGCATGCGGGATCATGATTGCTTGTTTCGAGGCAAGTCCTGTTGGTATGTCGTTGCATAGCCGGTACTGACATTATATACAGGGAATTGGGAAATTTTTGGCCAAGCCATTGTCATCATAGACCCATCATCTTTTCAGCATCTTCCGGTATTCTTTTTTTTTGGTTTTCATGGAACCTCATTAGCATCATATTAATGTATAATAAACTCCCTTCCGTCTGGTACTAAAATATCCTCGATAGCTATATAGCTGATACATTCCGTCCTAGAATTCTATGCATGTAATGAAAATATACGTCTCGATACCTCACTTTGCTATACAATCGTTTGTCAGTCTATCCTAGCCGATTCAGTTGGGCCTTTGTCTTCGTAAGCTTCCCGCCCACTCTATCCACCTCGTTCGTTATGTGGTCGAGCAAGTCTATTTGTTGCTCAATCTCGTTTCCGATGGCTTCTCCCAACTGTCTTTGTCGCTGTAAGACAGTTGTCAGCTGGGCCAGTTGGCTATCCTGCTGCTGAATCTGCGTTTGCTGATAACTGAACAAACCGACGTTATCTAGCGGCCGTGTTTGTTCGGTTTCCTTGGGCTCTGCCTTCACACCGAAGACTCTGCTGATGGGTTTGGAAGCGGCAGCATGCGCCCCCAATAATGCTACACGATCAGACTCGGATGCAGGGTTGACAGCACTGAAGCCTCCACTTGGCCTGGAAGAGACTTGCCTTGCAACAGTCACCACCCTGCTGAGCTTCTCGCAGTCGTCCTGCAGTCGTGCGACCATATCTGTTCGTCTCTGCAGCTCGCCCTCGCTCATGCCCGACATTCCCAAGTCCTGTAAACCCTTCCCTAGAGTACCTATACGAGATAAGACACCAGCGAGTTTCGTTTTTGCAGCAACATTGCATTTGTGGGAACCCGCGACGTCGCCTCTGTCTGACAATGCGTCACGCTTGTTGATTTCGGCCCAGACGTCGCGCAGGCGTGCTTGCAGTTCAAGATGCTCGTCTAGCCACGATGCAGAGGTAAAGTTTGACGGAGCACCGCCCTGCGCTGCGCTCTGTTTACCGACAGGAACACCCAGGAATTCGCGAAAAGCATAATGTTCGCGCCATTTCTCGTCTTTGGCACTGAGGATGGCTCTAAGATAGTTTTCGAGACCATCTTTTCTCTGATCTAATAGTTTGGTATCGGTGCTAGTACGAAAGACAGAGAACTTGGTCTTCGGGGGAAGAGGGGCAGGTGGAGAAGATCCGGTGGACTTTGTAAGCTCGGTATGGAGTTCGTCGAACTCTGAGTAGCGGCGCCACATCTGCCATGAACGCACATGAGCCTGTACGTCTATGCGATAAACGACGTGGGGTTTGGGAGAGGTGCGATGCTCATAGTCGCGAATGAAGATAGCCTGAATGGCAGCCATGGATGTTGGGGAGGCAGTGAGGCGGTGAGTGACATCTATACATGGCTGTCTATTTATAGTGTAGTACTAGGAGCACTCGATCCGCTGACAATGATAAACCTCGCTCCTGATCTAAAGTACCAGTCCAAACCCGCCGCAAACACCCACCATCCAGTGCCCCTTTGCTTCAAAAACCTCACAAATCCCGGAATAACCTCTGCAGTCACGTCTTCCAGTTCTACATCCACATATCCTATTTCCAACATTTGCCTCACATATTCTTCCCTCGATATTATGTTGCGCTGCGGTATTATCCCCAACATGGATGTGATAGCGCGCGTTATGCTACCTTGTACATAGCAAATATCAGACAGAGCAATTCGCCCGTCCGGCGCTAGTTTTGCGAGCGACTGCGCTAGGAACGCACGCCGGGTGTTGAAATGGTATGCACAATCGAGCGCAAGAACGGCATCGAACGTACCCTTCGCCAACGGGTGGAGAGGATGACCTAATGCACTCTGTGAGCACACAGCATCTTGATGTACAAGTGTGACCTTTGTGATATCGATTTGAAGGCGAGCAACCCTCGCTTTCGAACGTTCGTGATGAACGTAGAGGCTGGTTATTCCCGTTAACGTGGCTGGTCGGGGAATAGCTTCGTCCGACATGAGCATAATAAGAGACTCTCCCGTTCCATGGCCCACATCTGTCTCTAGTATCAGCAATGCACTAAATATCCAGTAGTTCTCTTACCTAGCACCCTCGCGCCCCGTTGCAGTCTAACCGCCTGAATCAATTTCAACGCAAGTGCTATAGAATTCGGGTCAACGTTGAAAAGAATACGCGTAACCACATTCTAACCTCGACATGCCGTTGGAAAAACACTGGTATCCTGGAGTACTTACCTTGAGAAAAGAGGCAACAGCAAGCCTACAAGCGACTTACTTTCCAATAACCCATGTTCAGCCATTCTGTTTTTGGTTCGTCGCTATCATCGCTTGGTAGACGGTTCAAGTCGAGATGGAATAATCCATAAGGGTCTTTTTGTTTTGATTGAGATAGCGCGACTGCAACACCACCAGCAATAAGGAAAATGACAAGGAGATATTGTGAGAACGCCATAGCAAAGATGATGTTTAGTTTTCAACACTATAAATATATAGTATATAATACAAAATCCAACGACAGCGTGAAAGTAAACAGCGTGTAAATAATACAATGAGAGGGTATAAAAGATCAAGACGAAGGCTCGTTGCTGTTGCTTGCTGAGGGGCGCGGCTCCTCTTGCTCCTTAGCCTCGCCGATGCCAACGTCGCCGATGACATAGCGTAGTACATCACTAAGGGTGATGATTCCCAAAAGGCGGCCCTTCTTTCCGCCCCGTTTTTCCTCTTCCTGATGGAGCTAATCAGTAAATGGAAAGAGGGCGGACACGAGGCTGGGAACACGTTACCTCTCCTTCGACAACAACCAGGCGATGGACACGTCTCCTTTTGATGAGCTGGAGGAGGGTACCAAGGGAGTCAGAAGCAGTGCAGATGACAACGCCCGGGAAATCGGGTGATCTTTGTGTGAGGGCCTCGGATATTTTGAGATCGAGTGATTGGTAGGCACCGAGACGGACCAAAGTCTGGCAGAGGTTATCTTATCAGAAAGGATGGAGGACGAGAGATGGAATGGAAACATACGATAACATCGACGGTCTCGTAGAGATTAATGACGACGCCCTCCTCATCGATGATGGGGACGGCGGATATGGAACGTTCTGAGAACATGTGGACGACGTCAAAGACGGGGGTATCGAGGCTGGCGGTTGCGATGGGATGATATGGGTTCTGTCCTGGAGGAACGTCATGCGGGGAGGGAGAGGAAACATAAGTACCGATTTTGAGTTTTCGAAGAGAAAGATGGAGCTGCTGTATTTCGCGATTACACTAGAGAGAGAGAGATAAGCGGAAGATGCGATGAGAAGAGACGCAGGGCATACATTGATGGAGATGAACTTGAGGAGACGGTATTGGGTGAGGACGGAGACAATGACTTCGTGGCCGGTCTCGGTGTCGTAGTCGAGGAAGGGAAGGCGTCTAGCGTGGGTCTGTATGAGAAGCTTTGAACAGTCGTAAAGAGAGCTGGTAGGATGCTCGTGGGTGAGGGGAGGGGTGGCGACACCTAGTTCTTTCTCGATGTCTAGGGATGGAAGCTTAGATGATGTAGATTGAGAAGAGGCAGCGGGGGACATGCCTCTGAGGGACTCGAGTCGGAAGGTCTCGACATCTGCAGCGGCATAGTCGTAGGAGGCGGTGCGATAGTAGTACTGGATGAGATGAATGATGTCGAGGACGGTGAGCATTCCAGCAAACTTTGACTTTTCGCTGTTCCAGAGGGGGGCAGAGACAACACCTGGAGAGGGGGGGGGGGTGTTAGCATGAGGGGGTCGAGGAGAGAGAAGGGAGGACCATTGAGAAGGAGACACTGGAGGGCCTTCTTGACGTTGAGCTTTGTGTCGAGGACGATGAGTCTGAAGCTGACGGGGAAGGCGTCGTATGCGGTGTGGCCCTTGAGAAAGGAGCGGATGGCGTGGAGAGCGGCGTCGTGGCCCTCCTGCGAGTGGTACGGGGGCAGATGCGAGCCGGCCCGTCGTCGGGTGGACCCTCGTCTGCGCACGCGTGGGGTGTTGTTCGGGGAGAGCGTGGCCATCGCGATGGATGGTCTGTGCCAACCAGCGCAGTGACCAGATAAGTATGAAGTGTGATTAGTCATTCCCGTCCGGATTAGTCACCCCAGTCCGGTGCACAGCTCGGCTAGTCCGTCCGTCGTCCAAGTCGGTGCGTAGTTTGAGACTTTCAGTCACACAGCTCTCTCTCTCCTCTCTGCTCTCTCCTCCCAACCATGCAGTCCATCATACCCCGGGGCTCACCCAGACTATCTGCCCTCCCGTCATTTATCCTTTCCCATCCATCTCCCTCTTCTCTCCACAACCACAACGCCTACTCCCCCCAGGACCCCCCCGCCAGCCCGACCCACTTCTCGTCCTCCTCCCCCTTCTTATCGTCCTCTCCACCTTCCTCTTCCTCCTCCTCGTTTTCCTCATATGTGTCCTTCTCATCCGCAGGCGCAGGGGCATCGTCCTCAGAGACAACGATGGCCCCGTCGACATGTCGCGCGAAGAGCTCATCGAAGGCGAGGGTGGCTTCGAAGGCGTCGAAACCCGCTGGCTGGAAACAGTTTCAGATGTCATTCGTAGATCTTATATCCGTGCCAAAGGTAATCCCCCCTACCATCCACTTCCACCTATTTCCTCTCATCCTATCTTTTTCCAGATTACCAACTACAGTATCCGCCTAATTCTCTGCCAACTGATATCACTCTCTCCCAGTTCTTGTCCATACAAGAGAAGGGCGTTTCTGCCTGGTCTTTTGAGCCTGACTATGAGACCATCAACTCCCTTCTTGTCCACGCCCGCACTGAGATCACCTTCCTTCCCGATCCCGCTTCGTCATCCTGTGTCCAATCAAATCTTCCTCTCCCAAAGCTGAACGAGGTCTACTATTGGGAGGTAAAGATGTTTGATCTCCCCGAGACAACCAATGTTGCCGTCGGCTTGGCTACCAAGCCATATCCTCCCTTCCGCCTCCCAGGTCTCAGTCGTTACTCTGTCGCATATCTCTCTAATGGCGACAAGTCCCACAACTATCCTTTCACGGCTACTCACTATGGCCCCGTCCTCAAGGAGGGAGACGTCCTTGGTATCGGCTACCGCCCACGTACAGGAACAGTCTTCTACACTCGCAACGGCAGAAAGATGGAGGATGCTTTTATCGGTCTCAGCAGGTACAACTTGTTCCCTACTATTGGCGCAGACGGCCCGTGCAGCGTGCACGTCAACCTCGGTCAATCGGGCTTCGTTTTCATCGAGGCAAATGTCAAAAAGTGGGGTCTGGCACCAAGTGTCGGTACGCTTGCCCCTCCCCCCGCCTACGGCAGTGAGCGTGGTAGCATCCTCTTGGATGTGGGTGGGCGCGTTCGCCCTGACGGCACCCCTCAGGGCACTCCCAGTGCCTCATCCGTAGGCTCTCCGTCCCATCGTCACCGGAATCGACGTCCAAGAAACCCTGGGAGCGCTCCCGTGGCTTCGTCACCTCTGCGCACTTCTTCGTTCCCTGAACCCCCGCCACCTCTCACACCCCCTCCACCGATAACCCCGATCGAAGAGGATCCCGCTGAATCTACCGCTGAACCATCAACCGCTGAAGGCGATGATCCTTCCCAACCATTGCTTGAACGATCAGGCAATGCTTCTTCCTCGCCTTCCGTTTCCAGGTCTCCTTCACCCGACGCAGGTGCGCGAAACCCATTTACCAACACTAGGCTGCATCGTCATTCGTTCACTCATTTCGCGACGTCCTTATCAGAACCGCGATCGGATCTCCGTGTGCATTTGCACCCCCCTCCGGAATCACCCTTAAGTCCAAATCCCACAAATCCTCCTACCCCAAACCAACGGGACATTCATTTGCAGGCACTTTCCACCGCCAGCCATCGTCGTACCGGCAGTTCGGCAAGCGATCGCGATGCTCCTACCGAGGACAGGTTGTCTTCCGACGCGGGTCTCTCCAGACGCGATCCCCCAGCCTATTCTCCTCTCGATGCCTATACTTACGCTGATGGTGTCCAAATTGATCTTCCCGCAGAGGTTATCACAGCGGCTTTAGAGGGAGGGACAATTCCTTCTGATATTGTAGGCCAGGGAAATAGCTCCCGGTCAGACAGACGTAGAACTAGAAGGCGTTGAAATCATCGTTTGTTCACCATGGATATTGTTTGGTGCGTCCTCGTGCATCTAAACATGTCATTTTCGCGTTTGCCTGATCCGCCTTTTCAGTATGTATTATGATCTTTGACGTGCTTTTTCTTGTTGTAGTAAAACTTCATCCCCGCCTCTGCGTAATAGAACATCTCATACTCATCCCTGGTGCTTATACTTCAGTGTGTCGATGACTTGTATAACCTCACGGACGACTTTTTAAATTATCTATCACTTGTATTTAACTTTTTTACTAGCCATTATTTCAGGGAATATCAGCACTGCACTTGTATTGCTTAGACTGAATTCGCAGTGCCCAAAATAGCTGTCTGGCAGTTACAAGCAACTTGCATGGAAGGTGACGCATTTTCAATACAAGACGGATATCGTAAATTAGGTATGTTCCATAAGTTACATCGAACTACAAACTATGCCAGCGTCTCTCCCGCCGTCTCTTCTAATGTACAGATTGGAATACTTCTTCAGTACCACCCCTGTTACCTCCGCACCACCCTTGGAGGTTTCGTCAACGAGATGTGTCCTCCATCATGTCTTGGTGTTCTAGTCTGTGAACACAGTTTAGCTAAGATCAAAAAAGGGACGGCAACCGGCTCCACGCTAACCTCATAACGAATTCCCTGCACATGCCCAATCTCCCAATCGGCCAGACCCTTTTGGTCATCTAACGACTTGGTTCTTTGAGAGATGGCCGCAATACGCGTCGGCTTCTCGATGGACGAGAGCCCTGAATCGTGATTGAGCGATTTCATTCGCTTCTCTGGGAGGCTCGGCGTCTGAATGACAACGGCTTCCAATTTTCGCTCCCCAGTGACAGCTGAATGTTGTCCACTACTACGCCGCCCCCAACAGGTAAAATGCTTTCTTCTCATCCGCCTGGGCCACTTTGCAAATGTCCACCACAGCACAAACACAATGAATGCCATCCCTATCACCATTCCTATTCCAATGTAGCGATGAGGACCAGGCTTCTCGTAGTCAGCGGGACCCATGTTTTTCTCGGTGGTTTCCTTCTCTGTTGGATCGGTGCCAACGATGGCAAAGGTTGGGGTGCAGGTTGAGTAACCGACTGGGCAGTTGTCGGCCTCCCCATCGGTTCTGGGTATAAACATGGCGGGGGACGGGGAGGCAGGATTGCGGGGTGAGGGTGATGGGAGGGGGGAATAGCGGCAAGCGCTAGGGTCTACAGGATGGAAGTTACTTTATTATAGGTAGAAAATGAAGGTTGGGCTAGCGTGGTATTGTGGCAACTTCCATTGCGGATGATGGTAGGTATCAGGCGTGGATTATTCATAGCAGCTTCTGTTCGGAAGCGGCTAGCGGCTTGCTGAAACTTCTTTGCACTTGGCGGAGCGATCCTCCACCGGATGTGTACGTATTTGCATCTGCTACACTTACAACTAGGCTCTAGCCGCAAGTACTTGTAATTCTACCGTCCTGAGCACTCTCTCTCTTCTCTCTTTCCACCAGCCATCCATCTCAAGGTTCCAACCTCTTGGGGTCTCTCGGGAAGAGAGACGCGCGCCTGATATTATTCAGCTTCAAGAAGAGCATAAGCACGCGCTCCAAACCGATTCCCCCTCCACCGTGGGGGGCGCAGCCCATGCGGAAGGCATTGACGTAGTCTTTCATGGAATCTGGATCAACACCTTTGCTACGCATCTTTTCACAGAGGAGGGCCGGATCGTGGATACGCTGCGCTCCGGAGAGAATCTCTTCGCCTCGCATAAAGAAGTCATAGGAGTTTGAAACGTCCTAATCAGGTGGGTTAAGGTTGCCGGGAGAAATGAAGTGAATTCTTAACACTTACGGGATTCTCGGGATCAGGCATGGTGTAAAACGGTCGAAGAGCCATGGGGAATTTGTCGATGATATAATAATCGATGTCGTATTTGGCCTTAATAATGGTCCCAAGTTTCTTCTCATTTTCAGTGCTGCGATTTTTCCAGTTAGAAAGTCGAGAAAATGAGTTGTGAAGTAAGACACGTACTTGATGTCATCCAGGTCCTCACGAGGAACACCGGACTCGACGAGAAGATCGACAGCCTCCTTGAAGGTGAGCTTTAATGTACCTTCTGGGCCTTCTCTCCACTTGAATTCCTCAGCAGGGAACTGTTGGCCGACGACGTCGATTTCCTTCTGGTACTTCTGACGCAACCCCCTGAATATCGATACGAAAAGACCGTCCAACACCTCCATAACCTCATGGTAGTGTTCCTCTATTGTCATTTCTAGATCTAAACCAATAAATTCAGTAAGATGGCGGTGGGTATTTGAGTCTTCAGCACGGAAAACGGGTCCAATTTCATAAACACGCTCAAAGTCGGCAGCAATAGCCATTTGCTTTGCAAGTTGGGGAGATTGGGCCAGGAAGGCGTTTCCTGAGTGATTAGTCAAGCCAAGCAATCAAACAGACAGAGACAGGCATGCTCCGCACCCTTGAAATAGCTAACTTTAAATACAGATGCACCTGATTCGGTTGCGGCGCCTTGCAGCTTAGGGCTGTGAATCTCTATAAACCCGTTTGCGGACAAGTACTCGCGGAAGAGGTCTCCAATGGCACCCTGGAGCTTGAAAACGGCTTGATTTGTTTGGGTCTAAAGTAAAAGTGTGAGTGAGAGGAAGGAAGGCGGGAGAACAGCGCGTACGCGGAGATCGACGACACGATTGTTAAGGCGAGTCTCGAGGAGGACACGGTTGAAACCTTCGACGGCTGCAGCATCTGAACGTGTAGCATCGTCAACAGTAAACGGAAGGCGACCATCGATACCAGAAATGAGATATATCTAGAGTGCAGATTAAGAAAGGAAAGGGCACGATGTAGACTGATCAAAGACTCGCCTCAGAAATGTGAAGCTCAACGTCGCTGACACTGGCGCTCTTGATGGGTTCGGCAGTTTTCTCGACGATACCTTGGACGAGAACGATGCTCTCGTCGGCGAGACCGGTGGCCCACTTGACCATCTGCTTCGAGATCTGGCCTTCCTTTACGATCAAAAGGGCCTGGACGGAATCGGTGCGCTGTCTCAGATTAAGGAAGACCATTTTATTGCCTTGTGCACGAGATGTATGGACTCGTGCGCGGAGAAGAACGCTCTCTCCAACATGAGAGGGCAGAGCGGAAATCTGAGCCCTAGATTTGCGGGGACGAGACTGAGATTGATTCAAGGGAAGCGGACCATATAAATCCTTTGCAAAGTCCTGTAGTGGAAGTAGTATTGAGATAGATATACGCAGAATAAGGCGGATGCACTGACAATGTCTGCGGCTGCCTTTTGCTGGGCAAGCTCCTGCTGCTTAGCAGCCTTCTCGTCGGCCTTCTTTTGCTTTTCGGCAAGCTTTGCGGCTTTCTTGAGCTCGCTCTTGGAGGGCCCCTTGGAGTCTTCCTGCTGCTGCGGGGGAGAGGGTTGGTTATCGGCCATGATGGTAGAGGTGGAGGTGGATGGAGGAATAAAGATGGTCTCGGAGTCAGATCTAGTCAGATGAGATCAGCTGATCTGACGTCGATAACATGTGAGGATAAGATAAGATAGATGGCAAACAGTGACAAGCAGGGTCCGGGTGGTTCGGCGTTTAGGAGATCTGGGCCGCTCTAGTACCGAGGTGAAGCGAGCGTAGTGCAACAGGTGTCGTCTTCAGCGTCGAGTCACAGCCAGCTGCTGCCCCTTTCAATTCCTATTTCTTCCACTCCTCTCTTCTCTTCTTCCCTCTCGTCTCTTCCTCTCTCGTCTCTTTCAATGCTCGCCACTTCTCTTGCTCGCAGGTCCGCCGTCGCTGGCACCAACGCCCTCCGCGCCGTTTCTACATGGTCCTCTGTTCCCGCAGGTCCCCCGGACCCAATTCTCGGTCAGTCCTCTTCCTTTACTTCTCTTTCTTCTTCTCACAATCCCAATTACAGGCGTCACCGAGGCATTCAAGGCAGACAAGGACCCCCGCAAGATCAACCTCGGCGTCGGTGCTTACCGTGACGAGCATGGAAAGCCATACGTTCTTCCCACCGTCAAGAAGGTCCGTCGTCCGCTATCCTTTTCTCATTTAAGCTCTTAGTCTTACTCTTTTGTCAGGCCGAGGAGATCTTGAGGGCCGCTGAGCCTGACAAGGAGTACCTCCCCATCACAGGTCTCGCTGACTTCACCAAAAAGGCTGCTTTGCTGGCTTATGGCGCTGACTCTGCCCCGCTCAAACAGGGTGCTGTGCGTCTGTCCTTGATTTTTCAGGCGCTTCCCCGCATCCTCACGCATATTTCCTAGATCTCAATCACCCAGTCTATTTCAGGAACCGGTGCACTCCGTATTGGTGCCGCTTTCATTGGCCGCCATTATCCTCACGCCAAAACAGTTTACGTCCCTGCCCCCACCTGGGGTAATCACATCCCCATCTTCCGCGACTCTGGCGTGGACGTCCAGTACTACAGGTACTTTGACAAGGACACTGTCGGCCTCGACTTTGACGGCCTCAAGGCCGATCTCTTGGTATGTTCGTCTGCATTTCAACATTCACCCCATCATTTATCCCTCGCTTGCTTCTAGGCTGCTCCAGAGCAATCCGTTGTCCTTCTTCATGCCTGCGCACACAACCCCACTGGTGTTGACCCCACTCCGGAGCAATGGAAGATCATCTCCGACATCGTCAAGGAGAGGAAGCTCTTCCCCTTCTTCGACATGGCCTATCAGGGGTTTGCCTCTGGTTCCACCTCCCGTGACGCCTTCGCTGTCCGTCACTTTGTAGAGCAAGGCCACCAGATTGCCCTTGCGCAATCCTTCGCCAAGAATATGGGTTTATATGGCGAACGTGTTGGCGCCTTCTCGCTGGTCACTGCCGACCCAGAAGAAAAGGCACGCGTTGACAGTCAACTCAAGATCATTATCCGTCCCATGTACTCCAACCCCCTCCCATGGTGCTAGGATTGCCAACACCATTCTTGGTGACCAGGCCCTCTATTCCCAGTGGGAAGGTGAAGTTCAGGGAATGGCTAACAGGATCATTAGCATGAGGGATAAACTCTACTCTCTCCTTACTCACGACCTCAAGACTCCTGGTGAGTGGGGTCACATTACCAGCCAAATCGGAATGTTCAGGTAGCGTATTCACCGCCTTTATGGTAACCATTTCTGACCCGTTTTATAGCTTTACCGGTTTGACTGCTCCTCAGACCAAGGTTTTGGCTGAGAAGGCTCATGTCTACATGACTTCTAATGGCCGTATCTCGATGGCTGGATTGAACAGCAGCAATATTGAATACTTCGCTGAAAGCGTCGATGCTGCTGTTCGTGGCAAGCTCTAGATATCCTCCACGCTGAGCTTGTGGTGATGTCTTCAAAATTATCCTTGTAGACTGATAGATATACACTATTACTTCTATACCATACGTATATCTGTTGTAGAAACAGGTGGACTCTTCAATATCATGGATTGCAGTTTCATTCAAATGTTCCTATGCACAACGTTCTAGATATCCAAATCTTCGTCTGGGTCATCGTCGTCTATATCATCTGCTGAATCCGGGTCGTAGAATATGGCACCTGCTTGATTATTTGTCAATGATAATGGTTTGCCTAGTATTCTGCATGTAAGCATGTATGCATCGCATTGATTCATATTCACATACCTTCGTGTGCATAGGGAAGAGGAACTTGTGCGCGCGATTCTTGCTGAGATACAGTCAGTGTTAGATTGAAGGATACGTTCTGAGTAGGATCCGAGGTAGGCTGCGCCACTAGAGCCTTCAGGCGTAGGCTCTTCAAGCTCGATAATGTTGTCAAATCACAAGGGCCATCGGCATTTGACCAGCCCTCCAAGACGCGTTCCACCGCTCGCTTTCTGCCTCCTTCCGCGCTCCTTACCACAACCTCTGCGACGAATTCGTCGGGGTCTCCGCAACCCCTTCCTTGTCCCCCAAACACGAGTTGCTCGATGTCATAACCTCTCTCGCTGATAGGTAGGAAGATGCTCCAAAACTTGGCTTCATGGGATGCTGGAGGCGGAGGTGTGAGATATTCCGTCGCGATGTATGTTAGAAGCACTGGCGGATGTGCCGTTACAAGGGTCAGGGACGGAGAAAATCTTGTTTCAGTTAATAAATGAATTAACGGTGATGGTCGGAGGACGTGAAGAATTAAACGGGAGTCCTCTAGTTCAACTAAATGTCAGCCAAGATAACAAGAAGAGATCACGGAGACATACGCGAATGTTTGTGGACAACCCGGAGAAGTTCCTTCAGGAACTTGTATGTCTCTGAGAGCGAGTCTATGTCGGATGCAAGGATATCGACTGCATCTATAACCACGTTTAATGACCGGGGTGGTGCTACAAGAGCCTATTCAGCAAGTTCATCTGCAACAGAAGAGTAATCAGATACAGACCTTGTTTCACAGCGGTTATTATCAGGTCTCGCATATCTGTAGATAAACCATCGTAATCTGGCACTCTTCCGGTGTAGTCATAGAGCTGTGTATTTTCAGAGGCAACATCTTCCACGAATGTCGACGGATTGTAGAGGAGACAAAACACTAGATTAATATGTGGCAGGATTTTTCCCGGTTTGGATGGCAATCTGAGTAATGGTCTCAGCAATGGCAAACTGAACTGTGCAATGGATGACTGCAATACAATGAAGGAATGTTGACTACGATCGTCACCAAGGACAGATGAAAGTAGCGACATGACAGTGGTTTTGAAGAGTGGTAGTGATCATCGCCTGGAAAGTCCAGTGCTCCGAACATATTTATATATTACGAGTATTTTATTGCTACAAATGTTGTATCCTCTTTTCCCAATTTTTCCTGTCCAACACATAGGTGCTCAATTTCCAGTTGAATAAGCCAACTTTTGCATCATCACTTTCGAACACGAATCCAAACTTGCAGAGTGCATCTAGCGCATATTTGGCGAGCGACGATGCCGGGGCACGAATAGATTTGATCCCAGAGTCTGAGTTAAACCCATGCTTCACCGCATGGAGTAGTAGATCTTCTTGTATCCGAATATGCCTGAAGGCTTCATCGACGTAGAAATGACGGATTACGGCAGAGCGCGTATTTGAAGCCGACTTGTCATTTGCGTCCTTCGAAGATGAATCTAGGGCAATAAGTCCAACGAACTTGTCTCCGTACTCAAGAATCCAGAAGCCTGACGCAGAGGGAGAGTAATATTTTGCTATATTTTGTATATCGGGCTGACGAAGAACCGTCTGAACATGTTGCTCGAAATAGGGACGGTTTATCCTTCCGAAACGCGTAAGTTTGATCACTTAGAAAGGACAGAAAAATTTACCAGTCCACAAATGCTAATATGGGAACAGCTATGGCAGCAAAAGCCGGCAGTGGCTTCAAGTATCCGAATACGCCAGCTTGAGCAGACGGCCACCATTGCATATATTGTATAAACACGGAAGTCAACAGCAACCACGCGCTTATGGTTAGCGGATTTGTATAGACTGTCCAACAACGTCTGTTAGGACCATTCAGTCTGGATGAAAGGTAGATAAATACCCTTGTTGTTTGCAACAGCCAATGTTTCGAGATTGGCCTTTCCTATGACGAACAGAGCCAATTTATCATCTGCAGGAATGAAGGGTCGGATACGAGCTTGTGGCTGAGCCATTGGGCGTTATGGCGGATATGAAAGAACGGTTAAGATGTAGAGATACGTGAGATGGACATTGTCGAAAATTCTGACTTGCGGAGTGTGGGACCCCCGACGACTTAGCAGACAGACGCACGTTTGAGCGCATCAACGTTCCCCGGCCCGCTATTTCCGGTCGACAATCTCTCTCTCAGGAGTCTCACTCCTTCATCAAGTTCTCGCCATTCCGACCTGCAGTGTTAAGCACCATGCTTATTTCAAAAAAATACTACGACGTACCCTCAAAGCTTGATAACGGTCGTCCGATCCGCATCTTCGTTATTTCTCCCAGCGTACCCAATTATCCTCAGGCGAAGTTTCCGGGTCAGTAGAGATATTACACATATTTACAGATTTCTTCTTTTCAACTATGATCTCCAGGTGTTGTTGTATTTAGGTATCTATTTCATCATCCTCTGTTCGAAGTGTTAGTTGAATACTGTCCAGTGAAATATATCAAGTTACTGGTCCAGTCGAACGGTTCGCAGGGCAGATTGCCAGCCAAGGCTACGTTGTTGGTATGGAGCACGTATAGCTTTGGTAGATGACCTACGAATCCTCACTTCAACTAGCTTGCCCTTCGGTGTATCATGAATTTGAAGGACCTGAGCCAATTTCGTATGATGTAGAAGGCTTGTCGACTGTCATCCAGTTACCATCCCTTCAACTCATCTGTACACTCTTACACAGGTACTGATAGAGGAAACAACTATAAGGTAATGTACTTTGAGGTCATCTCGTGAAAATCCCAGAAAATAACTTGTCATAGGTGGAGAAAGCAGTTGCCGCGTACGACGAAGTATGTCTCGTATGTATTCATCATTGAAGAAGTTTTACTGATATAATCATAGGATGCCACTTTGACTGTCGACCTTCTGGTTTCTTTGGATAACTGCAACGGAAGAATCGCAGGTTGCGTCTCACATTGTAATCACGACTAAATCTAATTGTAGTACTTATTGTAAAGCTACGGGAATGTGTCTGGGCGGCCATCTCGTGCGTATTTGATTATCCTCACTATTATATATCTAATTTTGACATCGCAGGCATTCCGTGTATGTGTATTCTGACATATCTATCCCATTAACCAACCCGACTTCTAGGCTGCCTTTGATGCACGAGTTCTCGCATCCGTTTGCTTTTTCGCAACTGATATTCACAGCGCCACGCTCGGGAAGGGAAAAACCGACGACACTCTTATCAAAGTTAGAAATGGAGATCTAAGTGGAAAAGGCGAGCTCGTTGTACGTGTTATGATTATCCACACTGCCAATTTTTGACAACGCCCATCTTAGATGATTTTCGGAAAGCAGGTCAGTAGCACTGCAATCGTCCTTCCCATGTATTTTCAGTCGTGTATTATACTCACAGGATACCCATGTACCACGCGCTGGTCGGGACTTGATACGTACGACACTCGAAGATGCCAACGTTACCGTCTCAGTGCGTCTCATATGATAATTTTTGTCATCGTGTCTGACACACTTGTTAGTTTCTTGAAGTACAAGCCCAGCATGCATTTATACGCGATGAGAGCTCCAAGGGGCGTTGGGATGCTGCATTGACGCGTTCGTTGTTCTCTTTCATGATGGAAGTATTTGAACGCACCGTGGCTAGAGACCTGGGCCCTAGAAGCAATGATGGTAAAGAGCCTGAACATGTATGCTAGTATGTACTCTACAAGTACACTTACTTATAAATGACCATTCGTTTAAAATTAAACTCACGCAACTGAAAGTAGTATATTACAATGTGAAAAGATTTTTATTTGTCTTCAGTTTTCATACAAAAGACCATACTCACGCCCGAATTGTACGCGACGTAAATTTCGTTATCATGAATACAAAATGATCGTGGATGTGATAGCAATAACACACATTGCAGATAGAACCGTATGAGCAGATAGAAAAAGAAAACGAGATGAGATGACAATATGATACAAAAATTCTACATCTAGTTTACTTCTTCTTGGCAGCCTTCTCAGCGGACTTCGTCACTATAGGAAGAATACCATGAATACCACTCAGTGCAGAAAATAAGCCACTACTTACCCTTGCCTCCAGTCTTATCAGTCTTGTCAACGGACTTGATGATGCCGACGGCAACGGTCTGCCTCATGTCACGAACGGCGAAACGACCAAGAGGAGGATACTCGTTGTAAGACTCAACGCACTAAGGAGGATGAGTCAATATAACAAGTCAGATACAAACAATAAGTACAACCTACCATGGGCTTGCTGGGAACGAGCTTGGCAATGCAAGCATCACCAGACTTGACGAATTTGGGAGCCTCTTCAAGGGATTTACCAGTACGACGATCAATCTTCTCGATGAGCTCAGCGAATTTGCAAGCAATATGGGCAGTGTGACAATCAAGAACTGGAGCATAGCCAGCACCAATCTGACCAGGGTGGTTAAGGATGATGACCTGGGCGTTGAAAGAAGCAGCCTCCTTGGCGGGATCGTTCTTAGAGTCGGAGGCAACGTTTCCACGACGAATATCCTTGACAGAGACGTTCCTACATTAACCGATAAATACAAAACTTTGGAGAAAAAAAGAATCATCAGCACTCACTTGACGTTGAAGCCGACGTTATCACCGGGGGAACCCTGCTCGAGCTGCTCGTGATGCATCTCGACGGACTTGACTTCGGTGGTAACGTTGGAAGGAGCGAACGTGACAACCATGCCAGCCTTAATGATACCAGTCTCAACACGACCGACGGGCACAGTCCCAATACCACCAATCTTGTAGACATCCTGTAGAGGGAGACGGAGGGGCTTATCGGAAGGACGAACGGGGGGCTCGATGGCATCGATAGCATCAAGGAGGGTCTTTCCCTTAACAACACCAGCCTTGGTCTCCTTGGTCCAGCCCTTGTACCAGGTCATGCTAAACACCGGTCAACGTCAACTCTCTTAAAAATCACTGCAATTTAATACTTACTTGGGGGATTCCTCCAACATGTTGTCACCGTGCCAGCCGGAAATAGGGACGAAAGCAACAGCCTTGGGGTTGTAACCAACCTTCTTGATGAAGGTGGAGGTTTCCTTAACAATTTCGTTGAAACGATCCTCGCTCCACTGCAACAAATATATTAACATTGTTTATTCAAAATGGCGTTAGTGGTACGTACCTTAGTGGTATCCATCTTGTTAACAGCGACAATGAGCTGACGGACACCGAGAGTGAAGGCAAGAAGGGCGTGCTCGCGGGTCTGGCCATCTTTGGAGATACCAGCCTCGAACTCACCGGTACCACCAGCGATGATGAGGATAGCACAATCAGCCTGGGAGGTACCAGTGATCATGTTCTTGATGAAATCACGATGACCGGGGGCATCAATGACCTACGCAAATTTTAAGATAAAAAGCTCCCATTAATAAAATCAAGAAAAACATACGGTGACATTGTATCTGGGGGTCTCGAACTTCCAGAGTGCGATATCGATAGTGATACCACGCTCGCGCTCAGCCTTCAGCTTGTCAAGCACCCAAGCTATGAAAAAAATTGAATTAAATCGAGGCAAAGAATTGAAAAAGAACGTGAACATACCATACTTGAAGGATCCCTTGCCGAGCTCAGCAGCTTCCTTCTCGAACTTTTCAATGGTACGCTTGTCGATACCACCGCACTTGTAGATCAAGTGACCAGTGGTGGTCGATTTTCCGGAATCGACGTGGCCGATGACTGTGGGGTAATCAGGGACGATGAGCGACTAGATCAATAGAGATCGATTAGATAGAAAAACTGACCGACGACGTTAACGTGAGATTTTTCCTTTCCCATTTTTATCGAGTTCTGAGGATGGCGAGTGTCAGCAGGAGCAATGGAGAGTGGCCACAGAAGGGGGGGGATGGAAGATTGGTGTTAGAAGAGAGAGGAAAAAAAGATAGATAAGGTTCATCGCGATGAAGCGATTTAGATCCATCGGAGGTGAATAAGATGTCTTGGGGAAAGATCGAGGTGGTGGTGCGGTGCGACGAAAAGGAGGAAACCAATACTCACTTAAAGGGTGCAAAAAAAAAGTGAAGGACAGAGGAGAGAAGATGGTGGTTGGGAAGGAGGATGGACGAAAAGATATCGCAGGTGTTTGTGCTAGTTATACTGTACCGGCCAAATTTTTTTTATCGATAGGAGAGATTTGATGGCTGATAAAATCGGAGTGATCATGACTCCGTGCGGCTCCGGCCGTCAATTCGGCGACCCAAACTACCATTTATAGTAAAATATTACGGATCTAAAGGATGATCTTTGCGGATAGAAGAAAAATCTCGTAGACTCCATCGAAAACTGGCAAAACTTGCCATTCTCACTCATATCTTTCACTTGCACCTCCGCTCGGCGTCCTTCCTTCTTCACCATGTGTAATGTGCTCCATCCGACAGTATATTCACTACTCTACAGTGTACACAACACATTATATGTAGTCTACAACCCAGCCATTGCTGCTATGCGCATGCCCCACCGCTAGTATGCACATCATAGATCAGTAAAAGCGATAAATAATAATGATACAAAGAGATATAAGATAGGACCTGTGCAGCGTGTTGTACAAAAATAGATGATGAGACCGCTTGGACTCCAGTTCTACCACACGAAAATTTCATTTTTCATCGATAACACCCCTCCTGATACGTGATACTTGCACCTCTTCTTGGGAACTGGGAATTGAAAATGTCGAACCGCGAGCTTCGAAGCAGCCGACCTAGGGAGATTAGGAATCATTCATGCCCATCCTCCATGCCCCGCAAGAAAACGACACTGAAGGATCTTTTCAAATGTTGGTCGTGTCTCGACGTCTACTTGAAGACATGCTCTGACAAGTGCCGCGGCATCTCCTAGAGCACCACCGCCATCTCCTTCTTCTCCCTCCTTTTCCTTGCCTTCTGCACACCGCTCGTCGAGCGATATCGCAGCATTGGCGAAAGGAGATGAGAAACCGTCTTGTGCCTCTGCTGCTGTCATAAATGGGCACTCCCCCACGAGTAGCACGTAAGCCACTACACCGAATGCCCAAACGTCTTGCTCTTTCCCGTAGTAACGTTCCCCGCGTAGAATCTCTGGGCCTGCGTAATCGAGACTACAGTGCGTCAGACACGAGTGTTATATGGTCATCAAATACGAATCTCACGTTCCGCTAAATGTATCCCATCCACTCTTCTTTACCAAGCCTGAGCTCCCGAAATCAATCAATATACATTTTCCGTCAGGTCCAAGTACAACGTTCTCGTCTTTGACATCACGATGAACTACGCATAGTTATTAGAAGGAGCATGACTTGCGACGACTCGTCAACTCACCAATCCCTTGAGAGTGAAGAAAGTAGAGAGCATCAGCGATCTGTCCCAAGTAGGTTCGTATTGAACTTGGTGGTAGACCGTGAGGATAGGCTTCTACTAAATCAAAGAGATCCGAAGGAGGTGGTGGCTCATCGGGACGGCGCTCAGGCATTGTAGACGGCAAGACAAGATAATAGTAGTTTTGATCCTCGAAGAAATCGAGGAGGGGACAAATGTTTGGATGGCCTTTAACGACTTTGCCTTCAACCCATTCTTCCGGAGATTTTGTGATAGAGCCCAGTTTATCCTTGGATAGTAAGCGCGAAGGATCCCAAGGTCTCCGAGATGGTAAAACATAAGAAGTATTGGAGATGGCAGACATGACATAAATTTCGATGGGGATAGTGCCATACTTTGGGTGCTTTTTCCAACAGTCCGCCAAGATACGAGATTTGATAACTTGCTTGATGACAAGAGGCGGCTGAGAGTAACAACGTAAATTTAAAGAGATCTTTTATGGCATTGATAGCGCTTACTCCGAGAGAACCATCTGGTAAAATCTCTCTTCCTCGTTTGACGAGTCCATACGCGCCGCGACCTATATCACCCTCCACTTCATAATCAGATATACTTCGCCCTCCCAAAAATCCTTGTTCTCCAGTGGAAGGAGACGGGGCTCGGGTGCTAGCGGCGATACTCAGGAAGCTGCCCGCACTGTCTGTTCGTTTTAGGCTGTAGGGTAATATAGGTGGAGGGGACGGGGGCTCCATGGGAGCAATGGAAACACGACCAGCAATTAAGGATACGCGTTGTTGAGAGGATCGACGTCTGGGGCGGGGGGAAGAGGGAGAAATTACGGCGGATTGCTTGTAGGAATGGAGAGGGCTTGCAGGACGGGAGGATAAGCTAAGCGGCTCAGCGACGATGGTAGGTGACGCCATCCTGAGATAAGTGGCACCGTAGGCTGGAGTGCTTTGAATGCGAGAGATAACAGGGGCGGATGGGGGGGTAGATAGCGGAGATAGTGATGATGATGATGATGATGATGGTTGGTGGGAGAGGAATGATTTCTCTGCGAATGCATGGCCATGTTTGCGAGGAAGTGCGTCTGTTTTTGATTCAAACTCCTGCTCCTGCTTTGAAGAGGCCTGGGGGATGGTGTCTGGGATGTCTAGACGATTCTCCTTCTCATCGTCGTTTTTGCTCCACTGGAAACCACGGCCGATGGAAGTGACGCCCCAGCTGCCCACGCTTGCAGCTCTGTAAAGGCGGGGAGGCTGTGGGGGGTTCCAGTCATCGTCAGCGTTGAAGGAGAAGTCATAAGCAGGAGCGGATAACATAAAAAGGGACAAAGACGAGTGAAAGTAAGAGGAAAAGAGAGAGATGGAGGTTTGTGGGAGAAAGAAGAGGTGGCGCTGTGGGGGTATAAGCAGAACACGGAGTGCAGTGGGATGATGATCTTGCTACAGCACTTTCTTTTCGCCCTTACCGGTCCCACACTGGACCCCGGATCTCACCCGGCCCACAGCTCCTGCGCTAACTTCTAACTACATCTTCCATCCCCAGTCTTCCCTGCCTCCTCTCTGACACACAGACTAGCTACGTACATCACCCCGCATTCCACCTTGACATTGCATCACAAGCTTCTGCTCTCACAAACATCTTATCTATTCCTCACTGTCAGCGCTTGTCCGGCGCTCTTTCTCACCGTGAATCATTACACCTCGAAGATCATTTCCAGCGCGAA
Source organism: Cyathus striatus (assembly GCA_025738555.1). Classification (NCBI taxonomy): domain Eukaryota; kingdom Fungi; phylum Basidiomycota; class Agaricomycetes; order Agaricales; family Nidulariaceae; genus Cyathus; species Cyathus striatus. The sequence goes on along the minus strand of JAOVFP010000024.1, from coordinate 637,556 downwards.
CCACCCCAGGCATTGTTAATAATCTACACTTCAATTTGACTCGCAGACGTAAACACTTCCTGCGATCTACTGCGCACATTATCCACTGTCCCATGTGATCATCCGTTGCACCTGTATCACTGCGACGGTGCTTTGCACTGTGCTCAGTGACAGTGGAGAAGGCACTGTCCAACTGGCTTGTTTGCTGGCGAGCTGTAATACGTTCTTGCGACAACCTTCACCTTGTGACTTAATAATTACATTTTTGAATACCCCACAAAACGTACTATTATATACAAAATGATCCAGCGCGGTGGCGGTCTAAGCTTTCTCTCTAAATAGCTGGTCAGTTGAGCAACTTGAGCTTGGAAGTAAGCGCGAGAACGTTTGGCCCGGAGTAAGCACTGCAGCTAAGCTTATGACACTATAGGCTTCCAAATAAGGGAGGCGTTTCGGGGGCTTGATTATGTGAGCAGGACAACAGCCCATCTGCCTCTGCAAGATATCGTCAACGCCGTCTCCCTCAAGCCCAAAAACTAGTAAGTGTTGCTGTCTTCATGCCGTCCTTCTCATTTCAGGTCGATTTGGGCATATTGGAATCGCGAATGTATCGATTTCTGCGCAGTATGGTGGTCCATTTTGGCTGGATGCGTTTTTCGCTCGTTGGATGACTTTTGATTTGCGCACGAATCGAACCTTGGCTTTTTGCAACGCAACTTTCTCTATCTCACAGCTCCTGACTCCTCTCTCTTCCACCTAGTCCGCCATGGCCATCAAGATCGTCAAAAAGCGCACAACAAAATTCAAGTCTGTATTTTCACCACCCGATACCGTTACCCGCAGGCTGACACCTATTCTAGGCGCCACCAGTCTGACCGTTATGCCGGCGTCAAGGAGGCGTGGAGGAAGCCAAAGGGTATTGACAACAGGGTCAGGCGCCGCTTCAAGGGCCAGACGCCCATGCCCAAGGTGCGTTACGATCTTTGTGTTCTGATTAATTGGCGACTTATTTTTCAATAGATCGGTTATGGTAGCAACAAGAAGGTAGCTAGCTGCTCGATTGAAATCGAAAATATTTCAGATATCGATTACGTTTTTCTGTAGACGCGCCATCTCCTTCCCAACGGTCTCAAGAAATTCCTTGTTAACAATGTCCGGGACATTGATCTCCTCTTGATGCACAACAAAGGCTTTGCCGCTGAAATTGCGCACAATGTGAGCAGCCGAAACCGCACAACTATTCTCGAGAGGTAACATATAATATTCGACATATTTGGAGTCGCAACTTAAACAATGTCATAGGGCAAAAGTATTGGGTGTCAAGGTCACAAACCCTGCAGCCCGTCTGCGGTCAGAGGAGTAAATCACTGCGACGTACTATCTTCTTCACATTCACATGTACATTCACGTATGCGGGATTAATGACCATGCATCTCCATGCCATGCCGATCATATCGAGTGAAAGGTCCACTAGCCAGTAGCTGTAATTTGTTAAGTACTATTGTATGAGGCGTTATAAAAGGTCTTGGCGCGCGACGGTGTTGACTTTCCTTTTGCGTCTAATAACTGCTCCAAATATAGCATTCTTAGTGAAGTTCATCGATCTTTGTATTTTATAATATCTTCGTTCAAGTACAAGAATGCAAGTGTCGTTGGCCTGCGCTTTTTCTTAGCTGACATTCAACCAGGTCGACCAAAGTTAGAGCCGCTTCCCATGCAGGAAGCTGGTACACCGATAGCGGTGAGGCCGATGTCTTCACTTCTCTTTCCAGATCATTATAGCTACGTACAGAAACGCAACTTAATGAACAACTTTCCGACTTTTTGTCTCGGGTTAATCCTACCGACGATACGTATCCTATCAAAGGATGCAAGGCTGTGATTGCACCGTCAGTATTCTACCTATATGGCGAGTGAAGTTTCCCGTTCAATGATTCCGCAGCCACGCCGGTTACTCTTACTCTGGACCCGCTGCAGCATGGGCATACAAGGCTATTGACACAGATGCCATGTAAGTAGTCGCAACACGTCTGTATTGTATTGTTGACCAGTTATACAGCAAACGCGTCTTTATCTTAGGACCATCTCATCACATTTACCTTGACGGCTGCGCTCTATCCAACTGTGACACGTACGAGACGCCCATCGGAAACTTGCCGTTGGATTTGGACAGTATGAACACTCCTATCGATTTGTTCTCTCCATGTGTTATTGACCCACCGAAATAGCTGTCCAGGAGCTGAGAGCAACAGGCGATTTCGAATCCCTCACGCAGAGGTCTGATGAGGATGAGCACAGTCTTGAGATGCACCTGCCCTACGTTCGCAAAATATTTGAAGGGTAATACATTTCGGCAGAATTTCAAATTCACGACTAATCAATATCTAGGAAAGATATTAAAATTGTCCCCATCATGGTTGGCGCGATAAACAAGGCTTCTGAGGCCAGATACGGCGCGTTGCTAGCCCCCTATCTTGCAAGGGAAGACACTTTCTGTGTCGTTTCAAGCGACTTCTGCCATTGGTAGGTTCTTGTTGCTCGGAGGCTGTATCTATTTTAACACAGGACAGGGGCACGAGGTTCTCCTACACCTATTACTATCCTGACGCCTCTCCCAACGCCGGAGGAATTAAGCTGTCGCGTGCCACTTCTCCTTCCTCGACTTACCCCATTTATGAATCCATCACCCGACTTGATCATGAGGCAATGAAGATCCTCACTGTGCCACCATCTTCGGCAGCAGATGCTCACGCCAAATTTACGAACTATTTGGCAGAAACGCGAAACACAATATGTGGCCGCCATCCAATCGGCGTACTATTTGGAGCGCTCTCAAAGCTAGAGGAGGCAGAGAACATCACACCGGCGGTGAAATGGGTTCGATACGAACAGAGCAGTCACTGTCATACAATTAAGGATTCAAGTGTTAGCTACGCCAGCGCTTGGATCCGATTCTAATTGAACCTTGCATGGTATGTCTAGATAGAATATGAGAATGTATGTACTTCTATACCTGTATAACTGATTGTCCGTGATGCGTATATGTAAATCCTTTGTCTTGTGTCTATTAGAGGTTGCTATTAATCTGAACTTGGGAACCAACAGGCTCGTCAACTTCATTCTCTGTTCCTGGAACACCGGGATCTTCAACAACCTAGAAAACTAGTCAGTGGCGGCAAGAGCTGAAAGTGGGCAGAACACACCCGTCCTTTATCAACTTCGATGTCCTCAAAGCCCCATTCTCTCGATGATCCCTGAGCCATGTGAGATCCATCTGCAAGCATCTTGGGTTCCCAGCCACCGACTTGCGTGGTCGAACTCGGTTTCCTGGTCAATTCGGAGAGTGTGCAGCAACCAACTTTCAAAGGAAGCTCGCGATTGCCAGCAAGACTTCGCACAAGGGCAATAACTGTGGCAGCATGGCTGACGAGAAGGATGCGCGAATGCTTTTGATGGAACTTGCGCTCGACCTCGGGAATGAAGGTTTCGACGAAGTCATCGGTGCGTTGGTGAATCTCGCTAACATCCTCTCCCTTTCTCGACGAATACCAGACGGAGGACCAGGAAGGATCAATGACATCAAAGTATGCTTTCAGGGATGCGGCCGATCCTGGTCGCGGATGAAGACCGGTCCCTGGGACGACGGGGGAATACCATTCTGAGATACCTATAGAAGCCAAGGTTAATATTTGTCACGTAGGCTTTAATGCGAAATGCAACAAACCATGTTCAACATATAAGGGAAGCTGAAGAATCTTGGCTGTAGGGAGCGCTGTCTGAAGACATCGATCTACGCATAGTCACATACAAAGATGACAGACGTTGGACAGACATCACTTACAATATGGCGAGGAGAAAATGGCAGTGGGGCGTTCTTCTTCTGGAAGACTGAGGAAGTGCTGGGCCAATTCCTGAGCTTGTGCCTATTGCGATCAGGATGAGTCTACCAGGTATGTGTGGGTGGGGTACTTCCTTCACGCACCTCGCCGAATGCAGCCAAAGGTGGATCTCGCGGAAGGCCGGTTTCACTCTTCCTGAATATCACTAAGCAAAGGATGAGGGCTTTGAATTCGAAATTGCTCACCAAGTTGTGCTAACCCAGTTGAGCCTGAAGCCTTTGGGCTGAATGAGTATCAGTGTGCCTGGTCAATGTTTAGAGTGTACTTGCCGTGTCTCGCGATGTAGATCTTTTCAATCATGAGGTTAAGAGGTGAAAGGCAAAAAATGTTGGAAATTTTGTGGCACACTCTCGAGGCATGGTATACACGTGTGTACCCTCTTGGGGGTAAATGAACAGGCGGGGAAATTCTTTGAAGCTTAGATGCAAGTTTTTCTCTAAAAAAAGGGGCTGATTCATTGTCGTACATTTCATTTCACAGATCATGGAAAAGGAACGTAAACAGAGTCAAGAGAACAAGAGATAAAATGGAATATGTAGGCAAAATGCAACGAAACGTGAGGAGAGTGAGAGGGTAATACGAGAAACGCTGCACTTTATTCAAGCCCGTAGCCCAGATGATACAAGTTTGAAGGAAATGATGAGTGAAGAGATTTTTGTAAGCAATGACCGGGTGAGCTCAGTTACGGTATCTGCGACCTCTATGCACTGTTCTCTTAGGAGAGGGAGGGGAAGGCGGTCTGGTCGTCGACGTCGACGGTAGAGGGAGTGCTCTGGCGTCCACCCCTTCCACGTCCGCCACGAGCACGTCCCCTCTCACCACCACGGTCACCACGGTCGCCACGTCCGCGTCCACGACCACCGCGATCGGGGCGCTCGAAGCGAGCATCGATTTCGAGGAAAACCTTTTCTTCCTTTTTGGCGCGGGCCTTGGGAGCAGACTTGGTCTGTGGAGGGAGTGAGATTTTTTTTAAAAAACAAATGCAAAGGGAGAAACGGACCTTTCCGACAAAGTAGGCTTCCTCCTCCTCAGCCTTGGTGATGGGAACGGCACCGTTCCAGATGGTATCGTCGCCTTCGTTGGCCTTGCGGGTTTCGAGCTTGGGGACAATGTCGAGTTCATTCTCGGCCTTCTTGGCAAGATATTGGTCGAGGGTGAGGGTGTTGTCTTCCTCTTCGGGCTCCCTCTCGCGGCGGGGGCGACCCTCGGCCTTTTCACCCTCAGCAGCGGGAGCACCCTCGGGGGCGGGGGAGGTGGGGGCATCCCAGGCGCTGGCATCAACGGTACTGGCACCCCATTCGTTGGTGGCACCCTCGGCAGCAGCATCGTTGTCGGCGGCCTGCTCTGCCTTCAGCTCCTGGTTGCCGTCGTCGCCACCCCAAGATTGATGTATCTTCTTTTCAGAGTCGCTGGAATGAAAATTAGGAACGGATGGGTGATAAGAAAATAATAATAATAAGGACTGACATCTTGCCGGTCTGGCTGTGCCTATCGAAGGGACGACGACCACCGCGCTGAGGGCCGCCACGGGCACCACGGCCCCTACCACGTGCCTCGACTGGATGGCGGGAGATGAGAAAGAAAGAGAGGGAGAGAATGAAGGGAGCGTACACTTTCTGGGAGGAAGATCGGTGGGATCTTCGGTGTTCTGGGCGGCGTCCTTGGGAGCGGGCTTTCCACCTCGGGCGTAGTACTTTCCACCGCGAGAGGCAGGACCACCTCTGGACTTTTGAGCGCCACGGGCTGCAGGGGCGCCAGTGGCAGCTGGGGCAGGAGTAGCCTTGGTGGCGGGGGCGGGGCTGGAGGGCCTCGAGGAGTCCTCAGCTGGGGGAAGAAGGTTATGAGGGGATGGGGTGGAAGTTGATTGGGACGATAAAAAAGGACGGACCATCCAAGACGGCGAAAGGGTTCTTTGTGGCCACCGACATTGTTGACGGGGCCCGTTGTCTGGACGATCAGTCGGAGACGAGGGGGATAGAGTTGGGTCAAAAAGAAAAAGACGGCAAGAATGCCTGGAGTTGTGAAGGGCGCAGAGAGGAGGGGGAGTCCGACCTCCATTTTTTTCACACAGAGGGAGACCCCGGGTGGCGAGGGAGGGTGGCCGGGGTCCGTGCAAGCCACTGGGGGCTGGAACTGTACAGTTCTTCGGGGGGAGGGTATAAAGGGGGGGGGGCAAGGGGCGGCGAGGGTCCCCAACGCAAAAACCACAGGTGAGTCGGGGGACGGTTAACAACGAACCAAGACTGACATTCGTCTCAGCGGCTCAAAAGCATCTCGACGAGGATTCGCCCGCCTGGATGTGATTCAGGACTGGAGTGGATCGAGGACCTTGAGACCGTCATAGCTAGCTGGAGAGAGAGAAGACTGCAGCAGTGCAGTTGGAACGATGGGACTTGGGTGCGGTGTGCCGGTGCTTAGGCTGGTCTGCCAGCAGTGATCGTTCGTGGTCTCTGTATGGGTACTATCGCAATGTCTCGTTGTACAGTCGTGGAATGATAGCGCTATTTTGGAGTACCTGATTGAGTGATGAGAAATGGAGTGATGTCGATACAGATAAGGGTTGGCGTTGAGATCCCATTCCAACATTATTCTCCTTCTTCCCCACAACCATCATGTCCCGCAGACTCGACATCTCCTCCCTCCTCTGCGACGACCACCGCCATCCTCCCCCCCCACTCACCCCCTCCCACGTCCCAGACCCCGTCGTCCTCGCCCCCCATCTCACCAGGCATGACCCCCTCCACCACCCCCCGCCCTCCACTCCCATCCCCATCCCACTCCCCCCTACCGACATGCCAGCACCCCCCCATCCACTTCGCAGGTCCCTCTATGACCCCGACGCTGACCCCCCTCGACAAGACATCCCTCGTCAGGACCCCTCCCGTCCCGACCCGCCCCGTCCCTTCCACTCGCCCTCCAACTCTCTCCCCCCGCGCTCCATAGACTCCCTCGTCCACCCCTCCTACCAACAGCGTCCTTCCTCCTCCTCTCCCCTTTTCCACCCGCTCCCCCAGAATGCCCCACCCCAGCCACCTGCCCCCCTCCTTCCCCTCGTCCCCCATCCAGCAACGCTTCCCTCCCCCGCCGCGCCATTCCCCACTCCTCCACAGACCGCCTTCCTCGCACTCCCAAGCATGTCTCTCTTCTCTTTCCCACCTTCGCCCCCGCTCTAACACTCTCCCACAGACCCCCTACTTTCCTGCCCCCCCTCTGCCCCCTCCCTCCTCCACCTCCTCCCCTTCCTCCTCCACCTCGCCCCCCAAGGTCCTCGCAGGCCTCGAAGCACTCGTCCAGGCTGCCACCCAGGAGCGTCGCAGGCTCAGCGGAGGCATCCCTGACCCCGATCTCCCTCTTCCCTCCGCACCTCCCCCTCCATCCTCCTCCTCCTCTTCCTCCTCTTCCACCGCACGAAGCCCTCTCCTCGACGAATCCCATCACCGCCGTACTCTGCCGATCGACATCAAGCGATCTCCACAGCAGTACCACCACCACCATCCCCGACATCACCGCAGTCAGGAACGCCTCGTGGACGATCCCTATCCACGCTCTTCCCTCAACCCTTCTCCATCAGCACCCACCCCAACCGTCCTTCCCTCTCCCTCGGACGACTTTACCCTCCGTGCAGCTTCCTTCCCTCAATCCCACCATCCCCCACGCTATGACAAAGACCGCTCCAGACCCCATGCTGACGAACCACGCTTCTCCCTTAGCCCTGTCGACACCCGTCATGCCTTCCGCACCTACGACGACGACCCCGACCGTCAGCGTTATGACCATCGCATTCCCCAATCGGACATCGACCACCAGCGTCGTCATCATGAACAGTTGCTACGTCAAGAGCAAAAATTGCAGCAACAACAAAGGTTGGATCATCAGCAGCGACTCGAACAACGCGCCAGGGACCAGCACATCAGGGACCAGCAGCAGGCCCAGCGAGATCACGACCTGCTCAGGGCCCAGGAGGCAGAGCTGAAGAGGGCAGAGGAAATGAAAAGGGCAGAGGCACTGAGATTGGCAGAAGAAATGAAAAGGGCAGAGGTACTGAGATTGGCAGAAGAGTCGAAGAGGGCAGAGGAACGCCACAGGCTGGAGATCCAGTTGGAGCGCGAGCGCGAGCAGTTGCGACTCAAGGAACAACACAGGCTCTTGGAAGAGCAGCGTTTGCAAGAGCGCGAGATGCAGCGTCTCGAGGAGGAACGGGAAAGACATCGGCAAGAAGAGATGCGTCTACGAGAACAACGCATGCAGGAGCAGCAGCGTCAACAGGCGGAACGAGAGCAGCGTTTGCAGGAGGAACGAGAGTTGCAACGCCAGCAGGAGCAGCGAGAGAAACAGCGCCAACAGGACCAACGAGAATTGCAGCGTCAACAGGAGGTAAAGGAGCAACGAGAGCTACAGCGCCAACAGGAGCAGCGGGAACGACAGCAGCGATTTCTCGAGCAACAGAGAGATACCGCAAAGATCGCCGCCGATCAACTTGGTCGCGAAAGTTTGCCGCCCTCCGTTTCTTCACCCGTGGAAACCACTGCTCGTAAAACAGAGATCCGACAGATCATACGATCCGAGCCTTCTAAACGCCCGTCTCCTCCCCCTCCCCCCTCTGCAGCTCCTGCGATGGCTCATCCTCCACATGATGGGATGCGTCCATCCAAGAAACCTAGGTATTCTCAGTCACCCTCTCGACCGGAATCAACAACACCGTCGCCACCAGAGGACAAGGAACGGGAGTTTTTCTCAAGAGACCCCCTAAGCGATGTAGGCCTTGGACGACCAGAGAGCATTTTTCATCATACACCTGTTTCAGCTTCGTCAGCTGGACCTCGTCGTCCTGGTTCGGGTACGGGCCGCAGAGCCATGGCGGTCTCCGATCTCGTATCTAGTACGGACAAGGAGCGATCCATTGCCAGTGCCAATTTGCAGTCATCCCACGATCGCCCTTCGCTCCGGGTTGTGAGTCCCCTTGGTCGTCGATCGCCGCCGGGGTCGCTCGCGGGTAGGGCCATTGCCGCCCGCAAAACAGACGATTCGACTGTGTCCATGATGGTAATTGAGAAAAAGGAACCTGTAACAGTTTCTATTCCACCCCCGCCGCCGCCGCCGCCCAAGGAATACTCTGCACCCACTCAGATCGTCATCCCAGAAGGTGAACCTCGACTACCCGAACCCGTAAAGAAAGTCAAGGAGGAGCCCGTTGCTCTCAAAGCCCCACCTCGAGAGGTCCGACCACCTCCCCCTCCACCACAACCTCCGGTGGTAGACAGCATTCCGAAGAAGAGCAAGGACAAAAGTCATCCACCAAAAGAAGTCAAGGATCACCCTCGCCCTCGTCCTGCACCAAAGGAGCAACAAAAGGCTGAAGATGCCCACGATTGGCTCCTTGAACATTATGCTCGCGAACCATCGCCTGAGCCCTCTCCCCGCCCCGAACCACCTCATTCTCCGTCTCCCTCAATCAGTCCCATCGTAGCCGCTTCCCCTTCTCGGCCTTCCATCTCAACCTTAGCCGAGCATCAAAGTCCTTCTCCAGAGCCGAAGAAGCGCTCACCATCTCCACCGCGTACCGCGACTCCGCCAGCGGAAGCCGCCATCGAGGAGCTGGAAGAGCTCGTCGCCGAAACTGAGGCAGAAATCATACCCAAAACGACCATCGTCAACAAGCAAGAACCGCTTGACGTTGATATGGATTTGGACGAGCTTGTCGCTGAGACTCTTAATGGCGGTGAGGACAATGCTGGAAAGCGACAGGAAGAGGAGGAAGAGGAAGAGGAAGATGTTCGCATGGAGGTCGATGTTGAAGATGAACTTCTCAGTCTTGTTGGAGATCGTCCACCCCCGCCTCCTCGACGCGCAGTTTCTGGATCATCCACATCTGTACCTCCTTCACATCCCGCTAAACCAACCCCGCTTCGCATGAATACCGATGTAGAACGTCAAGCATCTCCTCCCGCTGTATCCTCATTGTCAGCCCCGACGCCTTCAACGATTACATCACCTGTCATCCCACGGCCATCTTCGGCACGTCCTGCTTCGGATCGCGGCTCTATGCCTCCTCCAGCCACAACACCCGGCGTACCTCGTGCCAAGGAAAAAGAGAAGGAAGACACTGGGAAGAAGGGAGAGCGCGCTGGAAGTGTGTCATCGTCTGCTATTCCGGCAAAGAAAAAGAAAGAGGTTACAGCGTCCAAGGTATGTATTATTTCTGTTTTTTTCGGGGTCGAAGTAAACGTTTTCATGAATAGGCACCTGCTAAAGCTAAGATAACTACGGGAGACAAGGGTCCCAAAGCACGTTCAAAGGCTCCTCCAAAGGCAAAGAAAACAACAGAGGTCTCTCTCCGGCAGCTTTGCCTATGAAAACAAGTAAATCTGGTTCTGGTCCTGGTGGTAAGAAGAATACATCTGCTTCCCGCTCACGATCGGCTTCTGTGATGCCGGGAGGTTCGGTTGGGCCGGAGGGCGATGCCCAGGCAGACAAGCAGGACGAGGATGATTCTGATGCTGCCAATGATGACGACAAGCTGTACTGCGTCTGTAAAACCAAGTACGACGAAGACAAGTTTATGATTGCTTGCGATCGGTGAGTGCAATAATGATATTCTTTCAATCTACTAATACTTCGCCAGGTGTGACGAATGGTACCATACACAATGTGTCAATCTCCCCGAGCTCGAAGTAGACCTCATCGATCAATTCATATGTCCACCCTGCATTGACAGTATGTGCCCTGCAACTACTACATCTTGATTTTATGCTTATGGTGTGGTCAGAAAACCCTCACTTATCCCTCAAGACTACCTATAAGCCTCGCTGTCTTTACGGACTTAAACAACCCGATCCTTCGTCTCCCAAGGCCTGTCATAAGCCTGCTCGTGGTGCTTTTTCCAAATACTGTTCGGACGAATGCGGCGTCAAGTACATGGAGTCGCGCATCGAAGCATACGCCAAGAAGGGAGGGAAGAAGGATAAGTTGTGGGAGAGTGTAAAAAATGCAGAGAAACGCGAGGGTGTCGTGGTGTGCGCCGAAAATGCACTCAACGGCCACATCAAGATGGATGTTGACGTGCCCAGGGATGGCGACGTGAAACCTTTATCAAGCAAGCGGAGCAAAGTTGCCAGAGAAACTGACCGTTTGAAGGGGTCGTTGGAGCAAATAGTGAAACGACGCGAAGAACTCAAGAAAGGAATGGAAATTGTGATTTGGAGGGAGAAACTTCTTGAATTGGCAAGTGAAAGGGCGCAGCAACTTGGCCTATGCGGTTGGGATCATAGGCTTTGCTTCAGCGACGAGGAGTTGGCAGACTATGGTGCTGGTGTATTGGAGAGTTACGAAGAGATCAAATTGGACGGGGTGAAGGAAGAAAATGGAGACATGCAGATCGATGGTGCAGTCGAGAATCAAGGCGAATGGTGGTGCCCTGGAAATGTCTCGTGTGGCCGTCATGTTGGGTGCGAGGATTTCCTTTCGCGAAGTATTGAAATATCACTGACTATGTTTCAGATGGCAACTGACGAGATATAAAGATGTGTGCAAGGAAAAGGAGAAAAAGGAAGAAGCTCTGATGAAGCTTACGACCCGAGAACGAGAGATACGGAAACACATAGAAGACATCGTGGACCCTCATGGACGAAACACGAATGAAGCGTCTCCTCAGTCACCTTTAAAGCCTGCTAATACAAAACTATCGAATGGACACTCTAAAGTGAAGTTGGGAGATGGTGTGAAGAAAGGGAAGAAGAGAAAGGCCCCGGCATCTTGATAGACATGTATTTCTATTTTTCCTCGTTCTTTCTTCCTTTCTTTCTTTCTAATTTTTTTTTTCGGACATTCCCTTATTTTCTTGCTTTTCTGTTGGGCTTTAACAGCTTGGCTTAATAATTGTTCGAGCTCTCCATAACTTGTTTTCGTTCTTCCATGTGTATTTTCACATTTTCACATACTGATTGTGTAGCTAAAGATCTTTTTACCAACTATTATTGTTAATGAATTCTTGGAATAGTAGCATGAATACATGCGCAATTGTAAATCGTACAAATGTCCCTTTAATACGGAGCATTATATAAGTGGACCTGTGGTAGAAAATATAAAGCAGGTAATTCGCTGAGTCTTCCCAGACGCTAAGCAAAGCAGGTCAATAGCCGTCGCCCTCGCCACCTTCTTTGCAGAAGCCTCTTCGTTCGTAAAGGATCTGGGACTTGGTCTCTTCTCGGTGTTTCTTGAGCTCCGCATCTTTTTTATGATATGGTTCAAGTACGTTGTAGTCGACCTGCTTGAGCGGAATGTCGTCTTCGCGATCAAGGTCCTGTCGCAATGGTGAGTGGCAAATGAGATCAGCAGACGGGTGCATACGATTTCGCCTAGGAGGACAACGTTTTCTCCTCGAATAAGGAAGAGGCCGTGCCAATTTTCTGCATAGGCATTGCCGTGATATATTCTCTCGACGGTGTCTTCAAGTACAAGGTTGGCTGGAAGGAGATGGAGGGTTCAGCGGAAAAGATCAAGAGTGAAGAGTAAGGCATGATGCACCGTACCAAACTGGTCATAAGAACGCAATACGCCATGCAACTTTCTACCGTCTCGTAAGATCACAAGCATCTTTCCTACGACAAGTTGAAGAGGGCGAGAAGGAACATGTTACAGCTTAAGGTGCAAGGCAGGAATGGTACTTGTTGAGGTAGACGTACTGTCCACACAATCCACCAGCGAGCCGGACGTCGTAAATGGAATTAAGGAGTCCATGGATCATAAATGGATGGGTAGATGAAATAGAGTGATTGAAAGAGCGGAAGAGAGGGTGATAACGAGAGAAAGAGATTCGAAATGCAGAGTAGTCACTATCTCTAGGCACAACACTGCAAAATCTCCGTAGCTGGAATTGAACAGGGGAGTGGTTAGCGCGCGGATTTAAATTTGTAATTATTTTAATTACATAATCAATTCTTCACTGACATTGTCTATTAACTGAGAGAAAGACGGCTGGTTGTCGTTTCATTAGCTTCAGATTTAGTGTCATACTGGCAGGGAATAAGTAAATGACATGTTTTGTCTGATGACGAATCAGAAGTGGAATGAAAAGCCAGAACATTATTGCAAAGGAGCAAGTATGTCTTATCGGCAGGTATATATACCTGATCATGTCTTTCATTAAGCTGGGATGGCCGAGTGGTTAAGGCGAGTGATTTGAATCTGTAGTTGTGATACTACCCATTATCACTTGGGATTTCCCGCGCAGGTTCGAACCCTGTTCCCAGCGAAAGTTTTTTGAATCATGCACTTCATGTCGGACAAGTACGGGCATAATCTAACTTGCCAACTCATTTTGGGCATACAAGTAAGTACATAGAAGAGATTCAGGTTTACAGAAAAGTAACAAATGTCTCTCATTGCGCATGTCTTTACATACACTCCCCAAGCACTGTAACCGTTGCGTTATGATGTGCCGACATACTCCCACTGGCCACGCTCCGGCTTTTCTTCCAAGGGCTCCCATCTATTGGCGGATGTGAACCATGCTCAGTTAAAGACGTTGTATACTGCTACAGGGTACTCACGCCTTCCACTCGACCATCTTGGCCGCAAGCTTGAGTTCATCCGAGGCAATGTCTAGCGACTCCTCGATATGGCCCTCGTTGAGCTCCTTCTCTATGGAGGCAATGTCTCCGCTGGCAGCATTGACGATATTGAGTTTGTGACGCGTAAGAGCCTCTACGCCCTGGCGGTAGACGGATGTTTGAGGGATCTCGGAGAGTTGTGTGAGAGTCGCCTCGTAGGTCTTGATGAGTTCCGGGACAGGATTGGCGTGGACGCCGAGGCCAGTGATGCCGGTGGTGTGCTTGATTGCTTGGGAGAGAGGACGGGTGAGGCGGAACATGGTGGAGAGTGAGGACGGGATGGGTTCGAGTACTTAGTTCGGATGAAGCGGCGGAGTGCAAAATTTATTTAAATAAGAAATATCCGTAAATCACTGTAAGTTTACAGTAATACTTATAACTTGTCCGTCGCCGTCTTGATCATGGCTGCCCTCGTCCTCTCGCAGACACGCTCGTCACTTTTCCCCGTCTTCCGTGCGCCCTCGCTTTCCACTCTTTTCCCCGGTTCCATCCCTTCCTCCTCTCTCTCTCTCTCTCCGTCTGCCCCAGCCCAGTGGTCACTTCCCTCTCTTCAATCTCTTTTGGATCTCTTTCCACCCTTCCTGCTCGCCGTTCCAAAGTCCAAAACATCTCATTCGCGAAAGCGGATGCGCGCCGCCAACAAGGGCCTGAACGACAAGCAAAGTATGTGTATTTCATTCCGTCAACTTTTCTGTATCTTACTACTTGTCTTCCTTAGACATCGTCAATTGCCCAGGGTGTGGCTCACCCAAACTCGCGCACCACCTATGCTCCAACTGCTATAGCTTTGTCCACAGGGCATGGAAAGCAAAACAAAAAGGCGAAGCTGATATGCCTGACCTGTCCTAATCACCCGCATGAGTTGTTAGCGGTTCGTACTCGCCGTGACATGCGACCGCCGCGGAACCCTGACCTAGAATGTAACGTTGCAGGATGCACACTAAAATGGACTACGCAGGTTATTTGTCTTGTCTACAATAAGGAGTCCGCTGGACGTGCAAACATATTATGTATAGTACTGGGACCTGAATTAATATATGTTTTCCTCGTGGGCTGTAGCAGCTTGGTAAATAGTTAAGTACGGGTTCGGCGCTTAATATGCGTGGAAAGATTATTGTTGGTGGATGGGAACACGCTCACGGGTGGCATCACAGGATCCATAGCTTCCTGTGTGAATGCCGCATAAGTACTACTTAAACATGCCAGATGAGTCCCAGTCCAATCTATCCCGCTTTCACGTTCCCCCGCTGTCTCCATGCTGCTCACGCGCTCGTTGCGAACCACTTCCTCCGTCCTTCCGTCTCTCACTCGTGCCGCAACCACCAGCGCAAGACCTAGGGGTCTTTCCGCCATTCTGGAGAAGAACCCACACGACGTCGTAATCACCTTCGCCAAGAGAACCGCAATCGGAAAAGCAAAGAGGGGTCAGTTCAAGGATACTCCTGTCGATGAGTTGTTACTTGCTTTATTTAAGGTGAATTTCGTGCACATCAAGTACCGTGTCGATGATTTAATATATCGATCTATATTGTGTAGGCCACGCTCGAGAAAACTGGGCTCAATCCTGCGGCCATTGAGGACATCTGCGTAGGTATGGAGCGATCGTTGTAAGCTCGTGCGATCACCGTGTCTTACATTGCCAACAGCAACTTGCCATCCTCCCTCGCCATTATATGTTTCCCGAGCTGCTGCCATTGCAGCAGGGATCCCTTATGATGTTCCTATATCTGTCGTAAATCGTCTATGCTCTTCTGGCTTAATGGCTATCCGTAATATAGCCCACGCGATTCAAGCTGGCGAGATTTCGTTGGGCTTAGCCGTCGGCGTGGAGAGCATGAGTCTAAAGTAGTTTTCGTTCTTCTTCGACCTTTTTAAGTTCCTGACGATCCTTGCTATACAGTCCACGACCGACGCCTGAAGTAGTTGAAAAGGTAGCGCAGCATCCTCATGCACATGACTGCATGCAGGTGTGTACATTTTGATCATTGTAATTGAAACCATGGCTTTGACGGTTATGACAGCCAATGGGATGGACTTCGGAGATGGTAGCTCAGACATACAAGGTTTCGCGGCAAAAGCAAGACGAGTTCGCGTTCATATCCCACAGTAGAGCAGACAAGGTTTGTATCACTTGCTTTGTGCCTGCTCCGCACTTTTCAACAATTTGCAGGCTGTGCAAGCTGGTATATTTTCAGATGAGATCATCCCGGTGGAAATACGAGGCTCTATAGTATCAATAGACGATACCATTCGCCGCGGCGTGACTTTAGAAAATTTAGCTGCACTAAAACCTGCTTTTCCCAAGTGGGGCGAAGCTTCAACTACCCCTGGGAATGCTAGTGGTGTTGGCGATGGCGCTGGGTTGTGCATCATGACTACGCGCGAACGAGCAGAAAAAGAGGGAATGGATATTGTAGGGAAGTGGGTCGCTGGCGCAGTCGTTGGTATGATTATGATACCTTCTAACCATTCCTGTGATGCATGTTGACTAGACCGATGTAGGAGTTGAACCGAGATATATGGGTATTTCTCCTATATATGCAGTACCCAAAGTATTAGATCAGGTTGGCCTGTCCAAGGAGGAGGTAGATGTTTACGAGGTTTGCTGCATTGTTTAGGATTCTAGCATGGAACTAATTGTTTTTAGATGAATGAGGCTTTTGCTTCACAATTTGCCTACTGTGTTGAACAACTCGGAGTTCCAATTGAAAAAATCAATCCAAAGTAAGTCCTTCTCGCAACAAGGCCATTATTTCTCTTATCACTGGAATGGGATAGTGGAGGTGCCATAGCCATTTCACATCCACTTGCAATGAGTGCGTCATTTTCAGTCATACTGCTTGTTCACAGCTAACTATAAAAATTAGCTGGTGTTCGACAAGTCGTTACAGGACTGGCAGAACTGAAGCGGAGGCAAGAAAGAATTCTTTGCACGAGTATGTGTGTAGGAAGCGGAATGGGAGCTGCTGGTATTTTCGTTAATGAGGCCTGAAGTAACTACACGTGCATCTGTTGGTGAACAACCCTGCGTAGTTGTGGTGATGTTGCTCGTAATAAATATCAACTTCTTGGTCCCTTCGCCATTGTATTGCCGGTTCCTGTATTATAGTCAAGCAAACTAATCATTTTCCAGTGGGCCTCCAAGCTTTAGCTAGTCGACGCTCAAGGAGCCTTGGTTGCTCCAGACGATCAAGGCATTGTAAAGCTGTCCAGCTGCGGTGGAAGTGGTCAAGTACCATGTCCACACAGGTTCAAAGCAATCCCGCTGTTAATGATGCAGATGGAACGGAATGAGTTAGACTTTCAGGCTTGGCAAAGCCTTTTCTGCGCAGAGTTCGCATCCTGTCTCAATAATCTTACTTAGACGTCTGGAGAACAAAACCGTGATGAATTGTCTGTATTAAATTTATGTAATCTATAACATATTTGTATTTGAGATCAAGAAAAATGAAATATAACCGAAATCTGCAAAGGAAATGAAAATTAGTAAGATATATGTAACAACAATCCGAAAAGTAAAGAAAGAAAATAATCTCAGGAAGTCATTGATGTCAGTGAGACGAGTTTTTAAAACTCGCATCAAGTCGACTAAGAGGTGCCAATAGGTTGAAAAATACAACACTCGTCATCGAAAAATAAAAAATAAAAAAATAAAAATATGAAGAAACTCACTGTGTACCGATTGTGAAAAGAATTAACGAAGGAGATAAAAAGGCCGAAACACCTTGATATAGTATGTAGTCACGTGATTCGGCAAATAGCGAAGTACTGTGTAGCTGATCAAGCCACTGCAAGCCAGTTATACAGACAGTCTCGGCATCGGCGTCTACATCTAGTAAGCGCAAGGTCTGTCTTTTAGTCCTCCGCCGTCGTCATTGCTAACATCGCATCCGTCTTCAGCACCAGAAACCCTCAGAATGGCCTCCCAGATCAGCAAAAAGAGAAAGTTTGTAGCAGACGGTGTCTTTCGTGCTGAGCTCAATGAATTTTTCACCCGCGAGTTGGCCGAGGAGGGTTACTCTGGTTGCGATGTTCGCGTCACTCACGCCCGCACTGAAGTACGTTTTATTATTATTTCACGACGTTTCCAACTTCTTTGTTAATGATTTTTAAAGATCATTATTCGGGCTACCCACACCCAGGAAGTTCTTGGTGAGAAGGGCCGTCGGATTCGTGAGCTTACTGCTCTCGTCCAAAAGCGCTTCAAGTTCCCTGAGAACTCTCTCGAACTTTACGCTGAAAAGGTTCAGTACCGAGGTCTCTCTGCTATCGCACAGTGCGAGAGTTTGAGGTACAAACTTCTTGGTGGTCTTGCTGTCCGTCGGTGAGTTATGCAGCTGTACTTTTGGACAAGATCGCTGTGTTAATAAATGGAACAGTGCATGTTATGGTGTTCTTCGATTTGTCATGGAGTCCGGTGCAAAGGGTTGTGAAGTTGTTGTTTCAGGCAAGCTTCGTGCTGCCCGCGCCAAGTCCATGAAATTCACCGACGGCTTCATGATCCACTCCGGTCAACCTGCACGCGACTTTGTCGACTACGCCGTTCGCCATGTCCTCTTAAGACAGGGTGTATTGGGTATTAAAGTTAAGATGTGTGTGATCTTGCTCTGTTTGCATTTGGTTCAGCTACTGACTGGTCATTCCTCAGCATGAAAGGTTGGGATCCTGAAGGTCAACTTGGTCCCAAGAAGCCTCTCCCTGATTCCGTCCAAATTCTTGAGCCTCCTGTTGATAAAATTGTTTCTGAACCTTCGTCGGAACAACGCGAGCCTGTGTCTGTTCCCGTTGCTCCTCCGGCTGAGGAGGCCTACGTCCAGGAACAGACATATCAACAGCCGGAGACATACACTGAGCAGCCCGTATTCTAAGTTTGTCTGTAGTTCTTTCGTATGTACAGTGGATAAATGAATGCATTTCACTTTGCATATCGTGAATATTTAAATAATAAGGATTACGCTGGACAGGGTAATAATCTTTTACGAAAAACATCTCAGTTAATAGACTGTGTAATGCTACTGCCTGCTAGTCCTCCAGAAGGAAACTCAACTACAGCACTTCTTGCTCGTCCAGAACCCCATCCCGCCGGTTTCTTTCCAGGTCCCAATGATATAGAGAGTTCTGTCCCATTTAAGGATTGTGAAGGGTCGCTGGCAGTAATTTCATTGTTGTCTAACCTGTATATCAATGCAATATTGTCATTGGAGGTAATGGTAATGGCAGCAGCGCCTCGCTGTTGCGGTGTGAACGTGACTGAGCCTCCGCTTGAGCTCCAGAACACTATCATTACAGTGTTGCTACTGGAGTGATAGACGGCAGATATATTACCGTCATTTATCAATGCCGTTGGTTGGCCACGAATGCTTTTTTCCTGGAAAGAGTTCAGTGTAGTGCCAGGAAAAACAGTATACCCGACGGAGGTATTGAGCGACGTATGATCCAACCAAGCGGCGAAGAGGTCAACGGTGACAGGAGGCTGCGTGGACGTTCCTATTGCAGACCAGTTCCCAGTCTTTTCGCCAACTTCAAGGGATACTGTGAATGCATCGTTGCCTTCTGTAAAGCTGTATCCAATTCCATCGTGCCATAAAGACTTCGCTGAAGCGGTCGTCGACACACGCTTCTCTGCGCCATCCAGTACGACAACACCATTGAGTTTGCGTTGATCCAGTACAGAGAAGACTGACGCATTGCTGGAGGACGATATGTTGGAAACCATAACGTGTTGTATCTCATCTTCAAGGAAAAACCAAGCTTTCTGCCACCGAAGGGATTTTGTATAGGGATTGGTGTAACGCATTACGGCGATGCCCACTTCTCCCGTGGATGCACCCCCTACAAAGCTCTCTATACCAGTGTACTGAGTATGATCGCAGTCCAAAGGAGTTTCTTCATAATCCACAGTTATACCAGGTATAAGATTCCAATCCCAAGCGGCGGATATGTCTTCATACTCGTCACCACGCTGATAGGTATATACGACTCCGTCGGCCAAATGGAAACCCAATGGCTGTAGATGACATATCTATTAGAAAATTTACATAAAAACTAGCAATAGTGGATCTGACATTTTGGGAATTAGTGCACTCGGTATTCTTCGTCCGACTAGAGAACATTTTGACAGTGGTAATGTATTTTGTTCCTCGATGGACCTGCCGATTTTTAAAAATATCATAGCGAGACGTGCAATAGACTCACCATGTAATCATTAGCATAAAACATTCTATTTCCGACTAGCCCACCTGCATTGGAAGATGTACTATTCTTTGATAAACTGGTGTCGAAATTTGTCAAGACGCTAGAAGACCACAGCTGTCCCAGTGCTCCGACTTCCGTCAGGTTTATTTTTATGCTTCCCGTTGCCCTGGACCAACTCTTAGTTCCTCATAGTGGCAAAGAATAAATCAGCACATACTGCTCATCAACTACGGGGAAACTTATAAAACGCCCAAGGACGGACTATGGATACAAAATCCATTAAATTGTTTAAGCATAACAGTGTGCCATCACTTACAAAATCCCAATGCAAAACTCCGGTCAAAATGTTACGGTATATCATCCACTTATCGCCATCAAAGAGTGTTGCAAACGCTGTCTGAGAATTAACATCTGCTGCGAATTCTGTTCCGCCAGCTTCGAGTTCAAGGTCAAGTAAGTCGTTCGTGCTACAAAAATAAATAATCTTGCGATCAAGCAATGTGAAACACTCACTAATCTTTCCCTGTATATATGTTAATTCAGTGCTATGTTGATAAGAACCAACGGCACTTACCATAGTTTCCGTTATATATAATTCCGCCATGTTGGCCTACAGGAATTTAGCGTTGCAATCGAGGGTAGTGAAGAAGCTTACCGAAAGACCCGTCAGGACGTATTCCATCGGCCTCTACGTTATTCTGAACCTGGAGCTCCAAGTGAACCCTCCTATAGGCGTCTGTGAGCATAGATACGTTAACTGTTAGTAACGCTTGATCTATCCCAATCTTCGCTACATCGAGCGTGTTGGCACCAGTCAGGAAGCCAACACCGTTAATGTTATGATCAAATGTCCCATAGGCTCGGCCAGTTATGTGCGTACAACTTGCGATTTCCGAGGTGGCAAGAGTGTCATTTAATAATAGGCAAGTGGGTCCCACGAGTTCAGGAATAAGTATGATCTATCAATGATTCAGAGAGCCATGAAAATAGAATTGCTGTAACCCTCACATTCGAGAACCAATTGGTATTCCTGAAATGGTGAGAGAATCAGTGAAGCAGGCTCAAGCTGAATTTTATTATACCCACCATAATGAGTTGTCAGGATTATCACAAGGACAGGCAGCAGTTCCGCCAGAGTCCAGGCAGGCAGCATTCGTGAAGTCCCTACCAAACCAATAGTTCATTGCGAGGCTTATAGAAGACCGCAATTGATCGCTTTTAACAAACTGATCATCGCCTTCCAGTCCTCCATGCCAAGCAGCTGCCATAACCACTGAAAACCATGAGGATATATATTAGAATCTATCCCAAAAGTAACGCACATATTCTTTGCCAATGTTCCTGTGCAGGCCAATTCGCTCTACGTGCAGCACAGCCCGTTGTGTAATCTACTTCGGTATCTGGCCATTTACCATCGGGGCCAAGAGTGGAGAGCCTGGAGATGAGAACTTAGTAATGTAAACACTTGCATTTCCAAAAGCTATAGTACCAGCTTGGAATGTCATTCGGGCTCCGTGTAATGCCACCAATGATGGAGCTAAGGCGACGTCCTTGCATCGTGTATATTTCTTGTAATGTTTGAGGATCGGCCGTCTGGACTGGAGTCTGAGAAATAGACGTGCTACTAGAAGTCTGTGCTGACAAGGCTGAGGCGGCCGTCAACGATGTTGCAGTTGTTCCTAATACTGAGGTTGTGATGGTAGACGAAACCGTTGGCCTGGTTGTGGATAGCGGTTCGGTCGCTTCTGTAGTGCTTGCCGAAGACGCGTCGGATCCGACGAGTGTAGTGAAGACTGTCGAGACAATCGTGCTCACATGGGATGTGGAGGAAGACGATAAACTCTCCAGGACGAGAGAAGATGTAGATAGCGAAGAGAGGGTATCAAGAGTCGAAAATAAAGGAATGGAATCCTGAGAACTGGATGGTGTCCCAGAGGCACATGAAAATGGGAATAAATAGGAATGTCCATAAAGAATGTAGATGCCCAGAGCCAGAGAGACTTCATGATGGACTTGAATCTGTCTCTGTAAAGGCGTAAGCAGTGGAAAAAGAATACGAAGAGAGGATGGATTGCAGACATGCATACCAGGATGAACGCATTTATTAAAGATGCATGAAGCCGAAGAAGTCAGTACGTGTCCAGGGAAGCTCCACTTAGGACCATCTGACCAGTGACATTCAACACGAGTAGTAGTACTGACGCAGGCTCCGAATTGTAGCAGCACTACTGTGCACCCGCTCGATGTGGATGGCGTACTACCGGAGATATTGAAGACGTCAAACCATCGCATTTGCAGTAATAACAAGTACATTCTTTGATGTTGTGGCTGGTTCTGAGATTCCAGACGTTTGGGGCATTGGCAACCATCTAGCGCGGACGGATAAAAAGCGGAAAGAAATCTGGATGTTAAAAATTAGAATCGTCCAGGAAGCAGCGTACGAACAAGTTCAAACCGGCTAACTGCCGCTAACACGAGGTCATCAACCCCGTTCCACGCTGAATACCCTTCAATATCCCAGGTTCACTTCCTTTCACAGTGATTGACCATGCTACGCTAGCTCAGATGACCAAGATCTAGCGAACAGCAGGCACAAGCAAGTGACCGACATCAAGTTCAATATTTAGCACACACTGGCTGAAAGACTCAGACCATTTAATCAGCAATGCTCAGCGTTGGTGCTCGTATACGTACTAAACAAACTATGCAATCTTTCGATATGCTTCCGTTTAATTTGATGCAATTAATAGGAAATACAATTTGAGTACAATATAAAAAATCATCGCATGCTAGTTAGAAGTTATTATCGCAGCATGTCTAACGTAACTATCGTCAGAGATTTAACCCTTCTATAACTATTTGGATGCAGTGACGTTTAATTTTGAAAGCGAGATAATAACTGGCACTGCATGGAAGGCATATGCCACCCACACCACTATGTGGCAGGATAATAGCTCAGTCGTTAGAATGTTAAGTAATACAAGTTTATCTCACTCGTAAATGCATTCCCCTCGTTCGCTATTAACTGCGCAGCTTGCTGACCACCAGCTTCAATACTTGCGTTGAAATCTTGAATAGCTTTCCCAAACCACATCCGAAGAACCAGAAATGCTGTAAGACCTGCAAAAATCACATGTGTAAATAGTTATTCGTGCACACTGCAAATTGCAAATGAACAAATACCTATCAAAAACCCAAAAAATCCAATCCAGGCAGAAAGACGTTGGAGTGTAGGTTTTTCAAAGATGGCACCCATTTTTCCAGGCATTTTGTGGCGGAACGAAATCAAGGTGAACGTGATTAAAAATACCGTCGATAACGATAGAGCAACAGCGATAAAGGCTGGCGTGGCCGCAGTTGGCGCAGAGAAAAGCAAAGACGAAGCGTTATCAGGGAGAACGGACAAGTCTTTCATCGGTGATTAGCGTTAATAACGAGGTTTGTACACCGTAACGCACCGTACTCCGGAGAAATAGTTGGTACAGTGCAGTTAATGCTTGCAGCATTACTCGCCTTAGAACAGGAACCTGAGAATACATCACAATAAGTAGGCAGTTACGTTAAGACATATTATCCAATACTTACCCAAAGGCCCTAGAAACAAACTAGGACCATCTACACCATTAGAAGTCCCTCCCTGAATCAATGCAGTAGAAGGTGTTACGGTAAGGAGAGAAACTCTGTCCTGAAGGATTAAAACTGGGGAGATAAAGGCAAACAATGACAGCAGTATCGCAGTAAGCTCGAGGACAGGTGCAAGATATAGGGTTATAGCTTTAGAGAGACCAGCAATCATGACTGAAAAATAAAATCGTAAATGAGGGTAGTTTGTTGTCAGAAGACCAACTAGTGGTAGACAGTGACAAGTAGAGGTAGGGAGGATCCAGTCCGCGAGCTTTGGGAAATTGCAGCGTCGGTGGCCATTATATAGGACAATGGAAAGAGAGACATAATAGAAATAGCTATCCTGAGAATCCACGTGACGTAAAATGGAAAGAACAAAGAAATTCAAGGTCGTGAAGAACAGCCGAGTGAATAAATGCGTCAGGAAGGCTGTCAAAATATGTAATTATTGACCGTTGTTCTCATTGTTCTTCAGTTGCGGGGGAAGAAAGTACAAGGCCCAAAGATGAATCGATGACAAGCCTAAAGACCCGACCAAGGCCAGTACGAATATTGAAAGTGTGTGATGCGCATTTCAAAATGATGCCCAGAATCAAAGCGGAGTCCACATAAGTAAGCAGAGCGAAAATTGAAATGTTGTAGCAGCTGGGGGCCATCAAGGCGCCATGCGCCGTCCGACGTCGACGAAAAGACCTTATATTACGTAATAAGGGCGTTAGTAAATATTCGTAAACACTTGTGCTTAGTACATTTTAATTTAGTCTGTAATTTGACGTCGAGATATCGACACCATTCCGGATCCACCATTGCAGTCATGTCCCTTGTATCTGAGCTAGCAACCCTGTCGACTCTTCTGGAGGAAAGCCCGGAATATTTTACCTCGGAAAGCAGGGACATTCAGGCAGCCGCGTTAAACGCTGCTCAGTATATCTTTAATTTATGTTCGTGCCAATACATCCGTCTATTGCTTATTCTGATGGTGATGCTGTACTCTGTTAGCTGTTAAATCTGAACCTTCGTCAAAATCACCCATTGTAGAGTTGCTTTCGTCATTGACTATTGCTGATGCTCCTCGCACAAGATCGCAAACGCACACGACTAGCACTCGAGATTCTCTGACATCTGCATCGCAACCTGTCTTTCGAGAAACACCAATACAATCTCTATTTGTGGAAGAACTAGATGATGACCAAATATGGGCACAACTAGAACTACGAACGAATAATATCTGCGACATGCTTGACCTCGCGTTGGAAGGAGAAAATAAAATGGAGGATGAAGGTGAAGATGAAGACATCACTGAAGAGGAAAGCAGGTTGCTACAAGAAATCAATGAGCTTCAAAATGGACAAAGCTCTAGCTCCGAAGACTCTGAGGATGAAGAGCCTACCGACGAATCTGATAGTTCCCAAGATGAAATGGATGCTGATTCTCGGCATGTATCAGATGAAGACTTAGAAAAAGAAGGAATCACTTACCTAAATGACGGGCTGCTTGCCGACGATATCGAGGAACAGCCTTCCTCTCTATTAGATGTTAATCGCCGATCGACGAAGCCTGGAGCCCGGATTCTCAAAGGGAAAAAAACTGAGCTCGACGATGGATTCTTCAACCTCGCAAGCTTCAATGCTGAAGTAGAACAGGCAGAAGCACTACGATCCTCTAAGGGTCGTCTTTCCGGTGATGATGATTCTGAGGATGACGATATGCCATTTGATTTGTTCGGACCCGTCGACAATAATCACTCTGCGGAAGGTCCAGAGGACGCTGGAGGTATGTCGCTATTATGTGGATATCATGAAGTACTTACGGCTACATTAGAAGCTTATTACAACGATTTCTTTGAACTTCCGAAGAAAAGTTCTCAAGCATCCGTTACAAGAAAGACAGGGAAAGTTCGCTTTAATGAAGAAGTGCGCGTCAAAAATATCAAAGCGAAAGGCAAAAATCGACCCTTGTCCTTCATGGATACGAACGAGAAAGATGAGGAAGATGAGGAAGATGAAGACGAAGAAGACGAAGACTATGAGGTTGATAGCATGGATGATGACGAACTTCGAGACGACGACGTTATATCAATGTTGAATGGAAATCTGAACTCTGCTGAGGAAGACAGCGGTGATAATTCCGAAGCAGATCTTTTGGATAGGAATACAATAGACCGGTTTAAGGATGACTTGTTTGCAGAGGATGGGGAAGATGCAATTGGAGGTAAGTGATTTCTTCGGTAAATGTGCGATTTTGATTACAACATTTTTGTAAGACATGACCACCCATGAAAGACGCCTAGCTGCACTTAAGGAACAAATAGTACAGCTAGAGTCGGAAAACGTAGCCCCGAAGGAGTGGATGCTCATGGGGGAGGCTGGATCAAAAGTACGACCTCAAAACTCGTTATTGGAAGAAGATCTTGAATTCGAACGAGTCATGAAAGTGGTGCCTATTATCACAGAAGAAAGTGTGAAGACACTGGAAGACACAATCAAGGCCCGTATTGTGGAAGGACAGTTTGATGATGTTGTCCGAATTCGGCCATTAGAGGACAAACCTTTCCTCCCCTCCCGATTCTTCGAACTTCAAGATAAAAAGTCGACTCAGTCATTGGCTCAGATCTATGAAAATGAGTTCATCGCTACCCAGAGCAACAGTTCTACCGACGAGCGCGACGGAAAACTAAAGAAGGAACACGACGAAATCGAGCATTTGTGGGAGAAAATATGCGGGAAGCTGGACGCGTTGTGCAATGCCCATTTCGTGCCTAAACAGGTACGCTCGTCTTTGATGTTTGATATTCGCCCAAGCTAGATGTTTTCGCAGCCGAAAGCTATAATCTCAAGTGTTTCGAACGTCGCCACCGCCACGCTTGAGTCTGCTTTACCCACACTGAAATCTGCCTCCTCGATGCTAGCACCTGAAGAAGTCTTTGCACCTAGTTCATCTGAAATACGCGCAAGAAGTGAGTTAACTCCAGCGGAGAAGCGTTCACAGCGCGCAAAAGAGCGGAAAGCTCGCAAGAAGCAAAGAGATGTTCTAGAAAAAAGTACTGACAAGTACTCTAAAATGAAGAGTGTGAAGAAACAAAAGCAAGCTGCTTTAGAGGGTGTTGTCAAAAATGGGAAAGGTGTTACAGTAGTTGGAAAGCCAACAAAAACGAAGTCTATTAAGGCAGTTAAACATAAAGCTTAAAGCTTAGTACTAGTACTAATTGTTACTGAGCCTTGTAGTATATGCTTAACGTGTAATCGTCTTAGTTTTAATAGTAATACTCTTAACTTAATATCTGGCTAGATACATTCTATTTATGGAGGTTATACGACTGCGTGCTATACTCAAGTCTTGCTCAAGTCTCAAGTTATTATGGTAAGTAATTACTAGTACTACGGGCCGGTAGCAATGAGCACCGCCAATGCGGCGGTGCCTATATGTCAATACATATCAATGTCACAACCTAGTCACGCTGCCCATTATATATAATGCGTGGGTGCTATTCGTCTTCTTCCCACCTATCGCCAATACTCTTTCTCTTCCTTAACGTATATTTTTACATTTCACTGTATATCCTCCATTAAACAAATGTCCTGGTTTAGGAAGAAAGAACAGAACTTGATACCACCAGTTGATCCTCCTACGGTCCTCGTACACCCTCATCCACTTCTCCTTCATATAGATCAAATGCCAGCACCTACGTTCCAAGTCGAGATGGAGATCTTTACGGAACCTCAACCAAGTCTTCCAGCTATGACATTGCTAATAGCGAGTCGCTCAGGGACAAGTACAGCCGAAGCAACGGCGTCGGAGACATATACTCTCGTGGCCATTCCGAGCTAGATAAAGACCGTAATGAACTATTCTCAGGTTATAACCCGCAAAAGTCAGGATCAGGTCGATTCTTCGACGGTCCTGATATAGGGAGGGACCCAAATCCAGGAGAAGAGAACGAAGATGACATAGAAGGCATCAAGACGCAAACCCGGTTTGTGAAACAGGAGAGCGTCAATTCCACGAGGAATGCGCTACGTCTTGCCAGAGAAGCAGAAGAAACCGCTCGGAACACTCTTACAAGGCTTGGGGACCAGTCCGGTGCGTATGTTTCTTGAAAATGTGTTCACTGGCTAATATCTACATTAGAGAAACTTGCCAATACCGAGCGTCACCTTGACGTCTCAAAAGGTCATACTCTTCGAGCTGAAGATAAGACAGATGAATTGAAGCAACTGAATCGCTCTATCTTCCGGCCTGTCATAACATTTAATAAGGACGCCAAGCGTGCTGCCCAAGAGGCTAAATTGCAGGCACGTTACGACGACGAGCGAGAAGAGAGAGAGAAGGCCATGATGGACGTGCGCGAAACTCAGAATCGTCTTGGCCGCGTTACGACTTATGGTAGTAGTAATGATGAAGAAACCATTGGCGGTAGCCGTAGCCGCTTCAAAACAGCTGAACATCTCTCTGAAAGGAAGGAACAACGAAAGCGTTTCCAATTTGAAGCCACTGCCTCTGATGAAGAGATTGAAGACGAGCTGGACGACAATTTGGGTGAAATCGGGGAGATGACGAAACGCTTGAAGGCTCTTGGATCAGCGATGGGCCAAGAGCTTGATAATCAGAACCGCAGAATTGAACGTATTGATGAAAAGACTGTTGGACTGGACAACAAGATATACCGCAATACCGAGAGGGCGAGTTTTTTGTGCTGCTCAATTTTCCTGCATTTGCTAACTAACATAACAGCTGAAGAGAATCAAATGAGGGGAGGACTTCGCAGGCAATTTAGTGCAAATTTAGTACCTTGATAGACTTCATTACCTTACTATTGTTTGAAGTTATTCTTTGGTTGTATATACCCTAGTTGACAATGCACCTTAACTTAATATCGTGAGTACTAGTGCCTGTCCAACTTCCTATGTTCAAAGTAGTAGTTCATATAAACGAGCGTTTCTCCGAAATGAAAATGAAATAAACATAGTATTAATAATTTTATGTAAATAATATAGTATTGTAAGTATGTTGTCATTGTTGACACTGACACACGGTCATAGGTTAATCATGTGACGAAAGGTCGGTTCGACTCTTCGACTCTTTCAATTGCAAGTTTACAACGTCTTTACTGTTTCGCCACCAACTCACCACTGACAATCCCACTCCTTATTTTGCCTGTCCTGCTCTTAAATTTTATCTTGCGTGTAAAGAAACGAAAATGGTTAGCAACTACGAAAAACAACGCGAGCTAAATATAGCGAAGGTAG
The DNA here is from genome assembly GCA_025738555.1 of Cyathus striatus. Classification (NCBI taxonomy): domain Eukaryota; kingdom Fungi; phylum Basidiomycota; class Agaricomycetes; order Agaricales; family Nidulariaceae; genus Cyathus; species Cyathus striatus. The sequence continues at coordinate 609,005 of JAOVFP010000024.1, read as the reverse complement.
GTCAAAACTCAACAAGTAGGAAGCCTTCGTCTCTGAAATATCTGTCTGTTAAGAATAAGGATGTGCTTCGTATGCTTGGTTTGGAGGGTCCTACCTTAGAGCCACGAGAAAAAATACCACACAAAATCCAGCGAAATAAAAAACGCAAGGCAGAAGCTCTTTCTCAGGTTACCGAAGCCAATGAACAAGACGGCTCCTCTGCGAAATTCCAAGCAGCAGAGGGTTCGGAGGCGGGAGCAGAGAAGAAGCCACTAAGAAGAAGCTCCAGGAATGTCGGGAAAAAAGTCGACTACAGTGCAGAGATTTCTACTGCGCGTACCCTTCCGCTTGCCTATTCGAGCGGGGTGAAGACGTCGGACAACGACGGGCCTTTAGGCCGTGAAGCTGGAGCAAAAAGACTTCATGATCCGTAAGACAGTGCTTTATAGACGCCTTCCTTTCAGTCTGATATTTTTTTTACAGGAAAGTTTATGGACATATACCTGGAATTGAGGTGGGGACGTGGTGGGAGACACGTCAGGGATGCAGCGCTGATGCGGTGCACGCGTACGTTGAAACCTACTGGCTATATGTTTGCATACGATAACTCTCTAACTTTGTAGTCCCTGGGTTGGTGGTATATCTGGTGGGCCCAATGGTGCTCATAGCATCGTTTTGAGTGGCGGCTATGATGATGATGTTGACCTTGGATATGCATTGTGGGTCATCTTCTCATGAACTTTTTAATAAAATCTCAGGGCATTTATTATGATCTACAGTACTTACACGGGATCAGGTACGTATAGCTTCTTGCTGAGTATTGTAACGTATAGTGAATCAGCACTTCCCCTGAATCCAGGAGGCCGAGATTTAAAGGGAACTAAAGCTGCACCCAAAAACGTGTGTAATATTCCTGATATCCTCATACTTACTAACAGCAAGTTGGTCCCGAAGCTTCGCACTGCCCCTCAAAGCTGTGATCAGACATTTGATAACAATGTACGTCAATTGAACGACTCACCGAGGAAGCTTACTGACGTGGTGCGCAAACAGTTTAATAGAATGCTACAGGTTTGAATATTTTCATGACGGGATCTTCTAATACCTATAATAAGCACTACTTCATAGAGATCATGCGAAACTAAAAACCCTGTCAGGGTAGTTCGAGGATTCAAGGGGAAATCCTGCTACGCACCAACTGAAGGGTAAGGGTAATTTTGCTTTATCCATGCACCAGTGAATAATTAAATTCCATCATGTAGATATCGATACGATGGACTTTACAGAGTTGAAAAGGTTAGGAAACGTGTTTCCAATGAAATCTTTGTATTAATTTGTTTTAGGCATGGATTGAACCAGGTCTAAATCCAGGAGGATATTTGGTCTGCAAGTATGCATTCAAGGCAAGTAGCAGCCATAATGGTGTGGCCGTATGTTAGACTAAGAGAATGGCTTGATTTAGAGACTTCCTAATCAACCGCCTATACCTATCAATGGCTCAGATGACAAGGGTGAAGGCATTACATCCAACGAATAATGGCTTCGCACCATTGCATCGTATTTTTTTTTTGTTGGCCTTGCGGATATATTTGTGTATAAATATTTTTTGTTGGATGGCATAAATTTATCAAAAATTTATTATAATAATGAAATTGTGGACACATGACTCGAGTTGCATATTACTATTACCACGGCTGTACATGGCAGCAGCCTATTGGACCGTTACGTTTATTTTTAAATATGACTATTTTTAGAATAGTGTAACATCTCTTGCGTGGGTTCCCGTTGTTCGACTTTTCAAAATTTCAGGTTCCATTCGACAACCATACTGTAATTCCATTATCCATTCATTTACTTGTATTGATGCATTCCTTTACTACCTTCCTGTCCTTACTCATTACCAGTTCAATCGTCGTGTTGCCGCTGTTTCCGTACACTGTTTTTGCTTCGCACACTGGGAATCGCATCCATCGCCGAGTAGAACTCTCCTTTCCACATGGAGCAGCTCATCCTTTGGCCAGTAGCGACGTTTCACTAAATACAACCAATAAATTCACTACCGAAGTTGAGCGTGAAGTACTCAACAAGAGAGGTGGATCCGCTCGCTTTACCTGGTTCAACGCTGGCTTGTAAGTTTATAAGTGGACGTCATACTGAATATTTAAATCGATGTGTATGACAGAGGTGCTTGCGGTGGAACCAATTCAGCTAGTGATTTTGTAAGTAAATTTTCAATACCGCAATGAGGCGTAGCCCATTTACTGACAATCTACGCAGATAGTTGCCATAAACAAGCCGGTAAATTATGCAATATATTTTCTATAATAGAAGTAGTATGCTTACCAGAATGGTATATGTGATATAGCAATGGGATGGTGGTTCTCACTGCTATGAAACGGTGACCCTAGCTTACAATGGTAAATCCGCTCAAGCTCAAATTGTCGATGAAGTAGGTCACAACATAGTCTCTCTTTTGTATACATACTTAAAAAGAGAGTAGTGTATGGGGTGCCCGCCCAATGCTCTCGACCTGAGTATAGGCTTATTTCGTTTCCTTGTCGGTCCTTCCCAAGATGAAGTTATGGGAGACTGGTCATTTGGCGGAGAGGTCAAGCCGAGCAGCACTACGACTGTAGAACCCACTACCTCTAGCACAAGAACTTCTTCTCATACAGTACCTACTTCGACGGAAGCACATACATCCACCAGCGTAATATCTACGGAGACTAGTACTACTCATAGATCGTCGACAGTGCCTTTCGCTAGTATGTCCACATTGACAAGCACTTCTTTGCATGTGGCTACTCCGAGTGGTGAAAGCACAAGCACCACCACAAGCACAAGTGCAACCAGTACTAGCATGAGTATTCCCTCTTCCGCCGATTATATTTCTGCCGTAAACGACCTGATGTTTGCTTTGGGAAATATCATTATACAGGCTCCTGCTGCTACTGCTAGAGGCTGAGTTACTGGTGACAAACTATACGGATACGTAGACCCACTTTACATCATGTTATTCATGTTGCTTCTTGGATTTCCTACGTACTCAAGTGACTTTATTTCTTTGAGATTATGTTTTTTGTCGCCTTCTTCGGAACTCCGTTCACTATGTTATGTTAGAAAACTTCTGATATATCCGATTGCAATCCTACTATAGGTACACCAGTGCGTGAAGGAAACTGCCACGAAAAAAAATGGGTTACTTAAAAGATACAATGGTCGATTGGCACAGTAGTGATGAATGAGGATGTTTAGCAGTTCATAACCGCTCGGTTAACTATGCTTAAGAAAATGTCCTTGTCATTTTGTACAGACGGTTTGTATCTGCTTGCCTTCCAGAGGCGATACATTGCTTGAATACCCGAAATGAGAGTCTCTTCACCCTCCGAGTCTCCATCATCCACGCAATTATTAACACCACCGTTTGGTGCCTTCTCGAATTCGACGAACTGGGGTGGTCTTGGCGAGGACGGATGATCGGGTGCGGAGTTAAGTTCGCTGGGGTCCGGCTGGGGCGAAATGGTATCGGAGTCTGTAGAAACGGGTGACTCGTCGATCAATGGGGGAGAGACTGGGCGGGGTGAAATTGCTTCAAGGCGGCGAGAAAGATTTCCTGGAGACGGAGGCTCTAGAGGATTATATACTTCTGTCTGAGGAATATCGATGCGGAGGTCTCCGGAAGAGATGATAATACGCTCCGTCGCATCGGGATCAGAAGAGACATAAGCGCCAGGAGCTGGTTGGCCTAGGTTGGCTTTGCGGGGAAGTGGGGAAGGTAGTGTGGAGTCTCCAGAACCTAAAATTGATCTGAGTATAACGGGCAATTTACGAGAAGTCGGTAAGTACCTTGGACGGATGCATACTGAGCCCAGTAAGCATCTTCTGAATCTGACGAGGTATCCTTTGTAGAAGCAGCAAATGAATCTCCATCATGAAGGTCATGATCTGTGGCACCATAAGCATCCCAATAAGATGGATCATCTCCATCATCACTGTCCAACGACGAGGACACTTGTGGTTGAGTAAATGAGTAAGGTGTCTCCTGGAGAAAATTGCCGGGAGAGTGGAACATTCCTAAGACGTTTTCCAGGGAAGGATGAGAGTTGGGAGGAAAAGGCATAAGAGAAAGGTCGTGGTACTGCCAGCCACATGATTTGTCCCAGAGAAATATAAGACGGAGAGCGGAAGTGGGTTCGGAAGGTTCGGAAGTAATGCGGACGTGGGCATAGATGGATTCCGGATCTGCAACGTATTGAACCGGGTAGTTGTGAGAAGGAGAGGGATGGCTGATGAGGGTATCGAGGAGATGCACAGCCTTTTGTTGAGAGGGCGAAGGCCAGGCAAGATATTCGGCAGGGTGGCAGGGGTCAATGTTCAAGAAATGATGCCTTTGCAAGAGAGGGCGGGAAATGAGGTGAGAAGGGATAGGGGCTGTTAGCTGGGAAGGAGGGGCAATGAAATGGAGAACAAGACTTATGGTCTCCGGGGATATTGAACAAAGTTGAGGGCTGTCCATTGCACTTCTACAGAGAGAAAGGAAAGGGAACAGACAGCGGAGACTCGAGAGAAGGATGCAGGCAGCAGTTGGGCAGCAGGCTGCAGCGCAGAGCAAGTGCAGAGTAAATTTAATATCAACAATAATTATTAATATTACATAATATTATTTAGCCCATGCCCTTCTCACATTACTCATCCCCTCGCTCTTCCTCTAAACCACGATCATGGCCTCCTCCGTCTCTCCCTTCACTACCCGCATTATTCTCTTCGTTCTTGCCATTCTCGCCTTCCCGCTGTTTGTGGCTGCACAGGTATATCCTTCCGCACGTCTTTCTCATTCATTCAACTTAATTCTTCTTTCAAGTCTTCACAGTCCTCTCAGTCCTCTCAGTCCCAGTCCCAGTCCCAACCGCAGTCTCAGTCTCAGTCTCAGTCTCAATCCCAATCCCAGTCAGGATCTCAGGCTCAATCTCAATCCGCCGTTGTTACTGTCATAACGTCTACTTCGATATCTACCGGTATCACTCTCGGTTCAGACAGAGCTGAAAGCACTGCGACCCGCACTTTCGTCTTCACCAGTACTCAAACCCTTACACCTACGTCCGCAGGAGCTAATAACAGTTCGGGCACTAGTGCCTCATCCTCTACCACAACAACTCCCAAAAACCTTCCCACGGCTCCTACGGATATAAATGGTGGAGGTGTAGGCGGAGCTCCTGCTCCTGGTGCAACTTCAGCTGGTGTTGTTCTTGGCCCAGACGACGGCTATATCGCTGCTGCCACATCTCTTAAAAGGAACGCTGCACTCGCTGGTGCAGCTGGCATCGCGCTAGGAGGTGCACTCGTACTTCTGTAGTCTGCGTATTTTTCTCGGCATGGACCCGACAGGGGGCGGACCTTCCTACTTTAGTATTTGTATTCATTGCGGACAATGGCTTAGGATTATACGACCTTTATTCTTGGACTAACGAAGCTGTTACCAGCAATGCTTGCTGTCATTTTCGTTTCGTTCTGGACGCTGTTGGATTTTCCCCTTACATACATACATACATACATACCGTCATACTTACCGCATCTACTTACATCGCATGTTTTTAGTTAATAATACAGTGTCATCGCTTGCACATCTTTTTCGGATGTCTACTTGCGTTCAGTTAGGATTGGCTTGTATTTTTTTTGTTATCATTTAACGCAAATCACTTGAGAAACGGATAACACACACGGCAAAGTCCGCGACCTCATCCATGCTTCGACTTCAAATTCGATCTGCTCTTTGCTCATTGACATCCTCCGTCTCGCATCGCCAACTTCCTACGCGATTTATGTCTCTCGCCCCCACTCTGCCGGACATCCTTCCCAATCCCAAGCGTCAAAAAATGGATACGCCAAAAGTTTGCATATTTCAATATTATTCGTTGGAAGCAATCCAATATATCTTTAGGTTATTGGGACTCATAACGGCACGTTCCATTGCGACGAAGCGCTAGCTGTTTTCTTCCTTAGGCAAACAGCTACATACCGTGATGCCGGTAGCCCTATTACAATTTTCCCGTTGCAAACACTAATACTCTGCTCGTAGATTTAAAACGCACTCGAGATCCTGCGGTGCTCGATACGTGCGACATCGTCGTTGATGTTGGTGCTGTGTATGACGAGCACAAGCAAAGATTCGACCACCATCAACGTGGATTTTCTGAGGTTTTTGGCTATGGTTTTAATACCAAGCTTTCGTCTGCTGGACTGGTTTACAAGTAAATCTTCCTTCGTTTTTATTGTTTACTGTCTGGCTGATAGTCGCCATAGACACTTTGGAAAAGAAGTTATTGCCAACAGAATTAACCTTCCCATCGAAGATCCAAAGGTTGAATTACTATGGTTAAAAATGTACAGGGAATTCATAGAGGCTCTTGACGCTATTGATAACGGCATTTCCCAATATCCTGATGACATTAAGCCCAAATACCGTAGCCGTACAGACCTTTCGGCTCGCGTTGGCCACCTTAATACATGGTGGAATCAACAATCTGATGCAAAAGCTGTCGATGTATGTCATCACAAAGCCTGAACCCCCATTTTATTAATGACAGGTATAGGCACAATTTCTCAAAGCTTCCCAGCTAACCGGTGAAGAGTTCCAAGGCAGACTAGATTATTATGCAAATGCGTGGCTTCCAGCACGCGATCTCCTCATCGCATCCGTTCAAGCTAGCAAAGCAAATCTGGATCCAACTGGGAAGATAATATTGTTTGAACAGTTCTTACCCTGGAAAGTAAGTGCAGCGTTTGTTGTATCCCTAACTACCCATGCTAAATAATTCACAGGAGCACCTATTTGAGCTTGAGGCAGACCCTTCTACAGATGTGGATTCGGGTGCTGCCATTTATGTCGTCTATCCTGACGAAACAGGGGGCAACTGGCGCATACAGGCGGTGCCGGTATCTCCTGAAAGTTTTGAAAGTAGGAAGGCGCTTCCAGAGGCTTGGAGAGGTCTACGAGATGATGATCTATCGAAAGCCAGTAAGATAGAAGGGGGGATATTCATTCATGCAAGTGGATTCATAGGTGGTAAGTAATCCCTGCCGCACATTTATGTCTCACGCGCTTTATACGGTGTTAAACAGGGAATAAAACAAAGGAGGGCGCTCTTAAATTAGCAAAAGTTGCATTAGAGATGTAAATTCAAGCTGAATTTCAAGCCGCCAAGACTGATCATACTGTACGACGTCGAAACGTGTATGCATGACGATAGTTGGGGATTGCGTATCAAGCAACTGGACACGCGCTATTTCATGAATAACTTGTGCTGTATGAGAAAAACAACTGCCCTCTTTGCTGGAGTGGTTCGTCGGACGCTGTCATAGCTGCTTCTGTGTGGAATGTAATCAACGTGCATGCTACATGTTTTACATGTGCATACAGCGAGGCGATAATTGATACTAATTCTGCAGCGTGTTTATTACATTGTAGCTCATAGGGTTTCAGCCTGTGGCCTCTTTGAGAATCCAGTATTTCTGGTGATGAGTGATCTTAAACCGTCTTCGTCTTCTCACCACGTCCTAGTCTCTTCCCCCTCGTCGCCCTCGCTCAGGAAACGTCGTCTTCATCCACTAACTTACTCTGATTCCCCTAGTTCTTCGACAGAATTCCGAAAACGAAAGATGTCGTTCGTCAAGGCACATTACCACCCTGCCCTGTTTGCACTAATGACCTTGTCTGCGATGGCGGAACTCGGGCTGACGGCCTTCCTGGTTAGCGCCGGTAACGAGCACAAGACATGGCCAAGTGCGAGGTATCATTCGCTGTGAGTGAACATGGTGCTTGTGCAGGTGGAGAGAAACCGACAAATATACACTTAGCCTGATCCTATTCTTATTCAACGCAGCGTGGACCACGCTATTTTCGGCAACATACATGCTGTGGTTTGTAGATGGCAGCAGTCACCTGTTAGCAAACATTGCGAGTTCGGTGGCGTGGTTGCTTGTTACGGCGGTGCTGTGGGTGAGTGTAAATGTACATGTTGAGTGAGAAAATATGTGACCAAGACAGGGTACGGCGGCGGGAGTAATGCACAACACACGAACGGGAGGGAACTGCGCTGGACGGGCGACGATATCCCGGTAGGTAAAAGTGAGAGGTCGTGCTGAGAGTGAGACTGAAGGCTGGACTGAAATAGATGCCGGCAATCGCTGACAGTGGAGGCCCTGGGATGGACTGAATTTGGATTGTGTGTGTTGACGATGATGGCCACGTGCTTGTGGGTGTGTACACACAGGAGGAGGACTGACGGGGGAAGCTTGAGCGACTTGCGGCGACTAGTGTAGCAGAGCTCGAGCAGAGTATTACATAGAGAGAACATCCTATTCATAATTCCCATATTTGGATATACCTGTCTCCGGTTATCAGATTACCACTGCCCGATTGCTGCCTAAGTACTCCCCCTCCGCACCCTCCTTTCCTCCCTCCTCTCTTTATTTCTCTTTCGCTGCTCTCTCAACCCATACATGCTCACCACCTATACCCATGCCATCCTCACATACCCTTCAGCGCCAGCCCTCGACCTCCTTCGACCGTCTTCTTGCTTCTCAGCCGACTGATTCAGACTCTGAGAACGAGCCTGCTGACCCCGAAGGCCTTCTTGGAGATACCTTCCATCCACGCGACCAAGACATCCCCCACCACCCTCTGCTTCCCCCCCTGCATCAGACTCCCTTGCTCAGCTTTCTCCCAAAGCCATCCAAAGGCGCGCTTTTTTCGTTAGGTCGATAGCTCTTTTATGTGCCTGTAGCTTGAGTGTCGGAAGTCATTAGTTCGCATTGTTTCTTCCTTCCTTCAGACTATTAGTAATCGCCCCTTTCGTCTCAGTGCTTCCAACATTCTAGGGCCTTTAAAGAGCCGTCTGGGTCGCGAGCTGGGCACATCCCATACAGAATTCAGTCTTTTGATATCTGCCTATAGTCTCAACAGCACATGGACACCACTTGTTGGAGGTATCCTCGCTAGTAGCTTTGGGAACTACTTTTACCAGCATATTGGCTACAGGTGTCATCTTGTTGGGTGAGTTTTCGTTTTAAACCCTGGCAGTGAAATCTTATTCATATATATATATTGGAAAGGTCAACTGCTGCTCCTGTTCGGCGACATATGGGGTGATGTCCGGCTTATGACTCTAGGATTGTTTGTATTTGGACTGGGAATAAGTCCACTCGCAGTTGTGCAAGAGACTATTATTGTTCGTTTCTTCAAGTCCCATGGCCTTGGTGTATCAATGGCTTTTGGCTTGATTGCAGGAAAGGGCGCTTCGTTTATTTCTGCCCGAACTACATACCCTCTCACAGAGAGATTCGGTGGTCGTGCACCGTTTTATGTCGCGACCGCTCTCGCAGCGTTGTCAGTGATTGTCAACATCATTTATGTTGCTTCTTCCAAGTGGCTTGTTGAAGAGACTGGCGCAGAATTAGAGGCACCTGATATTTCGGATGAAGCTAGGCGCCGCTCTTCCAGAAATCTTTCTGAAGCTCAAGCATTGGAGAAAGTTGCTGCCAAACGAAGAGTTCACCTTCGGCAAATCACCAAACTTGGTGATGTCTTCTGGGCGTCAGTGTTTCTTTCTGTCCTTGGAAACGTGCTCACGCCTCTTATATTAGGTATGTTGGCCTAAACGTGCTATGTGGCATGATTTGGTCACCATTCACACATCTTGCTGCGTAAGTACTTTTTCCGGTTCACCTCCGTTTCGCCCCTTAAAGCTGTTTTTTCAAGAAACATTATTGAAAAGCGATACTCACTTACGGAAGAGACCGCCGCTAACGAGGCATCATATTTACTCGCGGGCAGCCTCATATTGTACCCAGTCGTACGTGGGCTCTTCATAAATAGGGCATCTCAAATCTTATCCTATCTTAGTGCGGTTTCTTGGTGGACACTCTGAAACACAGGCCCATTGTAATCCAACTGATGCTATTGTCATCTTCATTGACTATGCTAGCATATACATGGTTCGTCCTTCCTGCGCAATGGACCGCGTCCCCTATTCCAGGTATTATTGCCTTTGCAACTGGCCACGGTTTTGCTCCTCGTGCGTTAAATTCAATTCGCGTGCTGTTAATCGTAATATGCTGAATTGTCTCCCAGTGCTTCTTGTTGTATTGGTGCCAAAAATTGTTCCTCTGAAGTACGTGTCGACTGCCCTGGGAGTTCATAAAAGTGTAAGGACTGGTCTTTTGCACTACTGGTTACCCTGGATTGACCGGACTTGGTAGCTGGAACAAACTGGTTCTACTTTATTCCAAACCCTTGCTGGGATTTCCCTGGATAAATCAGTCAAAAATAAGTCGAGTTATCAACACAGTACAGCCAGCAATACTGGCATCCAACGACTTCTCAATGTCTTTTTGTTTCTTAATATTCTCCATTTCATGGGGATTTTGGCTCTTGCCTACCTTCAACGAAGGAAAACCCAGCGTATGATGCATCCCAGGCTGCAATCCAATTCAGTTTCTGGGTCCGTAGATGAATTTAGCGTAAGGAGGTCACTTCGGAGACTTTCGCGCGGCGCGTCTCAATTTTTTGACATTCATCGGCCTTTACTGGACAATCCCGAACCACATCGAAGGTACTCGTCCATCGGCAGCGCATACTCGAGATCCTATAGCAGGCCTTCGAAGGATGATCTCACCACGACCGGCGAGATAAAGCGCGGAGAGGCATTTGCATTCATCTGCGCAGCTTTAATTGTTGCGGCGTGGATATTGTTCTTAGGAACGGCATGGTACAAACTAGGGAATAGACATGACAACACTTGAATATTTGTATGGACTTGTACTGTGTTCCTGTATTGTAAGTATTAGTAGTTTCGTTACATTGCTTGTAGATATATATCCAGTCCACTTTATTAGGAGTGGGTTAGAATTGGAACGAGTTGACAAGTATTGCTGTGCTCGGAGCAAAGGAAACGTGGAGTGGAGAGGCAGCAGCCGGCGAACTGGAAGAGGTGCCAAGCCATTCTCTTGTCCTGCAAGGTGTAAGTTATAAGTGCACCATTTACTTGCACCCAACATGCCTATTTTCTCCCCGTTTCCCCGCCAATCCTTACACCATGCCCTTCCTGCATCGTAATGGCCTATGGACTGTGCTTGCTTTGATAGCAAAAGCATCCTATAACGAGGCATTCTCAACCCTGGCATCCACTTCATCGTCGACTCTCCTTACGAAACGAAGTAATATCAATATCAACCCAAACGGCTCTACTTTTCTATGGCTACCACAGGATGAATACTCTGGAAAGACATTCTTTGAGCAAGTGTCTGTCGTTGGTTGGAAGTTCACCCGGTCTTACAGCTACTCCTGTCTATTTACAGTCGTTGGGATTTCTTCGCATACCCTGATCCGACTAAGTACGTTATATTCTCTATCTTTAGGTGCTCGTCTAGTATTCTCACTTACTTGCGTTGAAGTGGACATGTAAAGTAAGAGGGTTATACCTTCTATTTCTTAACATTGTCGCCGATTAGTTCAAGTTATGTGAATACTACAGAGGCCTGGAGAAAACGATTGGTATACATCGAAGCTGATGAAACAGTTATCATGAAAGCGGATGATACGACGTGGCTTGATAGAGGCGTATTTAGAGATAGGTTATTATCCTCTTCTTTCACTTCTATTGAAACTGATCGTATAAGTTCTATCTAGCGTTCGTATTTCAAGCAAAGCTGTCTACAACACTGGGCTATTCATTCTTGACTTGAATCAGGCACCATGGGGCTGCGGTGTGTCAACTATTTTTCCGCGGGGGTTTACTTACCTCTGATTCATTTATTTACATAAATAAGCTGTGTGGCCTGCATTTTGGACGGTTGGTGGAAATTGGCCATGGGTACAATCATCTTATGATTATTTTGGTCAAAGTCTGAGTTTTGCATAATCTAGAACGGAGAAATCGACATAATCGAAGGAGTTCACGACAACCAACACAATCAAGTCGCTTGGCACACTGCACCTGGTAGGAAGAACAAGCCGTTTGCGTGGAACGTCTAGTATGACCTTTTATTACAGGGTGCAATCTAGATACTACTGGTAATTTCACAGGGACTATATCTGTAAGAATATCGGTCTATTCTGCTTCAGCCGCTAAATTAATTTAAAATATATATATAGTCATCCACCGGGCATAATCATACAGATTGCAATGCCTTCATTAATTCCAACTCCGGATGTGGCATTACTGAGTGGAGCAGGGCCTCATATGGTCCTTATTTTGACACTCAGGGAGGCGGCGTGTTTGCAATGAAATGGGATGAAAATAGTATTGCGATTTGTGAGTAAAGAGTAAAGGATGTTGTTGTATTCTTAAATCACCGACTGACAAAATCAAATAAGGGTCTTTCTACCGTGCTGCGGTACCACAAGATATCGAAGAGGGAAGCCCCAATCCATCTAATTGGGGTTATCCGTCTGCGACACTTGAATCATCAAAATGCAATCTGGGACAGTATTTTGTCAATCACAGTATCGTGTTTGGTATGAATGAATGCTGTTTCATATTACTTATGCTACTTCTAATGAAACATAGATATCACTTTTTGTGGGGATTGGGCTGGAAATTCGTACGCCACCTCAGGCTGTCCAGGAACTTGCGAAGATAGACTCATGAATCCCAAGAATTTTGAAGTAGGTTCCCATTTTGTTCTGTAGACTTCGTCGATCTTCACAATTCGATATATTTAGAATGCCACTTGGAGCATTAATCCCTCAAAGTATACAGGAAACAGCCGTTGAGCGGTCGACTCATCAATAGCGCTATGCCGAACGTTATAAATGATATATTGACAGTATGGATGACAATACCAATAGTACTTGTACATTACTTTCTTGTTGCTTGATATTTTTACGATAGCACGCATGAGTATCGTGCCAATGGTTTATTGTTAACATGAGACATGTCACATAGTAGCGATGAGGTGGCAGTGCTAACGCAATAAAGATGATTCCGCGTTCAACGTTGTAAGACAATAATCGCGCCGCGGTGCTAGTGTGCTTGTCAACGTAAAAAGGTAACCTAAACATTATTCAGGTGACCATGCGCGAATCACGAATAGTTCGTGTAGCTAAGCAGGTGCGTATGATTTACTTGTGTATTCAAAGTATTCAGGTATCTAAATCAGATCAGGCTTCTTCAACCACACTATCAGATAGCTGCCTTCCTTTTTTGCAAAGTGGCGACTGGCATATTTTCTACCTACATTGTAGTAGTGACCTCGACGATGAGAAACGCGCCGATATCTGGCGAATTCTTGAAGAAAATATGCGCGAGCTGTTCGTGGACTAAGTTCTTGTGTTTACTAGTTCAATTCAAGAAGCCTTTCATTGTCAGTTATTCGGCATCTTCGTTTGGATGGGATCCATCAGCAAAACGGGAAGAGCTCTTTGATCTCAGCTCGAGATATGTGTTGGTATACCATAAGGAATCTCCTAATAGGCTGGCGGCCTTTACTATGTTTCGATTTGAATATGAAGATCGAAAGAATATTCTCTACTGGTTTGTTGTGCTGTCTCGGGTGCAGTGCATGATTATTCTGACAATTCATGTTCTAGTTACGAGCTTCAGATATCTAGGGAAACACAACGCAATGGATTAGGCAAGAAACTAATGACGCTACTTGAGCAGATCGCGCTGTATTGGAAAATGGACAAACTCATGTTAACGGTTTTTAAAGGCAAGACCCGTGATCCAATGTCTTTGACAACACAAAGCTGAGATGAGAATGCGCACGTAGCTAACCGTGATGCTCTTAAATTTTACGAGGCAATCGGGTGAGTGGGAGCATTCGCAACTTATTATAGTTGTGCTGAACGGCAGATGCTTAGCTTCACGATTGATCCAACTTCGCCAAGTCAGTACCTACTGGAGGAAGTTGATAAGAAAGAAAGCAGCTGTTACGATGTGGATTACGAGGTTCTGTCGAAAGGATGTGCATGGTAATTAATAAAGCATATGTTGTTTCTGTAGGTTTCAAGTAAGTTTCATGCTTAAAGTTTATTCAAGAAAGTTGCTCTGATGAGTAAATACTGATGACCGCCGGTATTTTGTTGTATTTATACCTAATTGGCTACAGCTTGCAGATCGCGTCGAGTCGGATGTATAGTCTGCAGCCTACTACTTTAAGTTTCAGCTTGACTCTATACTATGCTCTTATCTACTACATTGCGTACGCTGCGCCCGTCAGCTCCCCGTTTTAGGGGAAAACGGTTTGGATCTCATGAAGCACCTCAATATAATGAACCCAGCGGATGGCTTTTCGGCGAAAAGGCTAGTGCGATTCCACGTCTCGTACCTTATAAGATTTGTAACCACTATTTCAATAGCCTCCTGCTCCTGGACAAAAACGCGTAAAGGAACATTGGGAGAACATATGGATTGTTGGAATGTTCGGTAGTATGGTGTTTGCCGCCGTGGGGTTGTACTATAAACCCGACACGAAGTAAGTTCATTTCAGTGGTTTCGCTCCGACTTTATATTTACCTTTGCATTTCTATAGCATACAAACATGGGCCCTTGAAGAGGCAAAGGCGCGAATGGAAGCGCGTGGGGAGAAGTACAAATATGAGCCCTCATCATCCTCATAAATGTAACTGAGCTGTGATTCGATTTATTTCCTTGACTTTCGTTTCAGTCATCATATTACGAAGGAGCAAAATTCTAAAAGATCTAATGGGCGTGCTGAGAATATCATCATGCAACATATAACGACTTGTAAGATGAGTTTAGTACGATCTACGAATCGATGCTGGTCTTGTAGTCTTCCTCAGTAAGGAGGCCGTCCAACTGACAGGTATACTTAATAAAGTACTTCCGTTGGAACATCATACTACTTACCTCGGAGTGATTCGACAACTTGATTTTGCAAAGCCAGCCTGTATTAGTTTCATTCCTCAGACGTTATTGTAATATCGTGTAGTTTCAATATACCTTTCTCTTCAGGAGACTTGTTTAGCAAGCCCGGTTGATCAGACAAAGTGTCATTAATTTCTTCGATTATTCCAGACACCGGGGCGTACTGGACGATGGACGAATTAAAAATGTAACAATAAAATATATTTATGAACATACAATGTCAGAAGCCGCTTTCACACTTTCCACTGCACCAATTTGGTCTGGTAAAAAAACAAAGTTGAGACAGAAACGTTCCAAGATTTGAAGTTTACTCACCGCCTTGAGACACTTCTGTTGCTACTGATGGAAGCTCCACGAACACCACATCTCCAAGGGAAGACTGAGCGTAGTCGGTTATTGAAACAGTTCCCAATCCCGTCGTATCATCGAAGGCAATTACTTCATGGTCAGCCGTGTATCTTTTTGCTGAAATAGATGATACGTATTAGTCTATTGGCAGTACTAAGTACGTCGCGTGCTTCTGGTACTTACTGATGAGTGTCCGCACATGTGGCATGACACGAGAAACGGCGAAAGGACGTGATCTCGCGAGATGTGCTCGCGCCGAGACAGTAAGGACACGGGAGAACATCGTTATAAGTTGAGGACAGGGATAAGAGTTGAGATCAATGGTGAACGAAAAAACTGGGGCCTGGGCTATGTTATCACCCGACGTTCTGAACGGAGCGGCGTTCCTTTCCGGATTGCACTTCTGAAGAGGCTTGGCAAGAGCGCACCTTATGGGTGAACTGTTGATTTACACCCATTACGCATTCATGTCTACATTCTTAACACTAAAAAGCATAAATATTTGGTCTATATTATACAGTGATTTGCATCCAGGGCTCTACTGTGCTCTAAACTACGTGTAATGAGGACAGATTCCAGGTTATCCCACGGAGACAAGTTCTGTCAAAACTTTCCTAATTTTCCGTGTCGGTGGGGAGGTCAAAAGACAACGACAGCCGTCGTTTAAGCAGTTTCGAGAATCTTTGTAACAATGCCGGTTCCAACTGATGCGCATCAGTTAGCAAGTGAAGTACCATAACACTAGTTTAAAACTTACTGGTCTTGTGGGATTCGCGCAAAGTGAAGCTATTGCCAAAAATTAGCTCACTAATTAGCGCATTTTTATACAAGATACATACCGTGTCCCTTCTTCCAAGGCCACATCGTGGAATAGAGAACATATCATTTCGACATTATCACCGGGCATTACCTACGTAAAATAATTTTTAAGGGGCAGTGAATAAGGGAAACGACATAAAACGTACCATTTTTTCTTCGGCGTCTGGAGTGCCCTCAGGGAAATTAAGCACCACCGTAATATCAGCAGTACGAATGAAGCACTGGGGACGGTAGTTGGCCATGAAAGGAGTGTAGCGACCACCTGTATAACGTGAATATACACATTTCAAGCAAATACAAGTTAGAAACAGGTACCTTCGTCCTTAGTGAGAATCTAAGTGAAGTATTCTTTGTTTAAGAAATGACATGAACAGAAAATACGATAAACATACGTAGAGCTGAGCAAGGAACTTCTTGGCAGACTTGATAGACCCGGGAGCGGCAATCACATGGCCACGACGAAGTTGCTCGCGTTTAATACCACGGAGAAGGGCTCCCATGTTATCACCAGCTTCCGCCTGAAAGATAAAAAGATAAAAATTGTCGAGGCGGACATAATTCAAAGCTTACTCTATCCAATTCCTTGTGAAACATTTCTAACGTGACCTTCAGACAAAGTATGTCGAGCTCAGAAAACTGCACTCACCAATGCCAGTCAGAGTCGTCTTCATGTTACTACCATAACCGACAATTTCAACGTCTGTTCCTTTGTTTGCAGTACCACGTTCGACCTAACAAACGTTAAAACAAAGATGGGATACATGCAAGATCACATACACGACCAGTTGCGACGGTGCCACGACCAGAGATCGAGAAGACGTCTATGCAAATACTATTAGAAATAAATTCAACAATCCAACATCGAAATCTTACCTTCCACGGGCATAAGGAAAGGTTTTTCGAGTTCACCTAAATGACATGATGCCACAATTGAGAACTGGATTAACGATAATGGCAAAAGCACGTACGGGGGGGAAGCAGAAGCCAGTTATCGCAAGCATCGACAAGCTCCAAGACTTTCTTAGACCCAATGTCATCGTCACGGCCCTCGAGAGCCGCGAGGGCAGAACCCATGATAATAGGTGTATCTTCTCCTTCGTAATCATAAGCGGAAAGAAGTTCGCGCATTTCCATATCAACGAGTTCCAAAAGTTCCGGGTCCGAGATTTGATCGACCTTGTTAATGAAGACGACAAGGCGCTTGATGCCTACTTGGCGTGCAAGGAGAAGATGCTCGCGAGTCTGCGGCATCTGACCGTCCGTGGCAGAGACAACAATAATAGCACCATCCATTTGAGCAGCTCCAGTAATCATGTTCTTGATATCTTGGAAGGGTAAGCTTTGCTCACGAGAGAAGAGAAGCCAAACGTACAATCAGCGTGTCCAGGACAGTCAATATGTCCGTAGTGGCGGTTTGCGGTTTCATATTCGACATGGGCAGAGTTGATAGTGATACCACGGGCCTTTTCTTCGGGGGCTTTGTCTATTTGGTTGTAGTCGGTGAACTGTGCGCCTCCCTTTGCGGAGAGGACTTTGGTGATAGCGGCAGTCAAAGTTGTTTTACCGTGATCAACATGGCCTGTCGCAAGGTCAAGAAAAGCAACTGCGAACAGCAAGAGGCGTACCGATCGTCCCAATGTTCATGTGGGGTTTTGTGCGGTTGAAAAGCTCTGCATATCCTCTGCGGGAGACTATAGGACGGTCAAGAGGAGAATAGGGTGAGGGAACGCGTTGAACGTACGAAGAGAGGCAGGAAGAGCAGAAGTGGGAAGAGAGGCCCTGTAGGCATGGATGAGGGATGCTAAGGAAGATGGTGAGCAAATGGGAGGAGGGGGTGGGAAGGGGAGAGAGAGACGTACAGCTGGCAAAGGACAGCGAGCGAGAGAACGCCTTGCAAGTCGCGAGAGGCAGCATCGTGCGCGAAAAGCAAGTGACTTTGAGCAGACAGCGACCTGCTGAATTTTTGTTTCGTCCGGATCGGACAACTCCGGAACAAATACCCCACAATATGCTCTCCTAAGGTTAGGGTCCTCTGCGTCTCTCCCCCATGTCTACCCCGGATCGCCTCGACCTCATCCGCAATGCAGTCGCCTTTCTGTCCGACCCAAAGGTGCTCCCCGTCGCCCCATATCTATCCCCAACCACTGACATCCCTCCCAGGCACAGCAGTCTCCCCTCACCCAGCGCATCCAGTTTCTCGAGGCGAAGGGCTTGACTCCCCCAGAGATCGATGTCGTTCTCAAGCAGTCCGCTTCCCACCTCCCCGTGCCCCCCCAGTCACAACCATATCCTCCTGCGTACGGCCCCCCTTCATATGCCCCAGCTCTTCAAGAACGCTGGGACTGGAGGGATTACTTCGTCAGTCGTCCAAACCATTAACATATGATTCCTGCTTAACGCCGCTCATCCGAAATAGATTACCGCCGTGGTCTCCGGCAGTGTCGCGTATGGTGCAGTTGCTCTGTTCAAGGTGCACTATGCAGCTCCTCCATCCACTAATATCTAACACCAGATCTATAGAAATATCTCTTGCCTCACTTGCAGCCTCCTACTGGAACTGCCTACGAGGAGGATCGAGATGCCCTCAACGCCCAGTTTGACGCCGCAGAAACACTCCTGAAGGAGATTCAGAATGAAACAGCAGCAGTCCGCGCTGCAGTCGAGGAGCAGAAAGAAAAAATAGAAAGGACAACGCAAGAGGTAAATGACGTCGTTGCCGATATGCGTCAAGGGGAGATAAAAGTCCGCGACGAGATGAGGGAGCTTCGTGAAGAGATAAATACAATACGCGACATGCTTCCCAAGGTACACCATCTGCCTTTTTTATTATTCGGAACTTGGCTTATACCTAGGTCATGTAGATGATTGAAAAGAACAAGGAGAGCCAGAATCAGTCCCTGGCCGAGCTTCAGCAAGAACTCAAGTCATTGAAAGCACTACTACTAAGTCGTGGTACCAACGTAGCTAGTGCTCCATCAACCCCTCTCCCTATAATGGGTAGACCAACTATTCCAGCCTGGCAGTTGGCGAGTCCTAATCCAGTCAATGGAGATTCCACGAACATACTGGGAACACCCTCTCAAGGGCTTAACCTCACTCCAGGCAATGGAAAGGGAAAGGACGTTGAAAGCAATAGCCATGGAAGTACGTCTTCTTCTGGGTCATCATGAAATTTATTGTATACCTGTACATCTACTATTCAAATAATGAAATTGTGCATGTCGTCTTTTAAATGTGTAAATATCACGTGATTCGGGACAGTAACATTGCACAGGTACGGTGCGACCGCTTGAAGCACTACTCAATTCGTTTCTGTGTGTACAATACCAGCCTTCCGGCCTTCGCGACGACTAACGTTGGCAGTTTCATCTCGCTCTTTTCTTTTCTTTCATGTTTTCTCAACTACGACATGCAGTTGAAAGTCTTGCACAGTCACCACCTCTCCGGTCCACGTCAGAATCTTCCGAGGATCAGCGCGAGCTCACTTCACGTTCTCGGTCGTTGGATTTGAACAGCGCTCGACCAAGTTCTCCATTATCATCCGGTCAGCTAGCAGAGTCTGCTCTAGCGAACCTTCGCAAGTCTTTGGGAACCCAGCGTTCCGCAAGCACATCAACAAGAAATGGAGTTCATATCCATTCCCCGTCATCAGAGAGCAAGCCCACAATGAAGTCGAACTTGGAAGAAAGACTTCGTCGTGCTACACTGGTAATTGGAGATGCTCCAGTGCCCACCACGCCCGATATATCGACACCGGGATCTCCGGCATCGATTCCAACTACAGGCAATATTGGCAAACCTAATGCCTCACCGCCCATGTCGCCTGCGTCTATCCCCCTTCCCGATTCTCCTCTCATTTCTCCCATCCCCGAGAATGCAACGGATACACAGGTCGTAGATAATTTACAATCATCTTCTCCTTCTCCATTGCAATCTACGACAGCACTACCTGATGCACCGTTGCAGACGGAACTCGAGACTCCGAATGGCCTACCAATTGTTCAAAATGTAGAACCCGTCGCTGTTCCGGAAGCAGTTCTTTCCAACTTTCAGAATGCGGAGGAACACCATAGTCCCACTCAGCTCAAGCCAGACGAAGCTGTCGCAACCAATTTACAGGAACGGCTGAAGCAGGTGGAACAACGATTCTCCGGTATGCCTTTAACTTCCCATGCATTTTAGGTAGTGCTACATAACTATGCGCAGATGTCTCTACTTCCTTTAAACGTCTGCAAGCTGAAAAACTGGCAGCTGATGCCATTCTTCGCGAGTTAACTCCTCTTGAGAGCGTTAAAGACACCTCGGAACTGCGGTCATATTTACAAAGTGTGCTTTCTGACACAGAGGTAGGTTATTTGCAGGTTATTGCATCAAACGTGACTTTTGGAAGCTCAAATCGCCTAGATGTTTCAAGATGAAATTAAACGGTTAACCGGGAAGCTTCAGCGTCAGGACTCCTTTATTTAATATATGCGTATATCGTGACTCATCCTCTTTTATAGGTCAAGAAAGTCGCATAGAGGAGCTAAGAGATACTCACAAACTTGAGTCGAGGTCACAGTTGGACCAAATTGATAAACTACGCACGCAGCTACAGGAAACAGAAGCCCTATTCCAAGCAACACAAGCATCAATTGTTGACTCTGAGAAAGCTACAGCGAAGCAGAGAACAGATATGGAACAGACAATCGCTGAAGCTGAGAGACTAAAGACTATCGCGAAAGAGGAGGAGGAAAAGCGTGTCAAGGCGGTCAGTTTATTGAAGACTGTTCGACAGAAACTCGTAAAAGCGGAAAAAGAAAAAGAGGACGCAATGAAAGAACTTACTGCATGGAAAGAGAAGGGAAAAGATGACAAGGAAAAAGAGAATACAGAGATAAAGAAACTCCAACGCGAGCTAGAAACTCTTACAGACGAGAAAGGAAAGAGCGAAGCCACCCTAAAGGCAGGGTTTGATAAGGAGCTTTCGAGCACAAGGGACCGTTTTGAAAAGGAGTTATCAGCGCTGAAGGGGCAGTTTGAACTCGAGACGGCTACAGTGGAGGTATGCGTTCAGTTTTTATTTTTTCAATTTACCTAAATAATCCTCCAAACAGAGTTTACACACAAGAGCCATATCAAATAAAGAGTTACAGATATCCTCTTTGGAGGCGTCCCTCAAAAGCGTAACAAGGGATAAGAACTCATACTTCGATCAGCTACAGTTATGTCAAGGTGAACTCGAATCTGCGCGGGTGCAGGTAGAATCTCTCAGTCACCAAAACAACGAGCTGAGGTTCCAACTTCGAGAGACAGCAGACCGACTTGGTATGGTCAAGGAAGAGCTGTCTGATCTTCGTCGTGAACAGAGAAGTAAATCTCTGCAGCCCATCGAATCTCCAGTCGATGTTGCTGGGTTACTTTCAGCTACTGAGGCTAAATATGAATCCAAAGTGTCAGAATTGAAACGAAATCTAACATTGTTAGAGAAGGAGCGAGGTGATGCTGAAGCAGAGTGGAGTAGAAAATTAGTCGAGAAGGGGAAGGAGATAGAAGACCTCAAGAATATTATTGGATCGACGTCAAAGTATAGGCTAGAGGAGGAAGAGACAACGTCTCGATTGAAAGCGCAAGTGTCCAAGGCTGAAGAGCGGGTGAAAGTGCTCGAAGAGCAGGTTTCTCGGCTACCTCGTCTTCATAGTCAACTTCAGGAAATAGAAGTAGGTTGTTGTATACTCAATCTTGCGTTTCCGAATTCATCGCGCTTAATGTTTAGAAAGGCGCTAAGTTACAAGAGTCTGAGATGTCTACAAAAATCGCGATGTTGGAACAGCAAATTCAAGAGTATAATGCTCGCGAATTTCAGCTCAAACAGAATAACAAGGTTTGCCATCTGGTTGGGTAACTGAATTTACACATTAATTGGGTATTTCAGCAAATACGCGAAGAGCTTCGCAAGGTTCAAACTTCTGCAGCAATACTTGAAAAGCAACGCAATCCGGGGGTGGGATATTGGAACTCCAGAGGCATTGAGGCCAATTCTTCTAATTCTAAGTTGGGAACATCTGAATCAAGTCCCCATTCTTCTTCAAGACCCGCGTCTCCAGGTCTTCCCGCAAGTGGGTCGAAGGTGGAGGAGGAAGTTAATCTTGAGTATTTACGCAATGTCATTCTCCAATTCCTGGAACACAAAGAAATGAGGGTAAGTGCAATGTTCTGATGTATATTTTCAGGTCTTGATCTTATGACCTCTACAGCCAAACCTCGTTCGAGTGCTATCAATTATCCTTCGATTCACACCACAGGAAACAAGACGGTTGATTGCAAAAATCTAGGTCATCCCTCACTACACCATTACAACTTACATGACAAGTCTGATCCCAGAACGATTAGTTCATGTTTATTATACCATTATCTAGAATTGATACTCTGTTGCTTAGTATCAACACTCAGTTTTAATGTGAGGCAGTTCACTGTTGCCCGTGGAGAAGCTTTTCAAGATCATGATTCTACGCAGGATACGGGTCAGAAGGTGAGTAGAATAATGATGGCTCTGGAATCAAGATGGGTGCTTACCGCCCTTTCAAGCTCCAAGAGCTTAAGTTTAGCTAGAGAGGCGTCGTATTGTAGCCCAGCGACCATGCTCTGAAATACAATGAAGTTGTGATGACTACCTTTCCTTGGAGATGAGATGTAGTGGACCCACCTTCGCTGTCTTGGAGTTCAGACCTTTAAATGGCTCTAAGGCAGAAAATTGCACTGGCCAATATCCCATGCTAGCCACAAAGACAGGGTGTCATTGAATAGCCTTGCGAGTGAGAGTCGAAAAAGGAATACCCCAGCAACTGATTATGCAACTGATCGATATGGGCTTCAAGGCTAGATATATAAATCCTGCGGCGCTGAGGGGCTCCTACAGTGGATCTAGAATGGGCTAAGACAGGAGAAAACAGCGAGGGAAATGTGGGTGCATTACAACTCATACGGGGAGAATAGAGACTTTTCGAGGGTATGGTTCCAAATCTTGCGACGCTTCACGTCATCTTTCTTGGCGAATAGGCGGGCGTAGGGATGGATGATGTTAATTTTGGGGTCAGGCTTGGAAGAAGAACGTGTTACAGAGGAAGGACGCCTGTAGGAATCTCGGGTTGGGGTAGAAGAGGAGGAACGAAGTTGATGGGACGAAGGAGACAGCCATGCATGGGGAGGAGGATCGAAGGGGGATGAGTAGTGAGTCGGTTGTTGTGTTGGAAAAGGAGGATGGCGTACATCGGGGGTGAATGAAAGGGGGGCAGGACGGTAGGGTGGTTGATTATCCATGGCGAGAGAATTAACGGAGAGGAAGTGAGGGGGATATTCATACTGCAAGCTGCAGGCAATTTGGTCTATTTTGGGGAGGAGGCGGGATTGGAAGGCACATTACGTCATTAACTTCTTGTCGATCAATCATGTTGCATCCGACGCGACGCTTGTCCTCGACTCAGTCTGACCCAGTCCAGTCCAGGTCAACCACTCCGCTTGCTACACGGCTCGACTGTCTCCCAGTATCCCACCTCTCTCACCTCTCCTCTCTCTCACCTCCCACCTCCCACCTCCCGTGTCTCTCCCCAGTCCTGCGATGGAAATCGCCTACATGTCCGTTATTTAGGCTCGTTGCGCAAAGTGTGACTCCAAGACGCCGAACAAAGAAGAACGTTAATGGCGTCTCGAAGTCTCACGATGAAACGCGATCTCCCCTCCCATCTGGGCTTCGTCTGCTTTGTTTCATCTCTGGTCTCCAGCTGCTCCCTCAACGTTCAACGTCAATCCCCAGTCCGTTTCACTCAGCAACGAACTCACTGCTCAGTGCAGCCGCAAAGTCTAGAGTGGCAATGCCGTCCACTTTTCTCGATGCCTGGCACTTGAGGCTTTTGCAGTCGCCCTATTCCACTGGCAAAACCTGATATATTACGGCGCGTCTTCGAAACATTTACATATTCCATTCAGGCTTCTTCCGCTCCTCCCAGCTTGCAAGTCTATGGATATCTCACCCCATTTATCCTATGCAGTTCCTTTTTGTCCCGCCTGATCATGTCCGATTGCTAGTGCCAACGGAGACACCTGCATCTCATGCACTTAATTCGATTGCTTTTTCTCTCGGATTGTTCTCACTACCGGTTCTTAAATATATCCATTCAGAGAGGGAAATTGTCTCATTTGCTAAATATCCTGATATCTGTCGGTACTGCTACTGTTGTTTATCGTCGAACTTTTACCCTTTTGCGATGGCATATCCCCTCCCTGAAGCAGACTACGTTTCAAATGGTCCCAATTTTGAATTCTCTGTCGTATCTACGGCGCATGTCGTGAGCCACCGCTACTGGCTATCAGATTCCTTTGCGTATGGTTGATTCTCTATGTCAGGTTCCATCCCCTTCGAGGGTCCCCAATAATCTTGCTTACGGCCATGCAAATTCCTCAGGAAATTTTGATGCTAGGTCCCAATCAGTTGACTCGCAATGGTGTTCAAATTCAATGTATCGTCATGGAGAGGCGCGTTCCTACCACTCAGACTTTGAAGACCAAAATCGATGTCAAGTGAATATCTCTGGCTATTGCACACAGAGTACACATGCTTCCTTACCCCTACACGCTCCTGTACCTCTCCACGGGCATTTTCCTGGTCTTGACTCTACCATTGATGGAGCCGATTCTGTCGCAACCTCCGAGCAGATTAGCACTAACACACGCAGACCATTCTCCTCACCTGATGCAATGCCGCTTCATCTTAACTACGATTATATGGATGCTCCGATTCCTGGGTCATTCCCGACACCTAGCGAGTTGCTTGCTGAATTGTCTAGTAGAGAGTCCGTAATTACTGATGAACAACTTGGTTTGGATGCGGGGCCTGAAACTGCAAGGAAAGCACGGCGACGGGCGATGGCCAAGAGTGTTGGGTTTATACCGACTGATCCGTATGTGATTCCATTATTTTCTCCTTTGTAACCCGCTCATTAGTTCGGTAATTTTATCAGCGACACTATTTCATCGCACGATAAAAAACGGCATTACCTTGAATGCTTAGAACTATACGTGACGTATCTTCATCAGCAACTAAGCATAGTAGGTGCATCACCCGTTCCGTTGGAACGCGTTCAGAACTATCGAGGTCTTAGTAGCCGTTCTATTAGAGTGAGAGCGATGTTTTGCCAACCGATGCCCCTCTTGACCATTTATCTCATACTAGACGTTGTTGGTGCACATGGAAAACACTACACGAAAGCTTAACCTTCAGATACAGAAGGAAGAGCAGAGGGTAAGACGAATAGCCTAAAGTTTGCTCCTTTTTGTTGATGTTCGTGTTCAGTTTGCGAATTTGCGCGAAGCTGCATATCAGCATTGTTCAGATGTCGGTCAGATGTCGGGCTCTTCAAGCGTATGATGGCTATATATTGTTTCTATCAGTCTTAAAAATGAATGAATTGATATTACGCTAAGTACTTACAGTGAGTACTAAAGCTAAAAATTTTAAGATGTAATTGAAGTACATATGTGCTCAATATGTACTTACAAGTTACAATTGTTGAGTTGATACTGCTAATAGTTATTACTAAGCGTTTCACTAAAACACGTGATGCTTACGACGTTTTGACATATAGTAATTATGATATAACTTGAATATATTGCTTCACATCCCAATCACATCCTTAAAGTTGTCGACCCCATACTCAAGTACTCAAGTACTCATTCTTTACTTCTTTACTATTGCACCCTTCTATAAGTATTAGAAGTCTTTTCTCATGTCTACCCCAAGCTCTTCTAAAGACGCACCGGAACGTTCTCTCAACCGACAGGTTGTTCTGGATGAGGATGAATATACAGCAGCTTTATCACGCATAATTGCTCGAGATTTCTTCCCATCTTTAACCCACCTCGATGCCACCAATGAATATCTTGATGCCTTGCAATCCCGTAACCCTCAACTCGTTGCAGCATCTGTGCGCAGGCTTGAACAAATCAACGCCACTCCTAGAGCCTCCAGTAGTCGCTCGTTATATCAAACACCTGTTCAGACTCCCTATGGATTTGACCTCTCAGACACTCCATTCTGTCGCTCCAACGGCGAAGCTATCCCAAAGCGCGTTAAATGTGATATAGACATGAGTCTTGATCAATTTCAAGCCCAGTATACTTCAGAAGATAATTCCAGTTTTACTCACATCCTCGATGACGAGAATCGTACGCGCAAGGAAAAGTGGGGCTGGGCTTGGGAAGCGCAAAAGCGTGTGGAACAGCAACGTAGCAAAATGGTAGAATCACGCGACAAGATGCTTATTGAACCTCCCCCGTTAACAGGCGTGAAGGAGAGATTTGTCATAGAAGCCCCCACTCTCGCTGGTTTCCTTACAAGCGGAGAAGAATCTAACATTCGCGCGGAAGCCAAAGAGGAGGATGCAGTCGATGATAAGAAAAATAATAAGCAACTTTCGAAGACAACAATTAAAGATAATTCATCTGGTGAACCCGATACGAAAAGTCAAGAAATTGATGTGATGGCTCCGAAGAAGGATACTCGCTCTGCAGGGGTGGATGGATGGAACTTCAAAGTATGTCTTGTCTTCATTTGATCCCCATATAACCTGGACTGACGATACTTCCCGAGGCACGGAATGCATTAATGTTTTCTCCAGATGCAGATGAATCGCCATATCATCCTGGCACGGATGTAGAGATAATGAATGATCCAAAGGTCATAAAATATGGCAACACCCGTCTGTACGAACAAGAATTATCGAGTCAAGCTTCTCGGGGTGTATCTGAACCTCCTAGCCCAACGAGAAGTCGTATAGAT
This sequence comes from Cyathus striatus, assembly GCA_025738555.1. Taxonomy (NCBI): domain Eukaryota; kingdom Fungi; phylum Basidiomycota; class Agaricomycetes; order Agaricales; family Nidulariaceae; genus Cyathus; species Cyathus striatus. The sequence goes on along the minus strand of JAOVFP010000024.1, from coordinate 582,158 downwards.
GCAGCGATTACGGGCACACCATGTACGCATCTTATTCCCTCTTTAGTCCTATTGACATTGAGTGTGTATAATTAGATCATCCGTCGTCTCCTCGACACAGGGGCTTTCCCCTCGTGCCTAATGTACCCTCGCCGACACCTGCTGAGCTTGGACCAACGGCAATGAAGCAGCTTATGACATGGGGAACACTGAATGCCACCCCCCGAGTGATATCACAATCTGACGACCCTGCTGATGCTCCTAGCACCCCGTTCCATCTTCCTGCTATTTCGTCAAGGGAATCGCTCTCTCATAGACTATCTAGCAGCGCATCAAAAAGCCTTCGCGCAAAGGCAGAGCTCTTAGGTCTAGGACCTACGGGTAAGATCCTGGATTGTCACGCACACCGCGCTCCAGGAAAGGTGACATGGCACCACCTACGTGGACGCCTCGACGGTCGGAAGCTGCAGGTAATTTGACGCCGGCTGGAAAGAGGCTCTTGGAGAGAACTTCGGGAACCGCGGCAGCAAGGCGAGCGGCGGTCATGTCGAGGCAAGCATTATGGGAAGGAAGTTCGAAAGTAAAAGATCGCGAATTAAATAAAGTGCGATGGACACCAACGCCTACCTCATCGAGTAGGGGATGAGAGAAATGTCACAGAAACTGTGATATACCATCCACCTTATAGAAGTATAGCATGTAATAATATTATAATAAAACAACTACAAATGTGACAGGTCAGTCATGACTCTGATATCCTTCGTCGTTTCGGGTTACTCGCAGCTTCTGTTTTATCGTTTAATTCTTGTTCTGCGTCTCTCTTTTTAGTTACTGTGGTAATTCCATCTTTGGTGCCACTTGTCGTTGTTGGCGTAGAGTTTCCCAATGGTTTCACAGATGGTGCAGCTTTGGTTTTTTTCTTGACAATCACGCCTTTCAATAGTTTCTTCGTATCCTTCTTGGCAGGCACTAAAGGTAGCTTGGGAGTGGCATTGGTGGACGGTTTGGAGCTCTGACCTATCAAAGTTGGTGGTGGATTAGATGAATTAGCTCGCGCAGCAACAGCTCTATGACGAAGTTAGCAGATGTTGAACTTTTTGGGGCCCATTGTAAGACATACTCTTTAAACTGCTTCAGTTCTTCTCCATCACGTTCCTTGCGCACTCTCTCTTCTTCTTCTTGCTTTTCTCGGATGGAATCGAGAAACATAATTTCGTCCTCCTCGAGAGCGCGAAATTGATTCGCTGAAGGCAGGCGTTAGCCAGATTGAATGCAAGAAATGAACTATGAACCTAGTTTAGTTTTTTCCTCCCATTCTTCTTGCTTCGCAATCTGTACAAAATTTTGATATTAGTGTGGATGAGGCGGGAGGCAAGTTCAAACATACCCTGTTTGCAGCAAGTTTCTAGAGTGTTATCGAACCAAGATTGGAGGTAAAGATGGTGAAGGAAGAAGAGGACGAGTAAGGACTCACTTCCGCAAGGCTCCTGCCATCGTATACCTCTTCACGTTGTTGTGGAGGAGGTTCCTGACCCAGCCTTCGGATAACTTGAGTGGATGGACCAGAAAGGAGAAGAGAGGACAAACCTGGCGTATGCAGCCTTCCATTGCTCTTCGCGGCGGGCTTTTGCGGTTTCGACTTCGTCTTGGGTGACAAATCGAGAGCCTACAACGCCGCCAGACAAGGATGGGATAAGAGATTCTTCCATAGTGGTTGTTGGTTGATAAAATGTTGAGAATCAAATGTGAGGTACATTGATCACATGACGCATAAGCAGTGTCATTCGATCTCGTCCTTGGCCTTGCGTGCCCTTATCCTCATCGTTTTCTCTTCGTTCTCGTGCTTTCCGCCCCTTCCCCTCCTTTACTCTAAACTATTTCTTCTACCATCTTATGTCCTGTTCTTCTCTCAACAAAAACACTGCATCTCACCACCTTTCGTCTCCTTCCACCCCAAGTCTAAAGACCCTTGGTCACACCTCCAGCGTTCGCAGTCTCCACAAGCCTCCTCCCCCAGTTACTGTCGTTACCTCACCTCGTACGTCCGGCTCCTTTGGCGAACTTCTTTCTCATCGATCTTAGAACCACCCAATGTCCCACAGCATGGGCTCGAGACGAACCTCCGTCTCCTAAGGATCAAACCGAACCCCTTTCAGATCTTTACAATGTCTCTGAATCTCGTCCATCTGACGTCGCGTCTTTTGCTTCATCGTCACAGCCTGACTCCAGATGGTGGACATTCGCTCTTCCCCGTACAAGAGAGAGCATCCACCTGTTACCGGCGCGATCCAGACAAGATAAAAAAAGTGTAAGAGATCATTCCGTGTCCTGGCTTCCTACTTCTGCAAGCATTCGAGAACTTAGGGAGGGGCCTTCCTTTCTCCGTCGCGAGAAAGAGAGGGATCCTGAAAATGAGATCCAAGGCCCAACTCAAGATCATCCTCTTGCTATTTCGCTTCCTACCGAACCTACAACTTCTTTTACCTTGGCACATAGTCGTACACCAGGTTGGTCCTCTCCTTGGACTCCCAGTCAACATGCGCAAGGTCCTGTTATTAACCGGGAGGACTCGTACGGATTCACGAACCAAAGGGTCGACAGTGAAAAAGAAGGAGGCAAGTGGAAACGAAGGCGACGTCGGATACGATCATTCATATTAACCAACGTTTATGTTCCCTTGGTACGTTTTGTTACCGACTTCGCTGTTGTGTATTTAATATATATACAGTTATTCCGTTTTATAAACATTACTTTTACGGGCGCTGCCCTTGGAATGGCCATCCGAATACGGAATATAGAACTTCGAAATAGGGTGATGGGTGCTGTCGGAAGTTCTCCGTAAGTACTTTCTCCTGACCTTAGGCATCAATTGTGATGTTCACATCGAACTTTGCGGTGGGTAGAACCGTAGTTATAATATTTGCACCCTTGACTCTAGTGCATGTAATTGGGGCGATATATGTAAGTTTACCCTTCTGAATAACGCTTCAAATTGTTAACTTTGACGACAGCTCGAATATTTTGGCCGCCCTTTAGGACTATGGCGGACTACCGCAAAACTTGCCCATACATTATCGGAAGTGCTGTTTATTTGTGCCTGGTCTGCTGCGCTCTCACTTTGTTGCGACAATTTCTTCACCTCTCTCATACCATGTGCTCCAGCATCGAGCACATCCTGGTATAATGAACTTCCGCGGCCATCAAACGGTCTACCTAGCTTCGAAGGAAGTGTGGGTGATCATATATGTGACGATCAGCTAGCCCTTATTGGCCTGGTATTTGTTGGTTTGATCGCGTATTGTTCAAATCTCGTAATTAGCTTATACCGCATATTTGAGAAAGTTAAGTATCATCCTCCTGCGATGCCTTTACGGACCTCATAGCATTTTGTTGAATTCGTTAACTTTTTTTTTTTTTTTTTTTTTTTTTTTTTTTTTTTTTTTTTCGCATTTCTGACATTATTATAATCATATGTCTGTTTACTTGTATACGTCTCCTTGTATTGCGAAAAGCTCGAAGTTTGTTAAGGGTTTTTTATAGTAGTCGATTTTAATATCCAACATTTTAACTAATAAATCTATGAAATTTAACGGTGCACGTGAGAATAAGGAGTTAAAATTCCATTTCCAGGCAAGTAACAATCGCCTACCCGCTGACAGCACGCAATGGCGAAATAAGGCGCCGACAGCCAGCAACTTTGGCCTATATTAGCCTGTCTTTCCTTTCTCAAGTACTCAAACTTATCATATATCTTTGAATGCACCAACAAGACGAATCATGAGCCAACAACGATCACTTTCAAGAGCAAAGTCTCCAAGTTTACCTATTCGCGAAGACCGCAGGGAATATATCATCGGCATTTTGTTACTTCTTATCGTTGTGCTTCTTTGGACTTCCTCCAACTTCTTGACCCAGGCAAGCATCCCATAGCATGTAATCTTTGTGTGATATCTGACCTCTGGTATGAAGGGACTTTACGAGGACGGTTATGAAAAACCCTTCCTGCGAGTATCCTCTTCCATAGCAATTTACTCGTTAACTTCTAATGCGGTTCGCATGGACAGTGTTACGTATCTCAGCACAAGTGCATTTACATTTTATCTTTTCCTCTTTATGCTTCGAATGGCGCGGCCGACGAATACAGTAGAGTCAGAACAAGGGAAAATAATACCGAGCTCGTACGTGACAACTTGGATAATCCACGAATCGAAAAGAATTCCATTTTTGTAGAAGTAGCGGAGAATATCAAGCACTGGTAGCAGAAAGCTTGGAGGGCGATGGTTATACTGAAGAAGTATATCATTGTTAGATGCTGCAAATAACGTTGCTAATAAATATTCCAGCCCGCATACGATAGTTTGTGGAGAGGTTCTGCTTCTGCTATACTCTCTGAAAATGAGCTTCCTCCTCTTACCGCACGTGAAACCGCATGGCTTGCCTTTGCATTTTGCTTCCTTTGGTTTATGGCCAATTGGTTGGTCAACGCATCCCTTGGCTACACCAGCGTAGCCAGTGCAACAATTCTTACTAGCATGAGTGGTCAGTAGGCTCCATTTAAAACTGCAATACATGGAGATTGAGTAAAACTCAGGATTCTTTACACTGGGTTTGGGGCGTCTTTTCGGTGTTGAAAATTTCACCGTTATTAAGGTACTTGCCGTTTGCGTCAGGTCAGTGAAAAACGAGTCGAGTGGTAGCAGTAATGGCTAACACATATTTATAACATAGCTTCTTTGGAATTACTCTGGTGTCCTTATCGGACAACACCGCTGCTGGTACCACTCAGTCTGTCGACGTCATCTCACGACTCCTGTCAGTTGTTCAACATCAGCAACGCCCAATATTTGGAGACTTATTGGCACTTCTCTCTGCTTTATTTTATGCCCTCTACGTCATATTGCTTAAAGTCCGGATACGAAATGAATCACGGATCGATATGCAATTATTCTTTGGCTACGTTGGCTTGTTTAACATATTGTGTTGCTGGCCAATTGGTGTAATTTTACATTTCACAGGAGTTGAGCCCTTTTCATTACCTCCAAATAACAAGGCTTGGACTGCTATTTTTATTAACGTGAGAAACTTGTCCTGCTGACAACTACATATTCTGTATATGCTAATCTAACATCATAGATGTTTATCACATTGTTAAGCGACTATCTTTATGTCATCGCCATGCTGAAGACTTCTCCTCTTGTGGTAACTGTTGGGTTAAGTCTAACGATTCCCGTTGCTGTTATTGGCGACTTCTTTTTCAAGCGTCCAACAAAAGGACAAGTGATTCTTGGCGCTATTCTGGTTTTAATAAGCTTTGTTGTTGTAGGAATGGACGATGTAGAAAGGCAAGATGATAATCAGGATTCCAGTCGCCTTACTGGAGGGAGAGGAAGATCGTTGGAGAATAGATCAAGCGGATTAATCAATGATGTTGAACTAACTGCAAGTTAGAGCTTTCCATATACTAATTCGGTTGCCTTACGCAAGTACATACATGGAAGGATCGCTTTATATCATAAATAAACACATCAGTCAAACAGCAAAGAAGCAGGAGTCAGGTTCTTCTGATAAGTAGTAATTTTGAATCAGAGTCTCAAACTAAGAGCTCAGTGGCATTATGTAAAATTCGAGGTATGTTTTGCTAAGCCCTCACTTTCAAATATTGTGCTTCTTGAAGTTGAAGCGCTGAATATTCATCGAGATCCGTGCCATTCAACTTTGGACTGCTCAATAACTCATGGCAAGTATAATTCTTGTTATATATTGCACATCTACTAGCGGTATCATTGTGCCTTTCTAATCGAACATTTCAGCCTAAGGATCGGCGTACTCGCGCCAGTCTTCACAGCTCATCCGCTAAAATCAAACGGACGTTCGCAGTGCAAGAAAATGCTGTCCAGCAAGTCGAGATTGGCAGCTCGGAAAACACGACTGTAAGCTGGTTTTATCAGTAAATTCGTTCGCTTTATATCCGCTATTGCTGCAGGGTAATGATATCCTAAAGTCCATATCTGCTGAAGAACCTCCTGCAGTGCTGAGCAAAAAGGAAAAACAAAACTTAAAGCGAAAAGCGCTTTTACAGCGTGAGCATCGTCGGCAATTATGCATACTTTACCTGAATAAACGAATCCAGGCCTGGAAGGCGGCAGGTCACCATACTCAAAGTCACATATCCGGCGTATGAAGCGTAAAGTTAAAGAGGAGCTAGCAGGTGGAATGAATGATATACAGGTCGCTATTTACGAAATGGACGCTTATGGGTCTAAGATTGTTTCAGAAACGGGTTCCTTTGAATCGGCCCAAGGAAGCAAGCCTGCGCCAAGGCCTGAGGCGAAAGCAGGTAAAATCGGTGAAGGGAAAGGAGTTCCTCTTTCTAAGACGCAGCGTAAACAAGCACTGTGAGTACTGAATTACAACATGTAATATTTTAGTATATTAAACAGTCAACTTCAGTGAGCTCGAAAGGCTACGCCATCCATTAATCCTTTCAAACAGCGAATTTGCTGCCAATCCTTTCCAGACTATCCGGACACATGTACGCAACACACTGATCGAACACCAACCTTCATCATAGAATACGGTGCATCCATGTCTTTCATTACTTAAACGTCAGCCGGAGATCTGGGAGAGATATCATAATTATTTAAATATGTACTCTAAAAAAATCCTATACAATCATGGTATCATGATGATGCCTGTTCCATAATATCATATCCGTACATTTAGAAAAACAACATATCCGAGGACATAAGTCTAGTGCTCTTCACTCAGTCCTGCGCTCCAGACGGTACTACCACTACCACTTCCCCCTACACTTCTTCTTCCTTTACGACTTGCTCGTGGAGCTATTTCTGTAAAGCCACTCCCACTCCCTCTGGCAAGTTCGACGCTAAGATTACGTTCATGGGTATCCAGCGCAGCAAGAGTATTCTCTACTTCTGCATGCTCCAGTGCTTCTTGTGTTAGACCATGTCCCTCGACCAATGAGGGAGTAGAATTAGTGGATGTATCCTCAACAGAACGAGTTCGGGATCCAAAGAGTGAGAACCGTCTATTGCTGCCATTTGGAGTAGGGGATGGAGCGGATGCAGTTCGTTCAATAGCCGGAGGCAGAGATGAGGCACCTGAAGGCGGTTGGATACCCATGAGTTTCATCGTTGCGTTCAGTCTTTCACGCTCTTTGCGATCCTCTTCGTCTTCCTGTGTATCAAGTTTTCTGGCACCGGTTACAGCATTTGCACCTGGTCTAAGTGTTAACGGCCGAAGATTGGCATCAGGTTTCTTCTCACTACCGGAAAACAAAGAGAAGTTTTTCCAGTCGAAAGAAAGGGAACGCCGCTGCGATTTCGAAGCTGCGTGACCGGACTTGGAAGGTGTCGCTGTTTTTGGAGCTTCATCGGCGGACGCAGGAGTAACGTTCGAGAGGAGAAGTGACTGAGGACGTGGTTTTGGTTGCGATGCAGCAGAATTCTTTGTGACTTTGGGATTCGCAGCCAAAGGGGTGGCAGGTTCTTTATCATAGTCAACAGCTAGTACGTGTTCAAAACCCTCTTGAGCGATAATGCGATCGATGATCTTGGATGCATAAAGTGAGAGAGCTTTATTGGCATCCTTAAGTGATTTGACTTCTGTTCGCAAAGCGTCAATGTCACTAGATGGATGATCAAGAGCACCCAAATCTGAAGACGATACTTTGCGAGCATCTGCTCGTTTACTCCGTTTTTTACCAATCGTAAGAGGTCGATCCTGATCATCGACGGAATTTCCTGCAAGAATATCTTTGTTCTCAGCGCGTCCAAGCTCTGCCGCCAGATCGAGACCCGGACCAGTAATTGGAAGGTCCGCAAGCGACTCTCCACGGGGAGCAGCATTAGAAGATGTACGCCTGCGACCTTGTCGGGAAGGATGGCGGGAGCTGCGATTTAATCCTAGATCCGAGTCAGCACGGTCACTGCCCTCTAAGAAAGAAAGGCCTTCGCCTGGTTCTTCATCGACACGGTCAAGGGTATTGTGCCCAGTGCTATGAATACTTCCAATATCTGCGCTGTCTTGATCTTCATCATCGCCGTCATCATCACTAGTTGTACTCCCGCCCCCAACCTGCCTCATAAGATCGAATTGACCACTTAAAGTCTTCTCTCTGAGCAGAATCATATAGCTTTCATTCTCTTCCTGGAGTTCGCGATTGACTCTCTTTAAGTCAACAAGCTGAGTTTGAAGTAAGACAAGGGTGCTCTGAAGAGAAGAATATGAAGTCGATAGAGTAGAAAGTTCAAGCTTCAGAGCTGTCATCTCGGCGGGCTCAACCTCAGGGTCATATAAATCAGGCTTCTCGACTTGGGCATCATGTTCAACACTAAACTCGTCCTCAGGGTCGGACTCGGCGTCGTTATCTAGTTCTGAAGCAGATGGCAAAACATCGACCGCCTTTCGAGCCTGCGAGAGTGATTGAATGCGCGATTTGAGATGCTGTTCATTATCATAAAACGCCTGGCGCTCTGCCTCGAAGGTAGCGGTCTAGATGTTACATGAGCGAACAGTGACACAACAGACGAAATAATGAAAACCTGTTCGTTATATCGACGTTGCAAATCTCGTTTCTCCTTCTCAAGCTCGCGGACTTGAGCCCGTAACTTCTCTGCTATATCTATTCGCTGGGCTAGCTCCATCTCAGAGCGAGATTGCTCTGCATAGAGATCATTTATACGCGTTTCGGCAGTATTCAGGGCAGAGGTAAGGCTTTCGTTCTCTGATGCAAGGGTAGAAATTGTCTGGTCCTTGTCTTGAAGTTGAAGTAGGAGCTACAGCACATTAATATGGCAACGGATGACGATAAAACAGACTTCATACTTGTTCCTTCTGATCTGTTTCATGTTTTAAGGATGCAGATAGGGCTTCGCGAGTTTCTTGTTGAGCAGCAGATAGCGCTGGTGTTTTTGGAGGAGGGCGACGATGGATTACAGGGTGAGCGGACGAGGAAGGACGTGGCGAGGTGGTAGCTCGAGAAGTGGCACGAGAGGCGGGAGATGGGGAACCAGAACTAGCTGAGCGTCGGGCGGTGGCAGGTGGTTTGTTGGGTTGAGAGATGGACATGGGTTGGAAATGAAGAGAAGATGAGAATGGAAATGAGAGAAAAGATGAGAATGAAATGAGAAATTGAATGAGCTGGCCAATGTTAGCGAGCGGTCGATGGATGCCCACCATCTTCTCGGCCACGCGCCTTCAGAGTCCCTCTTGAATGTAAGTCCCCTCAGTCTCTGCCAATTCTCTGCTCACAGCCCTCCCCTTCCCCCAGCTCTTGTCTTCTGTCCACCGCAACAGTATGCCCCATCCCTATCCTAGAGCCCTATTCTCTCAACTCACCCGCCAAAGCATCCCACCAGACACTCCCCGCCATCCCTCCTTCGCTTTCGTCCTCACCCAGGGCGATGTCATTGAGATACAGGGCCCTTCGGCCTCCGGCAAGACTCATCTGCTTTACTATCTCATCGTGCTTTGTATCATGCCAGCATCCTATTCTTCTCTCCCACTCGATGGATGGGAGAAAGGAGCTGTCATATTTGATACCGACGCCACTTTCGATGTCTGCCGCCTAAATCAAATACTTCTTACAAGGCTGAGCCGCATATTATCTAGTCACACCCAACTGGCTCTCTCTGATCTGGCGGCTTTGTGTCTTGACCGTCTTCACATTTTTCGTCCTACTTCATCGCTCCAACTCGCCACCACCTTGGTTCATTTACCGACCTATCTCAGTCGCAACTCGCCCGACACTGAAATGGGTCTTCTTGCTGTCGATTCCATCAGTGCATTTTATTGGACCGACCGTTTCGCCCTTGAGCATCAGCGTCATACTTCGAGCAACCCGTCTCAACCGCCTTCCCATCCAATTCGCCATATAATTTCTGCTTTGCAATCCATTCATTCTTCCTACAATCCGATGATAACCCTCACAAACTGGGCTCTTTTACCAGTTATAAGTACTCCGCACGATATTCATCCCATACAGTTGTACAAGCAACATCTGGAAGGCTTTCCTCTATTATCTGCAACGAGTGGGGGCGAAGATGCTGTTTATCCTCAAGGTCCTACTACCCTTAAGCTCTCCCATCGCATTACGCTCGGAGATCTTTCGAATTCCACATCTCATATCAATCATACAAGATTGGATGACATGGGTTCAGAGTTGCAATCAGAAAGTAGATCCTTCGCTGTATTGCAAATCGCTGGGTATTCCAAAGCCACTTATTTCGTACTTATTATTTCCTCGAGTGATATTTGCGTGCAATGACAGATACAATAAGTAGGCATTTTGTCCTTTTACTCTGTCAATATGCAGTCCTGGCTATCACTTGTATGGATATGTAGCTTATAGACGTAAGAATTGCACTTCATTATGGTAATTATGTTTGAAGTGTATGCAAGTACTATTGTTTGTCTTCGTCTAGAGACCCGCCGGCACGGGCCGGGATACCCTTACATACATATAGCTGTCACGTGGCATACCGAGTTGATCCCGTGAAAACGACTTCGAATTGTTTCACTTTCCATCTCGAGTTCATTCTACGAAGCTCCTCAAGGTCCAGCAGTAACGTCAGACGATAACACGGAACTAGTTATTAGGACTTTTGAGGCATACTTACCGTAAGTCAATACTTTAGACGGAACGTCTTTCATTGCCTGTGAACTGAGTATGTGTATCCGATGCACTTACGAATTCAAGTTGCTGACCACTACGCTTAGACCACAGAGGTGCATCTCTTCGTGGAGGGCGTTCAGCTGTCCATGCTCAAGAGAGCCATTACTTCCACGCAATACTATAAGGTCCATTTGCGGATATTTTCTTGCGCAAGAGATGCGCTTATTCCTCAATCTGCACCATGCATTCCTTCATGTTCCTACACTACCATTGGCGCGGCTTTGCGTCGTCCTTCGCCCAGAACTTTCAATAACCCCGCAACTGTACATCTGCCTGTCAATTCTGCAGTAGACTCTCAGTCTCTCCAAGATATTCTTATTATGCTGAGAAGTGACACAAATCTCGATGTCGTTTTGGAATATATTCGCTCGTCTGCTACTCTGTCCCGTTTTTTCACCGATAATGCCGAAGTTCGGAAGCTCGGAGAGCGAATAACTCAAAACCCTTCCGGTAGAGTTATCCGACGATACCTACAGGTCCTTCACGAACTTAGATTCCATCTAAAACACAACATATATGAATCTCTTTGTCACAAGCTGGCAGCTCAACGCAAATGGGAACTCCTCCTTGAGGTCGTTGAAGCTGAAAAGCAATATTTTCGATGTTGCAGCTCCAGAATGCTAAACTGGCGTGTCAGAGCTCTCGTGAATTAAAAGATTACCACAGTCTTCGAGGTATAATCGACGAATTCAGACAGCAGAGCTGTAGCCCTTCTCGTCGTACTTATCATTTACTAATATCTGCTCACTTCCAAAATCATAATTTATCCACTGCCAGGAAGTGCTTACAAGACATGGAAAAGGCAGGAATACCCATTGATGCGACCACCCACGCTTTAATCGCCAAGTATCATAGGTCCTTCGGCGCTGATCCTCATATGCTGGCGAAGGCTTTAGAATCGTTTCCCCAACTTCCAGCTTCCTATGCTACTTCTGCCATAAACTCTTTAATTCGGATATATATGGACAAAAACGACATGGTTGGAGTCGCCCGACTTCTTTCGCTCTTTGACCAATCGAGTATTAAGACACTGTCAGAAATTTGTTTTGGATCTTCCGTCCTTGCCTCAAAGCATATGGCACTGTACCCAGATGCACGTACTTTCGCTCTATTTATTGCTCACCAAGGAGCAACTGCTAATCTCCCCGCTGCCCTTGGGATTTTAAAAGCTATGGTCACACAGGGTATTGAACCTACTTCTGCTGTACTGACTGCACTCGTACAAGCTTATTGTGCTTGTGGACAGGTTGATCAAGCTGCACACTTGGTTTACAGAATATGCGATCCAGCCACCCCTGTATTTTTAGACGGTACCACGCTCCCACTAGCTGAAGACATCCACATTAAGATTTCAGAAGTCCGGCCTAGTACCCACCTTCTCCATGCCCTCTTGAGGGGCTTTTGCCTCGTTATGGCCTAAAAGGTGTTAAATGGATTTTGGATGTCATGCGCGTGAATGATGTTACTCCAAATCACACAACAGTGGAAATTCTTCTACGTCATTTGAGGACGGAAAATATGCGTCCACGAGAAATGCTTACAACTCTTCGTCGTCTGACTTCGACCTTCTTGCAACCAACTTCGCGACACATTCATTTAATGATTGCGTGTTTCATGCGGTACGAAAAATATTTGCTGCATGGAAGTGAGCAGAATTCTACATCGCCTATCGGAGAGGCTATTCCAGACGAAAAACTGCAAGAATCGTCACTGTCGTTTGATCCATCTGCTGGTCTTTTACCACCCCGACACTTGTGTTACGATTTGCGTGCGAGACCTATCTATAACTCTCTGGTGAAACGAAGGTTCCAATCTGACCCAGCTCTGATGGGATTGCGCATACGTCACGATGCCGCGGTGGAACAAAATATTGCTGCCGCTAAGGAAACTTTTCGTATCCTGTTGAAGCGTGGTGTTCATCCGAATGAGTATCACTTCAGTGCGTTAATGGAAGGATATGCTCAAGCTGGTGATATCACGTCCGTAATTGACACGATGAGGTCGGCGGAACACTTGGGAATCAAACCAAACGCAGTGATGTTCACAATTCTGATCTCTGCCTATGCTCGGCAAGGTAATTCCGAGGAGGCAGTCCGAATCTTCAAGCAAATGGTGCATGCCGGAGTCGTTCCAGATATACCTTCTATTGACGCCACGTGCAGCGCCTTCTATGCAGCTGGAAAATTTTTCTTAGCACGAAAGTTGCTATTGATGTTGTGGTCTTACATAGAACCTTTTCCTGAAGGGCTACGTGACGCATCGTTTTGGAAGCTCGTCGGACATTTTCGCAGTTTGCATCGGCCCCTTACCCACAGAAAGAGAGGCAAACACGTACGCCTGAATGTGCGTAAAGAACTTGCTGAAATTTTGAAGGAATGGGAAAATATAGCAAATATACAGGTTTAAATTACATATATATGGAAAATATTACTGTGAAGATGTGTATATCATATACTATACACTGACGTAGAGGTGCAGAGGGCGATTTAAGAGAATTTCGCATCAAGAAGTCGTAGTGCGTCTCGTACGGCATCCGCATGAACTTCTCGAACCCGCCGCCTTCCGCATTGTATGAGTACCTCTTGTGGAACCAGCTGTGGAGGAGGAGAGGCAGCTGAGTGCATCCTCTCCTTGTACCGAGAACGAGGATCGGTTAGCAATCCTGCTACCGCGCTAGATGCGCATGCAGACGATGAATTGTTGGTTGAGTTCACACCATCCATTGTTACCATTGGCGATATGTCTACACTGGGGCCAGAGCAGCTGGTGCGACTTACGACGACGTCTGCCAGAAGAGAGAGATCTGCAAATGCAACATTGGGATGTGCCTTGATTTGTTGCCATGCCTCATTGGTAGGAATAGTTTCCTTTTGTGTTGAATCCATTTGCATCATTGTACTGGCTAACGATGATGTGCAGCGTTTACAATCAAAGCGCCCTTCGCAGCAGCTTCCACTTCCAGAAGGTTTCAAAGAAACATCCGTTGTTCTGTCAGATCGTCGGCCAGGACAATCGGAATATGTCGCACGAGCAGTAATAGTTTCCTCGATGGCAGAACAGAATGCCTTCCCAAATGGATCATCTGCGCATGCCAAACAATTGGAAGGATCTCCTGAGCAGGTCGCGACTTTGCCGCTAGACGGAGCGGATGACGCAGGCTGTGTTGGAAAAATAGAAATATTAGAAGATCGCGACTTGCGGCGAAGTGGAACTGGAGGTTGATACGGCGGCAAGTTTTCAAGGATTGAGTCGGATGATACTTCGGCGGTCGGTCTTTCTCCAGGATGGTCTTCCGATTTGAATGTAGCTAGAGTAGCTCTGTCAGCGGCATGCTGCAGAGCAATTTCGCGGCAAACGCAAGGTGTATCCTCATTGCAGAAACCACAGCTAAAAGCCACGAAGGAATTGTTGGCGTCAACGTCTGTTGGCTTAATACTTGTAGCAGAGAAGTTTATGAGATTATTAAAAGATGCCTGAGGAGATTCCGGCTGAGGGTCATACGGCAGTGGAGAGAAGGTGTCTGAGGAACCATTCGAATCGGGAGTGGAGGCCATGGAAGGAGAAGGAATGTATGAGAAAGGAAGTTGAGAGAAGGAAGAGGAAGAGGGGGGAGAATCGTTATCTAGCTTTGTTTTTTTCTTCGCAAGAAACAAAGTAGAGTCCGGAACGGAAGGGGACGAGTCTCGTGCCCTTTTCTTCTCGTTCTCCTGTATAGACTGTCTTTCTTTCTCGATGCTTTCCATTTTTTCTTTTAGTAGCTGATTCTCGCGACGAAGTTGTTCATTCTCATCCTTAAGACGCTTGGCAATACTCTGAAGAGCAACGTTCCTCTCTATCTCTCCTTGCTCGTAAGACTGTATACGGGCCTGAAGCTCAGCGAGTTGGGACTGTTTTCGCTCGCGGAAGGCGCGCTGAGCAGCTCTGAAACATGAAAAGAAATATATAAATAATTGGGAAGGGTAATGAGAAAGAACGCACCTATTCTGAACGCGTCTCACCTTAGCATCGACCTGTGGAGAAAATAAGTTGAGCGAGTGGCGGAAGAGAGGAAGAGAGAGATGGCTGGTACCTCTGGGGCATCTTTGACAGGAGAGGGGTCCTTCTTTGGTTTGCGACCGGGCTTTGGTCTGGGCTGAATAACCCACTCCTTTGAAGCTAAGAATGGGTGAGAGCGAGCGGGAGAGGAAGGCAGACAGAAGCGCACGTGTTGCCCAGAGGGTGGTGGGCGGCGGGGTCGGGGAGAGAGAGGTCATGGGAACTGAACTGGATGGGAAGGGGGAGAGGAAGGGGAAGAGGGAGGGGGAGGGAGAGAAATGGAGAGAGGAAGAGTGGGGTTGAAGAGAGATGGCACCATTTCGTATCTGATAAGATGTCGGGCTTACACGGTCCTTGTGTTTTCTCACGAACTAAATGCAACAGTAACAGTTACACGTTAGACTATAGTGTACGCCACTTCGCGTAAATAGCTTTGAGAACCTCGGACACATACGTATGTTCCTTGCACGCCCTAATAAACATATTTTTCCCATATCTACTCCTACTCAGCCATTTCCTCCTCAATCTGTTCAATCACCTCATCCACCCACACCTCAATCTCCTCCTTCTCTTCCTCTTCTTTTCCATCTTTCTCTCCACCTTTCCCTCGCTCCACCGCCAATTCCTTTTTCCGCAACGCACGCCACGCGTTCCACTCGTCCACCAGTCTCTTCCGATGTGCAATCAGCTCAGCGCTTACATTGCTCTCCTCCGCCGCGTCTTCTTCCTCAAACATGCGACTATATTCCCGTAGATTCCGTCGGATCTTTTTCTGTTGCTCCTTCGTCAGCAATGACGGTGGCCGTGGACGCCAAATAAACTGCTTGAACCGATCCTGAATGTGTTTCACTTGCTCCTGTCCTCGGAAATCCCAGATTGCATAACCATTTTCGAGCTAAAACACCAACACCCTTCAGTCATCGTCAAACATGTCCAACTCCAGTATCCACATACCGTGTGTGTCCATGCACTCGCACTGGTAGCCAAGTAACGGCCACTTGGGTCCCATTCCACATCCGTTACTCCATAATGGTCCGCACTTCCCAGCATTTGAATACCACTGCCCCATTCTTCCTTCGATCCCTGACCCTCCTTCCGATCCTCGTTGTTGAAGTCCAAATCCCAAAATTCCAATTCAGATTTGCTCGAAGACCCAACAGTGGCTAAAACAGCATGACGACCTCGCGGTGACCATCGAATAGCATTGCTGGTACGCGAAGGCAATGTACCTGCATTATCAATATTCAGCCGCCCAAAGTGGTATTCAGTCCCCTTCAAGCTACTTACGAAGCAGTCTAAAGTCGTTTTTTCCATGATCCAACTGGTAAAAGCTGACGTCTGTCTTGATGGTGATACCTGGTCCTGGATTACCCAAATTGGGATCGCTACTCGATACAATAGCAAATCGATCCCCCTTAGGCTCCCATGAGAAGTCCGTCACAGTATCTACAGGAATGGTTCCAGTTAAAAATACAGTATCGCAACCGATTGACTTACCTTTTAATTCAATGACCTCTACTGGATAATCTTTCTCTCGCATTCTGAAAATTTCAAGGTTACAGAAAATCGACTTTTTTGTCTTCGTATGCCTATCGACCTTCACACACAAGAAATCACCTTGATTCTGCCAGTAAAGCTTGCACTATGAATATGTTTAGAGCATGTAACTTCTCAACGTAGTATAATCAAAAGATATACCTCTGTAACGTTGAATAGATTCTTCTGTCGCAGTATAGTACGACTTGGGAATGCGAGAAGCGTGACACGCGCAGGTTGATTGGTTACCTCAGGTGTCCAGTAAGCCAGTATGTTTTCACGAGGTCTCTTGTTGCCTTTTCCTCCCAATTGCGCAGCCTTTTCTGTCTCTTCCTTATCTTTATCACCTTGGGGGCACCACTCAAAGTCCAAAACGCCTTCAATCTTAAGGCTCTTCTTCCCTTGAAGATACATACTTGGAAGTTCGTAGACACTAATCATTTCACCGGGTGTAATTCTCGCAACGAACTTGTCGTCGGGACTCCATTTCAGCGCAGGCCATTGCATTTGCTTTTTAGAGGGCGGCCCATCTGCAGGATTAGCTGAGAATGTGCGGAGAAGATCGCCAGACTTGATGTCCCAGACAGCGACATTATTCCCTTCGTCATCCGGAGAAAAGTACTGTGGTCCTTGAAGTGCTCCTTCGGGGACTACAATTGGTTCATTAGACCATGTGACAAGATATTGCTCGCATGGAGAAAAATCGATTAGCTTAACAAGTGGATGCGCGAAGCGCTGTTGCGGCTTCCAGGATGGACCACCCCACAAACGTACACCTTGCCGGTGAAGCGTAGCCACATATGTACCAAGAGGAGACCAAGCAACATATAGGAAATCCTTCCATTCCTACATACATAAAACTGTAAGACCCGGGGTAGAAATGACGAATAATTAATATGCTTACAGGTTTATGTGCAACTTCACATTGTGAAGGCTTTCCGTGCCAATGTATTTGAACATCTTCACCTCTGTATGTAATATATTGATCACGACTTTGTGGATCCGCTAGCCAGGCCCGAAGGTGTTCCTGTTACGACTTAACCTCCAGCTATTTAAGACGCAATGAATACTAAACACCTTAGGAATAAATTCCTCCAACTCCGGTTCATTGTAGGTCTCATCCATATTTGCGTATTTTTCGATATCGGTAAAACGATTTAACTTAAAGGTATGTTTCGCGTCGAAAGGATAATTGTGAAGGGAAGCAATTGCAAGATTTGCATCATCGACGTTCCTGAATTCTATGAAGAGATACCTGAGCTGCAAATCAGAGAGATTCGTGTAAGGCTCAAAACAACGAAACACACCCTTTACTTTTACCAGCAGCCTCATCCCAAGGCATGAATATATCATCGGTTTTAATAGAAACGCCTTTACGGGAAAACTCTTTTGCAACTTTCGCAAACAGTTTTTCGGCCTTTGATTTATCGATTACGGGAACACCGTCGACGACTACGATGTTGTCGAAGCCTTCGTCATACTTGACTTGATATCTGTAGGATAAACAAAGTAAGTTCCTAAATGCACGTATATACATCGGTTTATTACTTTGCTTCTATGTCAGAGAAGTCAATGTCTTCGCCATTTTGAAGAGTCGCAGTTGGCATTGTGATAGCAGGAAAGAGTTCGACAACGATTCAAGACTTTTTTTGCTTTGATCACTAGCATTCAGATTGGCTGCATTTGCATCTATTTTGCAAAGTCGTTTCGCTATTTGCTTACATAAGTACACTAACAAACTAAGTATGAATCTGATACATCGCAATATAAGTACATCGATGATCATGCACATGCATCAGTGCATCGGTCTTCAGAGCAACGTAGTTGGACGCAGGACTGAGGCCCGAGGCCTATGTAGGACAACTCAATACTACAGCTTATCTCTGGCGCACATGTGTTTTTTGCTTTAGACGCTCACATTCAATCCAACAACTGGACCGCATGCTACCATTCACAGGTTCCACCACCGTTCAGCTTGCGATGTGTCATGTCTAAATATAACTAGTAACCGCCCATACGAATAGCCGTCTTATCCTGTTTCTGGCAGATATCCAGATTTTGAATGGAGGCGCACGTGCGTGATATACAGATATATATATTGAGCCCATCATCCACTGTGTCCTGCTCCAAGCGCTTCTCTATCGTTATTCGACATGGCGCGTTCCCAAGAATATCCCAGCAGGGCTAGCACTGAGCAGAAGGACAAGACATTGAATACTTGGGCAAGTGAAGAAGTAACTTACGAGCTAGAAACGACGGAGGCTATCAAGAAAGAGCACTTGAGTGGCTTTTTTACTATTCTGGCAGCTGCCTTTGGGCTCATCAGCGATGGTTGTGCGTGCCACCCCTTCGTAATATCTTATATCACCTGCTCATATTTGATCTAGACCAGAACAATTTGATGACAATGGCTAATGTGGGTTTGACATAATACCCTTTAAATTCAGTCTGACAGTGGCTCAGGTCGTATTTCGTACACTTTATCCAAAGGAGTATACCTCCGATGTGTCCACTAGAGTGTCCAACTCCTTGCTCGTTGGTAAGGTTGTGCTCTTTGGTTTCTATCCCGCGTACTGATTTACAAACCAACGATTAGGTGCTATCATCGGACAAGTATTCGTTGGCATTGCTTGCGATCGTTTAGGAAGAAAGGTTGCGCTCGTCTCTACCACTGCGTTGATTGTTGTTGGTGCTATTTTGGCTACTGCAGCCCATGGGGCTCACGGAAGTCCTTCTGGCTTGTTTTGGTTTTTAACAATTGCAAGGCAAGTTTGGTCAATGCGAAACAAACCGTAAGCTAATATTTAATATAAAACCTAGAGGCTTGACAGGAATAGTTCGTTCATATTTTGCTACATGTCTATTGCTGTGTGCTGATCAATCATGTAGGGTGTTGGCGGAGAATACCCTGCGTCTTCAACGAGCGCGTCGGAGG
Source organism: Cyathus striatus (assembly GCA_025738555.1). NCBI lineage: Eukaryota > Fungi > Basidiomycota > Agaricomycetes > Agaricales > Nidulariaceae > Cyathus > Cyathus striatus. The sequence continues at coordinate 562,977 of JAOVFP010000024.1, read as the reverse complement.
CCGCGAATCAGAATATGCTTGAAATTCGAGGACCAGGTTTGCGATTTTACCCCGAATTTCTGTTTGTGTGACGACTCTAATTAATTTAGTGTTCATCATGGTTACGAATTTTGTTCTGAGCGTAGGTTTTTTCGCCTATTCATTTAAGCCCTAATCAGCTGATGCAACCAGCTAGTTTGGAGGTCCACTAGCGGTGTCAGTTTTTTTAATTGTGCTTTCCGCTGCCGGACAATCACATTTACAAACTGTTTGGAGAGTTTGTTTTGGAATTGGGGCGTTATTACCATTAACGGTGTTTTATTTTCGAATTCGGATGCTTTCAAGTAAACTTTATCAAAAAGGAGCCATTAAGCGTGAGTTTTCAAGCACAGCTTCTGGCATTAAGCTACATTGTAACCTCCCGTGTAGGCCGGGTGCCATACATTCTCGTTCTGCGCCGCTACTGGAAATCGCTGATTGGAACATGCGGCGCATGGTACTGTCCTTCATCCTGCGAGGTTGCTTTATGACTTACTGTAAATTCATACACATAGGTTTCTATATGACTTCGTAAGCTTCCTTTGGTTTTTTAGCGTGCTTCTGAATAAGTAATCCAACAAAGGTTACCTTCCCGAACGGTGTATTTTCTGGAACCATCATATCTAGCGTAATTCATAACGGGGATATAAAAAAGACAGCCGAGTGGCAACTGTTATTAGGAGCGATCGCACTTCCTGGTGTCATAGTGGGCGCTTTCTTATGCAATCCATTAGGAAGAAGAAACACCGTATGTACACTACTGAATCCATATGGCATATTAATATAAGTATGTTAATTGTTGCCTATAGATGATGCTTGGATTCAGCGGATATCTAACGTTTGGTAAACACATCACAATACTCATGAGGTTGAAAAACCATTGTTCATGCCACATTCTTCTATCAAGGATTAATCATTGGTTTGGCATATGAGAGGATAACAAACATTATACCTCTCTTTGTTGTGTTGTACAATTTTTATTATTATCTTCACGTTATTCAAGTCTAATTTTGGCTTCAGTTATGGACTCATGCAATCATTCGGAAATTTGGTAAGATATGGTCTTAGATGTTGTAATTAAGTACTCATTGAATTATATCCTGACCAGGGACCAGGTGACATGCTAGGCCTTGTCAGTGCAGAGTAAGCCTGTCATCGTCAGTACTCTTGGTAGTTGCATTTACATTACACCTTAGATCGTATGCTACACCTATACGGTATGATCCACGTAACTAAGTATTTTGTTGAAGCTGGAATGTAACAAATATCGCGCAGCGGCACATGCTACGGCCTATCCGCGGCAATTGGAAAGACAGGGGCAGCGATTGGTACACAGGCCTTTACTCCAATACAACAGCACCTTGGGAAAAAGTTGGTCATACGAAGTATTTTGTTCAGTACGAGCTGACTTTTCCTGCGTAGATGGACTTTTATCATTGCAGGTATGCCAGTAGAGTTATCGTTATCTTAATTATGAGAACTCACAAAAGCAGCTATCTGCGGGGTAACTGGTATTCTTGTTACATACTTTTTCATTCCTGATATGACGGGGGTGGATCTCGCCGACGAAGATGCAAAGTTTATGCAGTATCTTGCAGACAACGGCTGGTCTGGAGACATAGGCGAGGATAAGGAATGAATATAAAACTTTGCACGGATTTTACTATGAAGATAGTTATTTAGTTATCGGTTTCTGTTGCGAAGCATTTATGTACAGTACTTACTAGGTCGTTCACGACGAGAATGAACACAAAATGAACCTCAGTCATCTTTATCGGATGAAGTCTTCATAGGCAGTCAACACGAGGTAAGTAATTAGCGTAAACCATTTTGGCGAAGTTATTTAAATAAGTACTATAACTACCATACTTGTGTGCTTAGGAGCGCGCGCGAAAGTTTAGCGAGAAAGGGACGAGATCCAAAAATATCTGGGTGAGTTCAACTTCTTGGGCCTTACAGTTAACATCCCTTTTCTGTTATTTCTCATGTCGCTCTTTGCACAACGACTCATATCAAAAAATGCCTGTTACTGGCAATGCCGCAGAGTTTTTCACCAACGTTCATACGAAGCCGCAACACTCCCTCATGCTACGACACACAACGAAGACGTGGATTCTTCCTTGCCGTCAATATCCTCGAGCTCTACACCAACCCAAACGAAAGGCGCAGTTAAGAAAAGGGGAACGGAATCTCGAGATAACAAAAAAGAACAACCTACTACTCCATTGGAGAATAGCAAAATTCAGGCCTATTTAGATCAAGTTGGGAGTGCAAGTATCACAGTGCAGGATCTTGAACGCTTCAAACCTGCTCGCTACGGAACACCTGGAACGCCTCAATACGAAAAGGACTACAATTCTCTACTGGACAACATTCTGCGGTCATTCAGCGCTGAACAATTACGCCATTTTGCAAAATCATATAACCTACCTTCCAAGAAAAGAGGAGCAAAACGGGAGTGTGCGGTAGCAATCATTGAGGACAGTTGGAAGATGCCATCGTTGGGAGACATTAAAAAGCAACTGAGAGATTCGAGTGAAGTTGCTCAGCAGGGTAAGCAAACTACACTATTATGGATAGCATTGACAAATACAACTTCGTCAGAATTCCTTTTGGATCCTAGCCAGTGTTTTTTGCTACTGGGAAAAGGTGCATACATGAAAGGGTGAAGACGTGAAATACTCATAAAACTTACAGATGGCTCCGACCTCCTTCAGTTATCTTCCAAGTACAATGTCCATGTTTCTCTGTCCGCAGCGCCGTTATGCCTCAAAGCTGAAGGTGTAAGGAGTGCTTTAGAGAAGCTCGCCGGATATATCATAGATTTCAAAGAGGTCTGTCAGCAATTTACCCTAGCAGAAAAGGAATTAAGCAAGTTCTTAGGATATTGACATCAAACTGTTTGATATAGACAATGTGAAAAACATATCTATTGAGTTACTTCATCATGTCTCCCGTAAGTCTGGCGCCTTTATACAATATAACAATGAACGAAAGGTAGAGGTTTCTCATGAAATCTTTGGATTGTAGTAATGCTGATTACGTGACAGCTGCGTATTACTTACAGGAAGAGTGACCCGTCAGCTTTGAGCGCTGCCAAACGATTACTCACAATGGCCGTGGCAGATGTAGGTGTCATTTTCTGGCACTGTGTCCATTCCACCGTCTTATATTACTTGAAGCAAACAGTAAGTTCACATCTGTATTACAAGCTGGCTGAGGCCAATGAGCCGGAAGCTCCTCTCGGTGCTCTCAAAAGATCATACGCACTATACCCATTTATTCTGCCGTACACTCATCCACGACATTCTACTACTATAAGTAAGTTTAGAATCAGGAATGTTAAAGCCTCAGGGGCTCCCGATACAGAAGCCGGTGGGTTATTAGGCGAAACAAACAATGTAACGGATGCTATAACTCAGTATGTTACAGATTTACATAGTCGTTTTTTCTTATTTCTTATTTATTTCAGGCGCATATGCGATGTTAAAGATGCACTACTCGACGCCCTGCAAGCGGATAACACATTGTCCGGTTCCACTAGAATCATTAGAGCAATGTGAGTGTGGCAAATATATGTAAAAAAATTGTTTGCTGTACTGCAAGTAGTTCAGGGCATTTTCTCTGGGTATATCCCGGTGATAACGCGTCCATGACCCCTGTTTTAGCAGGAGCATCGCCATTTGAGAAAGTTGCTAAATGGATAAGTGATCATCGTGCCTCTGGCTTTTTTTTCTCTAGGTATTTTTAAATTCCCGAAGAGGGACCTATAGTACTAAAGTAACAAACAGTTCGCCAACGCAAGTGCTCAGCATACCGGCTAAGCGGCAAAAGATTCTCAGACGCCTAACCTATAAATCATCTCTCTCCTCTGAGCCAACAAGTGGTTCGCAAATCATGGTGTTTGAAATCATCCTCGCTTCCAAAAGCTACCCTTCTACAGAGGTCCCGGCTATCAAGGATATTCTAACATCTGAACACGACCTTTTGAAACCTTTTTGTCATATTGACTCGGAGTCGGTTATGGATGTCATGCTACCTGATCGGTCGGTGAAACCCATTGTATTGGTGTAGCTTTTCTAGATTGACGAAACCACTGCAGTGCTATGGATATTCGTTTTTCGGTGACTGATTCCGTTTCTTTGTCGAGACCTAAGTGGCCTGCAAAACTTGAAGAGTATTATAACCAACTTGAAACATTGTATGCATTTATCTGTGCCTGCTTCGTTTTCTAATGCCCGACAATTCCCAGTTTATCAGGCAGTGGTGAAGCTCACCAGCCTGAAATACCGCTCAAATTCCGTCACAACGACGTCGACTTTATCCTACAATCTACAGACAATGTGCGACAAAGCATGAAATCTGTACAGGGGGATGTCGATGCGACCAGGTTCGATGCCGTTACTGAGAACATTACGAGCACGGAAGACGACGAATCATCCATACTCTGTCAGGTAGGGTCCATAGCGATTCCATTTGGATATAGTAATCAAATCCTTAATCAGATCGAATGCAATAATTTAAACGATACCTCTTGGATAGATTTCCTGCGAAGCTGTGATTTGCTAACTACGCATTAAATGCACTATGCACTGATCTTCGAACCATTTTCTTATGAGACACATAACAGTAGATACACAAGGTCTGAAAACAGCAATAATACATAATATAGTAACTGGATAATTCCTGATACTTAACGACGCTTTTTAGTTTCCTTTTCCTTGCGTTTCTTTGCTCGCATCTGAAAGTATTTTTTATGAATTAGCTTAGCCTTATAAACAAATAACAAGCATACCTCTTTCTTCATTCTGGCATCAACCATGGCGTAGCGGCCCTTAACACCTTTCGGACGACCTTTGATACCTTTATGAGCACCTTTTGCAACGACGACTTTCACATCCTTCTTCGCCTTCTTCCCTGCCGCTAAGCCTTTACGCATTACTTTCTCTATTTGTTGCGCCTTCTCCCGTTCAGACAAATCTGCAGTGGCGTTTACTCCTTCGGCCTTCTTCATCGCCTTGTCTAAGCGTTGCGCTGCCTTAAACTTTTTGCGTGCTTTGGCTTCGGCCACTTTCTTGATAGGTCGAGCGTCAAGTGCCCTTTGCTTTGCCCTTAGAGCTGCAACGGCTTCCTTGGTTATGGGAAGATTAGATTTATAATGATGAGATTCGTCGTCTAGAAACCACGAAGGGAGTCCTTCTTTTGAGTTCAAAGAAAAGCGATTGTAGCCATCGTTGATTAGCTGCGTTTTAGTCTTTTCGCGGTTCACCAGTTGCTGAGCTAGAGTAACCGCTTCTACTGTCACAAGCCCGTGCTCTGACAAGGGGTATTAGACACCTTTTTTTACAGCTTGTTCTATAAACTTACTTTTAATTTCTGCGTGTCTCAATTCCTCTTCGTTTTCACCTTCGGCATCCCACATATCAACATCGTCGTTGTCATCTTGTGGAACTATTTCAAAGTCATCCTCATCATCCCCTGATGATTCCTACAGAAATCTGTTAATAACAAGCAAGTTCCAGTATGGGTAGTGCGCACCTGATGAAGATCTATATCGCCTGCCTCATTTTCATCCGCGGTAGACATAATATCATCTTCAAGATCACTAACGTGATCCATTCCGGCAAAGATATCGCGACTAAACCAAAGCTTCGCTGCAGCATTGCTCTCTGCATGCTGTTTATGATCATCAATGTCAATAACAAATCTTGCACGCTTCTGGGGGTGCTGGGATTCTTTCTGTTTTCTCTTTCGACCGATGGTTGAGGATGGTTCTGCAGGATCTTCATCTTCATCAGACGTCGAGTCATCATCAGATGATTCGTCTACATTGAATTTAACCTTCTGCGCTTCCTCCCATCCGCCCTCATCGCTACTGATACTGCCATCGTCACTTCCCTTATTTATCCCGTTCCATTCTCCCCTCTCTGCATTTTTCTCCCTGGCTTCTCTAACCCGAAGTTTCGCGTCACGCTCCCTAAGGCGATCTCGGTATGTCTCATACAGACCATCGAGTTCAGCTTCCAAAGACGTTATTTTCATGTTTTGTTCTTCGTCAGAGTCTAGCTCAGACCCCTCTTCAGCATCTCCGCCAGCGTGTTCCTCCTCGTCGCTTTCAGAAAGATTATCCTCTCCATCTTCTGTTAGAAATTGGACAGTCTGTTTTTTGCGTCTAAGATCTCTTTCCATCTCTTCAAGGTCGAATATATCCTCTTGTCCCAATGCTAAAGATGCATCATGTTGCTCCATGCCAATGTCCATAGGAGCTGTCATTTGTAATTGCATCCGTCGTATAGCGCGTGTTTTCAGTTCATTCGCCCGCCTTCGTTCGCGCTTTGTGCGGGCAGCTGCTTCGGCATTTAAACGCTCCAGCTATTGAAGATAAGCAACTTACCGTATATGATGCACTAATCACACACCTCTTCAGAAATAAGCTGATCCTCATCTACCTCTTCTGTAACTTCCACGATCTCTGTAGCTTCCTCCGTCTCTTTTGCTTTGTTTTCAAGGCCAAGCTAAGTAAGTGTAAGAGAAACTGGGCAGCTGGGTACTGTTGTATACTTACCTCTTCTCGAAGCGCCACTCTCCACTTCATCAAAGCTTTGAAATCGCCCTTTCCCAATACTTTCAAATCATCACAATTAGCCTTGATATCACCGGAAGTAAGATCCAAGGAAAGCCATCTGTAGTCAACAATCACGCTCTGCCCTCTAAATATTAATACAATAACTAGCATACCGTTTTTCTTCTTCAGTCGTGAAGGTAATTCGGTTCACTGTACCTAAGATAGCAATGGGTTCTGGATCGTGCACAAATTCTGAGGCGGACGTTGTCTTAAACAATGTATAATCTCCGTCGGCATATCCGTCACGCTTGCGTCGCTTTTTCTCGGGATGGAATACATTAGCTTGCACGTTATTAGATGATGCGCCTTTATCCAAAGGTGCCATGGCCGCTAGATCTTTGAAAACATGCCTAGGATCTAGAAACTTGGGATCTATTTGCTTAGGGGCCAGGAAATCACGACAGACTACGAAGATTTCAGCAGACACATTTCTGTATGTAAAAAAATGTTAGGAATGAAGCACTTCAAATATGCAGCAACTATTACCTGGAGGAAGGAGGCTTTGTGGCCTCTACCTTTCCGAAAAGTTGATTAAAAACCCATATGAGATTGTTGTAGTCCACGCTGCGAAAAACTTTGGTTACGAATGTTCCCCCTTTCATGAGGAACTCCACGGCCAGTTTCAGACTCATAAGTACTAGTTCGGACTGGCTATACGCATCTTGAATCCAAGCAGTACCAACATTAGGGGCACCGTCGTGGAGAACAACGTCAGCCTTCCAGTCCTTGAGCTCACCTCGGATGAGATTACGGCATTGAGGTGTAGTGATATCGGTTGCAAAAGTGACAACACGAGGAATAGGCCTAATTGGAACCAAATCGACACCTACATGTTTGTTGACAATGAAATAACGGGCAAAAGCGTGTAACAACTTACCAACAATGACACTGTTCGCAGGCATATACTTGCTCGCAACTTGAAGCCAACCACCTGGAGCTGCGCACAGATCTATAGTACATCTAGAGGTTTCAAGGAAAGAATATTTTTTGTTCAATTGTATAAGCTTGAATGCTGATCGTGCTCGGTAGCCTTGCTCTCTATTTGATAGACATACACGTTAGAACAAACCGCGTCCTATAGAAAAAAAAAACGTACTTGGCAAGTTTATAATACTTGTCGAGACGTCCTTTCCCTGTTTTCTTTTGTGCTTTGCCCATTGTGAGGATAAGAAGACCGGCTTCAAGGACTAGGTGGAAAAGCTAGTGCGACTTGCAAGAGCAAGTTACGGTTAATCTATAAAAACTTGATATTGCTATATTAGGTAAAACATCACGTGCTTCAACAAGAATAGACCTAAAAGATATGTTTTGTGACATATGTGACAATATAACAAGGTTTACTTATAAACCTGATGTCTCGCATGGTCCTGGAATGTCCGAAACATCTTCCGATTAAGTACGATGGTAAATCCAACTTCTTCTACTCCCTTGCTTACTCGCCGGGCTTTCCTAGTGAATCCAAGTCTTCTATGGAAAACGGGAGCCATTTTTGGTTAGTCTTACGCTAGAAATGTTGGTCGTTGAAATCCAAGCCTTGTCGTGTCGATTACAGCTTCGGTGGGGATTATAGCCGGCGCATTTGGAGGTGGATGATCTGAGTTTTCACATACAAGAAGAAGGCTGTTTACAAATGTCTATTGCTACAGCTCACGGGCTTAAAAAACGACCGGGAATGACAGCGGACAAAATCCATGCGTGGGAGACTGCGTCGAGTTATGCTGTAGGAGACATTTGTCATGAAGTACTCGAGTTGAATTGAACGGGGACGGTTTAGGTGTACAATGGACTGGCACTTCTACTTGTCTCACTGCATTCTCGATTTGGGACTCACAGGCTGGCAGGGCCGGCGATAGCTGTGGGCGGGTTTGTGTTCTCGAGCAGTATCATGGCGCTGGTGCTTGCGGGGGAAAGGTACGTGGGCGAGACAACATGATTAGATGCGGCGGAGTGAATGACGATGTGATAGATGGAAGTTCCTTGGACCAGTGACTCCGGTTGGGGGGATGGCAATGATTGCAGGGTAAGTGGATTACAAGGAAGGAAAGATGGATTAACTGAAGTAAAGACAGATATCTGTCGTTGATATTTTAAAGGATGGATAAGTTAAAGTAGAGTTACTAGTAGCACTGTAGCAGTAGTAGCTTACTAATACTAACATGGTCACGTGACATACGCGTTGATGGGATCAGGAGCGTGCCAACTCCGCTTGCATGAGGCAGTAAACAAGGAATGATAAATTACGAGTCCGACTGAGGATGTAATAGTACCGCCGCCTTGTCTCCCTGTCTGCCTATCTCCTGCCCTCTCCCTCTCCCTCCTCCTCTCCCTCTCCCCTCCTTCTCCTTGTCCTCTCCCTCTCCCTCTTCCCCACCGCCATGCCCCTCCAAGACCACCCTCCCAGGCCTCCTCCCCCCGCCTCCTCCCTCTCCGTCTTCACCAAGCCACTCCCCTCAGACAACTTCTTCGCCTCTGCCGCTGCCTCCTTCCACCCCAGACCCTATGCCCCCAACCCCTTTCCTCAGACTTCGCCTCACGCCCCCTCCAGCCTCGCCCAACCCGCGCCCATGATGCCCTCGCCATCCCCCCCGCAGGCATGGACCCTCTCCCCTCCGATCCGAACGTCATCTTCATCCATCCTCCCTTCAAGACCTTCCCAAACTCTCATCTTCATCCTGATGGTCTCACATACCCCCTCATGGCCGACAATCCAGAGTGGTTTCTCGATCCTCACGACTTCGTATCACAGAACAACCCCAATGCTCATGCTGTTCCCTATCCGCCCTATCTAGAGCCCCCGAGGGGCTGGTGTCCCGCAAAAAAGAAGGACCTCAAGGAACGCGGTATGGATGGCTGGCCAGAGGGCGAGGAACCCAGGCTACGCTGTACTTTCTGCAGAAGAACTTATGCTGGCGTGAATGCAAAGAGCATGTGGAGGCGCCACGTATTTGAAAAGCACAAGATTGCCATGTCCAACAGACGCGATGGCAACGACCGCCCTCGAGGTCGAGGATCCGGAAGTAGGTTCTTATAGTCTTATTCGCTCTTTCGCTTATTCAACCTTTATCCTGTTAGAGGAAAACAGGCAGGCGGATAATCGCCACCGCGACGACCACCTTACCCTCGATAAGGTGGTCAATATGGATATTAATCCTCAGACTGATCCGCAAAATGTTTCTCATAAATCTCGTTTCCGTTCACTTTTGCCAGCAGAGGAGTTGAAGAGTCATCGCCGTGATCGTGCCAAGGCAAAGGAGAAAATGGCACCTCCTGCCGCCCCATCTGAGGTCGTGGAAGGCGACCAGAACAAGCCAATCCAAGATCAGAAAAGTGTTCCTCCGATTAGTCCTCCCCTCACACCTCAGCCATCCTCCGGTTCTGCTAGTGCGATTGATTCTACAGACGCAGACGCGTCAGATAAAACCAATCTTGGCTCACCTACTCCTATCCCTCCCGCCGTTCCCCCATCTCCGTATGATCCACTCCTTACGCCATCCTTTCGACACTCGCCCCCGCGCCTGCCCTCAGATCAACCATGGCGCTTTCCAAGCCCAAGTCATCCTCTACACTCACAGACTCGAGAATTAACACTTAGCATGCTCATTCGAGATTCGTCAAGTCCACTCATCAAAGGGTCAGCTTTTCTTGGAGCAAGCCCCTTCATTGCTCAGCGATCGCCGATGTCCAGTCCCCGAGCTGGAAAGTATATAAATGAGCTGGATACACCTGCAGGGAGCAGTCGTTTGGGTGGATCTTCAAACAGGAAGAGACTTTTGAGAGGGCATCTTCCCTCCCCAGTATCTGGCCGTTTGGGAGGTGAAATAGGAAAATACCGTATTGAAGCATCCCCTCTTTCTCGTACTCCAAGCACAAGCATACGAGGTCACAAGAAATCTATCTCAGAGTTAACCGACGATTTCTTTTCATCACCTCGGATTCCTCTTTACTCGAGCGAGTTTCTATCTGATCCATTTGTGGCCATGTATAATGCCAGCGCCTGGACACCTCTCAAGAATGCAATCTCTAACTCATCTGTACGAAATACTCCATCTAAAGCCATTCTTGAGGCGGAAAGCCCTGTCCTCAGGAATCGATCGATATCCTCCGGAATCGGACTAGGCATTGGTTTACTTGAGCCCTTTACGCTTCCTAAAGATGACGCTTGTTCGATGGAAAGTGAAAGTGACTTCAACAAGCTATACCCTTCTCTGACGGAAGACGAAAAGGGCGATGGGTCATCTTCTGACAGCGACGGAAAGGAGGATGCGCTAAGCGATGGGGAGTCATCGCCACCGCTGAAAAGGAGGAAGACATCTGTTTCGAGTGATTGATACAAGTATCAAAGGTTCTTTGGTCTACGGACTCTGTCATTGCTGTCTAGTCTTGCTATGCGTTTGCCACCATGTATTTTATGTCCTGACTTGTTGTGTAGGCGTCTGGCGCCAGCACAAATGGTTTCGTCGGATTTCGTCTTGTTTTATTTATTTATTGAATGGCCGAGTAGCTACATACCCGAATAATGTGTTTCATTAAGTGCCTACGTTAGCGTGTAGAAGTAGCTGATCTGACAATACATATGGGAGAGATAAGACGGGGCGTGAGAAAATGAGGGGTGGCGACGAGGGTGCGCGACTGACAGCGACCTCCTCCTGGACCTGCCCCCGTTGTTGCTGGAACCTCGTTGCCTCGTCTTGTTTCAGTTTTTATTTTCCTTCCGGCTTGCTTATCACAACTATCTCCCGACTTCGTCCCCCATTGCCCACGAGACTCTTCGACATTCATCGCACCTTTCAATAAGGTGCGCTTGTTTTCCCTTTTCGTACAATACCTCTGATGTTTTTCTGATACTGGCGCCAAACATTGACTACAATACGCGTTCTGAACATCTCTCTTCTCCGCCTTCAGTCTTACGTCTCACCAGGTCCAATCATCCCTTCCTGATCCCAGCCTACTCCCCTCGACCACCTCCAGCTACATTTTTGTGGGACTTAGAACAGAATGCAGGCCATTAAATGTAAATAGACCCTTCACTTGTCGTCCTTGCCTCGCTGTTACTGATCAGCTCTTCCGCAGGTGTCGTTGTCGGAGACGGTGCCGTTGGCAAGGTAAGCTTTTCCTCTAATCGGTCCGGGTTCACATTTTCACTTGCATAATCCAGACCTGTCTGCTGATTTCGTATACTACCAATGCGTTTCCTGTGAGTGCTGCACAGTTTTCGTATGAAACAACTCCTAACTGCAGGCTTCAGGGAGAATATATTCCAACAGGTATGTCACACTGGTTATGGACAATTTTAGTACAATCTCAAGTTATTCCGTTTCAGTGTTCGATAACTATTCAGCTAATGTCATGGTCGATGGCAAGACAATCTCTCTCGGACTCTGGGATACTGCGGGTCAAGAAGACTACGATCGCCTTCGACCACTATCATACCCGCAAACCGATGTGTTCTTGATCTGCTTTTCTCTGGTCAGCCCCCCTAGTTATGAGAACGTTAGAACGAAGGTAAATAAAGCTATTTGTGCTGTTTGGGATAGTCGTCCATGCCAACATCATGTAGTGGTATCCTGAGATATCTCATCACGCACCTTCCACTTCCATCGTCCTGGTTGGAACAAAGTTGGATTTGCGTGAAGATCCGGCGACTATCGAGAAACTGCGCGAGAGGTGAGCCGTTTGGGCCAGTGGATCATGGCAAGAGTACTCAATATATTGCTTCTAGACGTATGGCTCCTATTGGATATTCACAGGGAGTGGCAATGGCTAAAGATATTGGCGCTGTGAAATACCTGGAATGTTCAGCCCTTACGCAGAAGGGCCTGAAGACGGTGTTCGATGAGGCTATCCGTGCTGTCTGTAAGTCTGGCTGTTGTGGCTGTTTTGCATTGCCTTTCGCTGACGCACATCATAGTGAATCCCGTTCCGCAGGTGAAGAAAGGGAGTAAGAAGTCTTGCATTATTGCATAAGAACGGTGATCTGGATTTTCGTTACACTGACTATTGTGAATGACTTGTATTCCCCTATTATATTCACGCCATTTATGCACGTGTTTGACGTTTACGACTTTGTACATATTCTTTTGATGCTTGACTTCACGCCCTTTACTCTGAATACATACGTTTGCGGGACTGCATCGCCATGTGATGATGATGCCTCTGAGGAGCTGTAGGACGTGGAGAACGCTGGTGGCTGTTGAGTGACGAAGTTTGTGTATGAACAGGTGGCACTGGGGACATAATTAGATAGGACCTGGACAGTGGAAGGCTGGAACGCATGCCGGAAGCCCGAACATATGTAGAGCAACATTTGTTTCTGATATTTGAATTGATGATCAGGAACAGTTGTGATGAATCTGTAACTGGTGCTGGCACACGTCCACACTCTCATTCTCATTCTCATTCCCATTCCCATTCCCTTATCCGTTCCTTCCTTCCCTTCGTCCTGAGACTCCTTTCTCATTCCTTTCCTGTCTTTCCTTTCTCTTCTCTTCTTCCCTGGTCCTCTGGTCCTCGCCAGATAGCATGTCCGTTCGCGTCTACTAGCCTCCCTCGTAACATTTCCGCTCTTCAGCAGACACCTCCCCTTAGTCCAATTCCCCTCTCCAATGTCCAATCCAGAGCAATATCATGAGTCCAAATACACCTCAAAGCTAAAGCGGAACCCGTCAGCCGTGTCTCAATATACTGCTGCTTCCGGAATTGCGGACAGTACTATTAGCTATGGCGAATCTCTGCGCCTCTCCCAGTTTCCGCCGCCACCTTCTTCGATTCCTACCACACCCATCAGTCAGACTGCTTTCGCAGGGGGCGCCAGTGCGTTTACCACCGCCACCACTATCCCACTAGTACCATTACGCAGGGTACCTCACGAACCTGCTGGAGCCGGGGCCTCTACGTCTCCAGCACCAGATACCAGGTGGGAATTGGAATCGTCTTCTCATACATCTATGCATGGTACGCGCAAGGTAACTTCGAACGCCGTTTCCCCATCTGCCAGTCGAACACTCTCTCCTTACGACTGGCATGAAGGCGCCTCAAGCATTGATGTGGATGCGGCAGAAGATCGCCTACTTCCCACTTCCTTTATAACTTCCCTACTGCAGGAGAGTTCCACCTCTAGGAAGGAGCGGCGGGTTTCAATCGGTAGTGATGCTATCAGCGGCATTTCCGAAATGACCTACCCCCCACTACTAAGTTATGCCGAGGCCACACGAAATGACAGTACTCCTTCGCACTACTTATCTAATCGACATGGCCGTCCAGCGGGCGCTCGACCTCCCCCTAGTTCATTTGCTCCCATTCCCGAGCATGAAAGGAGTTTATCAGGTGATTCAGAGACGGTGTATGATCAAGAATCATCTATTATCAGAACAGCAAGCGTCACTAGGAATGCACAAGTTCCAGGCTCCTCAATTGTTGGAGTAGCTCCTGCTAAACTGCATAACGTTTCTCCTGGAAGTCGGTATTCATCTCGCCAAGAGAACATGTGCGACAAGGAAGACTCATTTTCTAGGACAACTGAAAATGATTCCATATCACATTACAAGGAACTACATAAAGTTGCCCCATATATGATGCCTCTTGAAAACGAAACGCCGATATGGCTTGCAAGTTCGCAGGGGCCTAGAATTCTACAGCCAGTCAGAAGTTCTGTTTATTCGGCAAAGAGCACTGCGCCCTCTATCTTCTCTCGTATCTCATCGAACAAGTCTGTTCGCCGCGCATTCACATGGCGGCGGAAGCCTTTACCTCCTGTTCCTATTATCCCCCATATTTCTATAGCCACTGAGATGGAGCATCGCAGAGAAGATGAAGTTGCCCCACTTCCAGACTTGGTTAATCGAGCTGGAGCTCTCCACGGTCTCTTAGAAAAGGGACACCATCCACATCATAGTATTACATCACAGAGTCCCTCTAATGTGCAGCAGCTGTCATCGGGATTTGACGATGCTGATACGATGGCTGCTGCACGGTCTATTGGAACAGATAGCTCCCCGAAAGCATACCAATACCCGATCGAGGTGAAGCAGAAGCGCAGAAGCGCATGTACTGTATGGATTACGTCTTGTTGGCAGCAACACCGGAGATGGTTTGTATTGGTGGTTTTCCTAATACTTGCCATTCTTGGTGGAGTGGTTGCAGTAGCTGCAGTATTCGCCAACCGTGGCCCGCACCGTCAGGCGATATGTTCCAATGGATTTGTTGGCGCCAATTGTAACTTAAGTGGGTGCCATATTTTCCATTAAGATTCAATGCTTACAATATCATAGATGCAACCTGTGCGTGCACCGTTCCCTCAAGTGCATGCAACCCCCTCGCACAAAATATTGTTGATCTTGTTCCATCCTTAAATAAGTTATTCCTGGGTAACGAAACTGGTGCCACAGTATACAATGCTGTTTGGGCTACCCTAGGTGCTCAAACTGGAAATAATTGTGCATCACAGTCACTTTTGGTCGACACAGGTAGTGCATTGAACCCTGGGTTGTTTCCAAATCGAACAACTTGGGCTCAAACAGCTTTACTTTGGAACTTGTTTAAATCCCAAGATGAAGACGCTGCTTCTCAACTTCAGCTCTTTGTTACTCGTTTATCGTGGCACGAGCTAGATGGTTCTGATGGCCCGGTTTTAACCACACAATCTTCATTCACCACATCAGCCAGAGGGTATGAGTTCAATTTTGCAGCACAAACGGTCTCGCCTCTCTCCGCGTCGTTTATTCACGAGGGGCAACCATTAAGCGCACAAATTTCAAGAGTTGGATCAGACGCACAATCGACACTTGATCAAATGTACAGTTATGCCGTTGGTATGTCTGATTTTGCATACACGGTCAGCTGTATCTTACGTGATTTTTAGCGTCTTCACAACAGACAGAGCTTGCATTGACGAAGTATTGGACCAGTGTGTTGAATCAGGACTCTAAAGATTTAAGTACCTTCAAGTCTGCCCTAAGCGTGTCGTCCGTCTTGCTTCCGTTCGATGGATCCTCTTCTCTTGTGCGTGACCTGTACATAAACTCTACGCCAGACTCGTTCCCCCCTCCTTTGGCATGCTATCCAAACCTTGGTTCTGAACAGAGAAGTCAAATAGACACTATCGAGACAACTGTGTTCGGGCTGCACCCAATATCTAACTTCACGCAGTTTGACACTGGATGTTATCCGACGCGACCTGTGTATGGAGTGATCGATATGTTGCGACTTCGTCTTCCTTTCTCAAATTCCAGACATGGTGTTTCTAAACAAGCTGTCATTCTCAGCAAAGATGCACTACCGCGAGTGATTGTTTCTGCTGGTGAAGCTCTCAGTGCCCTACCTGGCTCTGACGACGAGGTTGCGTTGTCAACCCCTCGACTTGACCCCCGAAACTCAGGCACTTTCGGCAACATCAATCATGTTCTTCTACAATATTTTTCTTCTATTCCTCGTACCGACATTGCAACGGCATTGGTTGAATTCGTGCTCAATGCGGTGACGCTTGCTACGCCAGTGCCACCTGCTTCTTCCCTACTCTTCGAATCCATTGACCTTATACCCGCTCTGGAGGTCGCAGTATTCGGAACCATTGCTCCATCAGATATTTCTGGTGTTTATTCTTCGTTCACAGCGCCCAATGGCGCCCTGTATTTTGGCTCGGGAGACGGTGCTGCAATGCGCAATTGGACTATTACCGAGGTCCAACAGGATATTGTTTGGACTGAAAACGCAACCTCCCCCGTTGTTGTCCATGACTTGTCATTCTCCGATAGTGTGTTTGAGCAGGCATGGAACGCATCTGCCACAGCGATTGCTCATAGTCTAACGAACGTGGGGGTGTTGAACATCACTACATCTTTTTCTACTACAGGTAAACTCACTCCCTAGTCTTCTACTATAGCTTTGTATCAAATAGTTTTTTGGTTTTGTTATTCTTATCTATATTTGCTTTCGAAATATTTTGGTTGGCAGTTGGCAGTTGAGACCTGTTGAGACTGGTTGCCAAACGGGATCTATTCTAAGATGCCGGAAGTGACCGGAAATGGCGGCAAATGAGACAAGAAAGGCAAGAGACGGAGGTGGCACGTGTTCTTCGCTTGCTCGATCGTTACTCTTGGTTTACTCCGTTCCTCGATCCCACAGCTCATCGAGCGCATCTCAACTCCGGGTTTCGACTTCATTCCAGCTTCGTTCTTTTCTTTCCACTTCCTACCTATACCCTGTCCTCCCATCCTTCTTCATTCTCTTTATTCTCAATGCCCAGGGTCTCGCAGTCTTCTACTCATCGCTCCTCCACCGATCCTCTTGCTAGTACTGGTACACACCCCAATGTACTCAAGAGAAACCAAGTGTGTCCCTTCCTTTCCTCTTTTTTGCTGTTTACTGACCAGTATCCATTATGCACCCATTAGGCTTGTCATCAAGTAAGTCTACTGCGCTGCTTGTGGTTCGTGAATGATTGTATCTCTCTTCCAGTGTCGTCGAAGAAAGCTGGTAAGTTACTGGCGTGGTCTCCGGAGCTACTAAATTCACATGTCACTTGATCATTGTAGAAATGGTACGAGCTGCTCCATCTGCTGCTAGTTTATCTGGTCTAAAGCACCTTAGTGATGCAAAGAGACCATGTTCAACTTGTGTTCGATCTCATGCCCATGCACTAACACACGCACCTCCTGGTACTAATGTCCCCCCTAAGCCGGAGTGCACCTTCGATGACGGTAGGCTATATCACTGAACCCATAATACTGGCCTTCATTGACACTACTTAAGTTGCAGAAGCTAATTCGGCTATTAACGACGGTCCTAAGAACCGGTACGAACGGTTAGAGAACAGAATAAGTTGGTGCAACCCTATGGCTTTCTATCTCACTCTTATTTTTTCTTAGATGAATTAGAGACTTTGTTGCGGCAGAAAGAAAGTGCCGAAGCAGTTAGTGCCGCCCAAACTCATACTTCCTCCATATCTCGCAGCTTGGACCAACCATCCTTTCATTCACAGCTTTCGTCGGTGTCCAATCCATTAGTTACTGACTTTTCCTCATTCCCCTCCACATCTATAAGCCCATCTTCTACTGGAATGTCACATCAATATACGGGAGGAGGAAGTCCTGAGAACTCCGTTAGACCACGCCATGATTCTAGGTCGCCATCACAAGATATATTCTCAGCAATGCCGGGAGGTAGTTCTCTGTCGAGAGATCCTTCTAACTCTTCTCTTGGACTCGACGTTATATGGCCAAATTGGCCACCATCTTTACCCAAACCAGATCTCCTACGTCACTTGTATGTGCTTTTTCGGGGCTGCCTGCAGTATATTCATTTGCATATCAGAGTAGATGTTTTCTTTACTTTTCATCCACACGCTGGTCGGTTATTCCATGCCCCCAGTTTTTTACACTCTCTTTCATTGCCACCTAGTCATCCAAAGTTTCCGTCTACCCCAGTGCTACATGCGATATGTGCGATTGGAAGTCTCTACACAGCAGCAGTTACCTCACCTCCACTCCCAAATTTTGATGAAGTTGCTCCAGGTGAGTACTAGCTCTCTCGATCGATAAACACATTACAGCTCATGATTTAGACGAAATATTTTTGCAAAAACATCGTATTAAAGAGCAACGCCCGGACTCATTTGCTGAGCAGCAAGCCAAATTAGCCAGACAGACAGCTGAACATCTGAATTCACTTGGCGAGGATCTATTTCCTGTTCTGCAAGGTATTTTGATATTCAGGGACGGTCGCATTGGCTAAACTGCATCTTTAATTTAGCAAACATTATACTTTGCTGGTTCTATTGGTCTCATTCTAGGTTAGTCGATCTATGTTTTAGATAATTCGGTTAATTGAACTGGTTACTTTAGATGGGTTGATGTGAGATCTCCGCGGTTTTGCGTATTTCCTGTGTTGAATTGCGCACTAGGTTTTTTTGCATACTGCTCATTCCCTTCGCCTTTGCGTACCGCTTGGATTAAATATGTGCCCTCCTTTCCACTCAATCTCAAAATCAGAGAGGCCACCCTCCATCTTGCCGCCAGCACGTACAGTCATTGAAGATGAAATGCGAAGAAATGCGTTTTGGTTAGCATATGCTGCAGAGCGTCAACATGGGTGCGGCAATGGATGGGCATCAAGCTTAGATGACCAAGATGTTTCCCAACTTCTTCCGGTCTGTGGAGAGCAGTTTGAAAAAGGGGTGTGTGCGCTTACTTACTTAACTTACTTGCTGATTGATGGTTTTGAGTAGACTTTGGTTACACCTTTGGAACGGCAGTGGGCCCATAGCAGGGATGTTTTGCTCCAGCACCCTGATAATCAAATCGATTCTTTCATTTTATACATCAAGGGAACAATCATGCTATGTCAGTCGATGATACAATTGGTCTTGTCCATTACTAACAACATTGTTACCCTCTAGCGCAGGTCAAAGCTTTTAATTTACGTTTTCGAGCAAAGCATTTTGCCGGTGATGCTTCAGTTGCCACGGCGTATGGTGATCACCAGTCCTCTGACCGCGTGGACCCCAGGGGATCTCAGGCTTTTATCGAACTGGATAATATTGTTTCTTCATTTCGAGCATCCTTTCCGAGTCACCTTCGAAGTCCCATAGTGAACAACGTGGTCGACAATCATTTATACACCGCTTGTCTAATGCCGCACGTGTAAGAAGCCTTTTCTTTCTATAGCGTGTATATTTATGACTGGGCTTAGTGCAACTATAGTGCTGCATGATCCTCATGCTGAAGTCAGGCAATCGGGATGTATCTCCGCTCTTAAGATTCTGACAGCAGCTAGGGCAATCCTTGACCTCATATATAACGTCTGGTCCACTAGCTACGATATTACACTGCTGGATCCCTTTTGTTCAGTGAGTGGTACTTATCTACATGTTTTTATCACTCAATGGACTGGACTGGATTGCAGTTCTCGTGGTTTGTGGGTGGTCGAGTGCTTGTTCGATTTTTGCAAGCCGCACTTGACGCCAAGAGCCAGGATCAAATATCAACACTTCGAGCAGAGATCGAATTCGTTCAGTGAGTCATTCACTGAATAACACGCACATTTTTTTTAAAATATTCAACATATATATAGATCAGCTATAGCCAAGGTCGGAGAGCGCATTCCTTTAGCGTTCCGATTTACGAAGATGCTTGAGGATATGATTTTAAAACGTTGCGGACTTGCCACTGGAATTCCTGGTGTCCCTATTACGTTCCCTCGCCCAATGGAACCATCTGTTCTTCGATCGTTATTCGAGGAAAGTTGTAATCCTGAAAGCAATGTTACCCTGCATGAGAGTCTACAAGAACATGGTTCCTTTGTATCTCTTGCTTAGACATACTATATATGTATGCATCTTTCTTGAATGTTTCTACTTGTACTCCCATGTATATTATGTAGTTCTATATGTAGTTGTAAATATAAATAAGCATTTCTTATATTGCAGAAGTGCATGGAGTGCTGCCCAGGATAGCATCTGCTAATCTATATTTCACTGTTTGTCAGATTGCTTAATCCTTCAAGCTCTACAGTGAGTCTCTCAATAGTCCCTAGTAATATAAATGGTGACATGCATAATAGTTGGTGATGAATCTTCAATCATGAAAGTAATCTGGATCTGCATGGGGAGCTCAGCTTACCAACACTAAGTATATGTACAACAATGTTCAGAATGTCTAAGATACTGTACTAACACAATCAATTCAGCACCCTTCACAGTGTGTTACATTCCAAACCCATAGATACATTTGGCACTTCAAGATTTTAGGTGTTACATATTGTAATTTTCAGCATGTCAGGTATTTTTATCATTGCATGTAACTTTAAAATTAAAGCAATGTTGTCTAGCAGATAAATGGTACAATAAGTAATGTTTCTATGATGAATTTTGCTTGTAGTGTCATATGACTGATGGTTCAAATGTAGAAAACCTAGAGTAGATCACTCAGCGTCATAAACAACAGCTATATATTGGATAAGTACCTAGAGTAGATCACTAGGTATTTGTAAGTAATAGTACAGTATGTACAAGTAAATGAGAACTCACCTCAGCATCATAAACAACAGCTGAGGTGTACTAGCTAAAGTACAAGGTATATATATGCAATGAGTCCTTTACTCTGAGAGAAAGGAGTAAGCTACATAAGAGGGAAAGCTTGTGGCCAAGAGCATACTGTACAGTGCAGTAGCAGTGTAACATGAGTGAGTATTAGTACAAAGTAAAGGGTGGCATAGTGAAACAGAAATGATACATTATATATACAGTATAATATCTTACCACACAATGACCATATGACCTTGGTGACTGCTGAGTGAATATGAGTGCGCACAGTCTAACGGAAAGTGGGACAGAGCGGATCGGAACTTGAGGGTGTTTGTATAATTCAACATCAAATCCCTGCAGTGCACAATTATTTTACTTTGAATATCTAACCAGTTGTTAGCCATTTAAGCACAAACCTTGAATACTTATTCAATTAAGTACTATGTATGATTACAGCTTAAATGTCATCCTACTGTGACAGTACTGATGCTACATAGTTGCTGGGTGCAAGTGGTATAATGTGTGATCAACAATTGAAGCATTTTTTGACCT
Source organism: Cyathus striatus (assembly GCA_025738555.1). NCBI lineage: Eukaryota > Fungi > Basidiomycota > Agaricomycetes > Agaricales > Nidulariaceae > Cyathus > Cyathus striatus. The sequence goes on along the minus strand of JAOVFP010000024.1, from coordinate 541,765 downwards.
AAGACCCAACTACTCAACTATTAGTATGGTGGCACATTACAATAGCTCAGACATTGATTAAGGTACATCAAACTATGCTAATGTTCTACAATAACTTGTACAGTAGTTTAGAGACAATACAGACCTTAAAAATGATACTTTTCAAAAGAGACAAAAATTTTGGGAAAATTCAGCATTTTTATTTCAGATGTGTTACTTACCCTTAAATTTCAGCATACTCAGCAGGTATGTTATGTGTTACTGCCGAATTGATTGTGTTAGTACACTATTATTAGCTATATATTTATGGGTTTATGTGTTCTGTTGTTGGATTGGCACCTCTGAGCGGTATACCATGCAAATAATACTTGATGTGCATCATATTTGATTGTTTTAGATAAGATTCCTGTTATCTTATCTTATGATTATATCTTTGAGCTATTTTCTATTGCAAGCTGTCACTGACAGCAAACACAGCATGTTCATGATGCACTCAGTAATATTAGGCAATGTCATGGGTAACCCATGGGTGTCTCAAGCTTGACCCATACCTATACCCACATCAACTCATACCCATTCCCACAGGTACAGGTTCCCATGGGTATCACAACCCACAGGTTTTAAGTACTTATTTTAGAATTAGAATAAACATATGACGAATTAATTTGTATCACTTGAAGCAAATGTACAATAATTTTTTGTAATGGCTTATTTTATACTTAAATGGTACTAGTATTAGTATGCAAGCATATGTGAACATTGTGTGAAAATGGCCACTTTATTGTACTATCTCCAAAAATAGGAAATTTAGAATGCTTATTTCATAGTATTTGAAGCAGATACACGAACATTGTGTATAATAGCTCATTTTGTAGTTATACAACATGGGTATTAGTACATGAGTATGCAAGAGAAGTGAGTCAAAATTGCTGCTTGTATTGTACTATCTCCAGTATATAAAAGATATAGAATGTCTATTTCATAGTACTTGAACAAGATGTGCCAATATAGTTTATAATAGCTCATTTCGTACATAGAAAACATGGGTATAATTTCATGAAAGTATGAGAGACTAGAATGAACACTGCTTGTTGTGTTGTACCATCTTCAAAATATAGGAAATTCTATATAACATAGAAGAATATTAAATAAACATTGTCTCAGGTCCAATACACAGTTATATGGAACAGATACTATATTGCATGTAACCAGTACATAATAGTGTGATATTTCTGTTGAAATACAAAGGGAGTGAGTGTGATATAGAGGGGAATCCTAATTTCTGTGTACTGGGACAATATTATTTATAGAACCAGAACGAGTCAGCCATAAATTGTGTATGTAGGGTCGTTAGGAACGTGCAGCAACGCACTATCTGTATCCGAAATATCGAAGAGATGCAAAAAGAATTGGAGTAGTAATGTTAGTTTGAATGAATTGCATTAGGTATATCATTTAAGGTCAACCCCATGAGCTGAACAAAATGCAAAACCGAGGTTTTTCTCTAAGCACAAACACTATCTAGGTTAATATATACTATGTACTTATTCAATTCTTCCTTTCAGTCATTTTTATTCAATAAACTGTCTATGGGTACCTGTGGGTTATGGGTCTTGAAGACCTGACCCATACCTGTACCCGCCAGTACCCTTACCTGTGACCTGTGTGGGTATGGCATACCCATGCATTTGCCTACTCAGTATGTTATTGCACAGCACTAGCTATTGGCACATGTAAGTACCACCAGGAGTTGTTGACTCTAAGGGATATGTTATTTGCCCAGAATATGGGGAGTGTAAGAACTGCTCAAAAGGCAGAATTCAGAACTTTATCCATAATTATATAGGGAGTGAAGCTTGTGTTACCACTAAGCTGAAAAGGGACAAGGAAGGGGGAAAGAAGGAAGATGGATCACTGGCATATAACACCCTTTGAACATTCCGATATGAGAAAGATTTGGGAAAAGGGAACTGTTGGGATCATCAAATCAACAAATAAATTGAAGAAAATTGCACTAAACATATCTGAAGCTCACCATGCACATATCAGCTCCAGGTAGTCCATATTGTGCATAATATATCACCTGTCCACTAATATGATCACCTCCAGTCAGCTTGAAGAAAATCATGAAGGTGACACCTGTACAGAACAAGTGAAGGATATCAGCAATGAGTTAGCAGAAAAAAACAAATATAAATCAATGTGAAGATGTAGGAGTACTTGATAATGACAAAGAATTGACTTATGTGCTTGAGCAAGCAGCATTGCTCGTGCTTGAAAACTCTGCAGATAGGACAATACAGGTTAGGACCATCAACAACAAGCAATCCAGATTACAGAGTGTACCTGGTGAACATGTGGATGTGGTGGGTAATACAAGAGCTGAGGAACAGGATGAAAACATTGCACAATTCAGCCTCATTTCACCTGAGAACCAACAGGAATATTCAGAGTCACAGAAGCCTTCATCAGTATCAAGAAGTCCTGCCACCATTGACATTATAAGTATTTATTTGCATGAGCACTATAAATAATCTTACTTATCCACAATGAAATGAAGAATATTGATTCTTCAGTTGTAGATACTGGTGACAATACTGAAGGTCCAGCATATGAGCCTCCAACATCCTCTAGTGTGCCATTCACCAAAACAGTGGGTAAAACAAAAGTTACCTCCATGAAATCAGGTTTGCAAGTCTGTTGAACTGAATGGCTGCCCCTGTGGACTTGCTGCTGACAAGTTGAATCCTCACACTGTGAAGTGTAATTATGTTGGATATGAAACTGAATATGTAAGTAATATATAGGCAATTGCACGGGTAACCCTCGGGTACCACAGCAGCTACCCAGACCCGTACCCGTGCTAACCCATACCCTTGGTCATGGGTATGGGTTCTCATGGGTATAATGGGTTGCGGGTAACCTGTGGGTTTCTTTACATTTAAATCAATGTACAACCGAAAATATGCTGAATAGAGGTTGAAAAAATGCACGAAGGTATGAATTAGTCAATACTATATATATTAGACTTGCTGTATTTTCACTTACTTATCAAAGAGTAGTTGAAATTAACTATGTAGTGAATATTTATATACAGTACATATAGGAGAATAAAATTGAATATACATTTTCATTATCAAGTCTGATCCACAGAGATATAGAGCATGGAACATAGTACAATTAGACTGTACATTCCAGTGCTATAATCATGTTAAAATACGAAAGGAACAAGTTTGAATTAGAGGAGCAATATTAATTTATGTGTTCAGGAGAAGATGAAGGCTAGATCACATATAGAAAAGGAAGCAGACCGCAAAAAAATACATTTTTGGAGTCATTCTAACCATGTATTATTGGGGTATTTGTAGCTGAAAAATAGAAAGAAATTACGATGAATTGAGGGAAGAGCAGTAACTTATGTGTACAGGAGAAGACACAGAATACATTTCTTATATAAATGGAAGTACATCACTAAAAAATATGTTTATACCGTTGTTATAATTGTACAAAAACAGGCTATTTATATCTACAATATCAGCGGTTTGCACCCCTACTCTGCTTTGCCCAGTCTTTATTCCTTTTACTTACTCTTAGCATTCTGTCTTCAGATTCATACCTACTGCTTCCTAGTACATATATATAGTCTTTCAGATGTACTAGTAGTCTTCAGTATTTGTATCAACTTCATACACTTCTTCCTATGCTTAAGTTCCAAAACCCACTCCGGGGTTTTTGCCTTTGGCCCAGTCTTTATTCCTTTTACTTTTAGCTTCTGTCTCCCCTACTGCCTAGTGTAGTGGTGAAGCCTCCTCTCATACTCTGGAACATTTCCTTTCATTGTATATTGTCTTCTGTGAAATACAAACTATTCCCTGGGGATATCCAGGTGGTGCAGCACATAAGCTGAAGCCACAGTTCTTTTCTGCACTCCTGCTCTACATTCCACACCCATACTCACTTCAGGTTTCTGTTACAGTTCTCCCATGCCCTCTGGGTGTCTTCACATCTGCTTCTCAGTAGGAAGAGAATCAGTATGTAACAATACATACACATGTCTGTTATGGCACCCACCAAATCTTTTCACAGTACCACAACTACTGCATTTTCAGGGGGCCTATTCCATGTACTTGGATTTGCAGCACATGCAAAAACAATGAAGAAGGAAGAGTTAAAGGTAAGCAAGCATGCTAGAGTAAGTACTTCATACAATAGTTGGTTCTGAAAAGTCATACTACAGTGCCAATCAAAAGTATTGCACACACAAAATACAAACAAACAAGATTGTGAGAAACATAACTTCCCTCAAAGTAGCTCAAATCTCTTCATGTAAAATGTAGATATGTAATACATGACTTGCCCTATCATAATATGATTTTTGCAAATTTTTATATACACAGAATACTGCTACAGGAAGTGATGAAAAAGGTGAGGTTTTGACTGTATTGCATGCTTTACCACATTACTTGGGCTTGACAAAATTATGTGCATTTTAAGTATGTTATGCTACTGCTTAAGAGCTTTAAAACATGTCATTGAACATAAAATTTGGAGCTGTATATCATTTGTTATTGTCACTATTTTAGCAAAAAATAGTGACAATAACAAATGATATACAGCTCCAAATTTTATGTTCAATGACATGTTTTAAAGCTCTTAAGCAGTAGCATAACATACTTAAAATGCACATAATTTTGTCAAGCCCAAGTAATGTGGTAAAGCATGCAATACAGTCAAAACCTCACCTTTTTCATCACTTCCTGTAGCAGTATTCTGTGTATATAAAAATTTGCAAAAATCATATTATGATAGGGCAAGTCATGTATTACATATCTACATTTTACATGAAGAGATTTGAGCTACTATGAGGGAAGTTATGTTTCTTGCAATTGTTACTTACCAATTCCCTTCCTACTGAGAAGCAGATGCAAAGATGCCCAGAGGGCATGGGAGAACTATAATGGAAACCTGAGGTGAGTACAGATGCAGAACATAGAGTGGAAGTGCAGGAATGAACTGTGGCTTCAGCATATGTGCTGTGCCACCTGGATATCCTCAGGGAATGGTTCATATTTCACGAAGGATGATATACAATAAAAGGAAACATTCCAGAGTATGAGGAGAGGCTTCGCCACTACACTAGGCAGTGAGAGAGAAACCTGAACCCAGAGTGGGTTTCAGAACTTAAGAGTAGGAAGAAGTATACAGAGTTGATATGAATACTGAAGACTACTTAGTACATCTGGAAGACTATATATACTAAGTAGGAACCTATAGGTACAAATGTAGAAGCATAATACTAAGTAGAAGTCAAAGGGATAGGTAGAGGATAAAAGCTGGGCAAAGTGGAGTAGGGGTGCAAATGACATGCTCAGAATGAAGAATAAAGAACTAAACTACATTGATCATAATGAAATATACAAGTAAGAATGGAAGAGAGGAGTAATAGTATAATGATGCAGTGAGGCCATCATAAGAGAAACTACATATCCAGGATATCCAATAGAAAACTTGATGGGTTCCAAGTACATTCCTGGGCAGGAATGTCAGGAAGTATAAACCCATAGTGGGTATGGACTGGGAATGGACCAGGTATGTTGAAAGGTCACATGGGAACCTTGAGTAATGTCAGCACAATGTATCCAGACATGGATATAACAGCAATCTTGTTTGTTCATATTTTGTGTGTGCAATACTTTTGATCAGCACTGTATGTAGCATTGTCAGGACTCAGTAAACTTAGCTGGGACATACTAAAAATAGATGACATTCCATATTAGGAAATCAATCAGATTAGTTATCTACTATAGGTAGGTAGGGTAGGTTGACATCTTGAAAAAAAAAAGACCCCAGATCAGGTTTTTTTTTTGGCATGCCCCCTTGTGTGTCCTGTTGAACTGAACAGACTGCATGGACCCTTTAGATTATAACACATACAAACATTCATATGTAGATAGCTCATTGTATCATACATAGTGCTCCTTGTCATTAATCCACTACATTATTACCCTTGCACTAGCCTGAGTCAAGGCTTCCTCTTCCCCATGCCCACACCAGGCATGGCTTGCTTGTCATTACCTCTGGCCAACACCTGTGTACACCTTGCTAGGTACTATTACCACCACTGCACATCTGGTTAGACTGTAGTTTGCATTCCCCCCTTCACAGGCCATAGGTGCCTCATTCCTTTCCTCACAACAGTGACAACCTATTCAACATGTCCATCTCTTCCAATAATGAAAGCTCAAATTGTAGCAGATGTGATGCCTAGGAAAAGTATACATAATACTATTAATAATAATAGTAAGCATAAAGTAATGAGCACTTATGAGTACACATAATACTAATACAATAGCATGTCATATCCCATATTGCTGTTATATCCATGCCCAGCTATATCATGCTGACATTACCAAAGGTTCCCATGTGACCTTCCAACATACCCAGTCCATTCCCAGAATGTACCCACTATGGGTTTACACTTCCTGACATTCCCACCTGGGAATGTACCCGGAACCTGTTGGGTTTTCTATCAGATACTTCGGATACATAGTTTCTCTTATGATGGCCTCACCACATCATTATACCATTACTCCTCTCTTCCATTCTCACTTGTATGTTTCATTATGGTTAATATAGTTTAGTTTCTTATTCTTCATTCTGAGTGTGTCATTTGCACCACTACTCCTCTTTGCCCAGTCTTTATTTTGTTTACTTACACTTAGTATTCTGTCTCTGGATTTGTATCTACGTCTTACTAGTACATATAAATAGTCTTCCAAATGTACTAGGTAGTCTTCAGTATTCATATCAACTCTGTACACTTTCTTCCTACTCTAAAGTTCCAAAACCCGCTCTGGGTTTTCCTTCAGGTCTCTTTCCCACTGCTTAGTGTAGTGGCAAAGCCCTTTGCATACTCTGGAATGTTTCCTTATGTTGGATATCATCTGTTGTGAAATACAAACCATTCCCTGGGGATATCCAGGCAGCGCAGCACATACACTGAAGCCACAGTTCACTTCCACACTTCTGCTTCTGTTCCTGTACCTGTACTCACTTCGGGTTTCTGTTATAGTTCTCCCATGCCTTCTGGGCATCTTTGCATTCATTTCCCAGTAGGAAGGGAATTGGTACGTAACAATTGCCTACCTCCAGACTCCTATGCCTTTACTCCATATTTACTCTGAACTTTGATTACATTTCCATTATGTTGGTAGTTCCATCAACTACTACCTGGACTGAGCTTCTGCATGAAATTGCAAATATGATGTCTCTTGTCCCCAAGAATGTTTGGGTGGCCTACCATTTGAGTACTCAGGCACATACAGATGCTTATACCCACCTCTCATCTGAGCTTCATTATAATGAGCTTGTTACACAGGTTTAGGGATGTGCATGGGTACACACAACCTGTATGGGTGCAGGTCAGCTTCATTGAACCCATGACCTGTGAAAACCCATGAATAAATATAAGGTCAAAAATATATCAATTGGATTATTGCTCAATTGCACATAAGGTAGGGCTCAGATAAACTCAGCACCCCATTATGTAAGCAGTTTCATCACCCAATGTCAGCAACATCTGCTCAACCATGTGCAACCTTATCACACTTATCATCTCTGGGATGTATTGAGAAGAGTGTAGTCTATGTTTCCTAGAAAGAAAAATAACCATAACTATTATTTTGAGGAAGTAGATACAAGTTTTTTTTGAAGTGTAGAAAATGCATATTTCATTTATTTCTGTGCGATTGGGAGAATATCAAATTTTCAACTTCAAAATTTGGCCTGTCACATAGCATGACAATATGTGACAAGTAATGTATCATGTGACATTGTAAGCACAGCACAGCCCAAGAAGAGGTGCAGCAATAGGGCCTGAAAGATGCAGAAATCCCTTCAATAGCATGCCTCCCCAGTCAAAGGCTCATAAAGCACACATGCTAAACCTTAAGGATGGAAATAGCAACAAGAAAGTCCAAAAAGCCTCAGGTTTAACACCTGAAAACAGTGTGAATAGTGCAGAGGTTGTTCAAGAGACCTCTACATCACCTATTGTGAGCCAAGTGGGTGAAGACTCCAATATAGATATGATAGGGGATGAGCTTGGGGGTGGACATGAGCTGGATATGATGGGGATTGATGCAGAATGAAGTGGATGTGAGTCTGAATCTGATGATTCAGACTTTGAGGATGAAATTGCAGAACTTACTGCACTGGAGACATTCACATGCACACTGACAGTGGCACAGCAAGCTGCCAAGGAAGCAGAGGAGAAACGATGTGCACAAATGAAGTGGCCAAAGAAGTATCTTGGGAACTCTGGCCATAGCAAGCATCGACATTTACAACAAGGGTGCAAGCTTGCACAGAAAGGATTTCCATCTGTGGCAGCATTCTTCTCACATGTACACCAGGATATACAGCAACAAAATGCTGAGACAATGGTAGAGGAGGGGGATGAGGGGGATCCTACACTGGAGCAAACTGGCAAGCAGAATGATATTGGGGGCGTAAATGGGAATGAACTGGTGCGCATATATTCTATATTCTCTGCATCCAAGTGATTAACAAATTTAAAGCCTTCAGATGAACCTGATTACACACCAGAACTGCCTCCTTACACTGCAAATGATACAGAGTTGAGCTCAGAAGCTATAGAGCCTAGTGGAGGTGGTGATTCAACAGTTCCTATTGCTGAAGAACTATGGCAGACTGTTGAAAAAATGTTGAATGCACTATGGTCAGGTAAATGACCAACCAATTCCACAGAGGAGACCACTATGGACAAGAAGCTTGATAACTGGAAGGATATTCCAAAGTTACAATGAGCAAAAGCAGCACTTACAGTGAGAAGCAAAGATAAATTGTTTGATGTCTTCTTTCATGCATGCTTGATGGGCATGCTTGGTATGCTCAATTTATATCTCAATCCAAATCTAAACTATACCTGGCAAGAAGCATCATTAGTTACAGCTCAATCACAAGGTCATGGAGTGGCACATGCAAGGAATATATGTACATGGATGCACCAGTACCTTGATAGCAACCTAGAGGTGCTTCCACATCACTATTATGGATATTTGCACTCTGTTATACTTCAAGATGAAGACTTTTCACAGGCTATTCAATTACACCTGCAAGAGAAAGCAAAGACAGGGTACATACAGGCACAGGATATTGTTGATTTCATCAAAAATTTGGAGGATATTCAAGCTAAACTTGAAGTGTTAGATATTCTGGGTTGCACAGCTTCCTTGACAGCTGTCACTTGTCACCTGTCATACTTGACAGATACTTGATTGACAGTTCTGTGATTGACAAATACTTGATTGACAGATTTGTGATTGACAGATTGACAGCTGTCAGTTACCTTAGTTACAGGACTTTGGTTGGACTTTGGTAGACTTACTCAGTATATAAACACTCTGTAACTTGGTAGTTGTTAACAAGTTTCCTCCCCATCTTGTGTCTGTGTCTGTGTTTGTGTCTGAGTCTTTGCTCCACTATCACCCTCTTTGCTCTTCATTATCCTCTATTCTCTCTCTACCACACTCCTTATTCTTTGTTACTTCTGACATGAAGAGATGCAAGTGAAGAAGAAGACTATTAGTCTGAGCTCTGCCAAACGGTTGCTAGAGATAAATGGTTGGCATTACATTAAGAAGTGAAATGGAATTTACATTGATGGGCATGAGCATGCAGATAATGTTGAATACCACATGAAATTTGTTGAGTGTTGGGTTCAGTATGAGAAACAGATGTTTTTATATGACAAGGATGGAAATCTGGTGCAGATTCCAGATGGATTTCCTGTTCCATATGGCCAATGATTCCAATTGGTTCTTGTAACTCATGATGAATCGATGTTTTATAAAAATGATCAGCAAAAGATGAGCTGGAGCTTGAGGCAAAGACAAATGGAACTGCAACAGGGTTATTTTTATTTGACAATGCACCTAGCCACCAGAAACATGCAGCCAATGCTCTCTCTGCAAGAAAGATGCCAAAGAAACCTTCTGAAACATGGACACACCACAAAGATGGTCCTCAGATGTGTTCCACAATATTACCAAATGGTGAAATACAGGACTTATATTACAATGAAGATCACCCTACCATGTGAAGATGGTTGAAGGGCATGGAGCAAATTATTTGTGAGCATGGATTATGGCCCAAGAATGGTTTGTGTGCTCAGTGTAATGGCTTTCATTGTGAGCCAGGCAACACTAGCTGCTGCTGTCAATGTGTTCTTTTCACACAGCCTGACTTTGTTAATCAGAAGTCTCAGTTGGAAGAGCTTATAATGAGATGTGGTCACATATGTGATTTTTATCCTAAGTATCACTGTGAATTCAATTTCATAGAACAGTACTGGGGAGCAGCAAAGCTTTGATATTGCAACTCTCAGCAAACTTCAGGACAAGATGCTATGATAAAAAATGTTTTGGCATGTCTCGATGATATTCCCCATGTTCAAATTATTCAGTATGTGTTTGTACATCTACAGGTGATAAGTGTACTGCCAACTAACTAACTACTGTCTACTCCATTCCAGCTATGCAATCCAAGCAGCTAGGTTCATTTTTTCACACCAGAATGGACTTGATGGTTCTGAGGCAGCCTGGGTAAACCAGAGGTACCATGGACACCACACATTACCTTCAGAGTTGTTAGCTATTGTACAGAAGGAAGTTTTAGAGTCAAATTCTTAGATTTACAATGACATGTAACTTTTTGTTTTTTCCAAAACTCATATTTGGCTGCTCTTGGCACTTATGTAAATGCTTACATAAGGGTGCTGATTCTATCTGAGCCCTACCTTAGTTACAACATAAATGTAGTTGATATATTTAATTGGTTGCACTATGGTGGTCACATTTCAGTTATGTGATTTGTTGGGCCCACAGGGTTCAGCAACACATTGCTTAGTTGCTCAATTTTATCTAAATTTTATCTCTTTCAGGTTTTATCTCACAATTGTATATGTGAATGACATACAGTCATTATACTGAATCTCTAAGTTTACTCTAATAATGATATGAGTGTCTTTAAAATGATACAAGTGTCATTAGAACAAATCCAGCACCATTCAAATGCTACCAGCACTGTTATAACAAATTCTGCATTGTTATAATGATGCTTCAATTATTCTAATAATACCCTCATCATTAGAATGATACCAGTGTTGTTGAAACAAATCCTACATCATTAAAACAATGCTAGGATCATTATAATGATAGCAGCATCATTATAACAAATTCTACATCATTACAGCAATGCTAGGACTGTTCCAATGACACCTGTGTCATTATAACAATGCTAGAATCATTCTAACAATAGCAGTGTCATTAAAACAAATTCTACATCATTACAGCAATGCTAGGACTGTTCCGACAACACCTGCATTATTATAATGATGCTAGGACTTGTCTGACAACACCAGTGCCATTATAACAATGCAAGGATCATTCTAACAATACCAGCATCATTAATGTGAACCTCACATTGTTATAATGACACAAGCATATTGTAGCTATTAAATTTCATCTTAGAATCTCCATTTACTACTCAATTAAACATGTAAGTTCATATAATTATGATGCAGTATATTCACATTTGATTTAAATATATGATAACCCACAGATTACCCACAACCCATAGTACCCATGCTAAAAATACCTGTAGGTTTGCAGGTAAGGGTTCAGATGGGTACAGGTGCAGGTCAGAATTAAAACACCTATGGGTTACCCATGCACTTCCCTACACTGGTTATGAAAGCTATACTGGAACATGGGAAGTCTAGGTCCAAGAAAGAGTTTTATGTTGACCTGAAGAATGTAAGTGTGAGAAGTAACAAAGAATAAAAGGAGTGGTTGAGAGGATAGAGGATAATGAGAGAGTAAAACTCAGACACAAACACAGACACAGACACAAAATGAAGAGGAAACTTGTTAACAACTATCAAGTTACAGAGTGTTTATATACTGAGTGTGTTTACCAAAGTCCCAACCAAGGTCCTGTAACTAAGGTAACTGACAGCTGTCAATCTGTCAATCAAGGATCTGTCAATCACAGAACTGTCAAGTATGACAGGTGACAAGTGACAGCTGTCAAAGAAGCTGTGCAACCCAGAATATCTAACAGTAAGTGGTGGGGAGAAAGGTAGAAAGGCAGCAAAGAACTCAAAAAAGGATGGAAAGAAGTGCAAGAAGGTTTACTTTATTGTTTTATTTGAATTTATTGGTACCACTACTGATTAAGCTTTGAAGGCTCAAGCTGTTGATACTGATGACAGTGAGCTGTCTGGTGATGAAGATTCTCAAAAACTGAAGAAATTGGGCCTGACACAATGGACAACCAAGATACTGGAGGCCAATTTATGTTCAAAGCATCATGGTCATTCCTGTCTTCTGAAAGCCTCAGGTGGTTGCTATCATCTAACTAAACAGGATGCAGGATCATGGGCTTTGATTTGCATAGGTTTTATATTAGTAAGTAGAATCAATACTACATAGGTAATGTTAGTAATTAATACTACAGCTAATTCAATAGGGTTTGCTCACCTCAGTTCTCACAGAGAATAGCAACAACTGAGGAGAGCAAGACCTCTTCTAAACTACTTAAATACTAGATAAAAATGAAAATTGTAAAATAACTCATATCAAATCATTAGAATAATGTTGGCAGCACTTTGTCCACCAGGGTATGCATGGCACATCAATAGCACATGGATTGCATAAGCAACCTTATGTGCTCCAATATTTTATCTCACTGATGCTGGTTCTGTGCACCTCACTAATGATATTATTATGATACTAGAATGGGCCCCCCTCAATGCAATTCAAGTGGATGGTTTTAGAAACCTGCATAAACACCTATAAACACTGACATGAACTACATACAAATGTATTTTTAGAATATAATAATAAATATATTCAGTTTACATATTTCATTGCATCAGCAAGTACTGATTATGTTACACAGTGCTACAGTAGTACTACAGAGCATTGCATAGCACCATAACACCATAACAAAGGTGTTCATTTATGTAGCACTATGTAGTTATCCCTACATACTATCAAGCACTATAGAGACATGATAGCATGCTATGGAGGCTTGGCAATATACTATGGAGTGCTTTAGAACATCCAGGATTACAGCAGGTCCTGTAGGATTTCCTTGGGATTCCAACACTTCAGCCAATAGCATCACTCCTTTCATCATATAAATGAAAAAATTATTATATTAAATAGTTATAATACATGTTAGTACAATACAGTAACATTACATCAGACAAATCTGATATAGACACTGGAATACATTATGAAGAGATACACACCCTCTCCACCCTCCATGCTGTCTCTCTATGTCCCCATCCCCCATTCTGTCTTCTTTTTCCTTGACATCTCCCTCTCTACAGTGTCCCTCTCTCCACATCATCTGTTGTTGCACCATTGGGATGTTGAGTTGGGTGTGGAAGGTGATGTACATGGTGAAATGCAGGGTGGCAATAGTGAGAAATGGAGAGGTGGTGGTGTGAGATGGTGGAAGTGGGAGGCAACAGGGCTGAGAATGTTGGAACATTGAACAAGGAAGGCTGAAGGGGGATGTTGAGATGCCGATGAAGTGAGGAGAGGGTGACATAGGCAGTCATTGGGCCATTTGGACATCAAAGGAGGTGGGTGTATGGTGACATTGGCCACTGAGACATCAATAAGTCAAAGAGGGATTAGTGTGGAGAGGAAATGGCACAAGGTGCTAATGATGACAAGAGAGGAGGGGGAGGAGGGAATGTCATGGAGAGGGAGATGGTGTAATGTGTCAACAACGACAAGAAAGGGGGGTAGTGTGGGGAGGAGATGGTGTGACATGTTGGAGGAGGTGGAGACCATGGGCTGTTGGCATGGAAAGGGAGATGGCACGAAGAACTTGGTGCACTGACTTTGTTGAGGAGGGCTAGGGGAAGACACAAATGTTAGCACTAGAAAAGAAGCAGGGAACAGGACTTACCAGCTTTATTTAGAAAAGAAGAAGGGAGAAGAGGGAGAGAGGTGATACACATGTAAAAAGAAAACAAGTACCTAATTTTAAAATTCTTCAAGTTGCAATTTCAAGACTCCAGTACTGAACACATTGAGTAAAGGAAACAGTGGGTAGGGACTGAGTTCCTGTGCTGCCTCCCATAATTAAACCAAGGATAAAATAAAACTATTAAAAACACTCCACTTTAGTATGGGCTCAAAACCCTTTAAAACAAATAAAACATAAAACTTTACCTTCTAAAAACATGATGTTGCATTCTATACATGAGTACCAAAAGCCCAGAATGGACAATATGACTAGTGACAAAGTCAGCACATGAAAAAAAGTGTAGAGCTTGACAGAACATGGACTTACCAAATCCCTGAGACCTAGACCCTGATCTGATGACATGAGACCTGGTGAGCTTGAATGGTGACAACAATGATGAGACCATGCAGCAGAGAGAGAGAGAGGGCAGAGGAGGGGAAAGGAAGCAAGAGTAGAAAGAAAACAATTACCTTGATGGTAAGAGTAAATGCAGAAGTGGTGAACTGACCTGAGAGGTATGATGTAAATGAAATTGATGCAAGCAGCTGATACTGCCACATTGTGTCACATCCTGTTCTTTTCCACTAAGGACAAGAACCTCAGAGGAGATAGTCTAATTGGCAGAGTAACTTGTAACACATTAGTAGGGTGTGTGGAGATAGTAAACAAGTATGGAAGTAGTGGAATGTTGGCTTCAACTTGTGTGTTGCACCCCTTGGACTTCCAGTTCCATATTTAGAAGAAAGTGGAGTAAGTGACAAAATAGTGAAGTTGGCTCAAGTGTTACATACCATACCACTTGGAAGGATAATAGGGAGGTGCTGGGTTTAGTGTGGAGGGAGCTACTCATAGTATTACGTAAGCTTGAGGTCAGAAGCAGAGAACTCAAAATGTGCAGAAGGGAACCTTGGCTTCAGCTTATGTGCTGCACCCCTTGTGATTCTTGGTGGTTCATATTTCAAAGTTGAGGTAGGAACAAGCTCAAGGTAGGAACAAGCTCGAGGTAGGAGCAAGGTCAAGTGCGAAATGCAGAAAGGTCAGAATAGAGACCAGAACTAAGGATGAAACCTTAGAGACAAGAAGACAGAGTATAGTGGTATATTTGTAATCATAGTTGATATGAAAACTAAAGTTACTGTACAAAAACTAGATCTTAAATACTAAGTAAAGTATGGAGTAGTTTACTTTGAGCAAAGTATAAGGGTATAACTAGGGATAGGTAAACATGGAGTCAGCCACCATAGTGGAGTAGTGGCTGAAGAATGGAAGGAAAGGCTGTATTCGATATAGTGAAATGGATAGGAGTAGTAATAGAGGAGTAATACAAAATAGTGACATAGTGGATGAGCATGAGTAAGTAAGTGATAAATCATGACAACGTATCTGATGATTGGTCAGAATTGTGGCCAACACGGAAGTGTGGGATAGTGCAGAAGTGTGGGATAGTGCAGAAGTGTGGGATAGTGCAGAAGTGTGGAATAGTGGATTCTGGACACAGATGTAACATCAAGGCCCAAGTGGGAGAAAGAGTGTAAATGTAGTTGATTTGAAACTGAAGTCTATCTACATTACAGGAGTAGTTTATATAGTAAACTACTTTGTCTGAATGTGTACAGAGTAATGCCCATGGGTATGTGGCATCCTAGGGGTAAGTAAACTCCATAGAATGTAGACTAGTGATGTCAATGTTCGGTTCTGAACTTCGGTTCGAACTCAATCCACAGCTGAACTGGACACAAGTTCAGTTCAACATTCAGCATTTCTGGCAGAACCAAACCTATAGTTCGGTTTTTGGTTCTTCTAATGTCAGAAATCTGTGAATGGGTTTGAACAGGTTCAAACCCATTCGAATGTGAGCTGAAGAGGATTTTTTTATAGTTTCTATGTTAGAATATGTGTTGTAAGACATTGTAAAGTACCAAGTAAATACAAATCATTACAGCATAAAGATTATAGTAAAGTGCTACAAATATTTATTTGTTTGGTAGCACCTTTAGATGTAACAAGATCATACTGCACAGCATACAATACAATGACATAATACCAATGCTCTGAGCCTCCATGCTGAAAGATACTTCTCTGTTCAACCTCTGTTCCTCCTCTATCCAGACTCTGAGTCCCAATTTGATCTTTCAGACAGCAATCAGGTTATCTGAGTGCCAGCATTGCAAATTTGATTTTTCCAACTGCAACTAGCATATCCCAGCAATGGCCACACAAAATTTGCATGCTCAAAGATAATCCACTCTCACTCTGAGTCCAGCTCTTGATTTCTAGGCTCATTTCTTTCTCACAGCCTTCAATCTCTAAGACTCTATTACATCTACTTCTGCTTAAAGATATCCCAGCTCTGAGTCCTGACCATCTTGGTAATAAAATTGCAATGGCCTCTCAAAATTTGCAACAGCAACACATACTTAAAGATTATCTGCTCTCACTTTGGAGCCAGACCTCTCGACATTTCTGATGGCAGCTCATTCCTAATTTTAATCCATTCTCACTCCAAGCACAGTTTGAAAGGTATATAATGTGCATCCTCAAGCTTGCTTGTGCCCCCAAGTTGTCAACTCAAGTTACACCTTCTATTGTGATCTTTACTATTAACTATACAGTATGTGATTTCAAACTTGTACTTAGTGCTGTGATACTAATGACTATTTACTTTTATTAGCCATGATCTCTACTATTAACTATATAGTATGTGATTTCAAACACATAATCAGCTTACACCTGAAATATTTGGTACTCTTCAAATTCTCAAAAGTGCCTATTGAAACAGGCATATCTCAGCTTCTGAGCAAGCAGCGGAGCACATTGATGCTTTGATAGCTGAGTTATATGGTGACTGTGATGATGCTGATCCTGATATAATTATAGAGCCAGAGCCAGAGCCAGAGCCCAATCCAGAAGAAGACTGATATTAGTACTTAATCTACTTTACAATGTACTCATGTTGCAGATACTATACACTTATTCTATAGAATCTTGTTAGATTCTTTCATGTTTTAGTTTTGTGGTCTTACATGAAGTTAAAGCAATAGTTAAATAGTATATACATTAGCTTTTAAGAGAAACTATGCTAATAATGACTCTAATGACTTAATTGTTGAGTTTGCATCACTTGTCTGCCATAGCAGAATATTGAAGTCCAGTTCATGGTTTGAACACCTTTTGAACCTGAACTGGACCTATATGAACCTGAACCATAGGTTCAGTCAATGGTTCAAAAAATTCTACTGAACCAAACCTAAAGTCCAGTTCTGGGTTCAGAGAAAAGGGTCTCTGAACTGGACTGAACCAGACTTTGACATCACTAATGTAGACCATAGTAAACTAGTAGTATGCCTCTAGATTATAGTCAGGGATAAAATGGCTGCAGCCAGAGAACAAGATAGAAATATTAAAGGGAAGGAACAAGTAAACAGTTACAAGTAAACATTAGTAAGAAAGAGTTCAATATATAATAAGTATACACAGTCCAGTGTCAGTTTAAGATAATAATTATCTAAGGTGGTCAGCAGGAAGTGACTTTGTTTGTGCTTTGCACCTGAGTGTTGGGGGATATTATTTGTAGATATTCTCCTTAACTCAAGAGGTTTGGTGATGAGCACAGATGTATATTTAAGTGTAGAGGTGGGTAGGTAAGTTTAAAAGAGTAGGCAAATAGCAAGCACAACAACTAGGATTGTAGCAAGGGCTTGCAGGTGAAGAATAGGCTGAAGGTATAGGTTACTATTATGGTGAAGGTTGAAGCAGAGTTGAGGTCCCTGATGATTTCTGTGTAGAAAACCTAGAGTGTAATACTAGGTAATTGTGAGTAAGTGCTACAGTATGTACAATTAAGAGACTCACCTCAGCATTGTGAACAACGGCTGAGGTGTACTAGCTAAGTACATAGGTATATATACATTACAAGTCCTTTACTCTGGGTTTATGGAGTAAACTACATACAGGGGAAAGCTTGAGGCAAAGCCTCACACTGTGTAGCACAGTAGCAGTATAGTACAAGTAAGTATTAGTACATAACAAAGGGCAGCATAGTGAAACATAGAGAGATACAATGTGTACAATATATTACCTAGCCACACAAAGAGCATATGACCTTGGTGGCTGCTTGATGAATACGAGCAGGCACATTCTAACAGAAAACAGGAGCATGAGTCAGACTTGAAGGTGTTTGCATAATCCAACATTCTGCTCCTAACTTCACAGCTGGGGTGCATATATAATTTACAAGGTTACAGTGCCTCACTATCTGAGTGGACACAAATATGATGCTGCTGCTGCTGCTGCTGCTGTTACTTTACGAAGATACAGTGCCTCACTATCTGAGTGGACACAAATATGATGCTGCTGCTGTTTCTTTATGAAGATACAGTGCCTTACTATCTGAGTCGACACAAATAATACAAATTAGTTTCACACTTTACTGTTGATGCTTTATATGTGACTCTGACTAGGCAACGTCATGGGTAACCCATGGGTGTCTTGAGCTCAACCCATACCCATACCCATGTCAACCCATACCCATTCCCATGGGTATCACAACCCGCGGGTTTTAAGTACTTATTTTAGAATTAGAATAAACATATGACGAATTAATTTGTATCACTTGAAGCAAATGTACAATAATTTTTTGTAATGGCTTATTTTATACTTAAACGGTACTAGTATTAGTATGTAAGCATATGTGAACATTGCAGGAAAATGGCCGCTTTTATTGTACCATCTCCAAAAATAGGAAATTTGGAATGCTTATTTCATAGTATTTGAAGCAGATATGTGAACGTTGTGTATAATAGCTCATTTTGTAGTTATACAACACAGGTATTAGTACACAAGTATGCAAGAGAAGTGAGTCAAAATTGCTGCTTGTATTGTACTATCTCCAGTATATAAAAGATATAGAATATCTATTTCATAGTACTTGAACAAGATGTGCCAATATAGTTTATAATAGCTCATTTCATACATAGACAACATGGGTATAATTGCATGAAAGTATGAGAGACTAGAATGAACACTGCTTGTTGTGTTGTACCATCTTCAAAATATAGGAAATTCTACATAACATAGAAGAATATTAAATAAACATTGTCTCAGGTCCAATACACAGTTATATGGAACAGGTACTATATTGCATGTAACCAGTACATAATAGTGCGATATTTCTGTTGAAATACAAAGGGAGCAAGTGTGATATAGAGGGGAATCCTAATTTCTGTGTACTGGGGAAGAGGTAGACAATATTATTTATAGAACCAGAATGAGTCGGCCATAAATTGTGTATGTAGGGTTGTTAGGAACATGCAGCAACGCACTATCTGTATCCGAAATATCGAAGAGATGCAAAAAGAATTGGAGTAGTAATGTTAGTTTGAATGAATTGCATTAGGTATATCATTTATGGTCAACCCCGTGAGCTGAACAAAATTCAAAACCGAGGTTTTTCTCTAAGCACAAACACTATCTAGGTTAATATATACTATGTACTTATTCATTATTATTATAGTGCTTGTAAAATCTTCCTGTCAGTTATTTTTATTCAATAAACTGTCTACGGGTACCTGCAGGTTACGGGTCTCAAAGACCTGACCCATACCCATACCCACTGGTACCCTTACCCATGACCCATGCAGGTATGGTGTACCCATGCATTTGCCTAACTCTGACAATACATGTACTGAGTAGAGGGGAAGTATATAGATTATATTTAGCAGTCTTCTACCCAGACCCTATGGGGAGTTTCGATCCTAGATGGTACACAGTTCTTAATCCAAGTTATTTGGGAGAAATACAAAGTTGATTTGATGAACCAATCATATTGTATTATTTAATCATTCCCTTTTTGGAAATAGAAAGCTTTTGAACCTTAATTCAATGAAACTCCCCATAGGGTCTGGCACATAATATATACAAATACCACAGCCACTTTGATGGCCATTGCGCCGATATTATTCTGAGTATGAAAATGGATGCTCAGGGATGACAAAGATCAAGGGCAAATTTTTGGTAGCAATGGGGAAGTCGCATCAACATGTATTGATTTCTTTAGAACAAGAGACCTCATTCTTAGGGCAGCTGGCTGCTGCATGTCCACTATTCCATCAGTTTATGACATATGAAGCAAGACCATGTCAACACTTGGTATATGGCCATGTCTCTGGCAGTGTAAAATAGTGCAAGCAGTGCTCAAACAAGATCACAATGTTATTTCAATCACTGGGACTGAGCTCGGAAAGACATTAACATTCTGGATGCCTCTCCTATTCTGCCCTGCTGACCATATTCAAATAATTGTCATGTCTCTTAATATTCTGGGAAAGCAGCATGTAGAATCACTGGAAAAAGCAGGAAGAAAGGGTATATTTATACTTTCTCTAAGGCAATTGAGAACTTTGAATATCAAGTTATTGTCATCAGTCCTGAGCAACTTGTAAAGGACAAGGGTGGTTTTGAGTGACTATTTCAGAAATGTTTGTTCACAAGTTGAATAATCTGCATAATTGTAGATGAATTGCACTGTGTATATCTGGAGTTCTTTTAGGCCAGAGTATGCTGAAATGGGATGCCTCTGCAATATCTTACCAAAAGACATACCCATCTTAATGACATCTGCAATGCTTCCAAAGCATATTTTAGACAAAGTTCATGATATCTTAAGAATATGTACCTCCAACCTTGCTATATTTTGTCAATCAACACACAGCATTATCCATTTATGGATGTAGCTATTCAGACTCAGAACTTGACGGCCTCTGCAGCAGTCAGCTTGACCCTCCTATTTGTATATATTATGTGCCAGACCCTATGGGGAGTTTCATTGAATTAAGGTTCAAAAGCTTTCTATTTCCAAAAAGGGAATGATTGGGTGATACAATATGATTGGTTCATCAAATCAACTTTGTATTTCTCCCAAATAACTTGGATTAAGAACTGTGTACTGTCTAGGATCGAAACTCCCCATAGGGTCTGGGTAGGAGACTGTATATTTAGTAGGTTAGAGTTGTGTGCTACAACTGCAAAGGGATACAAACAAATGTAAACTAGGTATAAGTTGTTAATTCTACAGGCCAAATTCCTCCTCCTTATATGCCTTTTCCTTCCTGCTGACTAATCATATCTCACACCTACTTTCCCATTGTTCTCCAACTGGGGAAAGCATGAGTCATCCTTTTACTCCATTGTTCTCCAATTTAGAATGCATGAGTCAGCATCTTAGACAATGGGTATATTTAGCACAATAGAAATGCTATTAATAGCTCTTGAGAACAATGGTGCTCTTTTGTTTGTACCTGAAGGCTTCTTATTTTGTACAGGGTATAATTATTTGTACATATTAGTCTTGATGTAGTTGTTTATATAATGATGTTATTCTGATTAGTGCTGGACTAGTAGTATGACTAAGTATTTGTGTATGTTTTTCTTGATTAGTAATAGACTGGTAATGTAATTGCTTGTTTGTATTTAATTGTTCTGATTAGTAATGAACTATTAGTGTTTATGTAGCTTTATTTGTTAGTGTCATATCTGTGACAATCTCTGTACCATTGGAGTCAACTCTGAGTTTACTCCGCTTTTAGTACATTTCCTCTGGACTATGTATACTTGTTATATATCGAACTCTTCCTTACTAATGTTTACTTGTAACTGTTTACTTGTTCCTTCCCTTTAATATTACTACCTCATTCTCCAGCTGCGGCCATTTCTCCTATGACTATAATCTAGAGGTGTACTACTAGTTTTACTATGGTCTACATTCTATGGAGTTTACTTATCTCTAGGATGCCACATACCCATGGGCATTACTCCATATGCATTCGGACAAAGTAGTTTACTATATAAACTACTCTTGTAATGTAGATATACTTCAGTTTCAAATCAACTATGTTTACACCCTTCTCCCACTTGGGCCTTGAGCCAACTCCACTATTTTGCCACTTACTCCACTTTGTTCTAAATATGGAACTGGAAGTCCAAGGGGTGCAACACACAAGTTGAAGCCAACATTCCACTACTCCTGTACTTGTTCACTATTTCCACACACCCTACTAATGTTGTACAAGTTACTCCACTATTAGACTATCTACTCTGAGGTTCTTGTCCCTAGTGGAAAAGAATGGGACATGACAGTTAGTGTATTGATTAGTTGCTTTGTATATGATTTATCCTGATTAATAGTGGAATAGTAGTGAGTATTAGGTATTGTTTGTTAAGGTATTATTAGGTGTTCCAAGTGCTTGCTTTCCTATCTTTGAGTGATTTAGCTGTATTCATGTCTTTATGTGAAATCAACTTTCACCTGTGACACTGGAGGAAATGTACAAAAAGCAGAGTAAACTCAGAGTTGACTCCAATGGTTCAGGTATTGTCACAGATATGACACATTGGGAGATTACCTGATTAGGAAGGTATCTGATGGGATGCCCAAATGGGTGCCCATTGCAGAAAGGGGGTGTACTGGGCTATGTGCACAATTGGCTGACCAACATTTGAGTAGTACTGTATTATGTAGGTATGTAATGTTATATACAAGTTATATAGTGCTTTTATGACATACATAGCAAATATAAAAGTTATATAACACTACATTAGCTTCTGTATACACTATAGATTACTATGTATTTATGTAACAATGCTATATAATGTTAGCTAACTCTGGCCTATACTACAGAGTAATATGGAGTAGGGCTGTACACCGTAACCATATAATACAGCTATATGGGCTACCGTATTTACCGGGCCATACCATCTGGGTGAGGTTTTTCAGTGGTTCAATATGGTATGGATTAGACCATACCATCGACCGTATGTTTCCCATATGAATATGGCCATATGACAGCTGTTTACGGTCATATGGTATGTTATGAAGTTCTGATAGGGGAAAAACCCAGTGAAGCAAAATTCACAATACTGTTGCTTTTTTGACATTTCAATAATCTTATGATATTTCTATAGCTAGGCATTTTTTAAATGTTATACTGAAGCTAATCATATGAAAAATACTAATTATTTGCTGTACATGTACCTTCTGTATGCTTGCTAATAGCCCAGCACAATATTCCCATGGTTATCAAAGAAACAAACATACATTATCATCTTCCCAATTATCAAATTCTTGACGCTCTCAATCAATTCTCAATATCCGTGTAAATATCTTCAGCACTCGACATTCCAATAATACTAAGAGGAACATAGGTGCTTACTTCAAAATGGGTAATGATATATATCAGGTAAGAATGATAAGCAATCTATGGACTCAGGCATTGGGCTGCTGTCTTGAAAATGGCCAACAAGTTGGTATCAAAAAGCAAGTGAAGATGCAAAGCAGTGTATTCAAGCTGCAGTTAAATATGGTAATCAAAATTCTGCAAAGGTTCTCCAACTCTCGTGTAAGACTGCAAGTACTCAGATATGAACAAGAAGATTGCAGAGGCTTTTAAAGTGCCCATACTTAACAATATCTCCATGGTAACTCTCGATGATGTAAGAGATCTTGACATTGTATATCTCCTTGACTCTGTTAAAGTGCAGAACTCAATTCAAGAGTTTCGAGACAATTTCTTGTTCAAACCACCTCCTGTTTCACATGCAGTCTCATGCGCGAATAATAAGTTATGTGCTACAGTTTATGATAATGAATGGTGGAATAATATTGGACGGGATATGCGTGGTATTATAAATTCCATGGATTTTGAAGGAATGAACCTCACATGTTAGGAGTGCACCAGGCAGATCATAGATGAAAAAAATAAGCAATTCATACAGTTAAAAACTAGCTACATGTTGCATTTAATTGCTTTCCAAATTTATATATATGTGGATTGACTTCAAGCAACAAAAGTGAGTAAATACAATGAAATAATTGACATAACGTGCCAATATCAAGAATGTATTGGTGTGCTTATGAATGCTCTGTATGTATGAATGAGCTCATGTTTAATTAAATGTGTCTTTTTCTATGTGTTGTCGAAATGTCGAGCATTGAAGAGATATACACAGAAATTGAGAGCGTCGAGGGGTGTTTGATATATTGGGAAGACAATAACTAATGACCATGGGAAAACTTGAAATAAACTACAAGCAAACAGATCGTACATGAATAGTGCAATAGTAAGTGTTCTTTGTATGATTGACTTTGGTATAATAGACCGATAAATACATTCAATGATATGGATAACATAAGTTTACAAATTACTGCTTCAAAAAAATAAAATCACACATTTACTACCCGTATAACCGTATGAGGCCGTCCGTAACCGTTTTACAGACTGTACCGTTTTTTTGTGCTAAAAAAATTCATTGATACAGTACAGTTACGGGCAAACTGTAACTGTCACCTGACCATAAGCTATACAGCCGTATACCGTATATGGTACAGTGTACAGCCCTAATATGGAGTACTACATATTAAAGTAGTAATACTCCTAATGCTACAACATGCTGTCAGCTTGTAGATATGTTGTAGGATACTATAAGATTAGACTGTAAACTATGACATACTATGCACAAAAATCAGTGCTTGCTGATGTGTGCATTCTGGATATTTAATGAATCTGCTTATACCATATGCTACCCTGATTCTGCCTTGTCTGAGGTAGTATCTACAAATCAATTGGTCATGTCACAGATGGCAGGCAACTATTTTGCTGTTGCCACCAGCCAGCAAAATCAACAGCAATAATGTTAGATATTGCAACTGGTAAAACAATTGCGAAACATGAGCAAAATATTTGCAAAATGTTTTCCTATATATGGAAATTATTTCCATTTATGGTACTGGATTTTGCTTACATTTTGTCTACATCTTGCGATGGCATATATGTACCCAATATGTAATGTTATTGATGTCGAATTTACTGTATCATTCTGTTAGGCTCATCAAATCCCCTCCCACGATTTCACATGGTCTATTCCAGATATAGACCGACCACGAAACATGAGAGGGGCTTAGACGAAAGTAGGGAAAGTGAAGGGCAATGTAAAATAACGAAGTAAATCACACCTGTGGCCTCGGGTTCAACTCCAGCTCATGGAATTATGAGAGAGGAAATGTGTCCCAGTGTGAATGCTACCATTCTATGTAAATTTTATTAATAAATAGTTAGCATATAAAAGTATACGTGCCAAAAGGTGCAGACAAATCTGTACCATTTAAATGCAAGAATGACTTCAAATCTGACTCCATCAATTACTATGGGATGGCTTATGTAATGGATCACTACATTTCGGATAAGTGCTTGTTTGTTTGTTTCACATTGCCCTGTCAAAACCCCTACTTTGGTACAAGACCGTCCACGCAAGCGAGGACGTTTTTGGATCGAGACTAATCATTCTGTATGAACCGTTGTGTCGCTAATTCGATCATTTGTCACGCATCACGGCAGACCAGTTGCTTCGCGGGGGAGCGTGACATAAATGTCTGAATTTTCAAGAATAGCTAAAAATCCAAGAAAAAGCACAAATATATTCTCTATCTTGCTTGTTAAACGTAGTAAGTTGATTTAAAATAAGTACTGGCCAAAATGAGCCTACAGGTTGTGTAAAGGTACTTCTAGGCTGGGTTCAGTGTTGCTAACTCTAACATTTGTCACGCATAACTTAGCCTTGGTTGCTAAACTCAAGTCCGAAATTTGATGTCACGCTCGGGGCTCCGTTGCCTCCATACAGAACGATACAGTACATGAATTTTGCCAACTGCAAAAAAGTTGCCCGCCACAAATGTGCACTACTACTATGCTGACTAATCTTATATAGTATATACCACGTGACCGTGCCAGTCTTCCTACTCCACTCATTAATTCTCGCAAGTTTGTCTAATGAGTATTTCCGCTTGCGGAGAACGCGGGACTATGCGACATTCAAATGGTTTCGGATGGCTACAAAGATCCGTAAGCCTACAACGATAGTGCATGTGATTCACTTCCTACCTTAAGAGATGAGAAGTGTATTCTTTGACTGGTTCAATGGGGTTTCCATTGTTGTCCAAAGCCTTTTCTATGTCGTACACAGAAAGGACTGAGGCCACCACCATAAAAATAAAATCGTAAGCAAACCAACGTCCTGGACACATTCTATATGGATACGATGATACACAATATCACAAAAACGGGACGCGAGTAACTTACCTGCGCCCAAAACCGAAGGCAGCATCTGGTCTCATATTGACACCGTCATTAGCATTTTTGTCCAGGTCAAGAAATCTATCAGGCTTAAACTCCAGAGGCGCAGGGTATACGTTTTCATCATGAAGGATTGCCCATACATTAGGCAATACCGTCGTACCTTTTGGAATATGATAACCTAGATATTCATCATGTTCAGTTAGATAATGGGCTAACCCCAGTGGTGTTACTGGATTCCACCGCAACAACTAGGTACACGGTGTATTAGCCTTTCGAGATCGCATAATGAGAGGTGCTACTTACTTCGTAGCAGATACTTCTCTATCAGTGCAAATTGATTGTTAGCGGACAGAGTGATCAAATGTGCTGTACTAAACTAACAATTAAAGGAAGTTCATCTCTATCCGAAAGAGTGGGAAGTCGATTGCAGACAATTTGATCAAGCTCTGCCTGTGCCTGACGCTGGGCAGTAGGGTGTGTAGCCATGACCAGAAAAAAAGATAGAATTGCCGAAACAGAGGTATCGGCACCAGCTAGTAGCATTCATTAGTCAACCCTAACGGCTATTGGTGTCATTGTCAATGAATAAATACACACCAGCATATGCAGTGGCCGCAACGTTCTTAATGATATTTTCATCTTCTCCTTCTCTTGGATTGCTTGTCAAAAAATCTAGCTCCTTGCTAACCAAACAATGAACAGCTGTCCTTCTGCCTGCAAAAAATACGATATGAAACGTATTCCATTACCATTACGGCTATCAAATTGAAGTAGATATCGTACCAACCGCTTTTTAACCATTTCATATGGTTTATTCACCATCTCTTGTGTTGTACGACGCCAATACAGGGCTTGTCGCTTGAATGAAGCAAATGGAAACCATATAGGAACATGTTTTAACCAGGGAAGGTAATCCTAAAATGCAGTGTCATTAAATTGTGAAATTGTTTACAAAAAAAATCGAAACTAACAACAACGTATGTGCCGAAGATACCAGCCATAGCAAGA
Organism: Cyathus striatus; assembly: GCA_025738555.1. Lineage (NCBI taxonomy): Eukaryota > Fungi > Basidiomycota > Agaricomycetes > Agaricales > Nidulariaceae > Cyathus > Cyathus striatus. The sequence continues at coordinate 514,583 of JAOVFP010000024.1, read as the reverse complement.
CCTGATATGGCCTTGTCGGCCAAGGCGACATAATCGTCACCGTGATCAGTTACTTGATGTCCATAAGTTATATTTAGAATAATGGCTGCTGCAGTGCTGACAGTTCGTGAGGCAAAGCCTTATCGGAAAAATAAATAACTATATTTTACCGGCGAGCATAGTATCGGAACTGATCTGGGGAAGACAGTAAATTTCTTAGCAAAGTGTGTGTTTCCTTCAGCTGTAAGGCATTGTATTGAGAGGAATCCTGTGGCTTAAAATGCCTATGGAATAGATTCCGGTGACGCTGGCAGTTTATAAGGTTTGACAATATTAGGAGAATTGTAAGAAACCCACCTTCCACCTCTCGCCGTAAGGCATGGATGAGAAAATCCAGTCCCAACCTATTCTAACCAATGAGAAGATGAGGACATCGATACTTACGAGTCACAAAACAGAAAGGAAATAAATTACAGATCGACAACCATTGTTCTGACAGGCCGTGAAGAATATATGCTTCCTCGTTTGTCAAGTAGATCCGTCACTGCAGCGGCTGAATTCAGCACCAAGACCGGATTGCCAAATACGTGAATATAAATGATGTCGCCTGTGAATGGTTAGGCGAATGCAAGGACGCTGGTAACTTATAAGAACAGATATCACCATAAAGCTCTTTCCACTTTGCATAAACGCGCCACGGGTAAGTATTTGGCAATACACGTTTGGTGAACCCTCTGGGACCTGGAGGAAGAGGGAGTCTGGCAAGACGAGAGGTTCTAGCAAGGCGCAGGAGAGTAAATAAAGTGAACGCAAGGACGAGGAGAGTAGGGGCGAGAGGACAGAAGAGAAACATGATGACGAAGACAGAAGATACACGCAGAGGGGGAAAACGGGGCAACCGCAGTGTATTCCATATTCCCAGCCAATTCTCAGCCCATGGATGAGACAGAACATGGTGTGAGAGCCTGATCGGGACGCCCTCTTAAAGTTACATAATGTGCTTCCGTTGGTGCCTGACCCGTGGGAACCAATTGATTATGTAACATTATGCGCAAAGCTGTCTTGTTCTTGTCCAGACTCCACCCAATGGCGACCGCAACTCCTCTTGCAGGCCCTTCTGCCCTCCGAGACATAATACATCCCCAGTTTCATCAGAATAATTTCCCAGCAGAAAACTACATTAAATCGGAGCTTGGCGTCAGGCTCGACAAAGGTTGGTCCTCCAGCGCCGTTCAATTCGTACCTTTCTCATTATTCCTAGACGATCAGATATGCCGCCTTTCGTTGACCCCCGCCGGCTGCCCCTTGGGCCCTCTCCACTGTCCCCTTCGCCATACCAATCCCTCTGCCTTAAATTTCCAGCCACCACGCCAGCTTCCTACTCATCCACGAGAACGAGAACGTCTCGCTACCGTCTGTAAGCATTGGCTAAGGGGTCTCTGCAAGAAGGGAGATGCCTGCGAGTTTTTGCACGAGTACAATCTGAGACGCATGCCCGAATGCTGGTGGTTTGCAAAGTATGGGTATTGTTCAGCTGGCGACGAGTGTCTGTATGCACATCCTAAAGAGCGAAAAGTTGAATGTCCTGACTATAATAGAGGGTTTTGTAAGCTCGGTATGTTCGGTCAAAGACAATTGTGGCTGTCCGCGTAATGCTGTCTCCTAGGTCCTACTTGCCCTCGCAAGCATGTGCGGAAAGTAGCTTGCCAGTTATATCTAACTGGGTTCTGCCCTATGGGCCCCGATTGCGCTCGTGGACAGTGAGTGTTTTCAAAAAAAGATCGAAATTCACCTTTTGCCTCATCGTCGTCTTATAGCCCAAAGCCTAATTTGCCTCCAGCAAAAGCATACGAGCCTCCCGAACCTCCATCAACAAGAGATTTAGGCCCACCACCTCCAGGCTATGGTAGGTATGCAGACTTTGACCGCTCCCAAGCCGTTGCTGCTGGGCCTGGTACGGGTGTGCAAGTACCTTCCAGGCGTAACTTGGATGATGTTCTGTGTTTCAAAGTAAGTTGGTCTATATTCGTATAGATATCTCGCTAAATAGACATAGTGCGGAGAGAAGGGTCACTACGCAAACCATTGTCGTAATAGGAATGTACCCGGGAACCGTGGAGGACAAGAGCGCTCTAGAAGATACGGCGAGGAATAATGCAGTGAAATAGTATTGCTATTCGGTATTTGACTTAATTCATACATGAACGGAAAGTTGCTTTGATCTGTAGTTATTTACACTACGAATTGGCTATGTATACACCAAATAATCTGAAATGTATCGTCGGTACATATGTAGTATGAAAATGCTATTGTTAACTTTACCTGCATTTGGAACGCACGGTTTCGCGTTTGTAAAATGTAGCGTGGACGATCCGATCACTGATGGGTTGCTTTATCATCCAACTATCATCTGTTATCATCATATTTTACGCAACTTCAATGGGCTGGCAGAAAACATTCACGTTGTCCAAGAGAGCTAAAGGATGTCATCTGGTTACCGATGAGGTATTGACACAAGTGCAGCCAGGTCTGCATGGCATCCAAGTAAGGCTATCAAATACTGAGTACTGAATGATGATATACATGTACTTACTTTACATTAGGTAGGGATGTTATATCTTTTTCTGTGCGTAACTTCACCTGGCCATTTTGGTATATCCAACTAATAAAAACTTTTATACTGTTCAAGACAGCACACATCAGCAGCTCTGACGGTAAACGAAAACTTCGATAAAGGTGAAGTAAATCCCTAGTCATTGTAATCGTTCACAGACTTATATGATTCTTTATTCTCCTGGATAGATGTCAGAGTAGGTAAGAATCCTTGGCTTAAGCGTGCAATTGTCTCCTTACTTACGTGAATTCGAATATCAATACGGTGTAGACATGGACATGGCATTGGACAACATCGTCCCAGAATCCCTGAACTGGCGTCACACAGATGAAGGGCCTGAGTACACAATTTGTTTTGTCTTTACTGAAAACTATATAACCACATGAACTAGTGACTCGTAATGTGGCATTATCCCTTCATTAACCTCGCGATTTACATTTGGTTGTTTTGTTTTAAGTGTTTCCCATACCAAAGCATCGCTCATTGGACCCACCGTTATGATTCCTGTGACGAACGGGCAACTCAATCTGGGCACCTGGCAAGGTGTGTACCACAGGAGTATTGCTTGGATGTTGTTCAAGTTGTCTGATACATTATTATAAGGTATATACCTGACCGAATTCAGACATGCTCCTCATACTCGAAGGGTGGTGGCGACAATTCTGTGCGCTCATAGGATCGTTATCCAGAAACCTAGCTCACAGATATAAACAGGTCGTAGTTTATCTTATCGTCTTGTGGACCGCGCTGAATGGTAGTTATCATTTTGGAACAAGTATACTTACTTCGTTCATTGACCCAACATTGACCTAAATGAGTTAGCAAGATTAAGTACTTCCATCATGAATTAGTAGTAATAAGTAGTAGAGAGTCGAGGCATACCCGAATATGGCTACTTAGACTTCCCGGCGAATAACCACATTGAACAAGAACATCGTTACTTTTACATGTATAAGTCTAAGCAAGTTATTTATTGCTTTGCGTCACGCATGATACAATTCACTGTAACTGTTAGCTGCGCAAAGCACATACAATTATATGTATTTATACAAATAAACAATAAGCGACATCATTTATATCTAATTAGTACCTACTAGTACTTATGCCAGCGAAGCTTACTTCTCTTGCACAGTGCACTTATCCTCCAAGTATGCTTCCGATTCTTGAAGAGACGACATGGTACTTGCATGGCACTTAGCAATGGTTGCGAGGCCCGTTGTACGAGTCTGCAACCCTGAGAGAATAGATCCTAGTATACCTATGATAAGCCGCTACAGGCATCCCGTTGCTGAGGAGTTGTCAGAAGGAAGTAGACTTAGCTACGTACTGTATAGTAGGTACTAAGGAAAATGGCTCCGATAGCTTTGGGCCATTTGGTAGTTATCTCGCTTAAGATCTGAGACTGGCACCTACAAGCAACTGCAACTGACAGTGAGTCGGATCAGATGTCATTTTGAGAACTCTCGCACATAGCCTCATCCCTTCCAGCACGGTACACATTCCCTTGAATGCTTCACTTTCCTTCTACCTCCGTCTTCCACTACGTTCTATTCTCGCCTTCCCATTCCACCGCTTGATCCCATCCAGTCTGTAATTTCGCAGACAAACTTCAAGACAAGCATCCAATCATTTCCTGTTATCCTCCTACTACTCAAGTTCAACCAAGTTCAACGTCGTGCTAACTCGTACGCCACCAAGGAAAGGTTCTTATTATGCCTAAGACGGCTGGAACAACGAGCGGGAGACCGAATACTCTTCGGAGAAATCAAGTATGTTCTTAGCAATTTCTCTAGAATATGTGATGTTTATTATTTGCTTTCGTATTGCTTTCGTAGGCCTGTCGCTCGTGCCGAAAAAGAAAGCTAGTGAGTGTCATAGTGATATGTTAGCCAAAATCGCCAATATGCATCTTATGGCTCTGACAAGAAATGTGACGCTGCGAGACCTCATTGTGGTACTTGTGTCAAGTAAGTCAAACACTTCAAGCTACTGTGTTTTTGTTGACACATTGAATATCAGGCAATGGCAAGCCCTGATCAGTGTACCAGCCCCAGTGGGATATGCGTATGCTCTTTGCTTGCTTGTTTGATTGCCTAACATATTTAACGGAACCTAGACACCCAACTGAACCACAATGCTCATATGATCCTGTTGAAGGTTTAAAGCTCGCTCCTGAGACAGACCCCGTCGAGAAAATACGGCAGCTTGAAGATGAAATTTGTGTGTTTTCCGGAAATATTATCGACCCAAAGGATCTAACCTTTGCATAGCTCAGTTGAAGACGCGGCTGCAAGAGCAAATAGCTACGCGCTCCGCCTCTCCCAATCAAGGCTCGAGCGTTAATCAAGCAACTCGTGGTACATTACAGGAAGGAGGGATAACATTGCCCCATGCCTCTCTCGCAATCATGAATCTAATTGGCTCAGAGAGTCCAGAATTGCGTTTTCGTAGCGAAAGCGGAAGCCCGGAATTGCTCAACTCTGGAAGGAAATCGAGTAATGATCCTTTCATGGATCTCTTGTTTTCTGGTTGGAATCCTGACCTTCCTGATCCAGCCACGCTTAATCACTAGTTTGTCACTTTATAATTCTCTCTCAACCGTCGGAGACTTATTTTACCCAAGCATTGATATTTTCTTCAGATGCGATCCGTGCGGCTCCAGGGTACTCCATCGCCCTTCATTTCTAGCATCGATGCATTTATCACCCAGAGACCCTGATTTTCCTCACTCCGCCATTTTACATGCTATCGTAAGTTGTATATTTCTATTGTCTCAGGTTCTACCTGACTATGACAATTAGTGTGCTGCAGCATCTCGCTGGTCACCCCAAAATGTCGTAACATTACCTGACGGTACACGGCGTGATCAGTTTGCCGAGTTTCATGCCAGTAAAACCCGACAATATATCGATAAAACTATGGCGAGCGGTGAAGACATATTCTCAGTTATGCAAGCATGCATATTACTTTCGTGGTATTTTTACCAGGAAGGCCGATGGGTTGAAGTCTGGATATTCGCGGCCTTCCAAACTAGAGTTGCCATTCCGCTAAGGTTAAATTATCCTGGAACGTTTTCCACCCACGGAAACAACTCACCAGGAGCATATCTTGCCCCTCCAAAGGATTTACGGGATCTGGAATCAAGACGTCGTACGTGGTGGATGACAATAATTTTTGATCGCATAGCATCTGTCGGAGGGTGGATTCATGCAGTTGATGAACGTGATCTGGGAACCGAGTTTCCACTTAGAACAGAGGACTTTGAATCTGAGGTACGTATCTGGTTTGAACTTATTTACGGTCATTTAAATTCGAATTTTAGGCTCCGGTACCTAGCAATCCACAAGATATTTCCTCCCCAGACGTCTTTATTCGACATCCACCGCAGTATACGGATTCGTTTCTTTTATTAATCAAGGCGGTGATGCTATTCGGAAAAGTGACTGATTTCAATGTTCGTGGTAATTTGCGCGCTCCCACTGCTCCCAGTAAAAACCAGTATCCTTTTCACCTTGATGGGTTCAAAGGGCTTGATCAACTTGTCAGTTTTGACTTCTTGGCAAATCTTCCTCAGATGTATAGGCATAATACTGGAGTGACCGACGCGCCCGACGGTAGTTCGCTCGACACAGATCTATATATGGTACATATTATTCCTCATGCGTAAGTCTTAACTTTTGAATCACACAGATCTTATTGATATTTACCGATACACTACAGTGCTACCATTACACTTCATAATCCTTATATCGATTTCACCGATCCAGCTAATGTCTCCACTGCACGTTGCGTCAATTCGGCACGTTGCATACTTGCAGCCTATTATCGTCTAACTGAAACATCTTTGGACATCACGCGCCTACATCCTTTCGTCACAGTACGTGTCATACAATATCTATTAAGATGAATATTCTTGATAGAGTGCTGTAAATATTTAGATTTGCTGGTATCTTGCAGCAGTTGTGCAAGTTCAGCTGTGCAAGTATTTTATTGAGATTAATGACTCAGAACGAGAATCTACAGTATGGGGAGAAATTAATGTTCTCAGGTACGTGATATTATGTGTTACGATTTAGAAATGTATTTGTAATAATTCATCAATGATGCAGATTAGCTATGATAGCATATGGACAGCGGTCGCCCATAGGAAGTATGCTTCTTCTACTACTTAAATATCTATATTCTCAAATCCATCACTATAGCCCGACAAGAACGCCTTCTTCAAGGACTTATGAGGGAAATAGTACGAATGACAGCACAAAAACAGCCTCTTGAGGTAGGCGTTCCACTGTATCCATTTTCACATACAACACTCTTCCGAAAGGATGAACCATTGCACGCATCTCCTTCGGAGCATGAGACAATCGTACCTTTACCTATTAGTCCGCATTTCGACGAACAAAATCTTCCAAGTGGATCCGTGCGAGCCAATGGTCCATCTGGTGCCAATTCGGTGTCAACTTGGGACATAAACGACATTACATCTCCATCAGGATCTGGAGTTAGCCACATTGGATAATTCTCATTTTTGAAAGAGTTATAATTGTATTATTCTTGTATATAACCTTTCTTGGATTAAAGTTATAAACTTCAAACTTCAAGGAATTTAAACGAGTGTAACATAGCGAATAATAGTTACGTTAGTTTTTAACCTCTTGTTATTATTTAAAATTTCGTTCTTTATCAAGCAGTGCGTCGAATTCTGCTTGCTCTGTTGTCCTATCCTTTTCCATTTTGAAACAGTTATCGTGATCTTCGGGTTTCTCGTCTGTATGGTTTCGTTCATGCTGCTGGCGCAAAGTATCCCATGAAGAACGTTTGGTTGCATGTTCATTGATAGCACGAAGTTCATCCCACTTACTTACCTGTTTTTGTTGTTGAGTTGCAACTGATTGGGAAGAAATGAGATCAGAAGCAGCTGGAATTGAAACTAGCATCAAGCACACCTGGTAAGTAAGAGGCATCCTCTGCACTTGCATCATCTGATTGGTTTTGAACAGAATACCGCAGGATTACTGGCCCTCGAGAGAAAGGAATGCCGGTTTCCTTCCGAATGTTTGATAGAGCAAATTCAAATCCTGCGAGATTCTGTATGGATTGGACGAAATTGAGATGCGCCGCAAGATGAGCAAATTGGCCCAGCCCATTACCAACAACACTTCCGAATAAGACGAATAAGCCAATGCGAAGATTATTCCAGCGACGCCTTCTGAAAGCATAGGCAAGAGTCACTCCCATCCCAGTGCCAATGGTCTATAGGGATACAGGCAAATTAGACTGCAGCTCTCTAAACTAGCGAATATTAAAGATTATCTTGAAACATACACCATAGTAACGATGAGCACCAGGCAAGAATTTCATTGCAGCCTCGTAGTCCTGAATGTCGAGATTACCAAGTTGTGGTGTGAGCAGAGATTGCGTAACGGCACGCGAATGAAAAATTCTTTCCATCCAAAAGATGTCATACTGGATGGAGTTTGGAGGAAAGACGGTTGTACTATCGTAGGATTTTAAAAATTTGACAGGCATAAGTAACCGGTATTACAAGTGGTAAATGCAGACTGGTTTGCAGGGTTGTAACTTTTGTGTAACTTACATAAATGGCAGTAAGCAGCAGTAAGCTTGCTATAGTTGTATACTCACGTGATTCTTTGAACGCGACAGTGACACCAGAAATTTACGACGCAAGTCCAAGAACCATTCATTACCAAGCCCTAGATTGAAGCTATTGAAGCTTGGAATTCTAGGTGACTTACAACTGTCGTTTATTGTTCCATCATCCATTCCAACGCCTCATTCAATCGCGCCTCAAGCTCAGCGCTCAGGTCTCAAGGTCTCAGGTTTTTATTATTATTACTTGCTTTTAATGCTACTTATCTGACAGTTCATTCACCCACTTTTTTTTCCAGGCACATAATTAGTTCATCTCGCCCTCTTTACTACACTTTATTTCACGTACTCAAATGTCCTCTCTCCCGTTGGATCACCGGATTAAACCCCTTCCACCTCTCACTGACAAGCTTCCGCCCCTTCCGCCAGAAGAATCATCCGTCGATTCTCCAGCCCCCCCATCGAAATCTCTCTCCCCATCCAGCGATCATGTTGACTTTTATAAAGACCAACAGTCATTAAATATACCTTCAGGTGGGCCTGCACTCTGTTTTTCGTCTTTCGCTTGCTTGAAATAGCTGTATTCAGGACTACGTACTCCATTGACCCCCACAACCCCTACGACACCATCCTCTCCTGACTCAAAACCAAAGAAAGCGAATCCTCTTGTCGATTTGATTGAAACGGAGAAGATTTATGTCGATCAAATGACTGGCATTATTCGTGTAGGGACATTCCTCGAACATACGGTCTTTTACACTCTAATTATTATTACAATCTCAGAAAGTTGCTTCTGCCTGGTCTCGCTCCAACCTACCTCCACCAGAGCTTGATGCCATGTTTAGGAGCATCGAGTCTGTTTATAAAGCTAACCGTGGCTTATACACGGTAATGTTTCTTTCATAGTTCGCCTTTCGTTTTTCTCATTACGGTCCAGAAACTCAAAGAGATCGGGATCAATCCTTCTTCTCCAAAGGCACTGGGCGACTTGCTGATGCGGTGGGTGAGTGTTACAGCCCATTATGTGAAAGCTATCTCCAAGTCACCTTTCGCCAGATTGATGATCTAGAAACACCCTATACAAACTATGCTACGAAGTATTGCTGTGGATTTGATGCTTGGAATCCTGTCCAGTGCAACCCTCGTCTTGCTAATACGCTTTCGGCATTCTCTGAGGCTAACCCCCCTCCTGTGTCAGCTAACGATTCCAGGATGTGGACGTTAGATAGTCTTTTCTTGCTCCCCAGGGCACGACTAAAGTACTACCGCAAGCTCTACAGTCGCTTGCTGAAGAGCACGGCACCTGGTCGTAGCGATCATAAACTTCTCGTGCGCGCATTGGATACATTAGACAAGCTTCTCGATACTCTGGAAGGTCGCTCACAGATTGCTGTTGATTGTGCCGCTGCTCTCAATTCGGATGTACTCGATTCCATTGATGAAGTAGTGATCGACATGAGGCCTCGCCAAGATGCTGTACCACCACCTACTTTAGGTGGCGAAGTTGCAGTATTCAAAGACGAGAGCGAGAATGGCTCTGCAAGAGATAGCAAAACATCCAGCGGGTAAGCACTTTCTTTTATGCATTGATAGTCGCCGCCTGACTGGAACAGTGTGCGATTATCCGCTGAGACTGCGAATACGTCTATCAGTCGCCTGTCTAATTCATCTCCAATATTGACTTTATCCGATCTAGAGCGTCGTCTTCTCACTAACAAAACGTTGGATATATTTACCATGAAACCTAAGGTTGTATTCATGATGCGTTGTCTAGTTTAATTTTCGAGTTCTAATGATATGGAGTGTAGGTGGTAAAGCTTCAGCTAGCTTCGGCAAACTTAACGTTTACTCGTGAAATTCGTCTGTCAATTGATGTGACTATTTCATTCACTCCTCGAGCAACTGAAGTTGAAGTAATACATCGCCATGCCCACATAATTATACTTTCAGATTTATTTCTGGTCTGCGAGAGAATGTCTGCAGAAGAAAAGGCAAATCAGCCTCATGATGCTGATATGTGGCTTTGCTATCCTCCTTTAGCCGGAAAGGTCTTGCGTCTCTCGGAGTTTCCTGGTAAAGGTATGAAAAATAGAATGGTCTTTCTTTACCTGCGTCCCTTATGCATGTTAAACAGGAAGCGCTGTTCAGATTGCTATCATGAGGAAAGAGTTTCTCGTAATTGATGCCGGGTCTTCCGACTTGTGTGAGCTTATGATTTCACGTTTCAAAGAATGTATAGACTTTTCCGGTTCTTGTGAGCTTTTTTTTTTTTTTTGACTTTGGTATTTTCTTAAAAATGAGGGAACAAGTGCCTCCGCCCTCTAAGCAACCTCCCCCTCCTGTTCCCCCTATTTCAGGCGCATTCCGGGAACAAGTAACATCGGCTTTCCAACCTAATAATACATCTGCTTTGAACGATGGCAAGAGTCCTCTGGTTAATAATTTGGAATCCTCTTTCAACAATCCATCGTCCCAACTTCGGTCACAAATTCCTCCACAGGCTCCCCAAATATATCAAACCGGAGACGTTGGGAATGTGAGCATGCAACAAGTGGTCTCAATACAGTCTTCTCAAGGAACCAATACCCCTTCTCATGGATTTTCCCACATTCAGCAATCGTCATCTATACGGGATCAAGCTATTCCACCGTCGCGAAGTACGAGCCTTACTGGAGCTGGAGTATCAGGTTACCCACCCATCGGAATGCCAATACCTAGTGCCATACCTATGATGGCATCAACTGGACAACCTTCAGGACTTCCCACTTCCCAAAATTCTCTTCCTGGATCACCATATTCCACTGTCCACAATGCTCTCCCTGGAGCACCGCATCACGGACAATCGCCACTTCCTATTAGTTCCCGTAATCCGCAGAATTTTCCATCAGGTCCTGTCTCGTCGCGCCCTTCATCTCAGTCATCTTCAACTCAGAGCGGTATTCGGAAAAGCCCTTCCTCACGCTCTCTAACATCACAATACTCCCAACAGGAGCCTTTGCCTGCACCACCATTGCCTGCATTTGCCACTATACCTCGAAGCAACTCGTTCGGCAGTTTACACGCACCACAAGCTCGTCCTTTACTTCCTTCTGCTGCTTTCAACACTCGTTCAGTGTCGCTTGCAGAACCTTCTTTTGATGCTCCTAGCCCGCCCGAATCACCCGTATACGAGACACCAGAAGTGACAGGTCCAGTCACTTCCACAGTTTCTGCGCAAATGAAATGCAAAGTCTTCCTCAAACAACAGCATGCGCAATGGAAATCCCTAGGATCTGCTCGCCTCAAATTATACCGAGAAGACCCTACCAATGTCAAGCAACTTGTGGTGGAGGCAGACAATAAGGATAAGTCCATACTTATATCAACAATTGTCTTAACGGATGGGGTAGAACGTGTGGGAAAGACAGGGGTAGCAATTGAACTTAGTGATAAGGGAGCACGAACAGGCGTTGTCTACATGATTCAGTTGCGGAACGAAAAATCGGCAGGTGGTTTATTTGACAGCCTCCTAGCGGGCTCTGACCGCGCAGGCAAGTAACAATTTACGCAATTGAATTGAACTACATGTACAATTTTCAGTATATCGCACAACTTAATTAATGGATTATTTGCTTAGGGTTTATCAACCCAAACCATTTCGGCTACCAGTGAGATGTGGTCACTAGCACAAACATCTCTTTGCGGTAGACCAGGTAAGAGATCAGCGGTTTTATGAGGAGAGAGAAGTCCTATCACCCTGGAAACACGATCTGCAGGATCAATGACGAATATGTAGTCTGTTGAGCTTTTAGACCAATGTTATGCATTTATAAACAAGAAGTATACTAACCAAGAACTGTTTTCCAATAATGCGTATAACTTGTATATTGTGGCTCATGGCATCCATGCCTTCCAGTAGACCAAGTTGCTTCATCTCCGAAAATGTCTAGTGAAAGATGTCTTTTGAGCCCACGAAGACCTTCGTCGTAGGCACTGAGTATCCTGCAATTGCGATTATGCAAATCCACAAGTTCTTGTGTACTTAAGAGGCCATCTGAGAGTTTCGCAGGTCGAGCATTAGTGATTGTACAATCAGGATCCTCAGCTTCCTCGCCACCGCCCTCATCGACGCTGGGGGTCGAGACAGTGGCACCGACAGAGGGATCAACCGATACGTGAACAACTCGGGAGTTGTTTATAAGAGTTTGTTGGTCCACAAGAAGTGGGTCCCCCACTATTAAAGAATAGGTTGCATCGCTGGGAGGGCAATTAAAATCTATGTGAACACTTTAACGAACGGTGAACGTTCAACCAGAGAGTATAATTCATCACGGACCTCCCGCAAGAATGCAAGGCCAGTTATCAGACTGAAGACGGGCTCTAAACCGGAGCACCTCGCGAACAAGTATACCAGCCTGTCTGACAACTTTTCATACATGCCTATAATACGTAAGAATAACATACCTTGCACGTTCATATGTGTATCTTTAGTCAAAATCAGCGCAATTCAGTATCCGTTGCTAGAGAGAGAGACCGCCTACTTGGGATGCCAAAAGAGATGAGTGGTTGCGACAATAACACCTTGAGAATCGTTGTTGACACATCTTATCGAAGCCAGGAGGCCAATATTTCTTGTACGGAAGCTGTTAGCGCAATGAAAATTTCCACTCCCATCAATCCTGACATGCTGATCATCGTAGTATACGACGTCGAAATCATTTAACTTATAAAGATTAGTCTTAAATGCGATGAGACACCCATGCTTTTTTCCTGGTCCAGATGCAAATTTATGGGTATAACCAGCTTCTTCTAACTTTGGAATGAGTTTGTCTAAGCGGTCCACTTCCTGTGCAGAATTAGATGTGACAAAAACAGCATCAATTATATACAGACCTGGAGGCAAAGAATATCCGCGTCTTGCGACAGGACTTCGAGGTGAAGCATACCTTCCCGTTGCCCAGCTTTCAAGCAATTACTGGTGGGAAATAACTCCCTTCCTTCAAGATTGTTCTATGAGCTGTGGCAATCGTATATGAGGTATAAAACTTACGAACTAGACATTGAGCGAGCATCTTCAGGTAACCACTGTTCAGTATCAGGTTTAGAAAAGGAAAGGGATGTCGAACATTCCATGTTAACACCTTCACCCGCTGCAAACTAGAGTTCTTTGCATGGACAGATTGGCTAGAAATGGATAACCAAGACCTGCACTTTATAGTATGCTTTGGAGAAGCAGTTTCTGTTACAGTCCTTTCCTTGGATTCTCTGCCAAGTCGCCTGACTTTTCGTGCCTCAGAAAGTGCAACCTCCTCCGGAGAAAGAGTCCGAGCAGCCATCTTAGAGGTAATATCTAGCGAAAAGGCAGTGCTGACGAAGCTTCTAATGGAAGATGGCTGAATATCGTCACTAAGAAAAGATAAGTCAGTGCTTAGCGCTTAAAGCTTAAGTTGTGATAATCCGAGTTGGACTCTGGAGTTATGTAACTTTAAGTACAACGAAAGCACGAAATATATATTTTGAGTATTTTAGTTACGTGAGTTATTTAAAAAAAAGTTATTAAATTCAATTTATTAATATTAGATGATGATGATCAAAATGTCATGAACCGTTACGGCGTTACCGTTATGCGGCCAATTGACTTCTTCTGAAAACGAGTTAAAACGTTGACTTTCGAAGTTCGGACAGTTGTCTAAACTCAAGTTCCTTTCTGGGTTACTTCAAACGCTCAGGAGTCGTTGCTGCTTTCATAACGATTTATTCTCCTCAAATATTTGGAGCTCTGCTGCATGCTACGACTGCCAACTGTCGCCAGAGCGTTCTTGTCGCCTTTATTCCGAACTCGGAGGCCTATTTCCCAACCAGTCATTTCGTTAAACTCTCAGATCGTGTTTTCATCTAGACAGGCCAGCACTCAGATGGTCTCGCAAACATCTTCTACGCCGATATTTGGCACCACTGCCGAAGGATTTGGGAACTTTGATTTAATCCGGCGAGTGAAGTTGGACTTCACTGACGTCGTCATTTCCAAGTGGCGCAGCCGTATCACAGGACTTACTGTTGTGCATTTGGACTATGAAGGTAAGTGTTGTGAGTTTTAATTGGTGGATCTAATCAACTCGCCAGCCCCACTCATAAATGGCTATTTCGTTGTTGCCACGGAAAGTAAGTATCTGTTTTACTGTATGTTCGGATATGACTAAGATTTTACTAAGTATTCGATGACTCGGGATGTCCTCACACATTGGAGCAGTATGTCATCCCAAATGCGCGCAACTCGTTATATTGAGTCTCTTACCAGCCTGGTGTTTATGGGATCTGAAAAATACCCGCATAAAGGCGTTTTAGACCTCTTGGCGAACAGGGGATTCTCGAATGGCACTAACGCCTGGACAGATATCGATCATACTGCGTACACAATTTCCACAGCCGGAGAACAAGGCTTTCTTCAGCTTCTCCCTATCTATCTAGATCATATTCTGTATCCTACTATCACTAAAGCAGGGTGAGTGTTCTGTCGATTAATACCCAACTGTACTTATTATTATGTTCCAGTTTCATTACTGAAGTTGGTACACCCACCTTACTTTACGACAATGTTTTAACGAGTTCCAGGTTCATCATATTGACGGTAAAGGTCATGACTCCGGTGTTGTGTACAGTGAAATGCAAGGGCGTGAAAATACCTCTGGCGATTTAATGGCTCTTCGGTCGGTGCAATCGTTTTCTTCTGTATTGTTGACCTTACCAACGAGTTTGTATAGATTACAACGTTTATTAGATCCTCCTGGAAGTGGATATCGCAGTGAGACTGGAGGTCTGATGGAAGCTCTTCGTGTGTTAACGCCCGAACAAAGTGAGTCTAATTTTCTTTTGCCCTGGCACTGGTATTTAAACTTGGACCAGTTCGACAGTATCATTCAACGTATTATGTTCCTCATAATTTGACTCTAATTATCGCGGGAAAGTTTGCAAGTGGCACACATTCCTTGCTGTCAGTTGTGCAAGAGCAAGTCGAGCCGAGTCTCATCGCGCACCATCAAAATCAAGGACCGAGGCCTTCAGGATGGAGACGCCCGTTCCTTGAGACTGAAAGTGCTAGTAGGCAGCCAATAACAAAGACTGTGAAAGACGTTGTTGAATTCCCAGAAAAAGATGAAAGTTGGCAGATGTTTCATTAACCTCCTTGCGCCGGTCTAATTTGTCATCTAGGTACGGGTGAACTAATTATCAACTTTATGGGACCCGCACCTAACCAATTCCTTGAGCGAAAGGTATGCAATATACTTCGTGTTTAATTTTGATACCATACATACAGTCATTGTTCAGGCGCTCGATATCCTTGGCACATACTTAACATCGTCTGCGGTAGCTCCCTTAACTAAAGAATACGTTGAAACCGAATCGCCCCTTTGGTAATGTTATAATATAGTGAATCGATTTAATTGCTAATAATTTCATTAGTACCTACATTTATTTTGGAGAAGATACGCGCGCTACTTCAGTAAATCTGCCTATATATATTGGATCCGTACCGACAGAACATCTTCATGATTTCAATGACAAATTGAAAGAAAGTCTACAACGAATTTCTACCGAAGGTTTTGACATGGATCGTATGACGATGGTGATCAGCCGAGATGAACGCCAGGTGAATATTTTTACTCTTCTATATTCAATAGCTAATAGGCGTAGCTTCGAAGTAAACTTGAATCTGCAAAAGGCGATACGTTTTCTGGAACCGTTATTACCGACTTCCTTTACGGAGCAGAGGATGGTTCTGAATTGCAATCGTCCATGGATGAGATAAACCAGTATTCTGATCTACGGACATGGACAAACGCTCAGTGGACAACACTACTCCAAAAGTAAGTAAAAATTGTATATTTTTCAGATTTAATTCTCTTAACAATTGCAGATACTATATCGAACCTCCTTCTGTTGTGATATGTGGAAAACCATCTGCTGCGCTTGCACAGAAGCTTGAAACAGATGAAAAGACTCGAATTTCCCATCAGATTGAAAAACTAGGACCTGATGGATTGCGGCAAGCCGAAATCGAACTACAAGCAGCCAAGGAGGAGCACGGAAAACCGATTCCCTCCCATGTTTTAACATCGTTCCCAGTTCCAGATGTCAAAAGCATTTCCTGGATACGAGTTCAGAGTCTGCAAGAGCCAGGAAGGGGAAAACCACCTCTTACACCAGCTCTTTCGGGAAATCATTATTTAAAGCGTCACATAAATTCGGATGGATCTCCGCTTTCTTTCTTTGTTGAATATGACCATGTTGAAGTGAGTTGTATCAATTGTCAGCCTGGTTCCATGTAGTTACTCATGGGTTGCATAGTCAGATTTCGTTTCGATTCATGCATTTTTCTCTTTGGCCAAGCTTCCCAACCATTTACGACCGTGAGAGAAATATTTACGCTCTGGTGTTTAACTCACAAAATAAATAGACATGTATCGTCATACCTGTCTGCATTCTTTTCCCTTCCAGTTCGTAGGGAATCAGGGAAACAACTGACTCATGAAGAAGTTATCAATCAACTTGATAACGAGACAGTTTCATATGAGGTTGGACTAGGAATATCTAATGCCTTTTCAGATACGCTGCGCGTTAGTCTGAAAGTAGAAACAAAGCTTTATGAAAAAGCTATAGCTTGGCTAAAAGATCTTGTTTTCGGAAGCGAGTTTGACAAAGAAAGGTGCAGTGCATTTTTCTGATGTATAGTTTGAAACATTGCAAACATGTATGCAATATAGATTACAAATTGTCGTTGCCAAGATCCAGCAGTCTCTACCTGAAATGAAGCGAAGCGGAAGCAACGTACTAGGGTCGGTTTGGTCTGAGTTGTTATTCAGTGAAGACTCCACCTCCAGAGCAGGTGGTGTTCTTGCTCAAATCGAATTTATTCCCAAACTTGCGAAACAGCTTCAAGAGAACCCAAACGATGTAATAGCCGATTTCCAAAAAATAAGGAGTTGTAGTAAGTTGAATATGAGTTGCTGTAGCATGATTAATGTTAATGCAGAATTTAGTTACGGATCCATCTGGTATCCGCTTTTCGGTTACCGGCAACATCATGAAGCTGGAAAAGCCGCGCAGCACTTGGGGCAGATATTTCACCTCTGTCCTGCCAGTGCGTCAATTCGTTATACACTATATCATCACTAACCTTCTTGTAGGAAGGAGAATTGAATTCCATTCCACTTGCATCTGAGACGCTCAGCGCAGTCGGAAGTCATACAGCGCGCAAGGCTAGTTGTTTACTGTGTTCTCTTAGCGATCCACGATCTGATATCAGCTCGAAAGGCCATTGTTATGAGCCTTCCAACCATCGAGAGTTCTTTCGTGACTCATTCCACGAATAGCATTTGTGGGTTTGACCATCCAGAGTATCCAGTCGTTCGGGTTGCGTTGGAAGTTTTGAATGCCACAGAAAGTTACCTTTGGGTATGTATTCTTATTCCTTGTAGTTGTGAATGCTGGCAAACTTTTATAGCGTTATATTCGCGGGTCTGGGCTTGCGTATGGAGCATATGTTTCATTGGACGTTGAGGCCGGACTTCTTAGCTTTTCTCTTTATCGGGTAATTGCGTTCTATTTAGTTATGCATTCTGCTGATCAGGCGACATAGAGTTCCAACAGTATGGATGCATTTAAGGAAGGGGCGAAGATTATTAAAGGTCTTTTGGATGGTTCTGTAAGCTAATTCGAAGTGTGCAACATTCCAAATGCCTGACGAAGCTAGATCGAACTTGACATCCCGACATTAGATTCTGCGAAAAGCAGCATTGTTTATAACGTTGCTAAGAACGTGTCTACAGCCGGGAAAGCGGTAACTCGTTCGTAAATTTATTATTGATGCAAGCTCATCCATCCTTCACAACCAGGCAATGGTGTCCTTTACCAATCAAGCTTTAAAAGGAGTTTCTCAAAACCATCAAATAGATTTACTTGAGAAATACCAGTCAGTAACGAAAGAAGATGTTTTGGCAGCACTGAAGATACATTTCCTTCCATTGTTTGATGCTACTTCATCGGTGGCAGTCGTCGTGACTGCACCTTCGAAATCTGAGTCAATTAGAAAGGGACTGAAGGAGGCAGGATTCGAAGTCACACATAGAGAACTGTATGTAGATCCAGAGGAATTCGAAGACGACGAATCAGAAATGGATACGGATAGTTCGGAGGAGACTGATAATCGTTGATTATATATATTGTATGGTTGTATGATCATACTTAGCATCAAAGTAGTTTATGTATGATTGTCCGAAAAAACCCTTTCTCACTGTCTATCTTCCCGTTCAACCAGTAGCGTTTGGTTCTTCAACACTTCTATCATTTTTGAGTCTGCTTTCCCAGGAGTGACCTCTATATCATCCAGGAAATTATTGTCTACCAAAAACCGAATGGCTTGAGAGAGGTTGGATATAGTCACTCGAATTTCAGGAAGCAAAAGCTGTTTTTTTATTAGAAGATTGTCATTGATAAAGATCAACAAAACGAACCACACGTACATTATGTAGCAAGGTAAGGCGTGATGAAAAGGGATTTCGTGGTTGTTGTTTAGGCATAACCTGTCGTGACGAACAGGATAAAGATGATATTTTCGACACAACAGGATGGGCTCTTTTACTCCAATTTGTCAAGGTTGGGTGGACGACAATGGCTTCGGAAACTACTTTAGACGAAAGTACCTCAGGAACGCTGTCTTCATCAGAACCATTCTCATCAACAGTGTTAATTAGAGGTTCGTCTTTAGTCTTCGGGTGATGATTTATACTTGAAGCTGGATATTTTATCGTAAGCGGAGCGCTTTGACGGGTAGAGTATCGGGAACGTTGATTATGGTGAGCAGGTAGCGAATTTGCATGGTTAGCCGCTTTTTGGCGCTTGGCTGGGTGAAAGCTAATGTCTTCAGCTGAAAGTTGTCCTCGATCAGCAGCTTCTTGTAACTTGCGTTTCTTTTCTTCGACACGAGCTGAACTGGGCCACCGTTGTCTGCGCTCCGAAATCCAAGCTTCCAACACCTCAGGGGAGTCTAAAACTATTGTAGTTCCCTGTATGGGAAATTTCTTCCTTTCCATTATGTGAGCAGTGAAAATATACCCTACAAACGCTGACAAAATAAACATACCCTTTGAGACTGGGGTCGGCATCCCACTCCGACTGATTCTTACGTTTCTCCCATCCAGAGGGATATATCAGATGTCTGTCCATCCTATGAATTTCTACAGACTTGGCGGAACCAACGAAAGAGCAGCCGGTGTATCCACATCTGATATTTCCAGGTTGATACCAGGAGAAGCTGGTGAATGGCTGGCCTGCAGCTGCGCTAGGCTGACACACTGAAACATTCCGTGTGTTTAAGCAACCATTGGAAGTATTTGCAAGAGATGAGGGATTATAAGTTGATGATAATGTGTACCCGTCGGAAGTAGTTGCTTGGTAAGACTGCATGTACGCTTGGGCATAATGAGAGGAGTACAAATGGTAGTTTGGAAGTTGTTGATGAGGATACGGAGTGGACAGAGTAGTGTAAATACCGGGCACCAGAGATGTACTCGGAGACGAGGAATGCGGACTTTGCGAACTTCGAGACTGCATAACTGAAAGAAAATAATGTTGCAACTGTTAATTCTAAATAACACATCCTTACGATCCTCGTCAAATTTCACAATCCAAACAACGCGTAAACAATCAATCTACATCATTTAAGTACAGAAGTAACTTGTGTCCACTTTGATACATCGTTTCTATTGCAGCCTGCAGACAATTGCCTAGTACACTACACCGCCGTTCACGTATTATCGTACCAGAAAATTAATTTTGAAGGCATACTTTAATCATCTGTTGCGACTAGAAATGCAAGGGATACAGATAAACCAGTACAGCTTTAACCACCATACAAGGGCAACGCAAGGTCAGTTAGAATTTTAACCGTACGATCGGATACAAGAAATAGGAAGGTTGAATGAAAGCAAAAGAAAGTATGAGTGGCGAAAGAGACAACATCACTTCGTAGAAAAGACAACGTAAGCATGGCGAAAGACAACAAGCATAACATCTGGAAAGTCCAGATAAGAACGGATAATTTCATTACGCTAACAAGGGGCTTACCCACAATACGAAGAGTGTAGATAGATGGTAGTACGGAGTGAAGATACCAGCTTAGTCCTCCGCTTGTTGTTGCGCTTCCCTTCCGACTCGCCGCTCTTTCTCGCTCTCCAGTTGATTGTACAAGAGGAAAAGCGCCTTTTCATTGGCTTCCGGAGTACCAACAATGGTAAACATACGTTCACCTGTTTCATCATGAGGAGCTTTGGCAATCGAGATCTTGGATCCAGAAAGGCGACGAATCTCTGTAATTTTGGTACCGCTGCGTCCAATAATGCACCCAACCATATCGGAAGGAATAGATATGTTTTGAGTACGCAAATTGGCAGGTGGCTGACTTGAAATTGGAGAATGCGCCTGAGTTGGTGAACCAGGCGGAGAAGATCTACCGCGATTTGCGTCTCCGTTAGAACGACGTGAACCACCATAAGATCCAGAATATCCATGTCCGGAACGTCTTGCAGCTCCAGACCTGTCATCAACAGTACCGGGATGGAATAAAACAGTGCCTAAGCCCCTCTCCCAATCCTCAAGCAAACATTTGCCAATTTCTTCTACGGCTCGACCAATAGCCTCAGGAGAACCCTGTACTTCGACAATGCGCTCCGTAGACTGAGGCAGCATCTCTTTGGAAGCTACCATACGAGCACCAGAGCCATCTTGAATAGCCTTTATTTTTAAGCCATTGCGGCCAATGATAGTGCCCATGAGATTGTGAGAAATAAGAAGACGAATCGAAGTGTGCATGGTGGAAGGAGAAGATAAAGAAGGAGAAGCAGGATTGGAGGCAACAAGTTGAGAGATAATGAGATTGTACGCCTGAGAATAAGAAATGAGAACAAAATTATTTATAAAAAAAGAATTGAGCGTACCTTCGCAACGGCTTCTACTGAGCCGGTGACTGTAAGGACGCGCTCATGAACTCCAGGAATAACCTTGCTAACGCCAGCCTTGACACCAGTCTGCTCGCGAAGGTCAGCAACGTTTTTTCCACCTTTTCCGATAATGACGCCGGCGTCTTTTGTGCTAACAAGAGCGCGGAGAGTCAAGGTATCGCTAGGAATGGGAGAAGGCGACCTTGAATGAGGAGGAGAAGCTGTAAAGGAAGTGAGATAGCGTGTAGAGAGAAAAAATATAGAACATACAGGAGTCATTCTTGACAGATGCGTCAGACGGCATGGATGAGGAGGAGATGAATGGAAAAGATGAGGAGAGGAAGGGGGTGGAAGACGAAAAGGAGGAGGAGGAAGAAGAGGCGGGAGGCGGAGAAAGTGAGCTGAGGAAGATGAGGAAGATGAAGAAAGGAAAGATGAGGCAACGATGAGTTCAAGACACAACCTTAACCCTGCTATTTTAAAAAATTATTTACATATTTCCGTAAATAAAAATATTCGTAAACTCTCAAACTCTCACGCTCTTCGCACACTTCGCTTATGATCGCAACTGCTCATTCATTCACTCTACATAAACATAGCATGTCATATCATCTTCTTGCCCAGTGGCGGGTGCATAGTCAATAGTGTAGGTACATAGGCATGACAAGCAAGGGATGACCTCTCAGACAGCCAGCGCGCGCAGGCACCCATATCCTTGCTCCAATTAGTATCCCAACTGAGCCAACTGTTCGAACGACGATGCCGTATCTGACACAGCCTTCTGACGCAACTTGATCGCCGTAAGCTGCACATAATCAGTTCACATTTATTTCAACCAACCCGACTTCACATACCTTACGCTCATGGAAAGCCTGTGCCTTAATCTTTCTCTTCTCCTCAAGACGATCGATAACGTCTTTGTAGCCCCAGCCGACCTCGTGAGAGAGGCGCTGAAAACATATTAGACCGAAGCATTATACCCGAACAGCATTCTAGCCACATACCTTGACCGTACAGTATTTACGACCAGGCTTCAACCGTAACACCCTCAGAGCCTCCGGCACAACCATTCGCTTCTTTCTGTCATATGGAGGAGGCACTCCCTCGAACAGCTTGAGACGCTCAAGTGCAGCGGCACCGCGAGCACTCTTGTGTGGAACCATTCCGCGGATTGCACGGTACAGAATTTTCGAAGGAGCGCGGTGATGGAAGGGACCGGACTTTTTGGGGTTCACAATATGACGCTTGTGCAAGAAGTTGTGGTAGCGAAGCTATGACGAGCGAGAATAGGGCTTGAATCAGTTCCAAATTCTGTCACCCCACAAAGGTCCAAACATACTTTGTTGCGGAAGAAACTGCCAGAGATGTTGATTTCCTCGCACCTAACAACTACAATTTTCTGTCCGGAGAGAATCTGCTTGGCGATAATGGAGGCCAATCGACCAAGGAGGTGCCCCTTGCCATCAATGACGATGGGTGTCGAAGAGAACGTGGCCATGGTGAAAGTCTACCAAATGTACAAGTATTAGCTCCATGCTAAGCATTTGGTAGAGCGAGAACGCGAGAATTGGACAAACCTGCAAGGAGAGGAAGAAAAAAGACAAGAGAGGTTCAGTGCACTGTCAGCGTTGAATCGTCAATAGTCTCACCTTGAGGAGTTGAGCGTGTGGGACGTCTTGGGCGAATCACTAGTAACAAGGTGGCTGATCAGTCGGCAAACCTTGTTTTGAACTGCATAGTTTCCTCGGCGAATTCCGAACTTAGACCGCCAACCAGACTCCAACAATAACTCTTTAATCTGCACCAAAGTTAATATATTTATTGAGCGTATTCTCTACCAACGATGATGCTCTCATCTCTCTAATCTCAGTGTCAATTGATGATAAGTACATATTCTGTGGTTTGCGCGCGTACAGCTGAGGGAGAGAGAGGACATTATGAAAAGGGTCGTATCATGCCCAGACATGAAAGTTAGCAGGAAGAGGCCGCATCTACACGAGGCGAGGCACTCCTGTGTCGTCGACGTTAGTCCTCATTAGTCTCGCACTTGTGCACCGTGACATCGACACTGGCGTCCACGCACCGTGGACCGTGGGATCTGAGAATCGGCTGTTTCCAGATGACATAATCCGAGAGTTTGTTTTTCCGGGCGGTGACCGCGTTCGCTGTCCGTCACGAACTCACCCACTTAACCATGTCTTTCCTCCGCCTGGCCACAAAATCCATTGCCATTCCGCGAGCTGCATGGACTGTTCAGCGCCAGAGCGGCCACATTCAGCGCGCCCTCTTCTCGTCTGATTCTGGCCTCTCCAGAGAAGTCATCCAGAAACGCATTTTAGACGTGCTCAAGGGCTATGAAAAAATCAACAAAAGTAAAGTGCGTCTGCTCTATGCCTTCTCGTCGTCAACTACTTATAGCACCCCTTTCTTCAGTTGACTCCCGAAGCCTCTTTCGCAAATGATCTCGGCCTCGACAGTCTTGACACCGTGGAGGTCGTAATGGCCGTCGAAGAGGTTCGTTGCTGATGTCTAGCAACCGTTGTATGCTCATTCTTCTCCAGGAGTTTGACGTTGAAATACCTGATGCGGAGGCAGACCAGATTCTGACAGTGTCACAAGGTGCGTGTTCGTTATGCGGTCGGTATTGGAGGAATGCTGATGTCTGACTAGCCATTGACTATATTGCCAAGACACCTGAAGGTGAGCTATTCGTGTATGGAACAGAACAGCCAATTAACTGACTCCGACCATGTCCAGCGCGTTAGTATTTCTTTGTACATGGAAGATGGTCCGTCGGAACAACCCGTACTGTACATTGCTTCCACCAATCCTATCTGTTTCTGCGATATTCTGGAATATGTTGATCCACGCGCAGCGTCAGATCTTACGTGGTGAGATCGGTCAAGTTGTAGCCTATAATGCAAGATTTCAACCTGAGATCAGAAGGAGAGTTGCACGCCAATCCCTTTACACTTGGCTGGATAGTATGAGACTTATATTGTTAATTTCAACACCGGCGAGTGCCGATTTGGAAACTAATTACCCCACATCGGTATTGTCGCCTCTTTCTTCCGTGCTTCCTACCGACATCCGTCACATATAAGGCATCCATCCCAGTATCTAGCTTTGGCATGAAAATACCTCTTCCTTCCTCTTGATTTCAACATGATGAGCGAACGTCAAATTATTGTACATAAGCCGTGGCTTACAACTGCTTGTATGCTGGGTGAAGGTTTATATTTTCTCTGCCATCTTCCTGTCTTGTCTGTGACTGGGACGTCTAGGTCCGTTATACGATCCAGAAACCTTGTTATTGCATTTTGTAGACATATGCGAGAACAAGGTACTCCACTGTCGTGTTCAATGGTGGAAATTCTTGATATCTATGCATAGGTCTATCATGTCCACACGGAGACACTAGAGATACAAGCGGAACAATTTGACGAGCCCATTACCTGCCTAGCGCTTCGGAAAAACGGGAAGGGAGTTTGTACTCTGGAATATCTCTTTATGACCTTCTTGCTCATTGCACTAACAGCTAGCATGTACTGCGGCAAAAGGATTCGCGCTTCTTGAAGGGAACTCCAAGCTGAAATATATCTGTGAACCTCTTCCTCCGGAAGAGGCTCCCTATACGCGATTTAATGATGGTGCCTGTGACAGTGAAGGTCGTTTCTTCGCAGGAACTCTGTTCTGCAAAGAGCGCGATATTCCAGGTAGGCTTTATAGGTATGATCCTGAAGATGAAAGTTGTGCAGTCGTAGACCACGGTCCTTTCACGGTATGGGAAACATACCAGCATCACCGTCAACCGATTGGATAGCTGATGATATTTGAAAGGATTCGAATGGATTAGGTTGGAGTCCGGACGAGCGGACATTGTAAGTCCTTTGACGATGATGCGTTTCGGCCCGCCTGATCCGCGACATTCTTAAAGCTACTTTACTGACTCCCTAGTAAACATCATTCATGCATACGATTATTGCGATGGACAACTAGAAAATCGTCGTGTTTTTGTGGATGCTCTTGCTCAAGGGTTTCCAGAGAAATCGTATTGTGATGGTTTGTGCATTGATAACAACGGGTATATCTGGAGTGCACGGTATGACCCTGCCTGTTCATTCCGACCTATCCCCGTCAACGCTGAATATGTGTGAACAATGGACATGTGTAGATGGGGCGGATCGCGAATCATTCGCTTCGCCAACGATGGTTCAATCGATTTCCAGATAGTATTTCCAACCGCGTTGAACATCACATCGTGTTGCTTTGGAGGTATGTAAAGCAGACACCGGCTCATTTAGCGAAACTAATTGTTGTGCACTGACAACATCTAGGACTTAATAACGACCAGTTGTTCGTCACCACAGCGCATTGCGGGGCCATTGGAGGGGACGCTGCTCGGCAATCTCGTTTTCCGGATTCTGGCCATATTTTTCGGGTCGACTTAGCTGGGAAATTTCAGGGAAGCAAGCGGTACGCATTCAACGGATAATTTTTGATTGCGGTCGAGGGAGAGGATACCGTGTGTGAGTGTGGAAAATGGGAAAGACGGAATCAGGGTGAAATGGCTGCCATGTTAAATAATGATTAGAAACTGAAAAATAAGACACGCTTACATTATTACCTAATCAAAAAAGTTGTGTCAACTGGGACGCCTTCGGTGCTCTCACTCAAGTTCATCCAGGAGCTATGAAACATGGAGTCGCATTCCGCAAGTTCTCTAGGACATCATCCCATAGGATGCTAATGCTTCGGTATGTATACAATCATCCTTCATTTCATTCTTATATATTTCCTTCACAGTAATCTAGTGACTTCCCTCTTCGAACATGAGCAAATCAAGACTACTTTACCGAAGGCTCGAGACACAGCACGACTAGCTGAAAAGGTGGGAGGATATATTCTTAATTTTGTCTGTAATAACCTACTTCCAGATAATTACTCTTGGGAAACGAGGTGACAGAGTAGCCCAGGCCCGAGCGTCAGCATTCCTTCTCAATCCCTCCCTCCTTCCCAAGCTCTTTGAAACATTTGCATTAAGATACGCGAAAAGACCTGGAGGCTATACTCGTATTCATAAATTCGGTAATAGGAAAGGTGACAATGCCCCGCAAGCAGTACTTGAACTGGTTGACAACCCAAGGGACTTGCGGTGGGAGATGACCTCTAGGGCGATAGGCTGGGAGGTTCTCAAGGATAAACTCAAAAGCCAGCAGCCGGGAGCAATAATGAATAGCGGCGGGACTGGTGTTCAGGAGCTTATACGCGTGGAGAAAAACATTAAAGTTGGCGGCCCTAGCAATGTATTGAGGCCGATGACAAGGTGGAATCTTCAGAAAGTACTCAAATTTAAGGGGAAAGATGCGTCTTTAGACCTCAGTAAGAAAGTCGAAACACACATGGTACGATACTCGTTGTCATCCTAGTCCACCATACAATATTCAGTCAACGTCTAGGATAACTTGCTTGCGACACCTATAGCCTTCCGGACTATGCACGAAGAGACGGAGAAAAAGACTTCTAACAGGCCACGCCGGAAGGCTGGTCATATTTTCCCTGGGGAAACACGAGCAGCCTTGGATCTTGCTCACGGAAATCTTGGCCACCGACGACCAGCTCCACGGAGTCCAGTCTTTAATATGCTATCCCGAAAGTACAAGAAGTCTATTTAGTTAATTTTAATCGCTTTTTGTTATTTTACATGAAGCTGCCTCTCTGCTTCAAGATTGTCCACATTCAGCCAGTCTATACCGTTATTCAATAATCGATCCCAAAAATTGTTCCGAGCTCTAATCGGTCATCCAGGTGTTCCGTAAGTTATGGGCATCATTGATCAGAGTGTTGAGGCTAGAGAGTTGTGCGCCCGTGATACTTCCCACTCCCGTCCATCCAACAACAGATTCGTAACCAACGTGAGGTATCCTTGCTGATGAAGTAGCTAAAGCTTAGATGACAAACGGCAATGTTCTGAAAAACATCTCCAGTGATATCAGCAAGTTTGAGAAGTCATAAAAGAGATCTCACCTAGGCCTGGCCCGATTCCTCGTAAAATCATTGTGGCATTTTTACTGCTAGCGGCGAATGTGCAGTGTGTCCTATGGCCAACCTATACAAATCTCTGTAGTTTACCGGCCAGACATTCATGAAAGTACTCACAGTCGTTATGGGAATGAATAGGCTTAGGGACAACTCCTTGTGTAAGATGTATCGGATACTTCAGTAATGCTTTCATCGACTTTAAGTTCGTGATTTCGTGTGCAATTGTTGCCTGACCCAACACCGAGCTAACAACAAAAGCGAAAATAAGGGCTAGTGAAGTATGATGCTTAGGTATTGTCGTAGAGTTAGGGCTACTGACATTTAGTGTATATTTCTGCATAGATTTATATGTAAATACAGAAAGCCATGTGGTGCAGCGGGAACGTCAACGGAATGTGCGTTGCATTTTCTAATCAATCTGCAGAAACGCTTGCTCATGTCTACCGTTCCTTAGAGTTCCGCGCGAGAACATGCCATAAAAACTAACTTTTCCTCTTTCTCCTTCTATCAAGACAGCATTAAACTTAATTGTAAAAATCATATAAGTAATAGCACATACCTGTCAAGCCTATACCCCAAAGGCGATCCTGCTGAACTATAGCAATGTGGAGTCGAAAAGACAAGACAAAAGGCTTACCGATTCAAGCTCCAGATTCGAGTACCGTTCAGCGTATCACGCAAAATGACGAATGCGGTCAACATTGACGCCGTCCTGGGACGGTGTTTGCGATACATCAGAACGACTGAATAGATGGGACACATTGCAATTTATGTCTCTCCAGGTTCTAGCGCTAGCCTTCGATATCAATGACATACTTAACTAGTTAAAAAGTCGAAGTTAGACTAACGTTATTTTGGCAACCTTTCTGGGTGATATAATTGCGTATTGGTATACGGACCCGGATTCTAGCACTAATGTAACTGTTTCTGAGGGATTCAATACCACCGACGCAGCACCGACCCGGCCGTGGTCGCGAAGTATCTGTATGGAGACACAGTCATGAAGGTCATTCGTGAAGTCCAACAGGACGTCGTATGACTGCGTAGAGATGGGCATAAAATGGAAACGAGTCCGATTGCGTACCAGACGCGATCTGAGAAGAGGAAATAGTATGTCTCGGGGAGAAAATGGGATCTAAAAAAATGTACCCAGGATTGTTATTCACAAAGCACTACTTATAAGTATGTGTGTAAAGTAGGTTGTTGTTAAATGATCCGGTGCAAAGAAAACGTACAATAAGGCTTAAGCATAAGCATAAGCAATAGATAATAGAAACTATCCTGGGTGTAAGGATCCTGGATAGTGACTCTGGAATGCAGAGGACAGGCACCAGTTTCATTTGTCTGTCTACACCATGCCCAATCTTATTGTTGTGGAGGCAGTGAGAATATTTTAATCGAGAACCACGGTCAATCATAGGATGATGAGGGCAGTGTGGGGGTTTTGAGCGGCGGCAATTGTAAGTCAATTGTACAGGTCCTGAGGTACTACTATCATGTAACAAGAGTTTGATAACTTTTCGGTATTTCACCAATTCCTCATTAACCACTCAACTTTAGAGCTTCTTCTTTTGCAATTACATTTCAAAACATCTTACCTTCACAAATATGAATTTAGATGTCTGAAATTTTATTTTGTTGTCGTAGCGGAGCACTTCCGGAGGGTGTAACTAGAGTTTGATAGCTTTTGTCACGCATTGTCACGGTAAGATTTGAGACTCAGAACACCGGCAAATCGGTCGCGAGTCTGTCGCCTTGCTCCCTAGCGTCATCAGCTAATTTTTACAGCGGTTTGCTTATCATTGTAGCCATTCGATTTATTAGTGTACATCTGAGTTTTATCGGCAGCATGATCCGAGCCAGGATGCTGGTGCAGGAGACATGTAACGGTACTATTAGCAGTTAGCAGTGTATAAGCGCTGGGCAGGCTCCACTACTCGCTCCCTAGCAGCCAAGTACCGGTGGTCTGGCTGTGTGGCCGTCACTGATCGCCGGTGAAATTCAGATGTACACAAAAAAATCAAAGGGCTACAATGATAAGCAAACCGCTGTAAGCGCAACCGATAATAGGGTTTGAAGCGGAGATCTATTTCTCCTTTCTGTTGGGATTTCAGCCGGCACCTTGATATCTAGCGGATTAGTCACATGTTATGTAAGCGAGAGGGTAGGGGATCATTGGAGAATGTAGTAGTACATGTTGGAATATACAGGAAGATTATGGTAGTATCTGGAATAGGATTTGGTAGATTATAGTAGCATACACTAGAAAATAGTAGTTACTTGTCTATTATGTATATAAGTCCTCTGTATGAGGCACTAGCAATCTCAAGTTCTCATTCACACTTTAAATCAAACACTCAAAATCACAACACTTTCCATGTCACGCTCAGAATGCATGGGAACTCGTATTCACGCTCTATTGCTGCACAAGCTCAGTTGTTTGCTATGAAAGTTTGCAATATGGTAGGGCTACATGTATGTTATGCACTTGTCAAATTTCGTAAGGATATATCAACAAGATCGGAATAGATCTCGCATTTGATGTCGCATATTCGACCGATTTTGAGAGTGTTCTGCAGTAATTCTTCATTTTAAAACCAAATATACATCCAATCGACATATAAGCTGGGACATACATTGGTAGCGATGTATTTCATTGGCATGCAAAGTTTCGTAGTAATAGCATAAATGAGGGAAGAGATAATACAGATTTACACAAGTTATTAAACTCTCGATACGTTATCAAACTCTTGTTACATGATAGTATGGGTAATACTTAATGATAACTTATGCTGCTCAGTGCTAATACTTATCCACGTGATATTCCAACTCAGGCTGTCGAAACTCAGGGGCCCGTGTCTTCCGAGCAATCCGCGAAAGCAACCTACTTATCTCTGAACTTATGCCAGGATCGACTTTCCTAGCGATTCCAATCGAAATTCGCCTACTCATATTACACTTTTTCTTGTCCTGTCACAAACGGGTTCGAAACCAACTCCAGCCTACCATTGCCCATCTACGCCTCTCATATGTCTCTTCGCAACTACATAAGGAAGCCCTTGATCTAGCTGATTTTAAACATTACATTTCACTTCGGCATGAACAACAAATTCAAAGTTATCTGAATTGCATGGAAACCGAGGATCTCCTGCGTGTCCAACACATAGATGTTGCAAATGATGGTCGAATGGTCTTGAACCCTGTCACAGACCAGGTCTGTCGATCGCCCTTTGCTGCGTATGTAGACATGGTAGTTTACTAAATTGTTGCGGTGTTGCTAGGCCTTACCTGTATCGCTACTACATTTTATTCTCTCGCGTCTCCCCGCTCTCAAACGTTTAAGAGTGTTCGACTGCCCAAGAGCGAGATCTCTGAACGATTTCAGTAAGCATTTCTATGATTTATTTTTGTTTTATTGTAAACGGTTGACTCTAATAGTCCCCAATATTCATGTGAGATGGGACTTCGAACGGTCTCTCTATCCCTCGCGGTTTCGACCTCAGCTTGCATCATACGAGCTGTTCGTCGGGCCTATGACAAAAGTATCTGTGCTTCGTCACATGTTATCTGCAGACCTTAAGCGACTCCGATTATCTGGTGCTGTCTATATGGATTACATTCCTACTACGCTCGGCTTAAAGCAACTGTCTATAGCGGGGGTCACAGGAAATTTGCTCCATAAAAACAGCAAGCAGTTTATCGAGGCTTTGGGATCGCTGCGGGCTTTTCGATATCTACGTGGAGATAGGTTGGCCTTTGAAGTCGATGATTCATTCTTACGGTCTTTAATATTAGCTGTGGGCACTCACCTGCACACGTTGGTCTTGCTGGAGTGTAGTAAATTATCAACTAACACTCTTAAAGAGTGCCTACAGGATTTACCTCGCCTGGAGTATTTTGCCTTGTCTTTGGCCACTTATGAATTCTCTGTCAACTTTTTGGTTGCATTACCAGGTTCAACAAATGTTTTGAAGTTAAAGATCACAAATGGCAGATATACAAAACCTTACATAAGAGAGGAAAACATAGTATGTTCTTACATCCACGACGTTATTTGCTGTCGCAGCCCACAGCCCCGGTATATATATCTGGATTTACGAGAAGAAGTGATAATGGAGTATGCTTCAGGAATGATATGGAGACCCAGAGCGTGTGGCTCTACTTTAAGAATTGGGCAGTGGGAAAAAGACGAAGATGTGTAGATTAGATTACTAAAAGTCCATGTCCAAGTTCATAAGGGAATACTACAGCGACTACATCAATAGCTGTGTGTAAATCAACAGTCCGTCAAAGACTCAATTTGGCAGGTCGAAGTTAGCTGTTTATGAATCTAGGCGTTTTACGCCCAAATGACCCCTCAGCTAAACCGAAAATACATGGGTTTTTTTAACAAAGTGGTAACGGTGAGGATTTAACGCACCTGGGTGAGCCTGCGTCTGTGCCGGTCTTTCTACTCTAGACGAGCCATCTGAGTAGTTGTTGAACTGTGGTGTCGGTTCGGGATCCTGAGTATAAGCGAACGAAGGTTGAGCCGGTTGTAAGTTGGGGTGGTTCGGGTAATCATAGTCCGAGTAGCTTAGGCTATCCTTGGGCTGTTGAGATGGTTGGTTCATAACATCCGAGGCGCTAACACTGCTAATTTGTCGCAGATGTTTATAGTCACGGTCATTTCGAGGTACTGTATCAGATTCTATAGACCTCCTTGAGTCCCAAGGATCATTACGGCTGTTCATAGGTATATTTTCATCAGTTAGAGGGCGGATTGGTTCATTAAGCTGATCATATTTGTCGTGGTCTCGTTGCTGAGATGCGCTATAGGACGATAGGATGTAGAAGAGATATGCCTGAAACAGTAACACATCAATGAAACGCTCGTACTAGAAAATCAAGGCTTACATGAAAAAGGGCCAGAACGACCCACAGGCCACCCATGATCCCGACATCCGCCCAAGGGAAAATGTTACAAAGAGTATCACCTTCTGCAGAATCGGAAAGATCACCAGAAAAGAAATCATTAATACACTTAGCCTTTGCGTTGGAATGCCTAGTAGCAGACATTATTATCCACGCTGCCGAAACAGCGAATGCTGCAGATATCGCAAGTCCATGAAGAGTTACATATCTCCTATACAGGATAGGTTTTTCCTGATATTTTTGAATAAGATGTGCTGTAAACAGAGGAAACAGAGCAAAAGACAGACTCTGGAAACACCGATAAATCCAAGGACTTGAATGGCACAGACAACGAAACTGATAACAGCAAGGATAACCGAAGCAAATGAAGGGGTGGATGCACCAACAACTTGAATACAAGATAAATATTAGAATTGATAAAACTCGAAATAAGGGGTGAGACGGACTAGAAGGAGTGGCAAGAGCTAGAATTCCGACAAGAAGGGTGAGAATGAATTGCTCAGTCAGAGTTGCATAGATTCCAGCATTTATTAGAGGAATTGCACAGCAGCAGTACTCTCTTGGTTTCATGAGGAGGTATGGAGGGGAGAAAGTAGGCCTAAAAGTGAAGAGAATAACGAGCTGGTGGTAGTAGACTAGTGGCGGCGGTAGCTGACTGCGTAGCGACAAGCACGTTAAAGTACCGCACTAAGGCTGTGGCTTCCAGTTATGGCATATATTACGTCATAATTCCAGCTCTTGGCTAACTGAGTTGGACTGAGTACTAAAGCTGAACTCAAGCCAAGCGAGCGCTAAGCACCTCCCTCTTTCCCCCATCATGACCCGCTCTTCCTTTTTCATCCTTCTCCTCCTTCCTTTCCTTGCAATTGCCACTGCGATTGACTCCTCGCAACAGGTGTCTCTCACTCATGATTCTGTGCACATTATGGATGGCTGGGACTGGGAAGACTGCGGTTAGTTCTTTCTCCCGTTAGATTGTATCCTCTTTCTGACTGCCCATTGTCTTCAGGCGTAGAGAGTGACCTCGTTCAGATAGACTCGATATCCGTCACTCCAGATCCTCCAAAGCCAGGTCAAGACATGACCGTTACAGTTGTTGGCTCGACTTCTGTAGAGATTGAGGTATGCTAACACGTATAACTTCTCGCAAACACGCTAATTGATATTCTGCCATCGCCTTAGTACGGTGCCATTGCCGACGTCACAGTTAAAATGGGCCTCATCAAGTTGCTGAAGAAGACCTTCGACATTTGCGACGAAGCGTATGTTCACTCGATTCGTGTTCTCTTCATTTTTTACTTACTGCATGAAACCGTAGTCGCAATGCAAATGCAAGTGTACAATGTCCAGTCCAGCCTGGGAAGTATACTATTGAGCAAACCGTTTCCCTTCCAAAGGAAATTCCTCCTGGTACGTTATCTTCACCCTTTTCACTTCACCCTCTGATTGGTACCCTTTTCTAGCCAAATTCATCGTTGATGTGCAAGGATACACTGTGGACGAGGAAAATCTCTTGTGTCTTAAACTGCATGTCGATTTTACACGTCGTTTCCCCAGGATCTGGTAGACGCTTCGCTTCTTTGTAATGCAATTATGACCTATATACCTTGATATTTTTCATACATGCTTGTTGTCCCAATGTTATATATTTCTGTTCTCCAGAGTCAAATGCTGCACCTGTAAGCGCACATGTCATTGTTAGCCAACTCCAGGCATTCCTCGAGACAACCCTTACACCCGTGCTCCGCTACGGGAACTCAGCGAATTTGATTATGTAACCAAATACTTATGATTACGTAATTGATAGTGCCTGTGCAAAATTAGGCACATGGTACATTCCTCAACCTCTCAGACGTGACGATGCCAAAAAGTGCTAAGAAGCGAAAAGACAAAGCTGCAGACTTTTCGGTATGCCTCTTTCTGTAGTATACATATTTACTAACAGCTATGGTATAGAAAGCAAAACTTAAGCTTGGAAAAGGGAAGCAGGTCCCATCTAATGCTGTTGACACATCATTTAAATCCAGATGTAAGATAGTTCTGCCACTGCCCGTTTTCCTAATACAAACCAGTTATAAGCTATTACTCTTCCCACTCAAAGCATTGCTTCAGAAAAAGACAGTTCAACACCTGTTACTAAACGACGACTTACTTTCGATGACTTAATATTAAAACTCAAACATTACAGCCCAGGTGTTCGAAGAGGTCGGATATATCATTGTTATTGGAATCTACAATAACCTTGCTTTCAGATGCTTTGTTGGGTTTACAAGAACTATTAACGGATCATTTGGACATGCTAGAGTCATGTTTGACTGTCTTAATAACCGGGGTAATCAGAATACTAAACGACGAGGTATGTCAATTATTTCGTTCCTATTGTCGGTGCTCAACCATTTTCAGGATTCCAGTGTACGAAAAGGGCTTTTATCATTTCTGTCTTGGTTATTTCCCAGGATTCCCTCAGTAAGATGGTAAATAATTATAATGGTTCATAATCTGAACAAAGCGGCGATTAGGAAGATATATCTGCCCATGCTCCCATGCTACTCCTTTTCGCTACATCCGCACAAACGCATATTTTTCCTGAAATACGTATAGATGCGATTCGGTTCATAAACCTCCTCCTGGCCTCCATTCCGGACATCGTGGTACAAGGATGGAATGAGCCAAGAAATAGTCACGGTAGCCGTGTTTTGGACGGCTATTTGGGACTTTTGAATGCTGGAACTAAATATGGCGAGCACGAAGGTCCGTCTATTGTTGTATATGTGTATATAATATCCATTTGACGGTCGTCATGTTAAGGTCCCTTGCGGGCAACGTCTACCGCTAGTGTGGTACTTTCACCTCCAGTAAGTTAGTCATCGTATTTTTAATTCTATCTATTTAGTTCATCCTACTAGTCAAAACTCGTAGTGCTTCAATCACTTTCCTCCTTTCTTCAAGCGGCCATTCGAGCGGATCCCACTATGTCTAGAACAACTCAAATCGCTGATTCACGCAACTTAAACCCATGGTTCATGAAGTCCTCTTTCACTAGCTCGGCGGCGTATAGTCATTTTCATGGTTTATTGGAATGCTCAAGCGCTGGATCAAGAGCAGCAACACAGCACATATGGCTGGAAGAGGTTGAAAAAGATTCAGACATGGATAGATTTTGGTATCGATACCCGTTTATCAGCTCAGAAGACCATGTGTTACACTTCGAAGATTTAGAAAATATATCCACATCGTCTAATTTGAACGAGACAGATGAGGCAAACAGTTCGAAGTTCCACTTCATATCCGTACGTCTTTTTATAACTTACTGCAGATTTATCTTACGTATTTTATAGCACTTAGCTCGAACTCTCCATCCAACTTTAGTAGGCACTTTCTTGGACTATGCACCTACTGTCTTTGGCCCTTCTTCTAAATCATCAGAAACAGAAGCGCAGCTGATACTGTCAGTGTCACAAGTGGCTCATAGCCTGTATGGGATGATGAGTCAAATACCACAAAAAGTGAGTAGTACGTGATTCCTTCAGTATGAATATTCATACCAATATCTAGAACCCGGACTCGTACGTGGAGAGTTTACACGTCATGGTTTCATACATGGCTCCTTATTTTCCATTTCGGTCGGACGGTAACCGAGATGCAAAGGTAAAATTTAAGTAAATTGCACTTCTGACAAGCGTTAACGCAAAATGGTAGATTGAGCCAGTACTTCAAAACCTCAATCTGATTTACTGCGAATTACATTCCCTAATGCTAATCAGAGAAAATGAGCTGAACCAAAAAATGAGGCAAGGAGCGAATCGGCCCCGTCCCCTTGCATATACTCCGAAAGCTCAAGTTACTTTGCACAAAACGGCTGTCAGCACGTATATCACCAAGCTTCTTTTAGGCGAAGGGACATCTCAAGTCGCTCAGCCTATTAGTTTCATAACGTACACCGAGCTTCTTCCCACAATTTGGGCTTTCATCAACAATCCTACTACTGCTGAACATGGTCAAGGCAGCGATGTGTTGAAAGCAATGCTTGATCATGCTCTAAGAGCGCCCGTTAGATCTAGTGTTAAGATGATAACGGTCGAGTTTGTGGGCCGGCTCATTCTTGTAAGCAAATTTAGTTTCATATAGTGCTGGTATTGCCGCTGATACGAGTATAGCTTGACACCGATGCCCAGTACAAGGGCAACTTTAGACTGGGCCAAGATTCCACAGTAGATAAGATGATGGAGGCATGGCTATTGCATCTCCCTCAGATATTATGGGAAATTGGAGCTGCAAATCTACCTTTCGCTGAAGTATGGTTGATTCCGACCATTTGATGCATGGTTATGGTACTGACTGAACGTTTGAAACAGGTTATCTTGCGAACTCTTCTTCGCAGCATACAGACAAGAAGTATAATTGCTGGACCCGAAGTACGTCTTTTGAAAGTACTCCTATAGAAATCTGAGTGAGCATGAAAATAGGTTCTTACAGGCTTACGATCGAGACTGGAGCCGTATTTCAAAATAGCCCATCCTACTCGTGGAGAGCTGCTTGGTCCTTTTAGCAAGTTGCCACCCAAATCAAATCTTAGGCGGCTTGCTATAGATGTCGTTGCAACGTTGTCAACTGGCTCAGATAAATCAAGCAAAATGGATGGCTTAATAGTTGCAGTGAATACAGCAGTGGCAGGGACAGCAGAATATAGCTATTGGCTTGCACTGAAAAACGTTTCGGTATGCTCCTTGACTCATAACTGAAATGATCTCGACCTCTACACAAATATATGTATATATATGTATTCTGATTGACGCCCTGCGCCATTCTCTATCTTACATAGAATTCAATTCTATGATCAATGCCTGCCTGCATAACATAAGGCCTTGACATGCAAGGCAGCTGTCGAAGCGTCATAAGGTGTGCGGTGCACTCCAATCTCATATGAGATCCGCACTAGGCGTGAGTGAGCACTGGAAACATGGTAATTACGAATAAAGAGAGAAAGGGAAAGAGAGGGTATTAGAGCCACTCCCAGGTCATGCCAGAGATACGGCCAACGGCTTCATCAGCAAGTTGGTCAAAGGCGGAGGGGGAAAAGTCAAGATCAGTAACAGCACAAGCTTCACAGCGGTCTGTGATGGCAACTGTGACTGACTTGCCCTGGTCTGGAAGAGACATAAATAGGTGCGATGGAGAGATGCAAATTTAGAAATGCGTACAGGTAGCCTTGACCTTTCTGTTGCAGATGGGATTGTTGTTGGGGTTGACACGGGTGTATCCACTATGGCCGATGTGAGAAAAATAGTTGGAAGATAGAACGCGCGGCAGACTTACGGAAAGTTGTCGAACAGCAGTTTGGAAGCGGCAGCAATAAAATCGGTGTCTGTGTTGACGATGCCACACGCACCCAAACCAGCTGCAAAAACTGAGTTTTTTTTTTCTTTTTGCAAGAACGGAGAAGAAAGGCTTACTGCCATAGAAAGTACCCTGTCCGGTTTGAGTACCAACCATGAAGGAAGGAAGGTCAGAAGAAGAAGTGGCCTCGGCAGCCTGAGCAGATACCTCAGCCTTGGTGGTGGTGGGAACTGCTGTGGTAGATGGCTTTTCCTCGGTTGTGGTTGGCTTCTCCTTGGTGGTGGTGGTGGTGGGCTGCGCTTGCTCCTCAGTAGTGGTGACGACCTTTGAGGAGGACGAGGGCTTCTCCTGGGTGGTTTGCAGTGCGACAGAGGACGAGGCGATGGAGGGGGTGGGAGCGACGTTTGCAACGGGAGCAGTGGAGGAAGCAGCCGGGGCGAGCGAAGAGGAGGTGGGACGCTGCTTGCATCGCTTTCCAGAAGCACGTTTCCTCACGGGGAGGGGAGGAATCTGAAGGGGGGAGGGGGAGGCGGCACGGTGTGCGAGGACGCGGTGGTGGATGGGACTGCGGGCGAGATGGGACGTGGCAAGTGCGTGTGCAGAGGCAAAGAGAGAGAGGAAGAGAAGAAGGCACTTTGCGTAAGACATGGCTAGGACTGGGAAAGGAGAGGCTGGAGGAAGGAGGGGATATAAGGAGGGGAGGAGAAAGGGGCTGGGAGACGTGGACAAGGTTAAGGAGAGTAGGTTAAATAGCTGATAGTGTAAGTACTTGGTAGTGCAAAAAAAGAGAAAGGCGAGTGTTGTCGCGTGTTTGCATAGCCTCTGCCTTTGATGCCATCTCCTTGACAATCTGTGATTACATTTAGTATGTAGATATCACTGTCACACATCATTCTACTTGTAAAACAAGATCACTGTGTAAAACATGTCACAAAACAACACTATAAAACACTGAACACGCTTGAAACACACACCCACATCACCAGTCACAAGCATCACACTCATATCACTACACATTATCTAATCTAGTCATACATCATGCATCAGAGCTCGCCCTCGCCCCGTACATCTTAACCAGCCCCGTGCTTGCACTCTCAGAGAGGCTCTTCGCATAAGCATCGATCTGTCCCAGCAGCAGCATGCTCTCCAGCCGGCTGGGCTCCGCGGGTATCTTGAACAGCCGGCCCACGTCCTCCTCGGGCAGCGGTGCCAGTCCCTGCGCAATCCGTCCCACATTTTCCTCTTTTCGCTTCGCCATGTAACTTTCTGCCTTTGCCTTCTCACGTGCAATCTGTCGTGTCAGGTACGAGACGTTGCCCTCTTCCGTCCGATACGCATCTACCGCTTCCACTATCTGTTCCAGATTCCGCGTCACCCCTGCCCTTCCCAGCTCAAGAACCGTCCATGACCGTTCTACCGACCCTTCCCTCCCCCCTTCTGCCTCATCTTCCTTACTAGAACAAGTCCTCCCCTGCGTAACCGAGCCCAGGAACGTGCTCAGCAGCGCATTCGTGCGGATTTGCAGCGGCACTTCTTCCAGTATTGACGAGAACGTAAGTCGGTGGTTCACCAGGCTGCATCACATCCCCCCCCCCGTCAATACATGTCACAACACACTTTCCCCAATTCACTCTTACCTTGCCGTGCTAAAGTTGGCTTTTTTATATGCTTCCATGAACGATGCCGTTAGACGGTACGCACGGAACGAGGCATTGCCCCTTGCTGTCTGTGAAATATCTAACCAATCCCCAGCAGTCAACATCTA
This sequence comes from Cyathus striatus, assembly GCA_025738555.1. Classification (NCBI taxonomy): domain Eukaryota; kingdom Fungi; phylum Basidiomycota; class Agaricomycetes; order Agaricales; family Nidulariaceae; genus Cyathus; species Cyathus striatus. The sequence goes on along the minus strand of JAOVFP010000024.1, from coordinate 475,348 downwards.
CATCTCAATCCAGAAATCTGCACACGAACCGTGAACAATGACAATTCCGCCGTGTCTTAGCTTGTCCTTATGAATAGCTTGCGTGTCCACCAGAGTTTGGTTAAAGAACGCCCCAAGTGTCGTTGCTTGATAATATCCAATAACGCTGTCATCCGCCTGAACTTCTTTCAGAGAGCGCAGCATGGAGGCCTGGTGTCGCGCTGCGCAATGTTATCTCCATCAGTTGATATGAGATCCATCGACGAAAAAGAAACATACCAATAGACTTTGCTGATTTATCGTCGTCGTCGTTCGTGTGATGAGGAAGTGGAAATGAATTTGAAACCTCAAGAATGCCATCCAAGTCAAGACCGAGCAACAGTCCATGTGCAGTCGTGGATGGTGCCTCGCGAGCGTGTTTGATAATTTTAGTCACAACCTATTCATTTGCCTAAAATTAAGCCACTATATGAAGTTAACCAAAAGTGAAAACAAACCATCCCGTCCAGCTGAACGCAAGTCAAAGGGATCTCAGCCTCAATGTCAATCACCTTGGCCATCGACGCGGGGATCGCCTCATAAGTCGTTGTAGGAGCGGCAGGAGCAGCAGGAGCACTAGGTAAAGATGCAGCCAAAGCTGCTGCCATTGAAGGTGCGCTCATTTTGTTGAAGTTGCTGTAACACGGAAGAGATGAACTTTCGAGTTGTATGATAGCTTCCCTTGAAAAAAGTAGAAGCTCTTGACAATCAGTTCCAAACAAATTTATATGGTTATTATTACACATTTCAATTCAATGTGGCAGATTCCTTCGCAAGTCTGTGGATTCCTCTAATTCGCATTAGGGCTCTCAAGCATTTCTCTTTGCTTAAGGATTGAAATGTCTTTTACATAGAACGCAGATATTACGTAAATTAATATACTTACTTTTTACATGTACTTAAGTATACTTAGTACATCCTGAATTTTCTTAACTTATCTGAGTTAAAATAAGTAACTGTAATTCATTGGTACTTAACTCTCCGCATTAGAAGCCGTTGGTACACATGTACAATCACCGGCCCTTGGAGTCAAAATTCAAGGGGCCTGGGGTTATACTACTCATCTGCATGTTTTTCAAATACCGGCAATGAGCTCTTTGCAAATTTTATCATAGTTTTTTTTGACGTACTTATTGGTGAGCTTGCGGGATACAGGTTTTTACGCAGCAAACAAGTACTTAAATCATAAACGGTAGATATATTATTAATACCCAAACACCAATTGATTACGTACTACCGTAGCCATGCCTAGCAAACAAATAAGCTGAGGGAGGGGACAATAGGAGAAGTATAGTATGTACATTGTACAGTTAAACGTTGAACTGCATATACATATACAATTTGCGAGAGCAAAGACCATTTCCACAGGCTACAGCCGGAATACACGTGACACAAGTGTTTAACGTTGCAACTTGCAAGCAGTCAATCGATTTGCAAGAGCTCGGGTTGTTCCTGGAAATGCTATTTTTATATCTTACACCCCAAAAAATTTGCGTGCGCCTAGATAAATAGCTAAAAATATAATAAAAGTGCACCAATCGTTTTCGATGGGTTGCCTATGATGATTTCAGTGTACAACATACGTATTGGTAGAGGGAGAGCCGAGCGAGGGCTGGCAGACACTACTTAGTTCGATTATAAAATTGACGATACTTGCAAGCAAGGAATATATGAGCGCTAAGGATGATATATTTCCCGAAGACATTGCAGCATTCCCATGAGGGCCTTCAGTGACATGCGCCACATATCTAAGCGCTGACAAGTTTGAATGGGAATGATTAGATAATGTTACAAATGATGGCCAACCATGCCGACACTGCCTTCGCATAAATAAGTTCAATCAACTCTTTTCTTAGAATCAGAATCGATTCCGTAAAGCTATGACATTGGAAAACTGCTATAAGCCCGCATAATCCTCTCCTTTTCTCACTCTATCGGTCAATCTAATCCCCTTCGCTCTCCAATCTTTGATACAACATGGGACTATCTCGCTCTGCACGGATTACTCTCCTCCTCGTAATTGACGTCGTTTTCTTCTTCGTCGAGCTTATTGTTGGTATGCCCTATTTCACTTCCTCCTCTATCCGTGTCCGTTCACCCATCTCTGTCTTCCTAGGTTATGCTGTGGGATCACTGGCTCTTGTTGCAGACAGCTTCCACATGCTGAAGTATGTTGTCTCAGTCTTGCAGTAGTGACCTTTACAAACGTCTCTTTCAGTGATGTCATGAGTCTAATAGTGGCTCTTTATGCTATCAAGGTGACAACTATAAAATCTCGTTTCAAAATGACATCTGACCTTTGTTCAGTTAACCAAAGCTAGTTCAACGGATTCTCGTTACTCGTATGGGTGGCATAGGGCAGAAATTCTTGCTGCGCTTGTCAATGGTGTCTTCTTGCTAGCACTATGCTTTTCCATTTCCCTCGAGGCTTTGGAACGCTTCTTCAGTACTCCAGGTGGGTGCATTCCTTTACATATGCTTCTCCCCGGTTTGATCCTGTTATAGAAATATCGAACCCGAAGCTTGTCGTTATTGTCGGTTCACTAGGTTTAGCTTCTAACATCGTCGGACTATTTCTATTTCACGGTACGTCGCTGAAATGCCTATGTACTTCCCAATTTTGGTCCTAACTCTAATTGCAGAGCATGGGCATGCTCATTCCCATTCATCTCCGGAGTCAAAGCCACCCAGTGTTACATCAATCAGTCACTTGTCTGCGCCTGGTGACGTGACTCCAACCCAAAAGCAGCCAGTACATATTCGGGGTCGGTCCTCTTCTCGGTCACCCACACGTTCCCCTTCGGAGTCCTATTCTTCGCTTTGTGGACACCCTGCCGCAACCCGTGCCTCATTGGTGCAAACAGCGCATGATATTTCTCAGCGTGATGTCCTTGCCTCAGCTTCTGTCTCTACTGAAGATACACCTCTTCTTCATAATGAATCCCCCGAAACATTACGTCCATCAGGCCACAAACGCCATTCGCATTCGGGGTCCATGAACATGCGTGCTCTTGTGCTTCACGTTGTTGGTGATGCTCTTGGAAACGTCGGCGTTATTGCCACTGGCCTTGTCATATGGCTCAGCTCATGGAGCTTCAAATATTATTTCGATCCTGTGATCAGTTTGGTGATTACTGTAATTATATTTTCCAGTGCGCTACCTCTCGGTAAATATTCATTCAAATTCAAAGCATTCTTCTCATATTTTTTCTTGCTAGTTCGAAGTGCTTCGTTTATCCTTCTTCAAGGAGTGCCTCCTACTGTTTCCTTGGACGAAGTAAAAGAGGCCATTCTGGCTGTGGATGGAGTTCTTTCACTTCACGAACTACATGTTTGGCAGCTTTCTGAATCAAAGATAGTGGCATCTGTGCATGTTATGGCGTCCAGAAACCACGACTTTATGCCAGTAGCGGCGGAGATTCGCAAAGTGTTGCATTATCTCGGAATTCATTCCAGCACCATACAACCAGAATATTACCATTTAGCAGGTGTATTGCCAGATGATCATTTAAAGGTATTGACTAGTATATGTTGCATTTGCATAACAAATATTGACATCTCGCAGACGACAGATGAGACGTCATGTCTGATAGTGTGCCCCCCGGATCAAGAATGCGATCCCGTTGAAAATGCATGCTGCCGTAAGTAATTGAAAGTGATATTCTACGTCTACGATACTTACGCGCCTATTAGCACCTTCTACTGTGGGTGTATAACGACGATATTGCGCCTATTGAATTTTGTAGGATTCCGGTCACATGCCAGTTAGCACCTATGCGGAATTTATAATGTCATACCACCAATGTTATACTTCAAAATTTTAAATATTTAATTACCCAGAAACATAGGAAAATTGGCAACAAAGGACTGTGATGAAGCGAGACGTTGAACAATCATTCCATTGACAGTACTATGGGTTCTTCGTTGTAAGTAATGGGCAAGTCGCCTTGCTACACTAGAACTTGATTCGCCAAGTACGGGACGATGATGGCCAGACACGGAACGAATGGCCCATTCGAGATGTAGCATAGACGTAAGGACTGATGATATTACAGTTGCCATAAGTTCAATGTTCACTGTTTGTTCTGATGTCTGTTGTCGATCTATAGCCACGATCAAGGATGGTAATACGACATGAATGAATATGGGTAACAGGGGCGGAATTCCAGATGTCCTGGGAGTAGTGAGAACGAAAGTTGCTATGCGTTTGCAGACTTCCAGTTCTCCGAGACTTGCAGATGTCATCATTTCTGTCCACAGCAAATGTAGAAATTTCGATGGCGAAGTCATCGTAAGACACTTCTCGATGTCCAATTTTGGTGCTTTTTGGGATTTGGACATTAAGAAAGCATCTTGTATGGCATGCTTTGGATATTCCTGCCAGACATGCATGCTGAAGGAATCGTATGAGCTCGCACCTGAAGTGCCATCGTTTAACATGATGAAAAACATAACAAGGTAATTGCACACACTCAGATCTTTTATGTTAGCGTTCTCTGCAATGACCCGCCGTATAGCTGCGGCGTCAAAGCTAGGGGTTGAAGGGATTGCCTTTCCAACCCAGGTCAACAAGAAAGCAACCTGCGGACTGCAGAGAGCTAACACCGGTCGTGGACATGAGGGAGACAATATAAGCGTCTGCAGCACCTCTAGGTGTGTTACTGCAACAGTCCTTTTCTAAATCAGTATACAGTAATAAAAAAGTGTAAATACAGCACAATACACACCCTTTTTGTTGAATTTCCTTGACGAGAGCCTTGATTACACCAACAAGAGTCCAATTCAGTAATGGTCCAGTAAAGTAGGAGACTCCATTGGATAGAACATCGCCATCAATCTTTTGAGCCAACATGGCCATTATTGCTTGCGAAAACAGCGTCGCTGATATTCGGAGGAGCATTTTCGGTTGAGTAGCTCTGAAAGGGTAAAGATGTCACCGATAATATGCGAAGTTAATGTACACGCCTTACCTTAGTATCGTATCTTCAATCCCTTCACTACTGCTATCAAATAACGCCTTAAACCATGCACTAAAGCAAGTAGTCTCTTCGACAGACAAATTTTCTGCAGAGTATATAATTTCGGCGGATCTTAGGAATGCTGATGAAACCGATCTTCCATCCATAATAAAAGTCCTAGCGTTGAACTTGATAATGTAAAAGGATGAACAGATAAAAGGTCACGAAGCTTACCTGAAAACGTGCCAGAACGTATTGTACGAATAATACAATATCGCCTAGATGGCTGTATGCTGTCTGGGGGTCGCCTGGTGTGTAAGGAACATTAGTTACCACACGCTCAATACATCGAATATATACTCGCCGATGGTTTCGCAATCGTATCTTTCCAAGAATATGAGGGCGTAGTAAACCATATCAGAAACTTTAATATGTAACGCCACGATGTCGAGCACCATATCATTTAAACACAAGACCTTGCAGACAGTACTCAATGATTCCACTTCAAGTGTGTTGGTAAGAGAAACAAAACGCTATTGATTTGATATTAACATCAGATATTGCGCCGATAAAATTGCATAGAACTCACTTTCAAAAGTAAGGTTGCAAACGCGTTATGAGCATTGGTGTCCTTTACGATACGATCGATCCATATGCGATAATCATCCAAGCTTAAATCCGAAGTCAGCTTCAAATCTAGATAACTCTGCTCATAACAGTCAGTAGACGCTTGGAAGAATGCTAAAATCTCATAACTGGCAGGTCAATGTTTGCATCATGACATTCAGACTGAAGTCTTGTAGGTCCATGATTGGATATAGATGCATCAACTTGAGCTGTGAAACCCATATCTATCAGGTCTAAACCAAGCAAATGTCTTAGAAACTCGCGTGTCAGCGATCTAAGGACATATTATAAACCAAAACTTTAATTTCAGAAAACAATAACATACGCAGCATCTTCAGTAGTAGATGTACGATTTCTCGCAAGTATGATATCGCAAGTGTCGAGAATATCGGTGCGACGAAAGAGAGACAACACAGCAGCTTGAATTGAAGCACGCTGTTAACTGGTTAGTACAGGAGTTCGTGTTAATCGGAAAACATACCCAATCGAGGTCAACGTTTCCATCAGCAGTGACAACGGATTCGAAAGATTTAAGTAACAATGGCAACTAACGCAGTAATAGCATTCAGCATAGTCCATGAAATATGAGGTATGAGCATTACTCACACGTCCAACTATAAATGCGCGCCATAATAGAGAACGAGAGGGATTTTGCGAGAGGCAAAGAAATGATGTAAATAATAGTTGGGTGTAAAACACAGCCGGCGACCAAGAGGACCACCTAAATACTCCAACAAGTAATGCAACTGCATCCGGTCCATTCCCAGAACCACAGCAAATTCCGCTGCGTGAAACCTAACACAAAGAGTTGAGAATACGTGAAACACGACAAAATACATTTACTACCAAATGGTGCAAAATTAAGCTCAATGTGACAACATCTGATTCAGAGCTGGGTCCGAGTATATCCCCTTTGTTAAGAGCAAATTGAATGCTATGGATCGTTTGAGCCTCCCTTGCAGCCTTTGCTTCGTCTCCGATGACATAACTGAGCGACAGTGCAAAGTCATCTAATGCTTGACGAACATCAGGCGACAGACGAAAGCTGTGCATTAAGTCATTGACATCTGCATAGTTCACCATCGCCTGCGCAGAAGGAACTTGAGATAGATCGGTTACACAGGAAAGAATAAGTATAACCAATTCAGATGATGAATTGTGTAAATGAGAGATTGGTATGGAATGCGAGATCCTGAGAAATGCCAATGCATCCTGTACTATGTTTAGAATCGAAATAGGTGATTCCGAGTGAAGAATTATAGAACCCAATGCTGGAAGTCCAGAAGCCTTGTGCGCGTCCAACGCGACGGAACATAGCATCTGAAGTGTAGTTGGCGTATGCAATTCGGGAGATCTGACGGCTTGAAGCATAGTCGATACAAATACAGCCACTGAGATTGTTCCTTCTTGAAGTGGGAATCTCAAGTATTCTTGCAAATCTGGGTCGCCAGGATACGAACGAAACAACGAAAGAACGGCATCTTCACAAGAATTTAATTACCATTAACGTTTCACTGACGTATCGAAATAATATGAAGTTAACTCACTACTCAATGTTTTTTCGACATTCTCTGAGCTGTAAGCGATACCGTCCTTAGAAATAAGTAGTTTACACAGTGAAAGCCACTAAATAACATATGAGTATTTAGGTAGCTTCAACGAAAAGAAAGTACAATTGACCTTGCGTGCAGATATCCCACTCTGAAATGAGTTTCTGGTCAATTCTAGCAATGACATACGTCGAAATTCTTGTAGGCGAGATATGAGTTCGTTTTAACTTGTACGTACTATGTACATGAGTATTGCATGCGTACTTAGTAAATATCAATGGGTAACCCCCAGCTATATTACTTAATCACGTGCTGTTAAGTAAGGCTACAAAATAATACCTAGAGCCGGCTGTTGCCGGCAGAGCCCACTAACTACTTAGATGTAAGTAAACATTTATGTAAACTAATTAAAATTGAATATAGAAATGTGATGGTAAGAAGCAATAATAAGTTTGACATACTTACTTATACTTAACATAACACAATTGATGTTGACCCAAGACCTAAAGAGAAGAAGCAGACACATTGGGCAACAACTTTCATGATGGACATACTACATATCATATATATCTCCGCAGACAAGTACAGTAAACAGAAAATGCAACCCATACACTACAGCACCATGAAAGACTTTTGTGAACAATTTGTGAATAAGTAACTTGAATGGGACGAACAAAGCTGCAATAGGGAAATTGCCGAAGATTACAGCGCATGACCACAACGACCCTGTCGGCGTGTCGGTATCGAATTTTACTGCCAAAAAATATTTGAACTCGACCCTATAACCCTACTAACTAAAGTTAGTGGAAATTTAGAATAATAATTAAATGTGGTTTCGCTTGTGGTGTTCATATCATATATGGGCAAGGAGAAATCATTTCATCAATAATTTAGCGTAATGTCATAATATAAACGAATGGATAAGTTAAAAAATAGGTAGACATGCGTAAAGTTCATAGGTATCATTACTACCTTTCTGTCTCACATGAAACATCCCATTAACACAACAGAATGAAATTATATTCAATTTGCAGTCGCATTGCTCGATCGAACACGGATGTCCTTCGGCATATCCGAAATCGCGTCGCCAGAATTTCTTCGGACATTACCACTCGGACGGCCGATACGGCTTTTACTGAGAGCAGAAGATGCAACTGAACCAGGCTTGGCGGGAGGGCGTACGGTGACATTTGAATGAAGCGCGGGAAGCTTGGGAAGATGTTTGTAATCGTCAGTAGCATATCTGGACGATGACGTCGAAGAAGGGGTATTAGAACCTGGTCGTGACGTTGAATGTCCCAGCTCTGTCATATCAGAGTTAACCGGTTTTCCAACACCGGTAACACCAAGAGATGACCGCTTCGACTGTGAGTATGGATTAGGGCCGCCAGGGCCCGTTGAGCGTTTTAGACCAATAGAAGGATTAGGCACGGAAGGAATAGGTAAAAAGGTAGGAGTAGCAGGTCGAGAAACTGGTGTTGGTATTGAGCTTGTAGCTGAACTTAGCGCACCTCCCGAAAGTCGCGACTGGGGACGGCGAATTCCAGTATTCATGGTACTTTTATTTAAATAGCTGGATCTACTAGGGCTTGGTGTCGGCGAAAGCGCTCTCCCAGAGCGAAATGAAGTAGGCGCAGTAGTAGGACTTGACAATCGGCGTTTATCCCTGCACTCCCTTTCTTTGTCCTTGACCGGGGAAGGTGAGTCCTCCATTATAAGCACCCAACCCGAAGTATCGCCCTTGTCTTTCTTTCCCACTTTCGATTGCTCACTATCGTGACTTCGTCTATTGGAGAAACTTTCCAAACTTGTTTTCGCTGTGGAAGCGAGAGAGGTTGAAGACGACGATGACGATGCTCCACTAAATATATTTCCACTGGAAGGACCCACGCCGGTTTGCCGCCCTGTAATACTTCCCATTCGCAGTCTAGGAACGCGGGTATGAATTTTCTGTTCCAAATTTCGTACCCGCGCACGCATCTCCGACACCATCTGCACGCCCTTATTTTTTACTGTTGCGTTAGATGATACTGAAGAGTTGCTGACAGAAGATGAATTCCGAGAAACATTAGCCCGAGGTAGTGGTGTCCTGGGACTCGATGTGGGACTATTATATGAAGATGATAAGTTGGCAGATCGAGCAATTCCTGACGTATTGATAAGATTAGGTTTGTTGAATCCTGCTCTTTGAAGAAGTGCAGACTGTCCAGAAGAACTTGATGCTCTCGGGGTCGCACTAGAAGGAATGGGAGGGGGAGGCATTTCGGAGCTATCTCCAAGCTCCGACAGCTGGAAGTCAGGAGGTGGTTTGACATCGAGCAGATTATCATCCGATGGTGGAGATTTGTGGATTGAAGTGGAGGGAGTGTGTGAAGCACTCTTAGCAGAGGAAGCAGCAGCAACGAGCTGGTCCCTTAAGATGGATATCTCAACATTGGCATCTATAAATAATGCAAGTGAGCGGCTTCGAATAATAAAGAAATTGTTGGCACACCTCGAAGTTCGTCTTTCAGTCTTTGAGACTCTTCCTCTAAATTAGCCTTCTCTATTAATTCATGTTCAAGTAATATCTTCTCCTCTAACGCTTTAGAATATTTGGCTTCCATGTCTGCCAGACTTGACGAAACAGCACGTTCAGTGCGTTCCAAATCATCATTACCCATTTCGAGCTCTCGTAACTGTACTTTGATTTGCTGGTGCTCCTGCCGAAGTTTATCTAGCTCACGTTGAAGAGATGTTGTTGTGGTATTGTGTGTAGTTTGCAAGGACATGAATTTACCCTAGAAAAGCCTTAATATTATGTACGGTAAGAGGACCAAAACGAACCTTCCACTCATCACGTTCCGTCTCTGCTCTCGCCACTTTTACCTTTAAATCCTGCTGCGCCTTCTCTGTTCGCTGAAGTTCTGCTTCCAGTTCTGCTTCGAGCTCCTTACTTGCATAGTGGAAATCATCCAGCTCTGCACGAGTCTCGGCTAACATATCAACAACCTGCAGCGTATGAGTAGAATGCGGGGGCATAAAAGAGGCATGGGGAGCGCACCTCATTATACTTGGCTCGCCAGTCAGTTGAAGAAGAGGCATAACTGTGAAAAGGAAGGTTGTGAATGTGGGGCGTGCACTGTGGCCTAGTCATTTACGTACTCGATCTCGTTGTCATCGAGAGAGATGCGCCGGGAGTGCTGGAGAGAGTCAGAGGGGGAAAGGATAGCTGTCATAAAGAAACCAGTCTGAGTTAGTAGAAAAGGAGAAGGGGAAAACAAGTGCGGTCGCAGTCAAGTCGCAGTGCTGAATGGTGGGCGTTCCCAAGTTGCCAGTAATGGTCCAATGGTTGAGATTGCACATGACAGGCTGTTTTGCCTAATGTGGAATATTGCAACAAATAAGGATAATTATTCTAGTACAGCAATTTCATTGTTTACATAAAATACACTATAGACATATTTCACAAGCCTTCAGGTTTCGCGCATTTTCTTCTTTCAATTTTCCCCGTCTTGGGACATCGCATTTCCTGCCACGATACTGGCTCCAGAGTGGCGCCTGTTTTTCATTAACAAAGTATACGTGCGACAGCATCAACGTCTCACCTGCTTCACTGGTTGCAAATATGACCCCAAGGTCGTTGCGAGCCGTAGTAACAAAATAACTGCGTGCATCACCCAGAGATATCTGACAGAGCGAGGCAGATAAGATCAAATGTGCGAGGCAGGGCGAAAGTATTCATTACCACAACTCCGCGCACGACATCACCACCTCTAAAGCAATCCCCAATTTTGACGCGGTCTTTTTCTGTTGCACGCACATCCTGAGAGCGGATCACTCCCGTAAACTCCTCACCGGCCGGAAGCGGAACACCATCCACAACAGAGATGGAGATCAAAGCTTGCAGCGGAGACAGACGGGTGACAGAGCCCAAAATGACCGAGTTGGGGGCAGGAGGGTGTGGGCGAACACGAGGGATTGTGAGAGTCTAATGACATGGAGGGGTTAAAGCAAGAGATGGGAGGCTGGGGAGTGGTGTAGACGAGTACGAACAGAGCCATGGAAGCGGGGCACCCCGAGTAAAGATGCCCTAATGAGGCTATCTCTTGCATAAGTTCCCGATCCTAGTAGCGGCGCTGGTGCACGGGGAGGCACTGGTATTGGCTGACCTGGAAGAACGAGTTGGGAGTCCATAGCTGAGTAGAAGAATGAGATGTCGAATTTAAAGAAATAGTCGCAATTGAATTTGCAAGTCAGAGTTCTGAATCGAGTTTGTATGTGTTTTGACTGCAGCCCTGACAAGTTTGCACGCTTACCAGGATCCCCCAACGCAATCCCCAACGCAAAATATTTCAACGCTCGCGTTCCTTTCCTCTACCTTTCCTCGTCTTCCCCATGGCCGCTTCCATCGCCCGCGTTTTTGCTAGAGGTATGCTCTTCCGTTCTTTCAGTCTTCCTTACTCGTACCAACCCCCTTCTAGGACTACATGCCTCCGCTCGCAGACATGCCTTGACGCAATTCAACATGCCAGCAATGAGCCCGACAATGTCCGAGGGCGGCATTGCCTCGTGGAAGAAGAAAGAAGGAGAGACCTTCTCTGCCGGTGACGTCCTCCTGGAAATCGTAATTTGTCTCCTCATCTTCTCTTCTGTCTTTCCTCATCTCCCGTTTAGGAAACCGACAAGGCCACCATCGACGTGGAGGCCCAGGATGATGGTATTCTTGCGAAGATCATCGTAAGTTTCTACCAACCATCTGCACACCCTTCTCTCACATAATGCTGCTCATTCAGGCTCCAGATGGTTCCAAGAATGTCCCAGTCGGGTCACTCATTGCCGTCATAGGTGAAGAGGGGGATGATATCTCGGGTGCCGGCGCTTTGGCAGAAAAGGCCGCTTCCCAGTCCAAAGAGCCTAAGCCGGAGCCAAAGACGGAGGCCTCACAGCCTGAGCCTCCTCGGGCTTCTGCTCCCGAACCTACCTCCCAAATACCGGCTGAGTCCAAACCCGACCTTCCTGAAGGCAACCGGATATTTGCCTCTCCCATTGCTAAGAAGATAGCCTTAGAGAAGGGCATTCCGTTGGCAAAGGTCAAGGGTACCGGCCCAGGCGGTCGTATCGTTCGAGAGGATGTCGAGAGTTACAAACCTACATCTGTAGCTGGAGCTCCGCAAACCTCTCAAACTCCCGCCGGGCAGCTACCTGATTATATTGATACCCCGGTTTCCAATATGCGCCGTACTATTGGCACACGTCTTACACAGTCGAAGCAGGAACTACCTCACTATTATCTCACCGTTGATATCAACATGGACAAGGTGCTTAAGTTACGCGAGGTCTTCAACAAGGCATTAGGCGAAAAGGACAAGTCTGCCAAGCTTAGTGTGAACGATTTCATTGTAAAAGCAGTTGCTTGTGCTTTGGCAGATGTGCCTGAGGCCAACTCTGCATGGCTTGGGGAGGTCATTCGGACGTAAGTTGAATCATTCTTTATTCATTCTTTATAAAGTTAACGTGTATTTAAATCAGCTACAAGAAAGCCGACATTTCTATCGCAGTTGCTACACCTTCGGGATTAATTACACCTATCATCAAAGACGCTGGATCCAAAGGACTTGCAACCTTGTCAGCCGAAGCGAAAACCTTGGCAAAGAAGGCACGCGACGGAAAACTAGCTCCCCAAGAATACCAGGTACTGCTTGTTGCTTTGCTTGTATTTTCAGACTCTGATAGATTTAATAGGGCGGCACTTTCACCATCTCCAATCTTGGAATGTTTGGCATTGACCACTTCACCGCTATTATAAACCCTCCTCAATCCTGCATTTTGGCTGTTGGCTCTACTCAGCCTAAACTCATCCCTGCACCAGAAGAGGAACGTGGCTTCAAAACGGTACAAATCATGAAGGTCACCTTGAGCTCTGATCACCGAACGGTTGATGGTGCTGTGGGTGCCAGATGGATGTCGGCCTTTAAGGGATATCTTGAGAATCCTTTGACATTTATGCTCTGATTTTTTTTACCTGGTCCATGACTTTTGTTAATCGCCTAGACTACAATATATCCACATTTCTGTTTTATGTTTTATGGATAACCAATGCTCGCTTACTGACATAAACTAGCGAATGCTTAGTAAATGTTTAATTCCCACTACCTTTAGGTAGTAAGGTCTTGGGGGGTGAAATAGAATGGAAATGGCAGGAATTTTTATTTATTTGCTTATGTAAGTACTCATGCGGGCGTTTTGCTTGATTATCTCTTTCCGCCGAAATCGCAACCATAGAAATGCCTGGCCGTTTACGAGCATTAAATCCGTTACAATCTCCAGGTTTCTTCCCCCGTTGTTGGAGCTTCAGCTATCTCTTCTCATATAATATTCTGTACAGCTCGGCCATATATTGCTCTAGGCCTGGAAGGTTCCGCTAATAAGCTGGGCGCTGGTATCATTAGGCATGGAGTGGATGGTAGCTCGACTGTACTCTCCAACGTCCGACATACCCATATAACGCCTCCTGGAGAAGGATTTCAGCCACGGGATACTTCGCTTCATCATAGAGAATGGGTACTGCAGGTCATTAATGAGTCCCTATTAAATGCCTGTGTCTCTATTCACGACGTCGACTGCATCTGCTATACCAAGGGCCCTGGGATGGGAGCTCCTTTGCAGTCAGTTGCATTGGTTGCCAGAACTCTTTCACTTCTGTTTAACAAGCCATTAGTTGGGGTAAATCACTGTATTGGTCGTAAGAACTTTCCAGTTGCTCTATCCCTTTGGACTCGCTGAGTGCTTTGTTGTAGACATCGAAATGGGTCGGGAAGTCACCGGTGCTAAAAACCCAGTGGTGCTGTATGTCTCCGGTGGAAATACACAGGTCATTGCATATTCAAGGCAGTGTTACCGGATATTTGGAGAAACTCTGGATATTGCGGTAGGGAACTGTTTAGATAGATTCGCGCGCGTAATCAACCTAAGCAACGACCCAAGTCCCGGGTATAACATAGAACAGGAAGCAAAGAAGTTTGTATGCCAACTGCTTCGTAACTAGTTGCTAACTCTTTCCAGAGGAACGCGACTCCTACCTTTGCCATACACAACCAAGGGTATGGATGTAAGCTTATCTGGTATCCTCACGTCGATAGAAGCATATACACACGATAAACGATTTCGTTCTGGAGGGAATTTGATAGATTTCGAAGATAGCGATATTATCACGCCTGCGGATCTTTGTTTTTCGCTTCAGGAAACCGTATTTGCAATGCTGGTGGAAATTACAGAACGAGCTATGGCCCATATCGGAAGCAAGGAAGTCTTGATTGTGGGTGGTGTGGGCTGTAAGCATGTTCCTCCTCGTAGTGATACTAAATTTTATCCGTGTGTATAGGCAATGAGCGACTGCAGGAAATGATGGGGGTTATGGCAAAGGAGCGGAACGGACAGATTTTTGCCACTGACGAAAGGTTTGCCTTCTTGTCTTTTATTGCTCACGTCATCATTTTTATGACATCGCATAGATTCTGTATAGATAATGGTATAATGATTGCCCAAGCTGGTCTACTGAGTTTCCGTATGGGCCAACTGACAGTTGTCTCTAAAAGCACATGCACTCAAAGGTACCCTATAAAACATCTGCCGTTTAATTCCAGCTGATGAACCACATCTGTCAGGTTTCGCACAGACCAAGTGCATGTAGCATGGCGAAGTTGAATTACTCTTTTGTAACATCGAAGCTTTGTCATCCAATTGTCATCTATTTATCATAGTGAAAGAAATACACAAAATTTTAACATTCACGCGTGCGTGTTGACATTTGCTAGAACCAGCTGAACACCTTCTTCATCCGAGTTTTTCATATCTGTGACCACTTCATCAAACTGTTCCCACCACCAACTGTTGATTAGTTCATAATCGATAGACTCTGGCGGTGTAATCCTTGACCGCCATGGTTTATCATGAAGGATATAATGCACACAACGGATATGCTCGTCACTCCATTCTTGAGGATGAATTACGCGCAATGTTTTCAATGCGTTATAATACCAAGGAAGTGGTTTCCATTTGTTTTTAAAAACTTCGGTAAGTAGGTCCTGGTCTGGAAAAGAAAAGTTACCAATTTTTTCTGAGGTTTCTAGAAAGTTCCTGATCCTATTAGCAAGTTCCATAGAGGGATTCAGTACAACAGTCCCTGAATTCAATTGGCTATACGGTCGCGGTGTAGTGTCAGAAGGCTGCATAGGGGGTGCCAGTGGATTGGTGACAGCAGAGTGTGCGCAATTGGTAGGGATCCTTGCAGGGTGAATCTCAGACAAAATAAACAAGGAAGCAAATAATATTGTCAATACCAGTCAGAGGGATAATGTGCCAGCTTGCGGGGATTACAAGCACAAACATGCACAGCTGCAATTTGGTCTCTGGGGAGATCGAGGACCATTAATTCATCCATGTTCTTCTTAAGAATCATGTCGCAATCTAAGAGAACAACCCTCTGATTACTTAGAATTACGGAGAATATGCAATCATCGATAGCTCATACCTTGAATTCCACCAAATCGAACACCCTACGATTACTTCGTGAGCCAGGCTTAAATCAGGTCCAAATATATTACCTCAGCTTCATCCAGGTATCGGCAAATCTCTCATCGTGAGTGGCAAGGGAATGTTGGCCTTCATCAGGGTACATTGGTTCAATTAATCGCATCGGAATACCACGCTTTTGTAGAACGGCTCGCACGGAATCTGGCAGTGTTGGTGTCACCATTACTACCAGTGGGTACTGCGACACCGCATTCTTGAGACTTTGATCGAGTACAAGGGTACCAGGAAGATATGAAGCCTTTGTGAGTAGAGTAACAAAAGCGCAGTTAGTCATATTTCAACAGGATCATGGTTCACAGTACATTGACGCGAAGATATCTTATATCGAGCATGCATCTCGGCCATCTCCTGTGTCGTGCGACAATGGTGACATTCGCGCACTCATAAGAGCCGAACGCCATATTGCCATGGCCATATGAGTAAGTAATACACATGATAAGTTTTTGTTCATTACCAGAAGTCTCCGGTATGCGTATACCATGTTCCCGAAAATTGAACATTACAGGCTTTCGAAATGTCATTCATCGTGCCTTTACTCATTCTATTGTAGTTCCTATAAGTATGTGGTAACACCTCAGATCAATGTATTCATGACGTGAATATGATCATGATTGCGGTACATGTCATACAAAATATAGAAGAGCAGCCAACATAACTACAAAAGCTACAGCATTAGCGAAGACGGCTATTCAAATACTTAGCAGTAGTTCATATCTTAGCATTTTCATTCTACTCACCGGGCTTCACGTTCACTCTCCAAAAGTGCAAGGATATCCTCTTCCCTCACAGGTCCTTTCACGTTACGAATGATTGTTCGTGATGTATCATCCATGAACTCCACACGGACCTGCGTGACTCCTCCACGGGATCCTGTACGGCCAAGAACCTGAAATACGCAACCTGTCAGTTCATCCAATACCACATTTGGATGAATGGAAAAAGGACCTTAATGACTTTAGCAAGCTTCACTGGAGCTTTCGAGGAGTCCTATACCATGATAAGAGTCGAAGCTACACATAAGATTATAATGTACTTGCCATTTTTTGGGAAGAATAAAAATGGCGTCGATGGATGACTTTTGGTTAACGATGCACGAACAAGGTTTGTAACTTGTTGGTACTTAGAATCTCCGCTTCAAATATAAGGATATTACCGAATTATGTAATCATTAATTCCTACTGTCGGCTACCCGGAACCTGGACATACCCAGAACCTGGTCAATCCTCATCTTGTCGCTTTCGCAATCGCTTTCCGCTCAGTTTTTTTGTACATATTTGTAGTTAGCTATCATAGTAACATAATGCTCATGTTTCGTGGTGAGAGCATGTTTAGTTACTGAGAAATGTTGCAACGAGTAGTGATTCTGAAAACACTGTACCAGCTATGCTGCAACATGCAGAGGTTTATGCAACTTGGAAACATAGCATTTCTACATGCTCTTCATTGAAGTGCAAGGTAAAAATATCATGAAACTTATATTATATATATAAAATTATAAATATACTGTTTGGAGTCCATTTGAGACCACTTGGAGTTTTGGTCTGATGAAAAACCTAAGACCTTCAAAAACTCAAGTAATTTTATATGTCTTTAGTGTATGAAATCATTTGGTTAAGTCCTTGTACCTAAAAATATTTTTCTCATTCTGACTAAGACTTATAGCAGGTGTATTTACAAGTAACCCATGAATATTCAAGCAATTACCCATATCAATAGGCCCACAGATACAACAGATATGGGCACTGCATGGGTAGGTAACCAATGGACATTTTGTTGAACAGGTTGTTGCCATTGTGAGGAAAAGGAATGAGGTGCCTATGGCCTGTGAAGGGGGAAATGTGAACTATAGTCTAACCAGACCTGCAGTGGTGGTAATAGTGCCTAGCAAGGCATACACAGGTGTCGGCCAGAGGTAACAATGAGTGAGCCATGCCTGGTGTGGGCATGGGGAAGAGGAAGCCTTGACTTGGGCCAGCACAAGGGTGATAATGTAGTGGATTAATGAAAAAGAGTACAATGTATGATACAATGAGCTATCTACAAAGGGATGTTTGTATGTGTTATTATCTAAAGGGTCCATGCAGTCTGTTCAGTTCAACACATTTTGGTTTCTACAATATCTTGGCACACAGATACTGGAAATGCACCATATTTTACCATGCTATACTAGAACTGTATATGAGTGGACTTGTAACTTTGCAAGAATAACAAGCATGAACCAGAATAATTGTAGAGGAGGTAATTTTGAGGAAAAAGGAGGTGGAAGGTATCATAATTACTAGCTATCCTGTCTATGGAATGATATAATAACTCACTATCATAGACATAAGTATTATCACATTACACAAAACATATTATGAGAGGATAGCTGTCAAAATGCACTACCAACAGCAGGGGAACACTCAATGAAGAGAAGGAGCTGGAATTTATAAAGCTCAGTATCCTTCTGTTCAATTGCTGCTATATTAAGTAATATAATATATCTACATTACAAGTATTTATATCTAAATTTATGAGATGAATGGCTTCAGAGTGGAGGATATACAGCAATACCTAGGCAAGAGGCACAGAATGGTGGGATCAAATGGAATTAACTGATGATGCCAACACTGCCAACACATGTGTGGCACATTATATGACTAATGCTATGGCAAAGCATGCCTGATGCATCAGCTCCTTCCTATTCTGGGATGACCTGTAATTTACAGTATCCATACATCAGAACTGACCTGTAATTACAGTCATTTAATGTATCAAATGTACAGTATCACCTGATTCTGATCAAAGTTGGCTAAATTTAGCATGCAGATTCTCACACATTTTTTCAAAGACAATTTTTCTGCATTTTCCATCCCCATTCTTGTACAACATAATACTGTGTAGCTATTTTCGAGTGCCCTCTATTCAATGGAGCACCTTGTGATGTGACAATTGCTGTATAACTTAGGGTATAATGATAGTTTCCTGTATAATAGTAGCAGAATAACAATTTAGAGCATATATATAAAAATCAATACACCATTTGGGTGGCATGTCTGAAGAGACAGAAACTTCTGAAAAATGATATATATACTGTATACATGAATCATCATATAACATGATAAATTGGATATTTTGCAATTTTATTTGCAGTGGTATGGATAGAATGCTTTGGATTCATGAATGTGAGGCCACAAGCTATGCTGATGAGTCCCAGTCTATGGTTATCAAAGTCACAGTGTCCTCAAACTGCAGAGGAGTTTGCTTGTATGAAGAATAAGCCATATTGAGAAGCTGTTGGTTCCCTTCAGTATTTGTTGCTGGGAACAAGACTGGACATCACTTATGCTGTCAGCCAACTCATGAGCTTCAATGAGAATCCAGGTCCTGCACATTGGGATGCAGTAGCAGCAGCCTATGCCTATCTTGTGGGAACAAGGGAGTATGAGCTCATCTATGGACACAAATTGTTGGATCTTGAGGGATTTGGTGATGCAGATGGGAGTAACTTGGAACATAGAAGGGCAGTCTCTGGGTATGCATTCTTGATAGATGGGGGAGCAGTCAACAACAGAAGCTGAGTATGTGGCAGCTACCCATGCTGCCAAGGAAGCACTATGGCTTCAAACTCTGATTGGACAGCTCTTTGGAAGCATCACAGGACCTACAACACTTTACAGCAATAATCAGTCTGCTATTGCACTCACCAAAGATCAGCAGTATCATGTGTGGATGAAGCATATCAACATCTGTTTCCATTTCATTTGCTGGATAGTAGATGAAGGCAAAATCAAGTTAGTCTATTGTCTGACAAATGATATGGTGGTGAATACCTTAACCAAGGCACTTCCAAGTGCCAAGGTGAAACATTTCATGATGGAATTGGGACTTATGACATGCAAGGATTGAGAGGGAGTGTTGGATCATGGAGGGTTGCTTATGCAATCCATGTGCTATTGATGTGCCATGCTGATATGGTGGAATTGTTACATACCAATTCCCTTCCTACTGGGAAACAAATGCAAAGATGCCCGGAAGGCATGGGAGAACTATAATGGAAACCCGAAGTGAGTACAGGTACGGGAATGGGAGCAGGAGTGCAGAAGTAAACCATGGCTTCAGTGTATGTGCTGTGCCATCTGGATATCCCCAGGGAATGGTTTGTATTTCATGACAGACGATATCCAATGTAAGAAAACATTCCAGAGTATGTGAGGGGCTTCGCCACTACACTAGGCAGTGGGAGAGAGACCCAAAGGAGAACCCAAAGTGGGTTTTGGAACTTAGAGTAGGAAGAAAGTGTACAGAGTTGATATGAATACTGAAGACTACCTAGTACATTTGGAAGACTATTTATATGTACTAGTAAGATGTAGATATGAATCCGGAGACAGAATACTAAGTGTAAGTAAACAAAATAAAGACTGGGCAAAGAGGAGTAGTGGTGCAAATGATGTGCTCAGAATGAAGAATAAGAAACTAAACTACATTGACCATAATGAAACGTACAAGTGGGAATGGAAGAGAGGAGTAATGGTATAATGACATGGTGAGGCTGTCATAAGAGAAACTACGTGTCTGAAATATCCAATAGAAAACCTGACGGGTTCCGGGTACGTTCCCGGGCGGGAATGTTGGGAAGTGTAAACCCATGGCAGGTACGTTCCTGGAATGGACTGGGTATGTTGGAAGGTCACATGGAAACCTTTGGTAATGTTGGCATGATATAGCTGGGCATAGATATAACAGGAATGAGTCTATTGACTTGGTTGTTTCCATACTTACAATTTTTGATCATTTTTCCTAGTATTTAAATGAGTAGATTACCAAGCCATCTGCTCTCCTCAGTTGTCTCTCTCTGTTGCAAGAACTGAGGTAAGCAGAAGCCATATCTTATCATTTTACTATTACTTACATATATTACTTACTGTAGTATTCTATTCTATAGGTAATATATTATAGCAGTACTTTCCACTCACCCACCTATACACATGTACTTCACAAAAATACACTTAATTGTAAAATTTCCACATGCACTTCACCTAATTCCACATGAAGTACACATGAATTCCACTTCTTAAAAAATTTCATCCAGAAGGTGAATTTAGCTATAAAGAAAGTGAACTACACATGAAATTGTACATGTGGAATCCATGTGTACTTCACTCAAATCATTTAAAATAATAGTATATTTAAATAGTTTAAATACAACTATTATTATTTAATAACAGTCATGTGATACCCTCACCCCCCACTTGTTGCCCCACCATTCCTGCCCTCCATGCACATTGCCCCCCCTGTTCCTACCCTCCATGCATGCTGCCCCCCCTATTCTCACCCTCCACATGTGTCATTTCCTGCAGTTCCCACCATTTGTGCGTGTCATTCCCCCCTGTACATGCCCTCCACATGCATCATTCCCCCCTGTTCCCACCCTCCATGTGTGTTGCCCCCTGCCATCTCCCCCTGTTCCCGCCTCCCATGTGTGTCACCTCCTGCCATCCCCACCCTTCATGTGCATCATCCCTCCTGTTCTTGTGCTCCACACATGTTGTCCCTCCTGTTCGTGCACTCCACATGTGTTGTCCCTCCTGTTCTCGTGCTCCACACATGTTGTCCCTCCTGTTCTCACACTTCACATGTGTTGTCCCTCCTGTTCTCACACTCCACACATGTTGTCCCTCCTGTTCTTGTGCTCCACACATGTCATTCCCTGCTGATCCCCCCTGTTCCCATCCTCCATGTGTGCTGTTCCCTGCTGTTTCCACCCTTCACACGTGTTGTTCCCCCTGTTCTCACACTCTACATGTGTTGTTCCCTGCCATTCCCTCTGTTCCCTCCCTTAACACACATCATCCCCTGCTGTTCCCACCCTCCATATGCATTGTTCCCCCTGTTCTCACCCTCCACGCTCATCATTCTCTGCCTTTTCCATCCTATATGCATGTTGTTCCCCCCACTCCCACCTCCACACTCTTCATTCCCTGCCTTTCCTGCCCCTCCCACCCTATGTGCTCATCACTGTTCCACCTCTTCTACCCTGTGTGCATGGCCCTCCTGCCTTTTCAGTGTTGTTTTGCCTTGGGTTTACCCTCTTGATAGGGGAGAGAGGGCAAGGGGAGTGGGGGAGAGAGAGAGGGAGAGGGAGAGGGTAGTGGAGAGTGAAGAAGCAGGGCAAGGAATGATGAGCTGGCAACACATTAGCAATATGTCACATGATGCATATGTGTGGAAATGTGCCATAGGTTGTTATGTAGCCTTTGTCTCTTAAATATAATATGGTCTGATGGCTTAATGGTAAATTCCATGATTTTGATGTGATTACTAATCAAATTAGTGGTTGATAGTTCAATTCCCCTTTGTGTCATTATGCTAAAACATTTATTTTTATTATAATAGTAATGGAGAAGTGTATTACAAGTAATTACAAGTGTACTGTACAAGTGTAACCAGTCCGTGTGTATTCCTTGTGAATTTCACTTTGCAATTCCATGTGGAATTTTGATATTTCACCTGTGCATGTGCACTAATCGCAAATTTGAATGGAAATTTGCTGATTTAAATACATTTGAGGTGGAGTGTAGTACACATGAAAGGTGGAATTCATGTGGATTCCATGTGTAACAGGGGGCAAGCATAAAGTGCTCTATTATAGTTGTCTCTCTCTATTGTGAGAACTGAGTATTCTATTCTATAGACTCTTATACTGTAGATGTCATTTATGTGTTCCAAGATTTTGTGATATTGCTAAAATTGGGTGTAATTCCAGGTTTATCATTCATACACTCATTCTTCATGCATAAAACTTTTTCTGATATATACCCAGTTAATAATACATAGAAAAGAACATCATTTTTGTAAGTAGAATGAATGTGTGTTGAGATAAGGCCAAGTGAATTTGTAGTCCCCTGTTACATCTCAATTGGGTCTGAAAATCACACTAACCTAAAATGTACCATCATATAATCAGTTTGCTCACAGAATGCAACTTGGTTTGAGCACTACATTAGCACTTAGAGGGTGTTTATACACTCATCTTCATGTTCAACATGTAATAAGCTATGTAGTGTAGATATGATGAGTATATATCCCACCCTTTGAAAGAACATAACATAACTTAGTTTTAAATAAAATCAGAAGTATTGTCTAGTAAAATATTATAATAATATAAATAATACTTTGGTGCAACTTAATACTGCTGCCTTCAAGTTGTAAGTAGCAAGCTAATGTATAATTGCTAATTAAGGTCTGATATAGCCATTAGAAAGTTTGTAACATCTCACAGATAGACCAGAATATATATGAACAAAAATAAGTTACATACTTAATGTCTTCATAAATGTGCATGTACCTTTATGCCATGTGGGTATCTTTTTCTTAAATTACTATAAATTGATTTAATGTACACACTAAATTTAACAGAACTTTCCATACATTCCTCTCATTATTATGAAGGCCAGAATATATTATTGAGTTTAAGAAGATACATAGTGCTAAGGGAGTGACCCCATCAAGTTTAATGGCTAAAGCAACACACCAAAAAATTGCAGAAGCACCTGCCATGCACCAACTAACAAAAATGACATAAAATGAATCAAATAGACAACATACATGGCTCTCAGCCCACATACTTCCTATGTTTTATGATAACACTACTAATTACTTAATGAGTGGTTCACCACCAACTGAGCTGGATGGTGGGGAGCAAATATCTCTAGTGACACTTACCATTGTGGAGGGGATGGTTGGACCACAGGTGGATTTGGGGTGTTGTATCAATACTAAGTTTATTGCTCATATTTCTCTTTCCTACACTTATCTTTGTTTATTTTATTCAACCATTTACTTTATCTGTTATTCAATGTATACTAACATATGCCTTTTCCTCGAGTCTTCATTACAGGAATTGTAGCATGGCAAGTTCAATGCTGTAGCCAAACAAGCCCTTGCCAAACAATGTCAGCTGACCAATGTGTCAGTGGCTGTGTGTTCAACATGCACTTAGTAAATCTTCGTTTATTCAACTTCTGTCACCAAACCTCCTCTTTTCTTCGCCATTCCTCAAGCTCCAAGCATCGCATCTAGGGAAGATCAAGAATAGTGACTGGGTTTTACCATCATTGTTCCTCACTCGTCGTTATCCCGTGATGGAAGGAAGGGTCATAGGTTGAGGACAGGGGTCAGGTTTCTTTTCTTTTAGTTCTTGTCTTGCTTACTTTGTCCTTTACATTCTAGTTTTCTTTTATTGTATGATACTATTTGGGCTGGACAAAGCCCTTTCATTTCGCATTCAGCATACCAGGGAACTGCAAGACCTGGCATGGTGTATGACTATACTAAGCGTCATAGTTGCAGTGCTGCTAATGCGGCTTGGGCAACTGCATCTACCCTTGGGGAGGGGTAGGACATGTCTTCATGCCTGCATCATGGTGTTTCCTCAAGCATTACACCATCATCGCTGTTGCTGTGGTCTCTAGGTTTCAGGGGCATTAAGTTCTCTTCATTCGTTTTTGTGTTTCTGTTGTATATCGTATTATCATGGCCTTTTTATGTATCAGATGACTCTATCTTCGCTCTGACGGCATGAGAGGACATGCACATCATCTGAATCTGTAGCACTGCCATTGTATATTATGAGGATACTTCAGTATCCGAAATTCACCTCTTTTACAGCTTATCCCTTACCACGCAACAACAAACTTCAAGCTTTAAGTCTTACTGAAGAGCGTCAACACCTCAAGTTATTCAAGAATTATTCAATTATAAGCTAAGTTTTCATCAACGTTATACACTAACATTGTTTTCTAGTTCTTCTCCTGTGGCCAATTAAGTCGGATAGCTGCTTGCTAAGCGCAGCCAAGGTTATTCTTCCACACCATTTTGGGCTTATCAAGATGTAACAGGGGACTCAATATGGAGGTCAAGTGTACAGTTGAGAGGTGCTGTACAGATGAGTGCTAAATCACTGTACTGCCAGAAATTTCCCTACTAACTTACATTAGTGGGAATTACATAATTTAAAAATAAATGCATATTGTGAAAAACCAATGGTGGGAGCAATTTTTGCCAGTGTCATGACCATGCCCCTAGCCTGACTTGGCAGTGGAGTATGAGAGGGTAACTGTGGAGAAACAAGAGGTGAGTAATAGATGAAGGCAGAGAAGGTGACTCAGGGGGTAGGACTTTGGCTTCAGCTTATGTGCTGTGCCCCTGGAATTCCCAGTCCTAGATTTTGGAGTAAGGGCAAGCCCTTTGGAGAAGACAAGAGATGAGAGGAGAAGACAGAAGACAAGAGATGTAACTCAAGTCAGACTAAGGGGTGAGGACATAGTTCAATATGAAACTAAGGACTAAGTACAAATTGAGTGCTACTTAAATACTAGAGACTCAGAGTAAGTAAAGGCCAGTGGAGAAGTACAGCCAGGTACCAGTCCCCAAGAATGTAGACTAATACTAATTAAATATAATGAAACATGTCAGAGGAGTGGATGCATATGACAGTGTAATGTGAAACAGACAGTGGCACACTTGAGAATGATAAGTGACTCACTGTGAGTTGTACTCTACAATAATTAAGGAACTGGCTTGGCAAGATGGAAGAAGGGAAACAGGAGTAAGTTATGTACAGTAATCAAGATGTAATAATGGGAACATAATCAAAGTCTGGAGTAAACAAAGGAACAGGTGGAGTAAGGGACTAGGAGTCTGGAGGTAGGTGATACAGGATATGACACCTATGTAGATAGCTCATTGTATCACACATACTACTCTTTGTCATTAATCCACTACATTATCACCCTCATGCTGGCCCAAGTCAAGGCTTCCTCTTCCCCATGCCCACACCAGGCATGGCTCACTTGTTGTTACCTCTGGCTGACACCTGTGTATGCCTTGCTAGGCACTATCACTACCACTACACATCTGGTTAGACTGTAGTTCATATTCCCCCCTTCACAGGCCATAGGCACCTCATTCCTTTTCCTCACAATGGCAACAACCCATTCAACAGCCTCACTATCTGAGTGGACACAAATGTGATGCTGCTGTAGTTATGTTACAAAGATACAGTGCCTTACTATTTGAGTAGACACATATAATACAAATTAGTTTCACACTTTACTGTTGACACTTTATATGTAACTCAGACAATACATGTACTGAGTAGAGTGGAAGTATATAGATTATATTTAGTAGGTTAGGGTTGTGTGCTACAACTGCAAAGGGATACAAACAAATGTAAACTAGGTATAAGTTGTTAATTCTACAGGCCAAATCCTCCTCCTTATATGCCTTTTACCCTCCTGCTGACTAATCATATCCCACACCTACTTTCCCATTGTTCTCCAACTGGGGAAAGCATGAGTCATCCTTTTACTCCATTGTTCTCCAAATGGAGAAGTATGAGTCATTCTTTTCTCCATTGTTCTCCAATTTAGGATGCATGAGTCAGCATCTTAGACAATGGGTATATTCCAGCTTCAATGTTATCTCACTGCACAGATGTAAACTAATAGGTTGGGTGGAGTCTGAGCAAGGGAGTGCTCAAACAGGAACACTGAGTAATCAAGCCACTCAGGGTGAGCAGGCAAATTGCTCAATGATTCACCTACATCTATGGAGGATATTGACAAAGGTGAATGTAATATTACTGGTAGATACAAATACATTAAGCTCTAATGCATGTTTTATATATATTTATGTTGAATCAAGAAGGAATAAAGGCAAAAATGAAGCATGATACTAATACATTATAATATGGATGAAGAATAATGCCAGAAAGGGTAAGGATGAAGCATGATACTAATACATTATAATATGTGTGAAGAATAATGCCAGAAAGGGCAAGAAAGTAAAATAATGAAGTGGGTTAATATGTAATAATAAAATTAAATGCAGGGTGAGGTGGGTGGGTAGAAACAGAATATGAAGCACACTTGCAACTAAGTGCTTGTGAGTCACAATGATGGTGAGTGTTGAAGGAGCCATGATTCTCAATGACTAATCCATGGGATGAGATTTATGCTCAGCTAGATGCTGGATGCCAACTACTTCACATAGTCAGCATCTTTGCTCAATCCAGCTTTGACATTATCTCACCACACAGATGTAAGCTGATAGGTTGGTGTCACGAAAGTCCAATTTATCTTGGAATGCATTAAGCCTTTAACATCAGAGTAATGCAACATAAGGTAATTATAAGATACTACTGAAGATATTACAACACATACACAAGGTACTGTAAGGTATGGGAGGTCCCATAAGAACACTCTAAGATTAAGGCACTGTTGCAAAGCAGTGGTAATATTACTTTAGTCTTGTATTCTATTGCAATATGCCTATGGTATAAATATTACATGAGTGCATTTATTGACTCCCAGGTGGCCCCCAAATATATTGGTGGCTTCAGTGTACTTGGCTTTCATACCATTATCCAGGAAATAAATAAGTTTTAGAAAGTTGAAAAATAATTCCATTACTATGATGGTTATCTTTTATAAGGTTTGTGACATGGATAAACATTGCAAAGTGTTGAATCCTATTTATAAGTAGAACTAGACAGAACTGTGGATAAGTCTAGTTTGACTAGATACAGCTCAGAACTTAGAGCCGAGGTAGTCCAGGATCTGGCTGAGCACTGACTAAAGCAGCTGTCTGAGGTGTATAAAAGGGTGACGCTGGTAAGAGCTTCATTTTCATTAAGGCTTCAAGAGCTGGCTTAAGATTTTTAGATAAGTAACATAACTTAAAGGTAAGTGTTCAGTTAATTTGGTAAGTACCGTTAGTTCTCAGTGTCATTGTACTAACATATATTAAATACTTATTATACCTACTACTACATAGATGGTAGTTCTTGTTGCAATGCATGTATATTAGATGAAAACATCATATGTTCATGTTAATTCTCAGCGATAAACTACACATATATCATCAATTTTATTTTATTTTTTGGAACAATATTACACAGGGTTATAAGCCATTGTATGATGTGAATTTCATTGTAAGATTCAGTAGTAAGCTTTACAAGTCATCACATTTGTTATGGGGCATTATAGGACACTCAGCAAGTCTCTCAATAATATCTAAGATTTCGTCCTCTTGGGGGGCACCAAATGCCTTAAGGCATTAAAGTGCACTGTAATGTGTTGTGTGGCAAACTAGGTTTTCATGACAGGGTGGAGTCTGAGTGAGGGAGTGCTCAAACAGGAACACTGAGCAATTGAGCTGCCCACCCATAAAGAGAAAAAGACCATGGTGCAAATGCACAGCTAAGCCCAACCAATCAGTTTATAGAGATAGTCTGCCAATATGCTGTGAGGCTACTAATTCAAAGGTTTGAATGTAGGCTTTGTAGGCAAGTGACCTCCAGCATCCAGCTAGATGCACAATTTCCAGATTGACTTTTTGAGCTAATAAGAATGAGGCACCACCTATGTGGAAGGAGTCGCCAAATGTCATTCCAAAGCCTTGGTTTAGCAATATATTATTAATGAATTTGAGTGCTGAATGTTTAATGAGAGGCTGAATATGATCCATGTTGTCCCTCCATGAGAACATAGGTGCTTCCTCTGCTGCTGGAACCATGAAGTGCAGGTTATGGAGTGCTGCCACTGGACACAAGATAGAGGGCTGTGCTGCTAAAACTATTACCTGTATCTCCCCTGGTGTAGCTGTCTTGGCCATAGGTAGGCTGAGGCAAGCATAAGGCTTCTTGTCTAGATCTTTTTTAAATTCTAAATCTGATCACTTTATGTGTTTGTGCCCATCAAATGCAGTGTGAGAAGAAACTGATACCTCACCAAAGCACATTAGGCTCCAGAATGCACTTGTTGCTGCTGCCCAGATACAAGCATGAAAGGGTTGTGCCAAATCTAAGGAAGATCTCAGTGTGTTAAACATTTCAATAGTTACCAGTGGTCTTAATAGGTGTTTGCATTGCCTGAAGAGGTTTTGGAGGCTGTGTAAGGACCACTCAATGTGTTCAGATTCAGCTGCTGACAAGGGAGGTGACCATCCTTGGATAATGCACCATGCTCATATGGCAGAAAGGTATTTGCAGACTGTTGAAACAGAAACAGGCTTGAACCTGTGTGCTGCAAGTATTGCCATTCCAGTTGGACAATGTTCTGGATCTGATGCAGCCCATAACACAAATGAATGTAAGAGCTCAAAAGAAGCTTGTAGCCTGGCATGTTCAGGTATGGAGAAAATATCACAAAATATATGAAACTTCCATAGGCCCACACCATATGAAGCAGTTGTTCTCAAAGATGCATTACAGTATTATGGTGTTCCTTGACACACCTGGACTCCTTTCATCTTCCAGCCTCACCACTTTGTCATATTGCTTAGATATTTTGTATACATATTCTCATACATATATCATCATTGGTAAATATTTTGGAAAGCATAAAATGAGCTGGAAAAGGATATAGGTTAGGATTACTACAATTTTAGATGAAAACCCCATCTTGTCACAGTTTTCCAACTAAAATTTTGAGTTTTCTGCCAGGTGCACATTCTTACAAAAATTTATGTATATATGTACAGCAACTTCTGACATTTCCCCAAATATTTAGCCCACTTAAGAATGAAACACAATTATAAAAATTGAAATAGTGATAAAGTAGCAACTTTGATAGTTTCAGCATGTGACACTTGTTCATCACATGCTCTTGACCCTCCCAAACTCATGGGTGTGAACTGTTGTGACACCCGTGACATTACTGTGTCAAGTCATGTTTTTGGCTGAAAAGTGATCCCCTCAGCAATCAGCTTCATATATACATTTGCACATATAATTCTACCTTGAAAGTTTGTATTTGCAGTCCTAATATATTCTAAATTATGTTTATTAACTTTGTTTTAAAAAATATCCTGTACATATTTCATAATTGTTACTTTCCATTAGGTGTGTCAAGGAACACCATAACACTGTAGATGCCAGAGAGGATAGGAATAGAATTGCTGGATTGCTGATTGTCACTGAAGGGGGAATATTAACACCTTTCCAAAGGAAGATGTGTTTCTCTGCCTGGCAATTAGGATGGAGATTAGAATGTAACAACAGAGGGTAAGATAATTCATCTGGACTGATACAAACATTATGCATCATGAGGACAGTGGTGTTAATAGGTGGAATAAATGGGGTGGAAGGGGGGGTTGGAGTTGGATCCTGGCCTGAGGGAGACCTTGTAAGTCTGCTGCAGAGTGCCAATTGTCTGAGGTGATGTGACAGTCATCCTGCATAGGAGCAGGCTTGGGAACCAATTCACCTCTTCCATTAAGACCCATAAGGACTTCATCATCCTGCCCCTTTGCACTACTCATGCATCCATGGAGCATTAAGGATGGATAAGATATATATCAGCCAGCATTAAATGTGCTCTCCAGCTTGGTAGAGATGCCTGCCATGTGGTGGTCAGTGCCAAATTACTTGGGATAAAGTTGTGATATGCAATGGCTATGTAAGCTGTGGCCAGTCACAATGCAGATTAAGAGCCAATATTGTGCATGGCAACACAAGGTGAAGTTTGAGCTAATGTGTAGCTCATACAGGGCAATATTAAGCCCAAAGGGCAAGGTAGGCTAAGCTAATGTGTAGCTCATGCAGGCCAATATATGCAATAGTGGAATGGAGAAAGAGGCCAAGCAAATGTGTTGCTCATGTGGGCCAATACATGCAAGTTGAACATGAAATAGACTCACCAGTGGACAATGGATCAGCTTTAAAGCCAGGAATGATGTCTGGCAGGGTGGATTGTCCATGTTCATCAGCTGCTGTCAACCAAGCTGCATGCTCAGCAGTAGCCACTTCATGATCCCCAGCAAACATTGTGGGTGCACCATCTGCAATAGGTACTGATCTGGCCAATAGATTGTTGAGATGTCATATTTCTTTGTTCTGCTTGTTCACTTTTGAGGCTAGAGTGTGCGAGTCTGAAGTTGATCTTGTGGTGGCAGTAGAGGATTGTTGACATGGTGATTGGAGTGTTATTGAGCCTATCAGTTGGGAGACAGGAGGAAGAGTGGGCCATGAATATTGGGTAGGAGGAGGAATTGGAGAAGAATGTCTTTGAGGGGATTGTTGATGATTTTGCCAGGGGTTGTCATCTTCAAGTCTTAAACACTGCACCCTGGCTAAGGAAGTGGCAGCAGTTTGACCTCTAGGCCCAGTGGCTCCTTCTGTTCCTTCTGACATGAGAATAGGAATGAGGAAGAATATAAATAAGTAGAAATGGAATATGAAGCATGCTTGTGACTAAGCGCTTGCAAGTTGCAACAATGGTGAGTGTTGAAGGAGCCATGATTCTTGATGACTAATCCATGGGATGAGATTTATGCTCAGCTGGATGCTGGATGCTGACTACTTCACATAGTTGGCATCTTTGCTCAATTAGCACAATAGAAATGCTATTAATAGTACTTGAAAGAACAATGGCTATATTTAGCACAGTGGATATGCTATTAATAGCTCTTGAGAACAATGGTGCTCTTTTGTTTGTACCTGAAGGCTTTCTTATTTTGTACAGGGTATAATTATTTGTACATATTAGACTTGGTGTAATTGTTTATATGACGATGTTTATTCTGATTAGTGCTGGACCAGTAGTATGACTAAGTATTTGTGTATGTTTATCTTGATTAATAATGGGCTGGTATTATGGTTACTTGTTTGTGTATATTTGTTCTGATTGGTGATGAACTATTAGTGTTTATGTATTATATGGCTTTATTTGTTAGTGTATCAATTAGTTACTTGTATATGACTTATCCTGATTAATAGTGGAATAGTAGTGAGTATTAGGTATTGTTTGTTAAGGTATTATTAGGTTTTCCAAGTGCTTGCTTTTCTATCTTTGAGTGATTTAGCTGTATTCATGTCAACTTTCACCCATGACATTGTCTACTCCATTCTCTTTCAATACTATTTGTCACGACCGTGCCCCTAGCCTGACTTGGTGGCGGAGTACGAGAGGGTGACTGCAGAGAAGCAGGGGGTGAGTATGAGACGAAAGCGGAGAATGATAACTCAGGGGGTAGGACTTTGGCTTCAGCTTATGTGCTGTGCCCCTGGGATTCCCGGTCCTGGATTTCGGAGTAAGGGCAAGCCCTTCAGAGAAGACAAGAGATGGAAGACAAGAGGTGTAACTCAAGTCAGACGAAAGGTGAGGACATAGTTCAATACGAAACTAAAGTTTAAGTACAAATCGAGTACTACTTAAATACTAGAGACTCGGAGTAAGTAAAGGCTGCTGGCCTTGTCAGGGTAGGCATACGTAGAATGAAGACTATAACTAATTAAACATAATAAAACACGTTGGAGAAGTGAGCGTGTATGGCGGTGTAAAGTAAAACAGATAGTGGCACACTTAAGAATGATAAGTGACTCACTACGAGATGTATACTACATTACTGAGGGGATAGCTCAGTAGAATGGAAGAAAGGAAATGAGAGTAATCTATGTACAGTAATCAATATGTAATATTAAGAACATAATCAAAGTCCGGAGTAAACAAAGGGAAAGGCGGAGTAAGAGCATAGGGGTCCGGAGGTAGGCGATATGGGATATGACACTATTCCAGAAGATGACTTTATCTCAGATCTTGGATACAAAACACTTCTAAACATGATCTATAACTGAGACAAAGAACCCTATGACATCCCTACACCTGTCTACCTTCCACTTTCATCATGATTCCCACTCAGATTATAAATGGATTCATGACATTGATCATGGCTATCTTTATGAAGGATACCATATTAGAGAAATGGAATGGGTTCTCTAATGAAACAAAGAAATCACATGGAGATAATATTGCAGCCATGCTTCATAGTTTCATAAAAGAACTTAAACCAGATGGAGGAAAGAAGATTGGAGTCCCTGATGATTATATGGGAGAAACCAAAGATCTTGGTCCTTGCATTAGATGAATGATGGTCTATTTTTTCAGGAAAAGAATATCACAAATGATTGGGAAAAGATCAGCCTAACCATGATGAAAATTTAAAAAGGAAAACAGAATTGTGCCCAACAATGGGCAGATATCTATATGGGGCAACTGATCTCTTTCAATGATCTCAGAAAGATATGGAAAACAGGACATGATGGAGCTGAACCCTCAAAAAAGGAAGTAAAGGGATTCAAACCAATTGCAGGAAACACAACCTGAAATCATGGCATTTGAAAATCAGCCACCATTCAATGATTGGGAACAAATGTGTGATATTCTCTGAGTATATTTTGTATCTCCAGAAACCCAATCAAACACAATCAGTCAACTAAATCAAGTCAAACAAGGAAACAGACTGATCAAGGAATATATTCTCAAATTCAATTAATGGAGTGGTTTAACAGAATTTGATAATATGGCACTTGTAGACAGATTTAGGACAGGAATCCATCCAGGATTAGGACAAAGATTGGTCAAAAATGGAGGATTGCTTATCACCAACACAATACAAAGATGGATGCAAAAAGTAATTGATTTTGAATGTCTCAAAAAGGATTCAGAATTAGCATATGGACAAACATCTGGACC
Source organism: Cyathus striatus (assembly GCA_025738555.1). Lineage (NCBI taxonomy): Eukaryota > Fungi > Basidiomycota > Agaricomycetes > Agaricales > Nidulariaceae > Cyathus > Cyathus striatus. Next base: position 442,102 of record JAOVFP010000024.1, on the reverse strand, counting down.
TTTTAGACCTCAGAATCAAAACACAAACAATTGACTTAACATGCAGAACACATCTAATACAGGACCATGCCCTAATCAATTGAATCAGAATTGAGATAATGTATGGGTATCACAAGGAGGAAACCAAATGGATATTGATACCATGAAACAGCAAGGATTATATTATAATTGTGGCTGAAAAGGACATTGAGCCTGAGACTGCTGACTCCCTAAGCAATATGTACAAATAAATGTAAATATTAACATGGACTCTGTAGTTACCCCTATGCCCATATCTTCTACTAGTAATATTGTAGAACTACCCACCCTTCCTGAACTGACTAATGAACAGAAAGCAGTGTTTGCTAGCCAATGGGGTTTTCCCCAAGGCCAGCAGTAAGTGCAAACTTGCCAGCCTCTATTTATGTATCCTCTTTTGTAACACTACCAACTTTAGATCTGGAATCTAAATATTTATCACTGAAGAAGGAATTATCTAAGTGCATCTTCCCTGATCAGGAAGTAAAACCAGGAACTGTGTATTGGATCACATGGAGATTAAAAGACCAAACAACAAAATTAGTCCTAGCCACATTAAGTATTTGGACACATGCAAAAAGAAAACTGGAAGTCACTATTGAAATAATCAAAGAATTGAATAATCTTCCCAATCAAGAAGTAATTTAAGCACTAAAAGAGTTAGCGGGACCAAAGAGATTCATTAGAGGATCCAAAAGAAACCAAATGGATCTTAATCTAGTAATAACTACTTTGGACACACGATGAACACATAGTCTTAAAGCATTACTTGATAGTGGAAGTACTGGATCATGCATTGATAAGAAATTCATAGAAATAAATTGAATAACAACTAAGAAATTTCCATGACCATCTCTGGTATACAATGTGGATGGAACCCTTAATATTGGAGGAGTTATTACTAATTATATTGAGCTAAGAGTACATATAGGACAACACACAGAAATACTTCAATTTGCAGTTTCAGACTTGGGCAAAGCTTCTATGTTCATAGAATACAATTGGCTTAAAATTTGTAATCTAGAAATAGATTGGAAAAGGGAAACAATTGTTATATCCATGCCTGGCTACATCGTGCCGATGTTACTGAACATTCCCACATGACCTTCCAACATACCCAATTCGTTCCTGGCACATACCCACTTCAGGTTTACACTTCCTGACATTCCCACCCGGGTTCGTACCTGGAACCCATTGGGTTTTCTATCAGATACTTTGGATATGTAGTTTCTCTTATGACAGCCTCACCACATCATTATACCATTACTCCTCTCTTCCATTCCCACTTGTACATTTCATTATGGTCAATGTAGTTTAGTTTCTTATTCTTCATTCTGAGTGTGTCATTTGTGCTGCTACTCCTCTTTGCCCAGTCTTTATTTCATTTACTTACACTTAGCATTCTGTCTCTGGATTCGTACCTACATCTTACTAGTACATATAAATAGTCTTCCAAATGTACTAGGTAGTCTTCAGTATTCATATCAACTCTGTACACTTTCTTCCTACTCTAAGTTCCAAAACCTGCTCCAGGTTTTCCTTCAGGTTTCTCTCCCACTGCCTAGTGCAGTGGTGAAGCCCCTTGCATACTCTGGAACATTTCCTTACATTGGATATTGTCTGTTGTGAAATACAAACCATTCCCTGGGGATATCCAGGCAGCACAGCACATATGCTGAAGCCACGGTTCACTTCTGCACTCCTGCTCCCATTCCTGTACCTGTACTCACTTTGGGTTTCCATTATAGTTTTCCCACACCCTCCGGGCATCTTCGCAACCACTTCTATGCAGGAAGAGAATTGGTATGTAACAACAATCCAACTTACATGTTGTCCACTTGAATGTACTCCATTAATTAACACAATGGACCCAGAAGAAGATGAAACAGATCTAGATGAACAGATTGATCTTGAAACTAATGATCGAATTATTGCAATAAATCTTTTGAACAGATTGAACTATGAGCTTTCCAGACAACTGCTTCAAAAATTGTTGAAGCTCAAAATCAGCAGAAGCCAAAGAAACATTGGAAAGAAACAGTTCCTATGTACTATCATGAATTCAAAAAGGTATTTGCAAAGGAATTATTCAGTAAATTACCACCTCAGAAACCATGGGATCATGCAATTGAATTATTACCAGGATCAAAATCTATCCATTAAATCTAGATGAACAGAAACAACTTGATGAAATCCTAGATGAAAATCTAAATTCTGGACAAATCAGACCCTCGAAATCTCCATGGGCTTCACCATTCTTTTTTATTAAAAAGAAAGATGGATCTTTAAGGCCAATTCAAGATTATTGAAAACTAAATGAAATGACAGTTAAAAATAGATATCCTCTACTGTTAATTCAAGAATTAGTAGATAAGCTAAAAAAAGGCATGATACTTTACCAAACTGGATATTCGATGGGGATATAATAATGTTCAAATTAAAGAAGGCAATGAACAATATGCAGCCTTCAGAACGAATTGAGGATTGTTTGAACCATTAGTTATGTTTTTTGGACTTACGAATTCACCTGCTATGTTTCAAACCATGATGAATGGCATATTCAGAATGGAAATAAATGAAGGAAATGTAATTATTTATATGGATGACATTCTTATATTCACCAAAAATTTAGAAGAACATAGAAAAATGGTTAAACATGTTCTTAGAAAACTAGAAGAACATAAACTATTTTTAAAACTGGAAAAATGTTTCTTCAAAAAAGCAGAAGTCAAATACTTAGGATTAATCATATCTAAAAATTCGGTTTGTATGGACTCCAGAAAGGTCAAGGCTGTTGTCGACTGGTCTGTTCCTAATAATAAATGAGAACTACAACAATTCCTAGGTTTTATTAATTTCTATTGTCAATTCATTCAAAGGTTTGCTAAAATAGCTAAACCACTTCATGAGCTTACTGGGAAAAATGAATGGAAATGGTCATCAGATCAAGCTAGAGCATTCTCTGAACTCAAGGAATAGATCATTTCAGCACTGATCCTAGCAATGCCAAATGATGATGGGAAATACTGAGTAGAAGCCAATTCATCAGACTTTGCTAATGGAGCTATTTTATCTCAGGAACAATCTGACAGAAAATGGAAACCAATTGCTTTCCTTTCACATGTAGGCAATGTCATGGGTAACCCATGGGTGTCTGGAGCTCAACCCATACCCATACCCATGCCAACCCATACCCATTCCCATGGGTATGGGTGCCCATGAGTATCACAACCCATGGGTTTTACTAATACATACATATTTCACAATTTGAATAAATATATAATGAATTAATTCATTTCACTTGAAGCAGATGTACGATAATCTTGTGTAATAGCTCATTTTGTACATAGCCGTGACTGGTATTTGTACGCTAGCATGTGTGATGTTTGAGTGAAAGCAGCTGCTTTTATTGTGCTATTTGCTGAATATAGGAAATATGGAATGCTTATTTTGTAGTGCTTGAACCAGATGTGCGAATGTCCTGTATAATAGCTCATTGTGTACGTATACTACACGGGTATTTGTACACAAATATTCGAGAGAGTCGAGTGAACACTACTACTTACATCATACTATCTCCAGAATATAAGAGATACAGAATTCCTATTTCATAGCACTTGAACCAGATGTGCCAATGTTATGTATAGTAGCTCATTTTATACATAGGCAACATGAGTATAAGTATGCGAAAAGATGAAGGAGTCGAGCAATAACTGCTGGTTGTATCATACCATCCTCAGAATCTAGGAAATTCTACAAAACATAGAAGAATATTAAATAAACATGTATCATGTACAATACAGTGATATAGAGCATGTAATATAGTGCATGTAACCATTATATCACAATGCAATATGTCTGTAGAAATACAAAAGGTGTGAGTGTGATATAGAGAAGGAATCCTAATTTCTGTGTACTTGGGAAGAGGCAGACAATATTATTAATAGAACCTAAATGAGATGGCCATAAAATATGAATGTAGAGTCATTATTACTGTGCAGAAATGCATTATCTATATCCATAATATCAAAGAAATGCAAAATGAATTGGAGTAGTAATGTTAATTTGAATGAATTGCATATAGGTATATCACCTAAGCTCAACCCCACAAGCTGAACAAAATGCAAAACCGAGGTTTTGCTTTAAACACAAGCACAGTCTATATTAATATACACTATTAACTTATTTAGAAGTATTACTGTTGTGAAAGTATCATTTCCCTCATTTTTATTCAATGAACCCCCTACAGGTACCTGTGGGTTACAGGTCTTCAAGACCTGACCCATACCCATACCCACCAGTACCCTTACCTGTGACCTGTGTGGGTATGGCATACCCATGCATTTGCCTATTCACATGTGTTAAGCCCAATGAAATGAAATCTATGATAAGGAGATGCTAGCAGTTATGAGAGCATTAGATACCTGGCAACAATATCTTCTTGGAGCCAAACAGATTTTTGAAATATGGACATATCATAAAAACCTTCAATATTTGAAGAAACTACAGAAGTTAAATCAAAGACAGGCATGATGGTTGACCAAGTTACAAGAGTTTAATTACATGTTGCATCACAAACTGGAAAACCAAATGACTAAAGTGGATCTATTATCTTGAAGAGCTGATCATGATCAGGGAAATAACAACAATGAAGACATAATACTTCTCAAACCAGAACATTTCAGACAGACCTATGAAATGACAGGCAAAGATGAAGAAATTATGGAACAAGTTCACAAATCCAAAAAGAATCAAGACAAGGAAGTTATAAAGATGCTCAATCAAAAGACTAAGGATTGGAACAAATCATCAGAAGGTATTATTACATGGAAAAATCATGTATATATTCCCAAAAATGCAAAATTAAGGGAACATATTATTAGACTTTGTCATGATTCAGCAGTATTGGGACATCATGGAGAATACAAAACCCAGGAACTTATCACACATGATTACTGGTGGCCTCAACTAAGATCAGATATTAAAAAATATGTATCTGGATGTGAAGCCTGTCAATATACCAATATTCATAGATCAGCTCCAGTAGGATTCTTAAATCTGAATAGTATCCCTGAACATCCCTGGCATATGGTATCTATAGATTTTATTGGACCTCTTCCTGTCTCAAAAGGATTTGACTTTTTAATGGTGATTGTCAATTGATTTACAAAAATGGCAGTATTTGTTCCATGTAACAAAGAGATCAATAGTGCAGGAACAGCTCAAAAATATGTTGATGAAGTATTCAAACATTATGGAGTACCAAAAAGAATTATTAGTGATTGAGGATCACAATTCACTTCCTTTTTCACAAAAGAACTTACCTGAATACTTGGAGTCTGAATGAATATGTCTACATCCTACAGACCACAGACAAACTGACAAACTGAAAGGGTAAATCAGGAAATTGAACAATTCTTAAGGATCTATGTAAATTATCAACAAGATGATTGGTCTGGATGGATGTCAATTTGTCAATTTAATTATAATAATATGGTACATAGAGCAACAGGTTATACTCCTTTTTACCTTATGCATGGCTATCATCCATATATGGGAATTCATCCAACTGGAAAGACACAAACCATTGGAGTTGAAGAATTCATTACTGAAATCAACAAAGCAAGAGAAGATGCTAAGGCTGCATTAACATTAGCAAACAAAACAATGGGATGATATTATAACAAACACTGACAGATCACACCCAAATACCAGCCAGGAGATTGTGTATATGTTGAAGGAATTAATATTAATTCTGATCAACCTGTGGCCAAACTAGACAACAAATGATATGGTCCTTTTAAAATTATTAAAAAGGTTGGAAAAGCTTCATATGAAATTGAAGTACTGAAATCATGGAATAGAAAACATCCTACATTTAACATAGAACTATTATCTAAATTCACTCTGGCACAGTACCCCTCACAACAGAAACCTAAACCCCCACCTGCTATTCTGGTTGATGATCAGGAACAGTATGAAGTTGAATCTATTTTGAGATGGAAAATGAACCAAAAGAAGATTTTATATAAAATTAAGTGGAAAGGCTATTCTATGGAAGATTGCACTTGGGAACTGATTGATGCACTAACAGGAGCCAAGAGCTTACTTAACAAATTCCATCAGGAAAACCCAGAAGCATTAAATATATAAAGATATGACCAATCCTCTGTGAATTAAATAAATTTCATCATGCTTACTGATGAAGTCATCCTTGTTCTTTACATTATTGTTATCTTCACTGCTTGCCTTTCTGTTTTTCTTATCAGACACTACCTTCCATGACTCCTTCTTTGACTCTATGATTATTATTGACTTCAACAATTGGAAGAATCAATGGAAATGTTGTGAGGGCATGACTCTTGAAGGGAGGGTAAATGTTAGGATCTTGTTCATTATCTTATCTAATTGTCTATTATCTTATCTTACTGTCACATGACTAGTCATATGATCTACAATGCAGACACCATGCATATCAATATACATTATTCATCAAGACTATAGGCACAGTGCACAGTTTGGCCAGGCCTTTTACATACATAGTACATGAGTATGCACAGTAGACATGTGTTGTAGTGTAGATGTAGTTACATGCAATTCCCTCATGGATAGTACTATAAATATGGTCACTTTAGTTAGTTGTTCTGTTATATCCATGCCCAGCTATATTGTGCTGATATTACCAAAGGTTCCCACATGACCTTCCAACATACCCAGTCCATTCCAGGAACATACCTGCTACAGGTTTACACTTCCCGATGTTCCCACCCAGGAATGTACCCGGAACCTGTCGGGTTTTCTATCAGATACTTCGGATACGTAGTTTCTCTTATGACAGCCTCACCACATCATTATACCATTACTCCTCTCTTCCATTCCCACTTGTACATTTCATTATGGTCAATGTAGTTTAGTTTCTTATTCTTCATTCTGAGCGCATCATTTGTGCCACTACTCCTCTTTGCCCAGTCTTTATTTTGTTTACTTACACTTAGTATTCTGTCTCTGGATTCATATCTACATCTTACTAGTACATATAAATAGTCTTCCAAATGTACTAGGTAGTCTTCAGTATTGGTATCAACTCTGTACACTTTCTTCCTACTCTAAGTTCCAAAACCTGCTCCAGGTTCTCCTTTGGGTCTCTCTCCCACTGCCTAGTGTAGTGGTGAAGCCCCTCGCATACTCTGGAATGTTTCCTCACATTGGATATCATCTGTCGTGAAATATGAACCATTCCCTGGGGATATCCAGGTGGTGCAGCACATATGCTGAAGCCATGGTTCACTTCTGCACTCCCGCTCCCATTCCCATTCCCATACTCACTTCAGGTTCCCATTATAGTTTTCCCATGCCTTCTGGGCATCTTCGCATTTGTTTCCCAGTAGGAAGGGAATCAGTATGTAACAGTATACAAATACTTATACCTTGGATATCTCTTCTATCATGGCTCCAACTGGGACTTCGGTTACTCGCACAACACATACCACTAGTCATACCAATGCTGTGGGTGCTTGTGCCACCTGTGCAGCTATGAGGCAACAGCCTCCAAGGAGTACTTCAGGTTCTCTACCTTCTACACCGTCTCGGGTTACACCCAGCCCAGCACCACCTCCTAGTGCTACTTTCCTGGGTCCACCCTTGACTTCTGCTCAGCTACTTTCTGTTCCTGCAGCTGGGAACCTCAGATCTGCTCAGGCTCCTCCAGATGGCACTCCACTGTCATATGGTACAGTTGCAGCAGACTGGGACACTCCTGAGAGTCACGGCTCCAATGGTGGTACCATTGGGCCACCACTTCCACCTCCTTCTCAGCCCAACCCTCTGTCTCCACCATCCTCAGACTCAGGGGATAATGGTGATGAGGATGATGTCGACAATCCCAGGCACACACCTCTTGCGTGCCACTCCCAGGAAGACCAGCTTGCCGAAGCTCTCTTGAGAGTTGCAGAAACCACCCGGGGTACGTCGGGATCACGTTGGGAACGTAACATTCAAAAGCCAGATACTTTTGACGGTTCCAGTGCTGAGAAGTTGGAGCAGTTCATCACTCAGTGTCAGATTTACTTCTGGAATAATCCTTCCCAATACTCGGATGGACATTCCCAGGTCAACTTCACTCTCACATATCTTCGGGATACCGCACTTCAGCTCATTGTGGTGACCCTCTCCAACCCCTATGCTGATGATGAGTTCCTTCACTCTTGGGAGGTTTTCGTCATCATGCTAGAGGATAACTTTGAGTTAGCAAACCCGGAAGGGGATGCTGAGAATGATCTGGATGTCCTCGTTATGAAGGATTCACAGAAACTGTCCAAATATCTTGTACAGTTCAACAGGCTTGCACAGCGCACTGACTGGAATGATAAATCCTTATGCCACCAACTCTATTCCAGGTTTCCAGGTCGCATTAAGGATGAGATCTCTCATGTTGGGAAACCTACCACAAAGTGCGGGATGATTAAGCTAGCTCAAGGGATCGATAGTCGGTACTGGGAATGCCAGTCCGAGCGTACATGGGAATCCCACCAGCCTCAGGGTTTGCAGGTTCCGGATAGCTCTGCTAGAGCTTCCATAAACCACCCTGCAGTCACCCCGGTGCCTTCCTGCCTCATTTTGGGCCAATATGTACCCCATCCAAGCTATCCCCATTGTGCTGGTAGTCACCTGCCTTGTTCCTTGCAGCCTCCTCAGCAACAGAGGCTGGAATTGAATGACAAGGTTGGTCGAGATGGCAAACTCTTGCCACAAGAACATCAGCATTGCATGGACAACAATCTATGCTTGTTCTGCAGGAATCCGGGACATTGTGCCAAAGAATGTCCCTGCTCTGCCTCTTCCATGGCTAGAGCCTGGGCATCTGGATTAGCCACTTCAGTTCCTATGTCGGCTTCTGCAGGTCCACGCCTCTTTCCAACCAGGCTTCAGGTTCGAAAAAATAGGGAGCAGTCCTCTGGACACCACACAAGCTGAGGACCATGTTGTTCCCCCTTGTGCACAGCTGATACAGGTAAGACTCAATGCTTCTGCTCTTTCAGACCCCAATGCACTTCACATTCCACTTTGTAGTACCATCCATGCTCTCCCTACACCCTGTACAGTTTCATATAGTGCTCTAGTCAATTCGGGTTCTACCCATTGTTTTATGGATTCATCTTTCATTCAGACACATGCTATACCTACCTCACCTACTCCACCCATCGCTCTCAGACTCTTTGATGGCACCAGCAACCATGTAATAACTGAGTTTGTTACACTGCCTGTACTATTCCCTACTGGTGAATGTATCACAGTTGAACTCTATGTGACACCTCTTGATTCTGTGTGTTCTGCAGTCCTAAGATACAATTGGCTCACCTGCTTCAATCTGTTGATTGACTGGGTATCAGGCTCATTAACATTCCAGACTCCAGTCACTTCCAAGCAACTTCCACTCAAATCTGATACCTTGGAACCAGGTTCCACTTCCAAGAATCCATCTCTGGTCACTCCTGATGAGTCTCTGCTACCTCCTCCTAGCATTTTGCTAATAAATGGTACCACCTTCTTGCATGCATGCCATTTAGAGGGAGCACAGACTTTCTGTATCCAGCTTGGTGCTGTTGCTTCCGCCACTGCCCTCAATCCTGAGGAAGCTCTGGATCTCTCTTCCATACCATCTGAGTATCATGAGTTTGCTGATGTATTTAGCAAGTCCCAGGCAGATACACTTGCCCCTCACTGTCTCTATGACTTAAAGATCAACCTAGAGGAAGGTGCTTCACCTCCTGTAGGTCAGATCTATTCCCTTTCCCAATCCAAGCTTTCTGCTCTTTGGGATTTCATTGATGAACATATCTGGATTGGATTCATTCAACCTTTGCACTCTCTGCATGGGGCTCCTGTCCTTTTTGTCCGCAAGAAGGATGGATCACTTCAGCTTTGTGTGGATTTCCGTGGGTTGAACACTATTTCTAAAAAGGATCATTATCCTTTGCCACTCATTTCAGATTTGCTCGACAGTCCCCATCGCACCTGTATCTACACCAAGATCAACCTGCGTCATGCATACCACCTGGTCCACATAGCTGAGGACGATGAATGGAAAACCGCTTTCTGGACTCGCTATGGATCCTTTGAATGGCTAGTCATGCCCTTCAGACTTTCCAATGCACCTGCGGGTTTCCAACGCTTCATGAATGACATTTTCAAAGATCTTCTTGATGTGTGCATCATAGTTTATTTGGATGACATCCTTATATACTCTGATAACCTTGCGCAACATCGCCAACATGTCAGGGAAGTTCTGTGTCGACTCTGGAAGCACGGGTTGTACATGCACATGGATAAGTGTGAGTTCCACTCGGAATCCATGGAATATCTCAGATATATACTATCGCCCAACGGTCTCACCATGTCTCCAACAAAGGTGAAGACTATTCAAGATTGGCCCGAACCAAGGAAAGTAAAAGACATTCAATCTTTCCTTGGGTTCACTAATTTCTATTGGCGTTTTATATACAACTATTCTGACATAGTTGTTCCACTCACCTGCCTTACCCAGAAGGGTAATCCATGGAACTTCTCAGAAAAATGCTGTTCCGCTTTCACTGAACTTAAGGACGCTTTCATGTCAGCACCCATCCTTACCCATTGGGTTCCCGACAAGCAGCTCATTGTGGAAACTGACACTTCGGATTACGCATTGGCTGCTATCCTGTCTATAGTTTCCGATGATGGCAAGATTCACCCTATTGCTTTCCACTCGTGAACCTTTACACCTCCCGAGTTAAACTACAACACCCATGACAAAGAATTGCTTGCTATCTTTGAAGCATTCCAAGTCTGGCATCATTACCTGGAAGGTTCCGGTTCACCCATCGATGTCATCACAGACCACAAGAACTTGGAATACTTTTCCACAACCAAGATCTTATCCCAACGACAAGCCTGATGGTCTGAGTATCTTTCCCAGTTCAATCTAGTTATCTGCTTTTGACCTGGAAAACTCGGGGCGAAGCCGGATGCTCTGACTAGATGATGGGATGTCTACCCTAAAGAGGGGGATAGCGACTATGCTAAGGTCAATCCACATAACTATCGTCCAGTGTTCACCCAGGAACAGCTTATCACTTCTCTCCAAGCAACCTCACTTATTGTACCCACTCTTCGTGCTAGTATTATCATGGACATTGAACAGTTACATACTGATATATTATCAGCTCTCCCTAATGACCCAGTCGCAGTTATCCAAATGCAGACTCCTGAGAATCGTTGGACTGTAACCCCAGATGGTTTCCTTTGTCTAGATAACCAGATCTATGTTCCAGACTCCGGAACCCTTTGGCTTCAGGTTTTACAATACAAACATGACCACCTGCTTTCAGGACACCTTGGACAGAACAAGACCCTCAAGCTAATTTGATGCAAATATACTTGGCCGCTTATATGGATGTTTGTAAAGGACTATTGTAAGTCTTGTAATACTTGCATGTGTTCTAAACCACAGTGCCATCACCTGTATGGAACCCTGAAACAACTTCTGGTTCCCAGACGCCCATGGCACTCGATATTTATGGATTTCATAGATCAACTTCCAAAATCATCAGCTTCCAAGTATGATTCTATACTTGTTATCATGGATTATTTCTCCAAGCAGTCTATCTTCATTCCCACTTATACCACTTGCTCTTCTTCTGACCTTGCACTTCTATTCATACTTCATGTCTTTTCCAAGCACAGAGTCCCAGAACACATCACTTCCAATCATGGTTCTGAGTTTGTATCGTATTTCTTCCATTCCCTTGGTATGGCCCTTGACATCACTTTGCATTTCACTTTGGGTTATCATCCCAAAGGTGACGGCCAAATGGAATGCACAAATCAAACTCTGGAACAATACCTTCAGGCCTACTGCAACTACCAGCAGGATAACTGGTGTGATCTCTTACCTCTTGCTGAATTTGCTTACAATAATGCACTGAGCGCTGTCAGGCATGAATTTTGATTATATATAATGCATGCAAATGCACTGTATACCACAATTAAAGAAATTGCACAGTCATGTCACATGACTGAATACTTCACACCATCACATGATACAATACACTACTAATCAAATATACCCAATACCATACATGAACAAACCAATACCTTACATGAACAAATAACTTTAAATCACTATTAAACATCATACACATATCAATAATTAATCGCTTGCACAAACAATGCACTAACAAAGGATAATATGACACTCTTTCATTGTCTTATTCATCTATTGTATGAAGACAATGAGAGACTATTTATATACAACTCCATTGTTTTCAATCCTATTGTTCATAATAAATGAACTGCATTGTACTATTCACCTATTGTTGAAGACAATAAGAAAACTATTTATATACAACTTCATTGTTTTCAATCCTATTGTTCATAACTAATGAACTACATTGTGCTATTTACCCATTGTCTGAGGACAATGCAAAACTATTTATATATGACACTATTGTTTTCACTGCCATTGTTCACACAATGGCAGATAGGTATCTATTGTTCACTACTCCATTGTTATATAAATGGACTCCTATTGTTCTTGCCCAGAACAATGTGTTAGATATTCAGGGTTGCACAGCTTCTTTGACAGCTGTCACTTGTCACCTGTCATACTTGACAGTTCTGTGATTGATAGATATCTGATTGACAGATTGACAGCTGTCAGTTACCTTAGTTACAGGACCTTGGTTGGACTTTGGTAGACACACCCAGTATATAAACACTCTGTAACTTGATAGTTGTAAACAAGTTTCCTCCCCATCTTGTGTTTGTGTCTGTGTTTGTGTCTGAGTCTTTGCTCCACTATCACCCTCTTTGCCCTTCATTATCCTCCATCACCCTCTTTATTCTTTGTTACTTCTGACACAATGTAGCTCTTTATTTAGAACAATGTAATTCATTACACATTGTTCTAACATAAGCTATTGTTCTCTGCTGACTAACCCTCAAATACCATTGTCCTGTACAGCCTCAGATCTAAAATCTACACTTGCACACTACTTGTTTTGGAGAACAATGTAGGATGGTAGAGTGGGAATTGGATTACTAAGCAGGTTGGGAAAAGGTATATAAGGAGGGCAGTTTGGCAGTAGATAGATAGCTACTCACCCCCAGTAGTCTCACCCATTTGTCATTAGTCATCAGTTATTAGTACAGTTTTATCAGCACAGCCAGTCCAGTCAGAAATAGTATCAGTATCAGCAACAGTAAACAGATCAGTAACAGTCACAGTATTAGTCAGAAGTCACAGTAACAGAAGCAGAATCAGTCATAGGTCAAGTCTTAAGCAAGTTAAGCATTGATCTATACAATATACACATCAGATATAGCACCAAGTCTATAGTGTGTATTATACCCCTCTCATTATATTTGTCATTACATACAGCCTTTGCTGTACATTACCCTTCATACCAAGTTTCATACAATTCATACAGCTTTTGCTGTACAAGATCACCCATCAAATTTCCAAGAATATCCTCACTAAATATTTCCTGACACTCAGGTGTTGTAACATGAACAAAGTTGATTCCTGTTAGCACCTTAGATTAACTTAATCTTAAACAACAGCACAACCACAGGAATTTCACTGTTCTACGCAAACAAGGGTTATCACCCAAACCTTGCGATACATCTGGAACGTGATCTCACTTCCACTTGTGCCCAGCACTTCGCAGTAAACCTCAAGGAACTTCATGAGATGCTTCGAACTGAAATACTCAGTGCACAGAAACGTTACCAAGCACCCGCCAATGCGTGTCGCAAACCCACACCCACATTCCCCATCAGGACAAAGGTATACGTCAAAGCCGAGTACTTCCGGACAACCCGGCCATCCTGGAAACTTGCAGAAAAGTTCCTAGGACTTTTTGAAGTCATCGCACTTGCCGGATCACATTCGCGTACCTTGCGCCTTCCAGAACAATTTCATGCAGTCCACCCAGTATTCCATGTATCCATGCTTGAACCCAATACTGAAAATACTATTCCAGATCGTATTATTCCTCCACCACCACCTGTCCAGGTTGATGGTGATATTGAATACGAGGTCTCAGAAATCTTGGACTCTAAACTGGATCGTCGTTTGCATTGCAAACTGAGGTACTACGTATGCTGGCTAGGGTATGAAGGGACTGATGAAGAGTTCTCATGGCTTCCGGCTACAGAACTGGAACACACTATGGATATCATCAAAGAGTTCCACTCTTGCTATCCAGATAAGCCCAGCCCTACTCCTATTTCTTAATTTCACGTTACTTATTATCCGCTTGCAGTTTCACCTTATACAAAAACCAAAAACAATGAATAACAAGCAAAAAAGCGAGATACAAGTACAATAATTCTTTGGTAACATGTTACGACCATTTTCATCACTTTTTCTGTGTCTGCAATTCGACCTGAGGAACTACCTCACCTTCCGAAGTGTTTCCGGCACCCATTACATCTTCCTTGTATGCATCCGGTTCCCAGAGGCATTCCACGAGCAAGGTTTCAATATTGGAAACATGGATGACATGCTCGGATACTTTGGCAATGACTCGGGTTAGCTTACCAAGTTCGCCTACCACTTGGCAATTGGTATCTGCAAGGTTTCTGAGTTGAGTAATCATCTCCCTCTGCTGAGAGATGATGGTGTCGTTCTGCAACTGCATAGCACTTAGGACGGATGTTGCGACATTCATGGATGTGGACAAGGAGACCAGATTAGCAGAATCGTTTGCACTAGAGGATCAGAACAATGGACCCGCTACCATGGATGAAGGACAAATAAATTCATCATCTGTATCATTGATCTGAGCCTGCTTCATGCTTTGACAAGATGACTGGCAAGATGGTGCAATGGATGGGGGACCCATGTGGGTATCTGAGTGTTCCGAATGCATGGATGAGACGGAACTCGTTCTGGCTTTGTTCCAGCCTTGAGTACTAAGGGAACATTTTCCCTTAATCACTCCACAAGCAATGCAAGCACTACAGGGAGTTCCTATAAACTATACAGACTGATAATCATGATTTACTCACCTGTTGGACTCCCTTAACCAATAACAATCAGTTCCCCAATCCTGACAGTTTGTGCAGGGCACTGTATGATGGTATTGTCATTCCTTTGGCTCCCCAGAGTTACCTTTACCCTTGCCCTTGCCTTTGCCGATGTTTCTGCCACTTTCCACCTCATATCCAGATCCTGCCACCTCTCCCAATGATCCTGACCCACTCCCGACACTCATCTCCATCAGATTTATGACCTGCGTGTCACAACCATGCCCCTAGCCTGACTTGGCAGCGGAGTATGAGAGAGTGACTGCGGAGAAGCGAGGGGTGAGTGTAAGATAAAAGCGGAGAACGATAACTCAGGGGGTAGGACTTCGGCTTCAGCTTATGTGCTGCACCCCTGGGATTCCTGGTCCTGGATTTCGGAGTAAGGGCAAGCCCTTCGGAGAAGATGCGAGACGAGGAGATGAGAGATGTAACTCAAGTCAGACTGAAGGGTGAGGATGTAGTTCAATACGAAACTAAAGTCTAAGTACAAATCAAGTACTACTTAAATACTAGAGACTCAGAGTAAGTAAAGGCTGCTGGCCAAGGCCAGTGGAGAAGTACGGTCAGGGTAGGTGTACGTAGAATGAAGACTATAACTAATTAAACATAATAAAACACATCGGAGAAGTGAGCGCATAAGGCGGTGTAAAGTAAAACTGATAGTGGCGCACTTAAGAATGATAAGTGACTCACTATGAAATGTATACTACATTACTGAGGGGATAGCTCAGTAGAACGGAAGAAAGGAAACGAGAGTAATCTATGTACAGTAATCAATAAGTAATATTAAGAGCGTAATCAAAGTCTGGAGTAAACAAAGGGAAAGGCGGAGTAAGAGCATAGGGGTCCGGAGGTAGGCAATACGGGATATGACAGTATTCCCCCCTTAAGGCCGAGCCTCGAGGCCTGAGCATGTGATCAAACAATAGGCTTTTGAAAATTTGATCGGCGTTTTGACATCAGGTCCAGATATATAAAGGTCAGCTGTGGAGGAAAAATCAAAATCATTTTTACCCCGCTACACCAACTCATTTACACGTGACCGCTTAAAAATGTCTGCCTCTGTTCCTTCGATTGAAGACCCAATGCATGAGGAGAAACTTAGATTACTCCTTCACAGATGAGTGGAGGTAGAAGCCCTCGAAAAGGAGCTGAGGGGTGAGAAGGTGGAGAAAAAGGGAGCCGAGAAGGATGGGACAGAGGGTGAGGCGGAGAAGGAAGATGCAATGGAAGTGGATGAGGGAGATTGACAACTGGAGGCGGTACGAGAAAAGAAACGTAAGCAGGAAGAGACAAAAGCGAGGGTTGCTCAAACGATGGCACGACTAACTGGTCGCCCAGCGGAGGAATCGACAGCACAAGGCACTACTCCGCCAATACACGCAGAGTACGAGACAACAGTTGCAAGGTTGGGAGTAATCTCGTTTAGTCGAGAATTGGTGGAGATGTCCTTACGAACCCATAGGAATGCCAATAGTTTGGTGATGCCAGTGGACGAGTCGACTCTGGTGGAAAAAGTGGTAGAGGAAGCATTGGCAGAGGTAGGGCCTATGAATGTAGGAGTTCCAACTACTGTGGTAGAGCCAGAGGTAACAACCAACCCACAGGTAGGTACTTACATGAGTGCAGAGCAGATTGCTGACCATGAACACACTGTTCAGCAGCTGGAGGCTGAAGGCCACACCATAACTCTGGAGGAAGAGGTGGGGAAGAATGTCCAGCGGATGGAGAACGAGGGTGGCTCCAAGAGAAGGCACACCAACACAAATCCGGAGGACACGACAGAGGCGATGCCAAAACTGCCTAAAAAGAAGACTATGACCCGGACTTCCCAACGCAAGGGAATGAAGAGCAAGACTCTGATCGACGACGAGGCGGTGGAAGACAATGCTAGCAGCAAGGCTAGCCAGTCTGGGAGCAAGAGTCGTACCGGCACAGAGAGCCAGGCTGGGGACAAGTCCGACGTCGAGATGGGAGAAGTGAGGGCATCGGCAGAGAAGAAGGGTAAGGGTGTGGAGAAAGCCAAGACAGCTGCGGAGAAAAAGGAGAAAGAGGCGTATGTCTTGCCCAAGGCCCCTTGCAATGTATGCAGTAAGTTAAACAGGGAGTGCCTATTGGATCTCGAGTAAGTTGTCCATTTCTCTTTTCGGAGTTGTTCTGACTTGCTCCTAGGGGAAAGAAGATGAACCACAAGGCATGCGAGGCATGTCGGACGAAGAAGGGGAGATGTGAAAATGAGGGAATAATGTGGGGGACTGTAGTCCCGGGGAACGCAGAGGAGCGGAGAAGAGGTCTGGAGAAGATGCAGACTGGTGGTGTGGGGCAGGAGAAGCTAGTGGAGGAGTTGCAGATGCAACTGGCAGTGGCAAGGTTGAAGTTAGAGGTCGTGGAGAAACAGGTGGATGAATTGTGGGCCAAGGGGAAGATGTTTGACGCTGAGTGTAAGATCCTGAGGGACCAGCTGTACCAAGCGGAGAATGAGCGTGACAAGCTGGCAATGCAGCTCAACTCCGGGAGTCCCTTATCGGACTTGCTGATGGAGGCCTTGGGGAGAAATGTCAACATGCATATGGAGTTGATGGGAACGTTGAATAGGTTGATGACAACCACGCAGGCGGCAGAGGAGGGTACTCCAGCGGAGACTAATGAGTCCGGGAGTAATGAAGAGGAAGAAGACGAAGACGAAGAGTAGTGTACAGTAGGTGGAAAAAATGTAAATACTTGTTTTGTGTGGACTTTAATGATTTTTTGACGTGAGGAGAATGAAAAGTAAGAGTAAACGATAAGACGGAGTAAAGAGAAACACCTTAGGAGAAAACCAATACAACTCCGTACTTCCACTCTCAGCCCACCTCGTTAAGTATGCAAAGTGATGAATCAGCTATGCTTATTAAACATAGTGGTCATCATGCAAGCGGTGTCTGGAGAAGTGTCAATCTTCAACCTTTGGTCAAGAAGACGGATACGGATATACAAGAAACTATAGCGGAGAAACAGAGATGTAAGCAGAGAAAATCTATGTAACAGGAGTAGAAGGATTAGGCTTATTGGGATAACGAGTGTGAAATTCCTCTATGAGCTCTGTAGCATGTTCTACTTCTGTGGCAGCCAACCAAGTGAGTTCTTCGTCGGTTCCTTCATAACCAGTCCATCAGACTAAGTAACGAAGAGGACATTTCTTGAACCGGCGATCTAGCTTGGAGTTGCAGATCTCACTGATCTTGAACTCGATATCTCCGTCGATTTCCACAGGGGGAGGTGGAGGTATCTCTCAACCAGGGATAGTGTTTTCAACTGCAGGCTCGAGCATAGAGACATGGAATACAGGGTGTACAGCTCGGAAATTGGAAGGGAGTCTAAGGGTGCAGGAGTGGGTACCAGTTTCAGCAATGATCTCGAAGGGACCGTAATACTTTTCAGCCAATTTCTTGGAAGGGTGAGTGGTGTTAAAGAACTTAGCATGGACGAAGGCTTTGGTTCCAACTTTGAACTCTGGGGCAGGCAAACGACAGTTGTCTGCTCTGACCTGATAGCACTTCTGAGCAAGTGCTATTTCGGCCTTGAGGTTTTCATGAAGTTCCTGGAGGTCCATGGCGTAGTCCCTAGCATGAACGGAGGTAACGTCACATTCGGGATAAACTGTAATCTGTGGATGATAACCCTTATTGGCAAAGAAAGGAGTCATATTAGTGGTCAAGCTCGGTGTATTGTTATACGCGAACTCAGTGATGGGAAGGAGATCAGCCCAGTTGTCCTGCTGGTAATTGCAGTAAATGCGGAGGTACTGTTCTAAGACTTGGTTAATGCATTCAGTTTGTCCATCGCCTTCTGGATGGTATCCGGAGGTAAAGTGTAGGTTAATGTCGAGAACCTTACCAAGAGACCGGAAGAAGTGGGAGACGAACTCTGAACCATGATCGGAGGTAATGTGGCTGGGAACACCATGCTTAGAGAATACATGCATGACAAAGAGCTTAGCGAGCTGGGCGGAGGTAATGGTGTTATGACAAGGGATGAAGATAGCTTGCTTGCTAAGGTGGTCAACAATAACTAGGATTGAATTGTACTTATCAAATCCAGAAATGGGAAGTGTTTCAATGAAGTCCATAGATATAGAGTTCCATGGGCGCTCCGGAATAGGGAGTTGCTTCAAGGTACCATAGGGACGGTGACACTGTGGTTTAGACCATAAGCAGATGGTGCAAGACTTACAATAGTCCTTGACATAAGTACAGAGTCCAGGCCAAGTATATTCCTGTCGAATATTATCCAAGGTCTTGTTTTGACCAGGATGTCCGGTGAGTAAATGATCATGTTTGTACTGGACAATGCGAAGGCGGAGAGAATCGTCATCTGGAACATAAATCTGGTTGTCGAGGCGGAGTAAGCCATCTGAACCAACAGACCAACGATTAGTGGGATTGCGAAGGTGGATAGATGCGACAGTGTCTAGGGGTTGGGCAGTGAGGATGTCGCGGTGGAGTTGCTCAACATCCATAATGATGCTGGCATGGAGAACAGGATGAAGGAGTGTGGTGGCACAGATAGAGGCAATGAGCTGTTCTTGGGTAAAAACAGGGCGAAAATTGTGCAGATTGACTTTGGCATAGTCGTTATTCCCCCCTTTAGGGTAGACGTCCCATCGTCTAGTTAAAGCGTCAGGTTTCACACCAAGTTTCCCTGGGCGGAAACGAATAACCAGATTGAACTGAGACAGGTACTCTGACCAACGAGCCTGACGGCGAGTGAGAATCTTGGTGGTGGAGAAATACTCTAAGTTTTTATGGTCAGTAACCACATCAACCAGAGTACCAGAACCTTCCAAGTAGTGTCACCAGACACGAAAAGCTTCAAAAATGGCCAGGAGTTCCTTGTCGTGGGTGTCGTAATTCAGTTCAGGAGTGGTGAAAGTATGGGAATGGAACGCAATGGGGTGAATATCGCCATCGTCAGCGACAATAGAGAGGATTGCTCTGAGGGCATAGTCAGAGGCATCAGTCTCTACAATGATCTGGGCATCAGGGACCCAATGAGTGAGTACAGGGGCTGTAGTGAAGGCGTCCTTAAGTTTCTCAAATGCCGAATGGCAAGCCGGAGAAAAGTCCCACTTCAAACCCTTGCAGGTAAGACGAGTGAGTGGCACTACAATGTCGGAGTAGTACTGGATAAAGCACCTATAGAAGTTGGTGAACCCAAGGAAAGACTGAACGTCTTTAACCTTCTTAGGCTCGGGCCAATCCCTAATGGTTTGGACTTTATCCTGGGACATAGTGAGGCTGCCCGGAGAAAGGACATAACCTAAGTACTCAACAGATTCAGTGTGGAATTCACACTTGTCCGCCTGGGCATAGAGCCCATGTTGGCGTAAACGCTTTAGAACTTCTTTAATGTGCCGTTTGTGCTCCTCGAGACTATCAGAGTAGATTAGTATATCGTCGAGGTAGACTGTAACGCACACATTGAGCATGTCCTTGAAGATGTCGTTCATGAAATGTTGGAAAGCTGCAGGTGCATTGGTGAGTCCAAACGGCATTACTAGCCATTCAAACGAGCCATAGCGAGTGTGAAAAGCGGTCTTCCATTCATCTCCATCAGCGATGTGGACTAAGTGGTAAGCGTGGCGGAGATCGATCTTGGTGTAGATTCTA
This sequence comes from Cyathus striatus, assembly GCA_025738555.1. Classification (NCBI taxonomy): domain Eukaryota; kingdom Fungi; phylum Basidiomycota; class Agaricomycetes; order Agaricales; family Nidulariaceae; genus Cyathus; species Cyathus striatus. The sequence goes on along the minus strand of JAOVFP010000024.1, from coordinate 421,367 downwards.
GCCTTGCGAGGAGAGTCAAGGAGGTCGGAAATAAGGGGAAGGGGATATCAATCCTTTTTGGAGATTGCATTAAGCCCACGGAAATCGACACAGAGTCAAAGGGATCCATCTTTCTTCCAGACAAAGAGCACTGGTGCTCCGTGTGGAGAACGAGACGGACGGATGAAGCCAATCCAGAGATGTTTGTCGATGAACTCTTGTAGAGAGGCCAACTCGGACTGCAAGAGTGAATATACAGTACTGACTGGAGGAGACGTACCTTCCTCCAAGTTGATCTGGAGATTGTAGGGGTGATGTGGAGCAAGAGTGTCTGCTCGTGTTTTGCTGAAGACATCAGCGAACTCGTGGTATTCTGGAGGAATACTAGAAAGGTCCACGGCTTCTGCAGCCATGGCAGCGGCAGAAGCTGAAACTACAGCACCAACTTGTATCCTAAACATCTGCGAGCCTGCAAGCTTACTAGCCCGGAGAAAAGCTGCAGCGTTAATGAGCGAGATACTGGGTGGACTATTGTCCGACGGAGGAACAGAAGACAAAGCTGGTGATGGAGGGGTTTGCAAGGAGGCAGATGCCTTCAGTGCAGGTGTCAACAAAGATGGAGAAGATTCTCCTAGGACCAGGGTTTGGAAGCCAAGTATACGTCTCTCAGTCTAGTCAATCAACAGATTGTGTTGGGAGAGCCAGTTAAATCCTAATACCACGGAACAGGAAGAATCAAGCGGAGTTACATAGAATGAAATATCCATGCATTCACCAGTAGGAAACATTACAGATAATAAAATACTCTCTGTAAGTATGGAGTTAGAGGTACCGTCAAAAAGTTTCAGTGCAATGGGAGGGACCGGAGTTGTGGGAAGGTTGTGCTCCCTCACAAACGACGAGTCAGCAAAACAATGGGTTGAACCAGAATCGATGAGCGAGAGAAAAGATAGGGGCATATCCGGCGCAGCTGGAGAAAATGAAGTCAAAGGAATATTTACAGCTTGGGGATCATAAAGAGCAGATGCATTTAGTCTTATCTCCTTAGGTGCACAGGAGAGATTAACGCAGCCCTCAGCCTGTGTGGAGTCACTGGGGCCGCTCTCTATTTTTTTGAACTCTCAGCCGAGTTTGCCGAGGGAGTTGCCTTGGTAGAGGTGGCAGTGGCCACATGGGCTTTGGCGGCAGAGGCTGCCTTGCGACAGTCCTTGGCCTGATGACCGGCGTTGCCACAGAATAGGCAAAGCTTCTGGTCTAGGCGACGTTTACGTTCTTCCGGGGTGAGCTTCCCGTCAGAACCAAGCTTCCCAGTCAAGTCTGGCGCCTTGGACTGGTTCTGCTTTTGCTTGTTCTTGGGTTTCCCCGAGGACGAAGCGGAGGTAGAAGAGGCGGAGGAGGAGGTAGAGGAGGATGGAGTCTTGGAGGAGGAGGAAGAATTCGAAGTTGACTTCGAATTCTGATTGCCCTTAGGCTTCTCCGAAGACTTGGCAGCAGACTTGCTGTGCTTCTCCTCAATGTTGTGCTCGGTGTTGCGCTCCCAATGCCTCTGATCATAGCCCTGGGCTACCTTCTTTGTCCCGGCAAGGGTCATAGGCCAGCCTTGCTCTCGATGAGAGAGAGTGTCCTTCAGACGAGGACAAAGGCCACGGTAGTATGCCGAGTTGAGGGCAGCATCGTCCCAAGGCAAGAGGGCTGCATACTCATTAAACTTGATCTCGTATGTAGTGAGATGCTGGTTATCCTCCATGTGGAGGGAGAATATGCGGATTTCAGCCTCACCAACAGGGTTGGTATGGCCGAAATGAGTATGGAGTAGCTGAATGAAGTAGCCCCATGAATCCATCCATGGCTCGTATGCATCATCATCGAGATGAGTGGCAAACAGATTGCTTGCTGAGCCACGGAGGAAAGTCAATGCGTAGTTGACTTTAGATGCGTTGTCCGGGTACAACTGGGGGTTGTTCCGGAACACCAAGCGGACTTGCGTAATGAAGGGCTCCAGCTTAAGTGTGTTGGAGCTGTCGAAGTTGTCCGGCTGGTTAACCTTCTTCTCCCGAACGGGAGGAGGAGGTGGTGGAGGTGGTGATGGCGGGGCAAAATAACCCGCCACAGAGGCCACCATTTCCAGGATTTCATCCCGGGTGAAATTGTAGTGGGGTCTTGCAGTTGGGCGACGAGGGTCGCGGTAGGCATCCCTGGAGGGAGGCCTTGAAGGAGGTTCCGAGGGAGAATTGGAGGGAGGATTAGAGGGAGGACCTCTGGGGCCATTTGGTCTGCCAGGACCATTGCCACTGGCACCTGCCTGCTCATCATTGTCCCCTTGATCGTCATCTCCTTGATCATCATCTCCGGAACCGTTACCATCATCTCCGGAGTCATCATCATCATCTCCAGCATCGTCTGGAGGTGCGCCATTTCCAACTCCAGCAGAATTGCCAGCAGAGGAAGGTGGTAGTGGAGGAAGTCCTCCACTGCCTGAAGCTACAGGCTGTTGGGCGGGTGGTGAATGGGCTGTGGGTGTTTGCTGCTGGCGTGCAGCTACACCTTCCAGAGGTAGTTGAGTATCCACTGGTTCTATGGACGCAGTGGGGGTAAGGGTGGGGTCATAAGGAACACTCAATGGAATTGGGCGTGGAGCGTGCAATTGATTGCTGTGAACCGGCTGAAGTTCACGAGCTGCACGATGAGTGGAGGTAATTCCTCCAGAGACGAGAGCACTAGCTGAGGGTGGGGCGTTCCGCCGAGAGAGAGGTGGAGCAGAGTCAACACGACGAGGCGTGTTAGCTGTGTTATGTTCACAGGCTTGCTGAGCAACTAGATGATTGCTATGGCGCATATTGTTTTGCTATTGTTCATGGCTCCTAGCATGTGCAGTCTGAGTCTGCGTGCGGGTAGCCATGAGAGAAAGAAAAGTGTTATGTGAGGAATCCAAGGTGGTAGTTTCGTATACTGTCACGACCGTGCCCCTAGCCTGACTTGGCGGCGGAGTACGAGAGAGTGACTGTGGAGAAGCAAGGGGTGAGTGTAAGACGAAAGCAGAGAATGATAACTCAGGGGGTAGGACTTCAGCTTCAGCTTATGTGCTGCACCCCTGGGATTCCTGGTCCTGGATTTCGGAGTAAGGGCAAGCCCTTCGGAGAAGACGCGAGATGAGGAGACAAGAGATGTAACTCAAGTCAGACTGAAGGGTGAGGACATAGTTCAATACGAAACTAAAGTCTAAGTACAAATCAAGTACTACTTAAATACTAGAGACTCAGAGTAAGTAAAGGCTGCTGGCCAAGGCCAGTGGAGAAGTACGGTCAGGGTAGGTGTACGTAGAATGAAGACTATAACTAATTAAACATAATAAAACACGTCGGAGAAGTGAGCACGTAAGGCGGTGTAAAGTAAAACTGATAGTGGCACACTTAAGAATGATAAGTGACTCACTACGAAATGTATACTACATTACTGAGGGGATAGCTCAGTAGAACAGAAGAAAGGAAATGAGAGTAATCTATGTACAGTAATCAATAAGTAATATTAAGAGCATAATCAAAGTCCAGAGTAAACAAAGGGAAAGGCGGAGTAAGAGCATAGGGGTCCGGAGGTAGGCAATACGGGATATGACACTGCGGTACAACCATGTCTGCCACCTTACCGGAACGAACAGATGGAATCGGTGCCAGAAAAACATTGATGTACACAGTGTTCTCTCATCTTGGAGCTGGATTTATAGGCCTTGGCTTTGGTCTAGGTTTGCCAGAACTACTCCAGGAGGCCGGAGTCGAAGTTTCTGCCTGCTGGTTAGCCGCTTGAAAGGCTAGGAAGGCAGCAAATTCCTCTGAAGACATATTCACTGAAGTGCCACTCTTATCTATGATGAGGGTTAGAAAGGAATCAGATGTGCATATGTTCTCTTATTTGAACATTCACTGACCAATAGGATTTCTCATATTATTTTTAGTTATATTTTCTCGCACACAGTATGACCTCGTGGGCTCAGCCCAAAAAGGGGATACTGTTATATCCATGCCCAGCTATATCATGCTGACGTTGTCAGTTTAAGATAATAAATATCTAAGGTGGTCAGCAGGAAGTGACTTTATTCATGCTTTGCACCTGAGTGTTGGGGGATATTATTTGTAGATATTCTCCTTAACTCAAGAGGTTTGATGATGAACACAGGTGTACATTTAAGTGTAGAGGTGGGTAGATAAGTTTAGAAGAGTAGGTGAATAGCAAGTGCAACAACTAGGATTGTGGCAAGGGCTTGCAGGTGAAGGGTAGGCTGAAGATATAGGTCACTATTATGTTGAAGGTTGAAGTGGAGCTGAGGTCCCTGACAGTTTCTGCTTCTTACTTCACAACTGGGGTGCATATATATAATTTACAAGGTTATGGTGTCTCACTATCTGAGTGGACACAAATATGATGCTGCTGCTGCTGCTGTTACTTTATGAAGATACAGTGCCTCACTATCTGAGTGGACACAAATATGATGCTGCTGCTGCTGTTACTTTTACAAAGATATGGTGCCTCACTATCTGAGTGGACACAAATATGATGCTGCTGCTGCTGTTACTTTACGAAGATACAGTGCCTTACTATCTGAGTAGACACAAATAATACAAATTAGTTTCACACTTTACTATTGACGCTTTATATGTGACTCTGACAATATGTGTACTGGGTAGAGGGGAAGTATATAGGTTATATTTAGTAGGTAAGGGTTGTGTGCTACAACTGCAAAGGGATACAAACAAATGTAAACTAGGTATAAGTTGTTAATTCTACAGGCCAATTCCTCTTCCTTATATGCCTTTTACCCTCCTGCTGACTAATCATATCCCACACCTACTTTCCCATTGTTCTCCAACTGGAGAAAGTATGAGTCATCCTTTTCTCCATTGTTCTCCAATTTAGGATGCATGAGTCAGCATCTTAGACAATGGGTATATTTAGCACAATAGAAATGCTATTAATAGTACTTGAAAGAACAATGGGTATATTTAGCACAATGGTTGTGCTATTAATAGCTCTTGAGAACAATGGTGCTCTTTTGTTTGTACCTGAAGGCCTTCTTATTTTGTACAGGGTATAATTGTTTGTATGATGATGTTTATTCTGATTAGTGCTGGTCCAGTAGTATGACTAATTATTTGTGCATGTTTATCTTGATTAATAATGAACTGGTATTGTAGTTACTTGTTTGTGTATAATTGTTCTGATTGGTGATGGACTATTAGTGTTTACGTAGCTTTATTTGTTAGTGTATTGATTAGTTACTTGTGTATGGTTTTCCTGATTAATAGTGAAATAGAAGTGCATATTAAGTGTTGTTTGTTAAGGTATTATTAAGTTTTCTAAGTGTTTGCTTTTCTATCTTTGAGTGATTTAGCTGTATTCATGTCATTATGTGAAATCAACTTTCACCCATGACAACGTTACCGAAGGTTCCCACATGACCTTCCAACATACCCAGTCCATTCCAGGAATGTACCCACTATAGGTTTACACTTCCCAATGTTTCCACCTGGGAACATACCCGGAACCTGTCAGGTTTTCTATTGGATACTTCAGATACATAGTTTCTCTTATGACGGCCTCACCATGTCATTATACCATTACTCCTCTCTTCCATTCTCACTTGTATGTTTCATTATGGTCAATGTAGTTTAGTTTCTTATTCTTCATTCTGAGCGCGTCATTTGCACCACTACTCCTCTTTGCCCAGTCTTTATTTTGTTTACTTACACTTAGTATTCTGTCTCCGGATTCATATCTACATCTTACTAGTACATATAAATAGTCTTCCAAATGTACTAGGTAGTCTTCAGTATTCATATCAACTCTGTACACTTTCTTCCTACTCTAAGTTCCAAAACCCACTCCGGGTTCTCCTTTGGGTCTCTCTCCCACTGCCTAGTGTAGTGGTGAAGCCCCTCACATACTCTGGAACATTTCCTTACATTGGATATCGTCTGTCATGAAATATGAACCATTCCCTGGGGATATCCAGGCGGCGCAGCACATATGCTGAAGCCATGGTTCACTTCTGCACTCCTGCTCCCGTTCCCATACCCGTACTCACTTCTGCACTCCTGCTCCCGTTCCCATACCCGTACTCACTTCGGGTTTCCGTTATAGTTCTCCCATGCCTTCTGGGCGTCTTTGCATTTGTTTCCCAGTAGGAAGGGAATCAGTACGTAACATGTTCCTTACTTTTGTACTAGTTTAATCCAGACTAGTAATCAATTTGTCATTCTTCCTTAGTCTTAGTGTTTGAGTTCAACTTCGAGTCCTTTGGACTAGTCTGTTGCTAACACATGCAGAGGCATAGACTCTCAAGGGTACTGTTGATAGCACAGTGAGAGAGGAGCTATCCAATCACAGGGTGTGCGAGGATATATTGCTGAGGGAGCCAGGGCCCAATGAAGGTGTTTTTGTTGCCATTCAGGTCCTCAGGGAGGGCAGCTGAGGCAGTGTCACTCATAACCATAATGTCTGGGTTGAGCTCCTTGAGGATGTGGAGGACAGCATACAGCATCTCAATGTTGTTAGGAAGAAGGACAGAGCCAAAGAAGATCTATATGAATCTGTGAGCTACAAATATGATAAGATATTGAGTATATGCATGTAGATAGCAGATTTCTCTCCTTTCTCCCTGTGCACCCTCTCCAAGAATGATGTAAGCCCATTGCTCTTTCTCCTTCTCCACAACTTCAGGAATACACTTGAATGTCAGAGGACTGACAGATAGAATCTTGGCCTTCTTGAAGTTGGTTTGCAGCCAGCTGCTGAAGGCATTGAGACTCTGCCTCTCAAGAGCACTGGTGGTGGTAGCAACTAGGATATCTGCTTTGCGGATACCATAGGGAGGCTAAAGAACATTAAGTCTGGTTACATAATTAAAGAAAAATTATATTTATTCTGGCTCAAAAGCTACACAGTGTAAATTTTGATGTGGTTGTTCATTCTTCTGGTGCTTTTTGTATCTGCAAACTGAAATTTACACCATGTACAGTGTCAGTTTTTGTCCTTCCTGATAACTTTCCTCCTGATATGGTATGGTTCAAAGGTCATGTGACCCATTTGGTTTGGCATTGGCCAATTATTGACTTCCCAATGAACAGTATCAGACGATATTGATTGTAGGTGAGAATGATACTGAGGTCATGTGAAGACCACACAGCATCTGCAAAAGAGCCCATTTTATTGAGAGAAGGAGTACATGGAGAGGTCAGAAAGAAAGAGCTGAAACATGAATACAAGATATGTGAGATAGTAATTATTAATGTGGTAGTATTGAGATAAATAAGGTGAAATTGAAAGCATAAAAGAGGGCTATGGGTTAAATAGAGGATTAGCAGGGATGAGGTGGGAGGGTAAAGGCAGAAATTCTTGCCAAATAATGGAGTGAAGATGAGGCTGAGAACAAATAACATGGGCAGTTATGCCTGAGATCTACTTGGGCTGGTTAGATACAAACCAAGCACAAGTAGCATGTGCACCTTGCAATTTTGAGGTAGAAATTGATTGTTCCACTGGAGAATAGCAGACTCAGTAATTGATCCTGCTATGGGCACAGCCCCACCAGCTGCAAAGATGAAACACTATGGAGACATTGAAATCATTCAAGGGTCAATTGATGACAAGTGACAAAATACCATAGTGCAAGACATGTTGTGGAGGAAGTAGATGGTGCACTGGTATAACCTAGTGTATTACTTATATTTCGATCTATCTCATTTATTTTGTCCTTTATTTACTATTCACTATTTCTATTTACACTAATACTTATTGTATTCATTTTATCAGCTTACTTTGACCTCATGAAGTGTTGCAAAAGCACACTTTTTACTATTTCTTCTGCTTTCTCTTCATCTGTGGACTTGCAGATGTGGCACAGCTTGACCAAACATTGGGAATCTGGTGCCAAACAACACATGACTCACCTGTGTGCTGTTGTGTCTCAATTATGTTTCAACATGTCTCAGTTACTACCACTCATTTTCTATTTATCCTTCACTTACACATTTCAAATTCCCATTCCTTCACATACCTTACATTTTCTGGGCTCTGGTGATGTGAGAGTATGTGTGGCACCATCCCATCCCATTGCTGCAAATGTATATACTCAAGGGGTAGAGACCTAGGAATCCCATCTACCTTTCTGACTTTAACTTTGTGCACACATACTGAGTCTTGAGTCTGAAGTCAATTGGAAGTATCACTCACAAAACCTCAATTAAAACTAGCTAAGTCTTTGTTATTGTTTAACTTACTAACTACTCTATTCCAGGATTGTTGTAGTTATTGCTTATAGTCAGGTGTGATGCTCGCCATGCATTGTCAACTTATCTCCTCCACAATGTGTAGTCAAGGAAGCAGTGTGAGCCCATGAAGGACTCTAATTGGTCTTGCACAAAATCAAATTTTGAGCTTGAACAAGTGAGCATCTGAAATTGAACCACAGATGTCTTGTCAACTGTAGTTGTGCTCATGGTTGTCAGTGACCACTCTTCTCATCTATTTCTGCTCCTCACATCTCATTAACATTCCCTACCAACAACTGATTTAAAGACACTAACCCTCCAATAACTCAAGTGTAACATACTGTTAGGATTTCATCACTTATCTAATCACTTATCTAATCTATTATCTTATCTTGTCATGAGATTAAGTCACATGACACACAATGCAAACACCATGCATATCAACATGCGTTATTCATCAAGACTACAGGCACAGTCCACAGTTTGACCATGCTTGTTACATACATAGTACATGAGTTTGCACAGTAGAAGCACAGTTACATGTGTTGTAGTGTAGGATACTTACATGTGGTTACATCATGGACATTTACTATAAATACAGTCACTTTAATTAGATAGTTCTCTATTCTTGTGCTAGTTTATTCCAGACGAGCAATAAGATTCATTTCTTCTTCCTATTCAAGTGTTTAAGTTCAACTTCAAGCATTTAGCTTGTCTGTCACTAACAAAAGCACAAGAATCCACCTTGTTTCTTGACCTCAAACTTCCCTTCTCCTGCTGAACCCTGGCAAAACTTCTTTCTTTACCTTGTTCCCTGTCTTGGACCCTTGTGGACCAGATGTACACCCCATTCAATAGTCTTGCTCATTGTGCTTGGAAGCACAAGAGGATAGTGTAATGTTGAGCCCAACACTTCTGAATTACTGAGCATCTTAGGCCCTCTGCCTTGAGTTTGGCATGGTGCCAGTGATTGGGGAGGCTACCACATGTTGCCCCAGCTGGCACTATCTGCAAATTGGTGTGTGTGAGACTTAGGACATCTCACTAGTCTCCAAGCCTCTTCAAGAGCTTCTGATACCTAGTCTATCATTCTGGCACCTATCACTTGATCCCAAACCCTCCGATCCCTCCATTCTCACACATATCACATCCCTTCCTCATCTGTACCAATCCACACACCCTGATCTCGCCCTACACCCTACACCTATCCTCAAACTCTGAGAGTCATGTCGATCGACTCTGACGACTTGGATTTTGATCCAAACACCTACCCATCCATCCCAACACATCACTTCGCCCCACAACAACCTAACTCCAAACCTATACTCCCTTGTATTGTCACAATTGTAACTGAACCCAGACATGATGACAGTAGAAGATACTGATACACCCCACTTCCCGATAACTTTTCCTTCAGAAACAGCTTCACATCTGAACAAGGATATGAAACTCTCCTCAATACCATCTATAATTGCAATGAAGAACCTTACAATCTCCCTGTCCCTGATTACCTTCCATTCTCACAATAATTGCTTCTGAGACCATTCTTGGTTTTATCACAGCCCTGGTGGCCATCTTCATGAAAGACAAAATAGTAGAATGATGGCAGAACATGTCTGCCAGAGATAAGAAAACAATTACCAATAGCATATCGGCTATGACTCAGGGTCTTATCATGGAGATAAGAGAAGGAATTAGGCAGGATATCCCAGAAAAGAGAGATAAAGTTGAGATCCCCAAAGATTATGAAGGGGATCCAGCAACAGTTAACAACTGGATCAGATGGATGATGTTATATTTCCAAGAGAAAGAAATAACAAATGATTGGATAAAGATCACCATTGCTTTACCAAAGATTAAGAAAGGAAAGGACAACCAGGCCCAATGATGGGCAGACACATTTTTAGGAGATCTCATCTTGTTCAATGAGGAATGATCAAGATGGAAACTTATGCATAATGGAACCAAACCCACATTCCAGGACACCCAAACAACAGACATCACAGTCATGGAAACAACCCCAGTGATCAAACATGACTTCTTCAAACATCAATGTCCATTCCCTGACTGGATGACATTTGTGGAACAAATGAGATTTTTCTTCATATCCACAGAAACTGTTACATACTGATTCCCTTCTTCCTGGGAAACAAATGCAAAGATGCCTGGAGGGCATGGGAGAGCTATAATGGAAACGTGAAGTAAGTACAGGTACAGGAACAGGAGCAGAAGTGTGGAAGTGAACCATGGCTTCAGTGTATGTGCTGCGCCTCCTGGATATCCCCAGGGAATGGTTCATATTTCATGACAGGCAATATACAATGTAAGGAAACATTTCAGAGTATATGAAGAGGCTTCGCCACTACACTAGGTAGTGGGAGAGGAACCCGAAGGAAAACCCAGAGTGAGTTTCAGAACTTAGAGTAGGAAGAGAGTGTACAGAGTTGATATGAATACTGAATACTACTTAGTACATCTGGAAGATTACTTATACTAAGTAGGAACCTATAGGTACAAATGTAGAAGTATAATACAAAGAACAAATCAAAGGAGTAAGTAGGAAATGAAGTCTGGGCAAAGTGGAGTAGAGGTGCAAATGATGCACTCAGAATGCAGAATAAAGAACTAAACTACAAAGGCCATAATGAAATGTACAAGTAGAAATGGAAGAGAGGAGTAATAGAATGATGATGCAGTGAGGCTGTCATAAGAGAAACTACATATCCAGGATACCCGATAGAAAACCCGACGGGTTCCAGGTACATTCCTGGGTGGGAACATTGGGAAGTATAAACCCATAGCAGATACATTCCGGGAATGGACTGGGTGTGTTGGAAGGTCATGTGGGAACCTTCAGTAATGTTGGCATGATGTATCTGGACACAGATGTAACAGAAACACAGAACAATGCCATTGAACAAATCAATAGGGTCATCCAAGGGAATCGACCTATTGAAGATTACACAATAGATTTTATGCAATGGATGAACCTGACTGGATTCGATAATACTGCCCTGGTTGATAAATTCTGAAGAGGAATGCATCCACTACTAGCCCAGAGATTAATGGAAGTCAGTGGACTAAAAGTCATGGACAAACTCATTGATTGAGTTGATAAAGCCATGGAATATGAAAGGAATCATCGAGAAGCTAATTTTGGATGCACAATGCAAAACCCATGACCCCAAAATCAGAATTATAATCAACTACAAGGAACTCCAAACACCGGAACACAACAAGGACAACCTGTGCAAACCACCCCAAACTGATCTAACCTCATGGTATTACAAGGAGGCAACCGAATGGATCTTGATTAGCTTAAAAAAGGACACTGCTTTTACTGTAAGGAAAAGGGACACATGTCCAACACATGCCCCAAGAAACCTCACAGACTGTATGTACAACATAACATAAATATGGACAATTCTATACCTGTAGCTTCAACTAGTAATACTGTAGAACTACCAGACATAACTAAACTATCAGAGAAACAACACACTTTACTTATTGCTCAATTGGGTTTTCCCCAAGGCCAGCAGTAAGCACGAACTTGCCAGCCTCTATTTACGTACCTTATAATGTAGCTGTACCTATGATAGATCTGGAATCTGAATTTGTATTGCTTCAAAAGGAATGATCTAAGCACACCTTCCCTAATCAGGAAGTAAAACCCAGAACCGTGTATTGGGTCACATGGAGATTAAAAGACCAAACCCCAGAACTTGCCTTGGCCTCCCTTAGTATTTGGACACATTCAAAACAAAAACCTGAAGTAACTCCAAAACAATTAAAGAACTGAATGATCTATCAGATCAAGATGTAATTAAGGTGTTAGAAGAACTTTCAGGACCCAAAAGATTCATTTGAGCATCTAAAGGAAATCAGATGGATCTTGATCTAATGATCACTACTTTAGATACTCAACAAACTTATAGAATTTGTTACACTTTCTTCATCTCAACCCCACTAGACTATCCTTTTTTCATGTGACCCTTCTATTTATATCTTTTTACTTACTCATCCCATTCTATTTATAGTATGATACATGTTTCACCTTCATCATCCCTTACCCCTTACCCCTCGCCGATCCCCGCCACTCTGGTTTGTCATACTACTGTCACAGACTTTACTTACTGATACATCTCATCTATTTACATATGTGTTTCATCTTTTCTTATACCTCTGCCAAGTCATGGCAAGTCATGGACTTTATTTATAGTAGCATACCTTTCTGCAAACAGACCATGCTTCTTTTGTATAAATAGCTCATGTATTCCAATAAAGCTTCCTCAGCTTGATCTTAGTTTAGCTATCATCCAATATAGCTGGCTATTCCCCTCTATCACCTCTTTGAGAATACCTCAGACCCAGAACACTGCTACTTCTATTCACTTCTCAAGTGTTACTGTGAGAATGCTGCCAAGTCCATTAGTGTGTACCAAGTACAACTGAATCGACTTCGACTTCGTCATATGACCTACAAGTGTAGTGACAAGTCACATGACAACATTATCACATTATCACTAGATCACAAGATTAGACATCACAAGACCAGCTTGGATCATAACAGAATTAAAGTGTTACTTGATAGTGGAAGTACTGGGACATGTATTGATAGAAAATTCATCGAAAACAATCAAATCACTACAAAGAAACTCCCAAGACCAACTCCAGTATATAACACTGATGGAACTTTGAACAGTGATGGAGCAATTACCAATTATGTTGAACTATGAGTTAGACTTGGAAGACATGTAGAAATTATTCAATTTACTGTATCAAACCTTGGAAAAGCTTCTATGTTTATTGGTCATGACTGGCTTAAGATTCATAACCCAGAAATAGATTGGAAAGAAGAGTCTCTTAAATTTACATGTTGCCCACTAGAATGTACTCCATTGATCAACACCATGAACCCTGAGGAAGATGAATCGGATTTAGACAAACCCATAAATCTTGAATCTGATGATCAAATCATTGTGATAAACATTTTCAAGCAAATTGAATTAAGGACCTTTCAAATGACTGCTTCCAAAATTGCTGAAGCACAAAATCAGCAGAAACCCAAGAAACATTGGAAAGAGACAGTTCCAATGTATTATCATGAGTTCAAAAAGTATTCGCCAAAGAGTCATTTGACAAACTTCCACCTAAATGACCTTGGGATCATGCAATAGAATTATTACCAGAAGCTACATCATTCGATTGTAAGATCTACCCATTGAATCTCAATGAACAAAAACAACTTGATGAATTTCTTGACGAAAACCTTAACTCCGGACACATTTGACCTTCAAAATCACCATGGGCATCTCCATTCTTCTTTATTAAGAAAAAAGATGGATCTCTTTGACCAATCCAGGACTATTGAAAACTAAATGAAATGATGGTCAAAAATAGATATCCTCTACCATTAATTCAGGAACTAGTAGATAAATTGAAAAAGGCACGATATTTTACCAAACTGGATATTCAATAGGGATACAACAATGTCAGAATCAAAGGAGATGAACAGTATGCTGCCTTTAGAACCAATCAAGGATTGTTCGAACCTTTAGTGATGTTCTTTGGTCTCACCAATTCACTGGCTATATTCCAGACTATGATGAACAACATATTTAGAATGGAAATCAATGAAGGAAATGTAATTGTTTACATGGATGACATTCTTATATTTACGGAAACTTTAGAAGAGCATTGAAAAATGGTTAAACATGTTCTCAGAAAATTAGAAGAACATGAACTATTTTTAAAACCAGAAAAATGTTTCTTTGAGAAAGCAGAAGTTGAATATTTAGGTCTTATCATTTCAAAGAATTCTGTTTGTATGGATTCAGAAAAAGTCAAAGCTGTAGTTGATTGGCCTGTCCCAAATAATAAGAGAGAACTTCAGCAATTTTTAGGGTTTATCAATTTCTATAGATGATTTATTCAAGGATTTGCAAAAATAGCAAAACCCCTTCATGAATTAACTGGTAAAAACAAATGGAAATGGGAATTGGACCAAGCACTTGCATTCTCTCAACTTAAGGACCAAATTGTTTCAGCACCAATTTTAGAAATGCCAAATGACAATGGAAAATACTGAGTTGAAGCTGATTCATCAGATTTCACAAACAGAGCTATTCTTTCTCAGGAACAATTAGATGGAAAATGGAAACCAATTGCCTTTTTATCATATGCCTTAAATCCAATGGAATGAAATTATGAAATTTACAATAAGGAAATGCTTGCAATAATGAGAGCTTTAGATACATGGAGACAATACCTCCTAGGAGTAAAGCAAATCTTTGAAATCTGGACAGATCATAAAAATCTTCAATACTTCAGAAAACTGCAAAAGTTAAATAGATGCCAAGCACAATGGAATACTGAACTACAAGAATTCCATTACACATTACATCATAAACCTGGTAATCAAATGACTAAAGCAGATTTATTATCATGAAGAGCTGGACATGATCAAGGAGATTTAGATAATGAAAATCTTGTACTACTTAAACCGGAACACTTTAAGCAAACCTATGAAGTCCATGGAGAAGACGAAGAAATTATGGAACAAATTCACAAATCCTGAAAGAATAGAGATAAAGAAGTAATCAAAATGCTTAATCTCAAATCTAAAGATTGGATAGAGTCTAAAGAAGGAATAATCACATGGAAGGATCATGTATATGTTCCTAAAAATGCTAAATTAAGGGAACATATAATTAGACTTTGTTATGATTCAGAAGTATCCAGACATTGTGGAGAATACAAGACTCAGGAACTTATCACATGAGACTATTGGTAGCCTAGACTTATAGCAGATATAAAGAAATACATATCTGGATGTGAAGCATGCCAAAGAACCAATATTCATAGATCTGCCCCAGTTGGAAAACTCATTCCGAATAGTGTACCTGAACATCCATGGCATACAGTATCTATAGACTTTGTTGGACCACTCCCATTATCTGAAGGATTTGATTTCTTAATGGTAGTCATAGATCAATTTACTAAAATGGCAGCATTTGTACCATGTAATAAGGAAATTAATAGTGCAGGAACAGCGGAAAAATATGTACAAAACATATTTAAACATTACAGAGTACCAAGACAAATCATCAGTGATTGAAGAAGTCAATTCACCTCATTTTTGTTACGTACCGATTCCCTTCCTACTGGGAAACAAATGTGAAGACACCCAGAAGGCATGGGAGAACTATAACAGAAACCCGAAGTGAGTATGGGTATGGGAACAGGAGTGGGAGTGCAGAAGTGAACCATGGCTTCAGCATATGTGCTGCACTACCTGGATATCCCCAGGGAATGATTCGTATTTCACAACAGACAATATCCAATGTAAGGAAACATTCCAGAATATGCGAGGGGCTTTGCCACTACACTAGGCAGTGGGAGAGAGACCTGAAGGAGAACCCAGAGTGGGTTTTGGAACTTAGAGTAGGAAGAAAGTGTACAGAGTTGATATGAATACTGAAGACTACCTAGTACATTTGGAAGACTATTTATATGTACTAGTAAGATGTAGATATGAATCTGGAGACAGAATACTAAGTGTAAGTAAACAAAATAAAGACTGGGCAAAGAGGAGTAGTGGTGCAAATGATGTGCTCAGAATGAAGAATAAGAAACTAAACTACATTGACCATAATGAAACATACAAGTGAGAATGGAAGAGAGGAGTAATGGTATAATGACGTGGTGAGGCCATCATAAGAGAAACTACATATCCAAAGTATCTGATAGAAAACCCGACAGGTTCCAGGTACGTTCCCAGGTGGGAATGTCAGAAAGTGTAAACCCATAGCAGGTACGTTCCGGGAATGGACTGGGTATGTTGGAAGGTCACATGGGAACCTTCAGTAATGTCGGCACAATATAGCTGGGCATGGATATAACAATTTTTCACAAAGGAATTAACAAAACAAATTGGTATTCAAATGAACTTATCTACATCCTATCGACCTCAAATGAATGGACAAATAGAAAGAGTCAATCAGGAGATAGAACAATACATGAGAATATACATAAATTATGACCAAGACAATTGGGCCTGATGAACAGATGTATGTCAATTCAATTATAATAATACAGTACACAAAACCACAGGATACACTCCATTCTATTTAATGTATGGATTCCATCCTTATACTGGAATAAAACTGTCAGGAAAAACAAGAGCAGCAGGAGTAGAAAATTTCATTAAAATAATGGAAAGAGCAAGAGAAAATCCCAAAGCTGCTCTATCATTAGCAAATGAAACTATGGGATACTACTAAGATAAACACTAAAAAGAAGCACCCAATGTTAGATATTCTGGGTTGCACAGCTTCCTTGACAGCTGTCACTTGTCACCTGTCATACTTGACAGATCTGTGATTGACAGATACTTGATTGACAGATTTGTGATTGACAGATTGACAGCTGTCAGTTACCTTAGTTACAGGACTTTGGTTGGACTTTGGTAGATTTACTCAGTATATAAACACTCTGTAACTTGGTAGTTGTTAACAAGTTTCCTCCCCATTTTGTGTCTGTGTCTGTGTCTGTGTCTGAGTCTTTGCTCCACTATCACCCTCTTTGCTCTCCATTATCCTCTATTCTCTCTCCATCCACCCCCTCTATTCTTGTTACTTCTGACACCCAATTACCAAATTGGTGATAAGGTTTATTTAGAAGGAATTAATATTAAATCTGATTGACTAGTCAAAAAATTGGATGATAAATGATACAGACCCTTCAAAATTATTGAAAAAATTGGAAAATCAGTCTATAAACTCAAATTACCTAAATTGTGGAATAGAAAAAATCCAACTTTTAATGTTGAACTATTATCTAAATATACACTGGCTCAATATCCATCACAAAAGAAACCAAAATCTCCACCGGCAATTCTAATCAAAGACGAGGAACAATACAAAGTGGAATCGATTCTAGCATGGAAAAAGAACTGAAAACAAGTATTATATAAAATAAAATGGAAGGGCTATTCATTCGAAGACTGTACCTGGGAACTGATTAGCACTCTATCAGGAGCTAAAAGTCTATTAAATAAATTCCATTGGGAAAATCTGGAAGCCCTCAATATATAAACTCATGAAATCTCTTACACAAAATTATTATTCCCATCATGTACTCCAACAAAATCATTATCATTCTTTACTTTATCATCATCCTCACCTCTGTTTGTTCTGTTTTCATAATCTCCCATTATCTCCCCATCCTTATTATATAACTAATCGACTATTATCAACTTTGACAATTAGAAGAATCCATGGAAATGTCATGAGGACACAACTCTTAAAGGGGGGGTAATGTTAGGATTTTGTTACTTATCTAATCACTTATCTAATCTATTATCTTATCTTGTCATGAGATTAAGTCACATGACACACAATGCAAACACCATGCATATCAACATGTGTTATTCATCAAGACTATGGGTACAGTCCACAGTTTGACCATGCTTGTTACATACATAGTACATGAGTTTGCACAGTAGAAGCACAGTTACATGTGTTGTAGTGTAGGATACTTACATGTGGTTACATCATGGACATTTACTATAAATATGGTCACTTTAATTAGATAGTTCTCTATTCTTGTGCTAGTTTATTCCAGACAAGCAATAAGATTCATTTCTTCTTCCTATTCAAGTGTTTAAGTTCGACTTCGAGTGTTTAGCTTGTCTGTCACTAACACACACTCTCATAGTCACCTACTTTTGTTTCTGCTAGTGTTCATGGATGTTTTATCACATTGTGAAGAGGAAGCACTCTTGAAAACAACTAAGGCACAAGCTCTTAAGGAATGTGATTTGGTTGTCAAGGGTCATTTGCTACTTGCTACCCCAAAGCTTGTTCCACTGACTTCTATGTTTAGCATTTGCAGATTGCATGTCTGGTTGTACAATTTCAGTTGCCTGAGCATGTAGAGACAAGCTGACTGTGTCACAAAAGTTGAGTTTGCCATACAGTGAATTATAGTACATTGTAATGCCTTAAGGCAGCAGCTGCCACATAATGCAAATTGTTGAACATGAATCCTTAAACAGTCCCCAAAGGCATCACAGAGAGCCTTAGAATGTGATGTAAGGGCCCACTGTGAAGTCCCACAATACATTCATTCTCTACAATTGCTTATAATGTGGTGTAAAGATGCTCAAAAAAAGGTGAATCTATTTTTATTCCATTCAGAAGCCTAAATTGTAATGATTCTAATAAAGAGATTGGTATTAGACCAATACATACAAAACTATATACTACAAATACTACTCATTGTTACTTAAGTCTTCAGTACTTCAGTACCAATGTCACTTACCAAGCCATTTTGCTTACACTCACACTCTCTACAACTTCCCTTTAGGCAATACCATGGGTACACCATACCCACATGGGTCATGGGTAAGGGTACCAGCAGGTATGGGTCCAGGTCAGGTCTTTGAGACCCATAACCCACAGGTACCCATAGGTAGTGTATTGAATAAAAATGACAGGAATAAAGTTGCCATAAGTTTAATACCTTTTACTAAGTGTTTGTGTTTACAGGAAAACTCAGTTTTGCATTTTGTTCAGCTCATGGGGTTGAGCTTAGGTGATATAATATTATACAGTTCATTGAAACTAACATTGCAACTCCAATTTATTTAGTATGTTATCAATATTAGATACCTGAATAGCCCTATGCTTCACGGTCATAACGACCCTACATTTGTATTTTTAGGCTGTTTTGTTCTATTTCTATGAATGATATTGTTTGCCTCTTTCCTTGTACACGGACAATAAAATTCCTACTCTAAATCACAATCACTCATTTCTTATTTGAATAGACAGATTGCACTAGTACATACTGGTTACATGTGCTATGGGCATGTTCCATACTACTGTATATTAGACTTAATACAACTTTTATTTAATTTGTGATGCTTGTATTGGTCTGAATATATTATTGAACATTTTAATCCATTTAATAATTTCTTTTAAAACTGTTGTAACTCTTTCAAATTAGCCTTTATTTGTATCACTTTTTGTACAGTACAGGCCTTCTACAACATGCTTGTAACAAGCCTATGAACATTTAAATTGAGCACTTGGATTGGCCTGAATATGTACAGTATACAACCATCAAACGTGACACCATCACATCATGTGACAATCTTTCACATTTTGCTTCTCCTAATCCCTAATCTATACCTATTACACTAATTCTTTTTGAATAGTAAGGAATAGCATACTGTAAAAATGTTCCATAAATTAGCTATTCAAAATATTCACATTCTGATGGACTATATGCAAAACAAAATGAGGGATTTGGATAATTTAGTGAATTTCAAAATTTCTGTGGCTTGTATTGCTATAAAAAATTGGAAATAATCGCTCTTAAAGTATAAAGAAATAAGGCTGGCAAGCGGCACAGCCCACTACCTCAGCAGTTTGACTAGTAAGAGATATTGAATTAAAGGAACTATATATTTAGTATTGCCCGAGAATGAGAAGGGGAGCAGGGAGAAGGGGAATGAAAATTTTGTAGCTGACACTATGGAACTACCCCAAATAGCTTCAAGGCAATTCAAGTTGTAATTGCCGCATTTACCGGAAAAAACCTGTTTCAAGATTTAATTCCTGTTGTGCATTGAATTCAAACATCTTTTAATACTCAATTGATTAGTTGAACAAGCACTAGCTTAAACTATCTCGCCATTACATTGTGTAAGTGTAGTATACTTCACTGACTTTTAAGGGGAGTTGGTATATTGTTTATAGCACATGAGGGAATGAATGGAAAAGTACTAAAATGAACTGTCAAAAGACAGCAATATCTTATCACACCAGCATATGCATTCACTGATTATCAATCACAGGGTCAAACTATTTCCAATGTATTAGTAGACATTGCGACCCTGGCATGCGGAAAACTAAGTTTGTTTCACCTTTACGTGGCATTATCAAGAAGTGCAGGGCAAGAAACAATTCGAATCTGTCGAGAGTTCAACGACGAAATCTTCCTCCAGGCACATAACTATGAATTGATAGAAGAAGACCGTCTGGAAAGACTGGACGCCAAGACCAAAGCGCAATGAGAAACAATCGACAAACAGAGACAGACTGTACACTGCAGCAGTCATTCCCAGTGAGCTCAAAGAAAAATTATTGAGTAAGGCCAAACAACAGACAGTGTACACAGCACCGAGAAAGAGATCTGTCAATGAATGGCCTAATTACCATTCGTTACGTGTAACATAGTTATCAAATGAAGTGTAGTCGCAGATGAGCAAAAATGAACATGTATACAATTAGCACTGTAGCAATGTCAAACAACCAAAAGAGCATGCAACATGATCTAGAAATCCACAGAACGAACGAACAAAGAAAGCTGGTAGACAAATTGTGAGTAATTAGCATACATGGATTCACTAATAGACATACTTTCTCAGAGAAACATAACCTACCCCAGCATCACACTATCCACCCTAATGCAGTAGCCTGTTGCAATTGGGAAGTGTGCAGAAGTCTTGGTGGTAGTGCTGAAATGGCCACTACTTCAATCCTCCACCAGGGATGAATGGATCTGTAGGCATGGTTGTATAGGAAAAAACTAATGGTAATAAAGGAGAAAGAAAGAGGGCTGTTAGGATTTCGTCATTTATCTAATCTTTTATCTAATCATATCTTATCTATGTCATGTGATAGTCACATGACCTACAATGCGGACACCATGCGTATCAACATATGTTACTCATCATAACTGTGGGCACAGTTGCACAGTTCGGCCATACGTATTACATGAGTTCTTAATGTAGAAGCACAGTAACATGCGTTGTAGTGTAGGTTAATGTACATGCAATTACTTCATGGTTCTTTTCTATAAATACAGTCTTTCTAGTCAGTAGTTCGTTATTCTTGTGCTAGTTTATTCCAGATTAGCAATAAGACTCACTTCTCTTTCATATTCGAGTGTTTAAGTTCGGCTTCGAGTATTTTGCTCGTCTGTCGCTAACAAAAGCACAAGAATCTCCTCATTCCTCGACCCCGAACTTCCCTTCTCTCGCCGAACCCCGGCAAAACTTCTTTCTATATCTCGTTCCCCGTCTTGGATCCTTTGGACCAGACGTACACTCCATTTGATAGACTTGATCGTTGTACTTGGAAGTACGAGAGGACTGGTGTAACGTTGAGCCCGACACTGTCCGAATTACCGATCATCTAAGGCCCTCTGCCTTAAGTTTGGCACAGCGCCAGTGACTGGGGAGGCTACCACATGTTGCCCCAGCTGGTTCTATCTGCAAGAAAGTGTGCGTGAAACTTAGGACGTCTCACTAGTTTCTGAGCATCCTCAAGAGCTTCTGTTACTCGATCTATCACGGTGGCACCAATTACTCGCTCTCAAACCCTTCGATCCCTCCGTTCTCGCTCCTATCACATCCCCTCTTCTTCCGTACCCATCTATAACCCTCGATCTCGTCCAACACCCTATTCCCGTCCTCAAACTCCGAGAGCCGTGTCGGTGGACTCCGACGACTCGGATTTTGATCCCAACACATACCTATCCCTTCACCAAATCCCCAACTATATTCCACCACCTCATCTTCCCACACCGCCTATTCCCCGAATCCTTACTATTATCACCAAACCTGGACACGACGACATACTTAGATTTAGTACTCCTACTCGATACATTTCCCCTTTCGAAAGAGACTTCTATTCTCCATTAGGATACGAAACCCTTCTTAACACCGTTGACAACGACGGTAGAGAACTTCCTACACCGACATACCCTGACTCCGACATCGACCTATAATGATCTCAGGAGAAATTATTCTCGGCTTCATTACAGCCATAGTAATGGTTTTTATGAAAGACGAAATAGTAACTAGATGGACCAACATGACTCCTGCCAACAAGCAGTTAGTCACAGAAAGCGTTTCTGCAATGACTCAAGGGGTCATTAAAGAAATCAGAGATGGAATCAAGGAAGATCGACCAAAGGAAAAGGTTGAAATTCCAGAAGATTATGAAGGAGATCCCCATACGGTTAATAATTGGATTAGACGTATGATGCTGTACTTCCAGGAAAAGAATATTACGAACGACTGGAAGAAAATCACGATCGCTTTACCAAAAGTGAAAAAAGGAAAGGACAACCAAGCCCAACGATGGGCAGACACGTTTTTAGGAGATCTAATTTTATTCAATGAAGAACGAGCACAATGGAAACTATTACATAACGGACAAGAACCCACTCTTCAGGACACACAGAAAGTCAACATCCCGGCAACCAACACATCCCCAGCCATCGTCCATGATGCATTCAAAACAGGTTGCCCATTTGCTGATTGGAACACATTCATTGAAAGACTTCAGTTTTTCTTTATCTCTACAGAAACTCAGAATAACGCAATCGAACAAATCAACAAAGTCGTACAGGGTAACCGACCAGTTGAAGATTATACTATCGACTTTATGCAATGGATGAACCTTATGGGATTTGATAACACGGCTCTTGTAGACAAATATCGACGCGGCATGCACCCTCTTCTAGCCCCAAGACTCATGGAAGTCGGAGGACTTAAGGTCACCGACAAACTTATCGATTGGGTTGATAAAGCCGCGGAATACGAAAGGAACCGAAGAGAGGCTAATTTTGGACGAACTCAGCAAAATCTTGGACGACCACAGAACCAAAACCAGAATTCTGGACGTCCCCAAAATAACACAAATCCAGGAACCCAACAGACACTGAACACGCAACAAAGGACACCCGATCACTCTAACCTCACGGTATCACAAGGTGGAAATCGTATGGATCTCGACCAACTAAAGAAAGAAGGTCGTTGTTTCTATTGTAAAGAGAAAGGACATATGTCCAACACATGCCCAAAGAAACCACGCGAACCTTATGTACAACGTAATGTAAATATGGACAATTCTATACCCGTAGCTTCCACTAGTGGAATAGTAGAATTACCGGTGTCAGGCATGATTTTTGATTATATATAATGCATGCAAATGCACTGTATACCACAATTAAAGAAATTGCACAGTAATGTCACATGACTGAATACTTCACACCATCACATGATACAATACACTACTAATCAAATATACCCAATACTATACATGAACAAACCAATACCTTACATGAACAAATAACCCTAAATCACCATTAAACATCATACACATATCAATAATTAATCACTTGCACAAACAATGCACTAACAAAGGATAATATGACACTCTTTCATTGTGTTATTCATCCATTGTATAAAGACAATGAGAGACTATTTATATACAACTCCATTGTTTTCAATCCTATTGTTCATAATAAATGAACTGCATTGTACTATTCACCTATTTTTGAAGACAATGAGAAAACTATTTATATACAACTCCATTGTTTTCAATCCTATTGTTCATAATAAATGAACTACATTGTACTCTTTACCCATTGTCCAAAGACAATGTGAAACTATTTATATATGACTCCATTGTTTTCACTGCCATTGTTTACACAATGGCAGATAGGTATCTATTGTTCTCTACTCCATTGTTATATAAATGGACTCCTATTGTTCTTGCCCAGAACAATGTAGCTCTTTATTTAGAACAATGTAATTCATTACACATTGTGCTAACATAAGCTATTGTTCTCTGCTGACTAACCCTCAAATACCATTGTCCTGTACAGCCTCAGATCTAAAATCTACACTTGCACATTACTTGTTTTGGAGAACAATGTAGGATGGTAGAGTGGGAATTGGATTACTAAGCAGGTTGGGAAAAGGTATATAAGGAGGGCAGTTTGGCAGTAGATAGATAGCTACCCACCCCCCCCAGTAGTCTCACCCATTTGTCATTAGTCATTAGTTATTAGTACAGTTTTATCAGCACAGCCAGTACAGTCAGTAACAGTAACAGTAACAGAAACAGAAACCGAAGCAGTCACAGTCACAGTCACAGTCAAAGTAACAGTCAAAGTAACAGTAACAGTATCAGTATTAGAGGCAGAGAACAGTTTATCATTGCATACTTCAGTCATAGGTCCAGTCCTAAGCAAGTTAAGCATTGATCTAAACAATATACACATCAAATATAGCATTAAGTCTATAGTGTGTACTATACCCCTTTCATTATACTTGACATTATATACAGCCTTTGCTGTACATTATCCTTCATACCAAGTTTCATACAATTCATACAGCTTTTGCTGTACAAGATCACCTATTAAATTTCCAAGAATATCCTTGCTAAATATTTCCTGACACTCAGGTGTTGTAACACGAACAAAGTCGATTCCTGTTAGCACCTTAGATTATCTTAATCTTAAATGACACCGGATGTAACTAAATTATCGGAAGAGCAATGTGCTCTACTCATTGCTCAATTGGGTTTTCCCCAAGGCCAGCAGTGAGCGCAAACTCGCCGGCCTCATTTTATGTACCTTCTAATGTAACTGTACCTATGATAGATCTGGAATCGAAATATGTATCGTTACAAAAAGAAAGAACTAAACGCGCCTTCCCTAATCAGGAAGTAAAACCTGGAAACGTGTATTGGGTCGCACGGAGATTAAAAGACCAAACATCGGAACTTGCTTTAGCCACATTGAGTATTTGGACACACCCTAAACGAAGACCTGAAGTAATTCAGAAAACAATCACAGAATTAAACGATCTTTCAGATCAAGATATAATTCTTGTGTTAGAAGAATTAAAAAGACCCAAAAGATTTATCCGAGGAACAAACGGAAATCAAATGGATCTTGATTTAATAGTCACTACTTTGGATACTCAACGAACATATGGGTTAAAAGCATTACTCAATAGCGGAAGTACTGGAACTTGTATTAATCGGAAATTTGTAGAGGAACATCAACTCACAACAAAGAAATATCCACGACCTTCTCCGGTTTACAACGCAGATGGAACTCTCAATAGTGATGGATCTATTACTGACTATGTGGAACTAAGAGTACGACATGGAAGGCATGTAGAAATATTACAATTAGCTGTTATCAATCTAGGAAAAGCATCTATGTTTATTGGACATGATTGGCTCCGAACTCACAATCCAGAAATAAACTGGAATGAAGGAACAATTAAATTCACACGATGTCCAATAGAATGTACTCCATTAATAAATACGATGAACCCCGAGGAAGAAGAATCTGATTTAGATGAACAAATAAATCTTGAATCAGACGATCATATCATAGCGGTCAATATATTTGAACAAATCGAACTAAGAGCATTTCAAACTACGGCTTTGAAAATTGCTGAAGCACAAAATCAGCAGAAACCAAAGAAACATTGGAAAGAAACTATTCCAATGTATTATCATGAGTTTGAAAGGGTATTCGCAAAGGAATCATTTGATAAACTTCCTCCTCGAAGACCATGGGATCATGCAATCGAATTACTCCCGGGAGCTACATCATTTGATTGCAAAATCTATCCATTAAGTTTAGATGAACAAAAACAGTTAGATGAATTCCTTGATGAAAACTTAAATTCAGGACGTATTAGACCTTCGAAATCACCTTGGGCATCACCATTCTTTTTCATCAAAAAGAAAGATGGATCTTTAAGACCGATTCAAGATTATCGAAAATTAAATGAATTAACGGTTAAAAATAGATATCCTTTACCGTTGATTCAAGAATTAGTAGATAAATTGAAAAAGGCACGATATTTTACCAAGTTAGATATCAGATGGGGATACAATAATGTTCAAATTAAAGAAGGAGACGAACAGTATGCTGCATTTAGAACCAATCAAGGATTATTCGAACCATTAGTCATGTTCTTTGGACTTACAAATTCTCCAGCAACTTTTCAAACTATGATGAACGATATCTTTAGGACAGAAATTAACAAAGGAACAGTAATCGTTTATATGGATGATATTTTGATATTCACGGAAACATTAGAAGAACACCGAAAGATGGTTAAGAGAGTTCTTAGGAAACTAGAACAACATGAACTTTATCTTAAACCGGAAAAGTGTTTCTTCGAAAAAGCTGAAGTCGAATATTTAGGACTTATTATTTCAAAGAATTCTGTAAGAATGGATTCTGAGAAAGTAAAAGCAGTAGTCGATTGGCCAGTACCCAATAATAAACGTGAACTTCAACAATTTCTAGGATTCATTAATTTCTACAGAAGATTCATTCAAGGATTCGCAAAAATAGCGAAACCACTTCATGAATTAACTGGAAAGAACGAATGGAAATGGGAATTAAATCAAGCTTTAGCATTTTCCAAACTAAAAGATCAAATTATATCGGTACCCATTTTAGCAATGCCGAATGATAATGGAAAATATCGTATAGAAGCAGATTCCTCAGACTTCGCAAATGGAGCCATTCTATCCCAGGAACAAGTTGATGGAAAATGGAGACCAATTGCCTTTTTATCACACGCTTTAAGTCCAACTGAACGAAATTACAAAATCTACGATAAAGAAATGCTTGCAATAATGAGAGCGTTAGACACGTGGAGACAGTACCTTTTGGGAGCCAAACAGATATTCGAGATTTGGACGGATCACAAAAATCTCCAATATTTCAAAAAACCTCAAAAGTTAAATCGACGACAAGCTAGATGGCATACAGAATTATCAGAATTCCATTACACGTTACATCACAAACCAGGGAGTCAAATGACAAAGGCAGATCTTTTATCACGAAGAGCTGGACATGAACAAGGCGAACATGATAATGAAAATATTATACTTCTTAAACCAGAACACTTCAGACAAACATATGAAGTTCATGGTGAAGATGAAGATATCATGGAACAAGTTCGAAAATCCAGAAAGAATCGAGATAAGGAAGTTATTAAAATGCTTAACCTTAAAACGAAAGATTGGAAAGAATCATCCGAAGGTATAATTACATGGAAAAATCGAATCTATATTCCTAAAAATGCAAAACTCAGAGAACGTATAATTAAACTATGTCACAACTCTGCTATATCTGGACATCATGGTGAATATAAAACAATGGAATTAATTACGAGAGATTACTGGTGGCCTAGATTAATGGCAGATATAAAGAAATATGTTTCTGGATGCGAGGCATGTCAAAGGACAAACATACATAGATCGAAACCAATAGGACTATTAAATCCTAATAGTATTCCAGAAGGACCTTGGCATACTATATCCATCGACTTTATAGGACCACTTCCGTATTCCCAAGGATTCGATTTCTTAATGGTAGTTGTTGATCGATTCACGAAAATGGCAGCCTTTATTCCATGTAATAAAGAAATCGATAGTCCCGGAGTAGCAGAATTATATTTAGAAAAAGTATTTAAAAACTTCGGAATGCCACAACGTGTTATAAGTGATAGAGGATCGCAATTTGCATCTCATTTCACTAAATAATTTACAAAACGACTAGGCGTAAAAATGAATTTATCTACTGCATACCGACCTCAAACTAATGGACAAGTAGAAAGAGTAAACCAGGAAATAGAACAATATCTTAGGATTTACGTAAACTACGACCAAGATGATTGGGCAGATAGAATAGCAGTCACTGAATTTAATTATAACGACACGGTACATAGAGCAACAGGATATACCCCTTTCTATTTAATGTATGGACATCATCCCTATGGAGGAATTAGACCAAACGGAACATCACGAACTATCGGAGTAGATGAATTTATTTCTACAATCACCAAAGCTAGGGAAAACGCTAAGGCGGCACTTACATTATCCAACGAAGCAATGAAACGAGGATATGATAGAAATAGAAAAGAATCGCCCGAATATAAACCTGGAGATCTAGTTTACGTAGAAGGGATTAATATTAAATCCAACAGACCGGTTGCCAAATTAGATGATAAACGATACGGACCCTTTAAGGTAATAAAGAAAGTAGGACTAGCCTCATACGAAATTCAATTACCGAAAACCTGGAACCGAAAACACCCTGTGTATAACACACAACTACTTACGAAACACATTCCTGCACAATACAAATCACAACAGAAACCAAAACCTCCACCTGCTATTGTGATAGACGATCAGGAACAATACGAAGTAGAAGCAATACTTGCTTGGAAAATAAATCGGAAGAAGGTTCTTTATAAAATTAAATGGAAAGGCTATTCTTATGATCATTGTACATGGGAACCGATTACATCATTAACCGGATCAAAAAGTCTTTTAAATAAATTTCATCGGGAAAATCCGGATTGTCCTAATGTATAAATACAACGAAACTATCCGAAGTAATAATTATTCGAAATGCTTTCCAACAACATCACTCTTTTGATCTACGTAATTGTAATCTTCATCCTTTGCATGGCCGTATTCATACTCGGTCATTACATTCCTCGTATCATACTTTGTATCCAAGAACGACCCCCACGAACAGAAGAATCTATTGAAATGTCGTGAGGACACGACTCTTAAAGGGGGGGTAATGTTAGGATTTCGTCATTTATCTAATCTTTTATCTAATCATATCTTATCTATGTCATGTGATAGTCACATGACCTACAATGCGGACACCATGCGTATCAACATATGTTACTCATCATAACTGTGGGCACAGTTGCACAGTTCGGCCATACGTATTACATGAGTTCTTAATGTAGAAGCACAGTAACATGCGTTGTAGTGTAGGTTAATGTACATGCAATTACTTCATGGTTCTTTTCTATAAATACGGTCTTTCTAGTCAGTAGTTCATTATTCTTGTGCTAGTTTATTCCAGATTAGCAATAAGACTCACTTCTCTTTCATATTCGAGTGTTTAAGTTCGGCTTCGAGTATTTTGCTCGTCTGTCGCTAACAAGGGCTACTTCATGAAGAGTGCATGCATATCGGTGCTATGGTGCTATTCTAAGGTTCATAAAGGGAGGGGAGAGGGGGTAACATTGTCAGCAGACCAGGTGAATGAATGTATAATTTACAGAGAGGCAGGAATATGTGAAAGACAAATAAAACAGTGTGATGTTAATGAACAGGGAAAGAATGAACAAGTGGGAAAGTTTGAGGTGAAGACAAAAACGAGAGGGATGATGATAGGGGGGCAAAAGGATCTGAGACGAGTGAATTTCGTCAGCGGTCACAGGATTGTCACAGGGCTCCAGCCAATCAGGTTGGGATCCCATTCACAAACCTGTAAATCGCCTTATAGGGAAATCAGACATCCCTATAACCCAACTACCTTAAAAGGTAGTGGGAATATAGTTGTTGAGGACAAGCACTAATCTACATTTTCTATTATTTTTATTGACCTGTGTGTCATATCTTTATAGGATTACAGATTGTGTGGTATTCATCATCTTGCAAGACATTAAAACTTTATTTATAAACTGATCCGGGACTTTGGCACTACTAATTTTGAATGGTTTCGTAATACATAATTGACTGTCACGCCATGTGGTGCTGATCATAATTCATTCCCATCCACTATTTTGCATATTTGACCACCTTCCCTTCATCCAATGCATTAAATATTTTACAGTGACATTCATGAAGTACTACGTTATCTCCTCGTATGGCTTTTATGAAAATTGGGGCAAGGAGTAAAGAGTTATGACGACATCATGTTTTTTCTGTCACATTTGATGGTTGTATACTGTAATTAAACACTTTCATTTTGTTTGAATATATTAATAATTTCAATTAAAACTCTTGTAGCTCTTTCAAGTCAATCCATATTTGTATCAAGTTTTGTATGATAAGGACCCTCAGCAATGTGTTTAATATGAGCCTATGAACATTTAAATTGATTGCTTGGATCTGTCTAAATTTAGTATTGAATATTTCAATATATTTAACAATTTCTATTCAAACTGTTGTAACTCTTTCAAATCAGTCCATATTTGTATCACATTTTGTACACAATACACCCTCCATGATGCATTTAAAATGAGCCTACAAACACTTAAATTGACCAATTAGATCAATCAAAATATATAATTGAAAAAGTAATGGTAAAACCCATGGGTTACCATGGGTATTGATTACCCATGCAAACACATACCCATTCCCACAGGTATGGGTTAGTGTGGGTATGGGTACAGGTTGAGCTCCAGATACCCATGGGTTACCCATGATGTTGCCTACTTCCCTTACCTTGTGTGTAAACAAGAAAGTCAGTGCTCTTTTATACATCTCAGGCAGATGTTTTAGTCATCACACCCAGATCTTGCACCATCTCAGCAGGGGGGTTTCCAAGTTCTGGAACCAACTCTGAAGCTCTCTCCAGGCTAATCCAGACCTGCCCACATCTCTGTATACTTACATTAGTCACACTGTCATAATCCCAAACCCAGTCACAATAGGGGAAATCAAACTTGCCCTCTTGGCAAAACAAAATGATTTGCAGTTGAAACAAAACATCTTCCCATGGAAACAAAAGAAAGGATGCGACATCATTTTGAGGCGATCTCATTACAAGTGTACCTAGTCGATGTTGTGTCGGAGCTTGAAGTTGAAGTAAGCAACTGCCTGGCTCACTCGGATTTGGAGGTGCACATGTGAACTCCTTGACTCACTCGGAATCAACTTCAATCCCAGATGGAACTCCACTGGAGCCATCAGCCATTTGTTTTGATATGATGTGGGGGTGTCAAACCTTGGTTGAAACAAAATGAAGTTCCCACTCAACAAAAGAACTGCTTGGCACAACAAAAGAGCCAGGTTTGATTTCCCCTAATGTATACAAGCCGAGGGATATTCATTTTACTATATTTTTTACTACCTCTGTGATAAATCATTGTTTTACTATAGCCAGTGAGTTAAGTACAAGAGTAAGTACCTCCACAATATATCTAATGGATGCTACAGCCATACTCAGTACTCTTTTTCAGATGGCCTACAAGTAATATTATGAACTAAATAATACTACAGCCACCTTGGAATCCATGTATAATCTTATGAAAACTTTAACTTTTGCTTCATGAAACCCTGTGGCCTAGAAATGAATTAAAATGAGGCCTGTGCCTTATGATGGAATATGACAGGCTTAGAATCATTTATATCATGCCTTTTAAGAACATTATAATGTATGGTGTTGATATTTAAGGCTTAAGGCCTTACAATGTGATTTAGACTTTCATGACATGCATGATCCAATTGTTAGTGGATATAATCTTGCTTAGACATTTTTTTACAACTAATCTCTTAGTATGGGACCCGAACCTATGGAGAAGGTTTGAGTAGAGTACCTTCATCTTAGGAATCAACAACAATAGGAATATCAAGAGGATTAGTTCTGGAGCATAAATTTCTTTAGATCAAAATTCCCATATTAGTGTTCAATGCTGTAACAGCTGCAGTTTTCTTGGAATGTATCATCTAACATTTTCATACAATTTGTCATACATTCTGGTTTTGACTTTTGTCATCAAATCAAATTACATATATAACAGGCGGATAGGTTTTACAAAGGGTTTTCTGCATAATGGAAACAGAGATCAGCTATTGAGAAACGTTACAGTGCAACCTTGGACCCCAGCTACTTCTTGCCATTGACTGTATTCCACTGTGCCTTGACTCCAATAAGAGAGGAGATCAGTCTATTTAATTAGGTTAGGTGATTTGATATCTTACGAACGATCAAATACGTACCCAAATATTCCAAGCAGTCCTTCGCTAACGCTTAATATTTCTGCCCCAGTAGCAGGTATCCACACATCCAAAAGATCAACAATGAATTGCTGTCTAGTAACTCTTTGGGCGCTATAAACCATTAGAACAGACTTTTGTTGCCGTCAACGTATCGAACGTACGCATTTAGGGTGACAAGTCTTGTTTCGCGTGCAGCTTCTTCGCTTAGGTCCTTCTCTCCCCATGATTTGGAAGCTTCAAGCCGCTTTGTCTCTCTTGTGAGCCTCGATATCTAGCACAAAGTATCAGTACGACCTTTATCGTATACAGTTAAAGTGAATGTACACACTTTCAAAACACTGTTTACAATACTAAACACAATACCTGCAAACCAGAAGCGAAAAGACATTTTCCCGATTCGTTTTGCGGTTTTCGGTGTCAAATTAATTAACTTTATAGAATTAGCCTGTTTTCATATATTCAATTTATATGCAGAGACCGAAAAGTAGACTGCATACCCAGACAATGGCATCGTATGTCAGATATCCAAAATAGCCTATTTGCCTCGCAACAGTTGTAATAGTTTCAGTGGCAGGCCCTGGAGAAATAGATGCACGTAATGCAGCTTGTAAATGTTCAAGAGGTTTTCCTAATCTCATCACTAATTTGGAATGCTATAGCATCATACTTCACGAGTATCTTAGTGTCGGGTACATACATTTTCTGGCCATTCCAAGATGAGCTTTAAGGGCTGTCCAACGAGCAGCCTCAATTTTGTCACCCTTAATCAAGAGGTACCATGCAAGGAAACGAGAAAAATATTGTATCGCACGGTAAGCCTAAGGTAAAAGTTATTGTATGCTTCAGCTGCAATTGTGCAATATGATGTTCCTTATCTCTACCAAGGGTAGTTGCACCATACTTGAGGCCTTGCGACACCGCTGGATGGAACAAAGCTTGAGAAATAATACTGGTCATCCTTGTATGAGACAGAGTTGCGAGAAGAAGGTATGGCGGATGAGCTGCACAGTGCAGGAGCTAACGGATGTTGTACATATATTAGTCCGCTCTTTCTCCTCACACGTGATATTAGAGGTTGCCGGTCATTTTAGCATAAACATAATATTAATAAATACATAATATTAAAATGATAATAATAGTTTTTCTCTTTCTACGCCGGTCCGGAAGGAATCGGACGGCAAAAGCCGTTATTACGCGACATCGAGGTCTGTCAAGCAACGCTCTTCGTCTCGTACACCTTTCCACCAAGTCGTATCTTTCCTCGTATACTTTCTCTCATCATCTGCAACTTCACGCCTATGTACGCTTCCCTCCGGTGTCAAGCGCGTAATGTCAGAATCACCTGCTTCCATTTTACTCTCGTCTTATTCACGTGACCTTAATGAGTGCAGCTGGTATACCCTACGCGAAGCCCCAGAACAAGGCTCTTCTCGTCCACCGCATTCCTCATGGTGAGCTAAGAATATAGATGGGATGTGAGCTGCTCTTATTCATATATTTATGACAGTCTCAGAAATATCGAGTGGAAAAGGATACCTTTGGAGAGCTTCAGGTTCCTGCCGACAGGTATTGGGGTGCGCAGACACAGAGGTATGAATCACCAGTGCACAATTCCCAGTGCGTTAACTTGATTTTATGGCCAGATCTCTGCAGAATTTCGATATTGGTGGGCCAACCGAAAGATTACCGCCGCCATTAATCAAGGCATTTGGTATATTGAAAAAGGCCGCTTCCGTTGTTAACGTCAGCTATGGCATGGATCTTAAGGTCGGGGAAGCGATTCAAAAGGCTGCAGATGAGGTGTGAACATTTTCGAACAAGTGCAATGGAATGTTCAACAAATCTCGATTCCCAGGTGATTTCCGGCAAGCTGATAGATCACTTTCCTCTCGTCGTGTTTCAGACAGGTAGTGGAACACAGAGTAATATGAACGTGAACGAGGTTAGCGATTCTGATCTTTGATTCTGACTTTAGCTATTTCGTTGACTTTTGTTAAGGTCATATCTAATCGTGCCATTGAAATCCTCGGTGGTGAACTGGGTTCTAAGAAACCTGTACACCCCAATGACCACGTTAACATGAGCCAGAGTAGCAATGATACGTAAGGCTAGATACCCTTTCTTCGACGGATCACTGTTCACCATTCGTCCCAGCTTTCCTACCGCAATGCACGTTGCTGCCGTTGTCGAAATCAACCAATCCCTTCTACCAGCCTTGACAGAATTACGTGATGCACTTGCGGAAAAGGCGAAGGCATTTGATGGTATTATCAAGATTGGAAGAACTCATCTCCAGGTTTGTATATATGTATTATAAGATACGGTTCCTGAAGAATTTGTCTAGGATGCCACCCCGCTTACACTGGGCCAAGAATTTAGTGGTTATGTCCAGCAAGTTACAAATGGCATCGAACGTGTCAAAGATGTGCTACCTCGTCTAAGCTGTCTTGCACAAGGTGGTACTGCAGTAGGAACTGTATGTTTTCTTGCTTCGCTTTGCAACATCAGAATAACAACTGGGTGCCTCCAGGGATTAAATACAAAGAAAGGATTTGACGTCAAGGTTGCAGCTGAAATTTCGAAGATAACAGGCTTACCGTTTGAGACGGCTCCAAACAAGGTTTGTCTTTATTTCGAATTGGAAATATACTTACATTAAACATCTACCAAGTTCGAGGCTTTGGCAGCACACGATGCTCTGGTAGAGGCTCATGGTGCGCTTAATGTCATTGCGTGCTCTTTGATGAAGATCGCAAACGATATTCGCTTCCTCGGTTCTGGCCCCCGATGTGGATTTGGAGAGTTGAGTTTACCCGAAAATGAGCCAGGAAGTAGTATCATGCCTGGAAAAGTCAATCCTACTCAATGCGAAGCCTTAACCATGGTAGCAGCTCAAATCATCGGAAATCAGACAACAGTCAGCGTTGCTGGTGCTAGTGGACATTTTGAGGTAGGATGACAAATTTGCTTTTCTTAGCAGGCAAGAAACTGAGAATGTCTGTACAGCTGAACGTGTTTAAACCCGTGATTATTAAGAATGTTCTGCAAAGTATCCGCTTGCTGGCTGATGGTATGTGATTTCGACACGTGCAAACAAAAGAAAGGACTGACTATAAGATTAATGCGAAGGTTCGCGCTCCTTCACGAAGAACTGTGTTGTCGGTATTCAAGCCAACGAGAAGCGGATTAATGTTCTCCTAAATGAATCATTGATGCTGGCGACTATTCTGAACAGCCACCTTGGTTACGATAGTAAGTATTTGATATTCACCCGAGGGGCAATGTCAGATAATAACGGAACTTAGATGTAGCAAAATGCGCGAAGAAGGCGCACAAAGAAGGAACGACATTAAAGGAGGCGACGGTTGCGCTAGGATTCCTGACTCCTGAGGAATTTGACGAGAAAGTGCGACCTGAGCTGATGTTGCATCCAGACAACTGAGTGGAGGTGGAATGGGAGTAGTGAATGCATGGTGGTACTTATATAATATATAGGATTGTAAAAATAATGGAAGGCAGTGTGAGCTGCAGTTACATAAGTGCGTGGGGACATAAGTTTAGATTGCACCAAGGACTGAGTACTGAACACTTGCACGCTTTCCCGATTTGTGCTGGAACAGTTGCGAGTCAAACAGCGCTTGAAGAGCTTGACGGCCTGCTTTGCTGTCGTGGCTTTACATCCCACGAATCCCCTTCCTTCATGCTCAACCACCACCACCACCGTCCAACTTGAATCATCCCTTCCTCTTCTCTTTCCCCGTCATGTCTCTTAGTCGCATCCTCAACGACGATCCTCTTCCCGTCCGCCCTCCCTACGTCCCAAGCTCCCCTCCCCGCCTTGAGCATCGCACACCTCACCCTCTCTCGCCCTCTCTTCCCCCTCGCTCTCCGCCACGTACACAGTCTTCCGCCTATCATCCTCGCTATGACTCCTCTCCACCAAGAGACTCCGCCTTCCGATCCACTTCCGCTGACTGGCTCGACAATATTCCTATCGGCTCGAATCCCTACGGAAGGGTTCTGGCATCTGATGTATCACACTCTCCCCGCTATTTCGACATCGACGTCTCGTCTTCGGCCACTGTACGCAAGAGGCGGCGTGCTCCAGAACAGGATATAGATTATCCTTCCGCCGTTTCAAGACGGGTTAGTAGTACTCTTATGGTTTCTCTGTTGTACTCGGAACTTAACTGCAGTACACTAGACTACTCAAAGGAGGAACCCTCGGAAGACTAAACAGCCTCCCCCTACTTCACCTCCCGTGTTGGATGTGTCAGATCCTCGACATTCCGGCCAGCCAATTTCTGAAGAAAAGCGCCGTCTAGCATCTTCAGATTTAGAGGACTGTGAGGAAGTATGGCTTGGAGAATTGAGTGACTACATTTTAGAAACAAAGAAGAGACAGAATCAGGTTGCCAAATGGTTCGAGGCTAGCATCCTGGTAAGTTTGCTTGCCTTCTATTTCGTTGTGCTCATTTAATTTGCTCGCTACAGGAGCGTAATTCATTAGCAGCGCAGGACATTTCTCATCAATATGCCTCGAGAATCGCCAGTATTTCACTTCCACCTTCTCCCCCAGCCCGTAATATTTATTCCACTCGACCTGTTGACAACATCGAGAGTAGCGTCCCTCATTCTCGATTGCATGGAGGCCAGGGACAATCGCCTCAAGAACATCATCGTATATCTGAAGACAATGTACCGGGTCTTAAAATGGATGAGATTGATGTTCCCATCGCAATGTATAAAGTGAAGCAGAAGGTCACTGTTAAAAGACCTGCTTCGGGCGTGGTTTCCGATGCTAGCAGCGACCTTGAAGTATCTAGGCGACATGGACATAACGGCTCTATTTCTCACAAGAGACGAAAGATCGATAGGGAAGCCGAAAGTGTAGCTGACGATTTGGAGCGCTCTGTTATTGATGAGCCATCCTTGCCATCTATCACCCTTAAAATTCCCCCAAACCTTGGCAAGGGTAAGGGCAAAGCAAAGCAACCTCAGCGTGAACCTAGTCACGACAGTGTCTCCGCGACGCCGAAACCGAGGAAGAAGCCTGGGCCAAAGAAGAAGCTAGGTCTTGCACCTGAGATTGAAAATGAAGTAGCAGCTGCCACTGCATCAACTTCTCGACCTCCATCAATTGCAGGTGATGCAACCCCCACCGTTTCTCGTCCCACTTCCCCAGCCCCTACGAATACAAGTCTTGTTTACGAGCTGGACGAACAAGTGCCACCCTTAAAGAAGGCCAAGAAAATAGACGACAATGCAATGGTTAAGCGCATCAAGTCGCTCGAGGAAGCACAGAAAAAAGTATGGACCAATTTGGCTAGAAGAGATGTCGCCAAGGTATGTTCATAGTGCTATTGCTGGATAAAAACATTTGACCTTGCATTGGCCAGGTATACAAGTATCATGCGTTGGGTTACCAGACAAGGCAATCCCTGTCAGAACGTATGGCTAAACTGGCATCCATTCAAGCACGCAAACCATTTACAAAGACTACCAAAGCTCAGAAAGATACTCAGGCTAAAGCTAAGCGGCTCATGCGTGAGATGCAAGTCTTTTGGAAGAAGAACGAAAAAGAAGAGCGCGACGTGCGAAAACGTGAACAAAAAGAGGCTATGGATCGCTTGAAGATCGAAGAAGAAAAGCGTGAAGCCGCCAGGCAGGCACGCAAATTGGAATTCTTAATAAGCCAAACTGAACTATACAGTCATTTCGTTGGCAGCAAGCTTAAAAGTAAGTGTGTCGGAACGCTCGTTATCGGCTATTTATATGTTCTCTTCTTCCGTCTAGCGAATGAGTTGGAAGGCGAAAGAGAAAACGTCCCTGCCCCTGCAGGAGCGAATGTCGTCGACGTTGATCCAAGTTCCCTCCCTGAAATTGATTTTGACGATGGTAAGACGTTTATCAGCTCTTGAACCCCTTCTCAATCTATCTATCGTCCAGCCGACCATACCAACTTACATAGGCATGCAAGGCATAACGCTCAGGAAGCTATTGCACTTGCTCGACAACGCGCCCAGCAGTTTGATACTCAGGCTGCGCTTGAGCGCAAAACTAACGAAGCTCTTAAGTTGGCTAAAGCACAAGCGCATATTCGTGACGCCGCCGAGGAAAATAACGACATTTCTGGGATGCCACTTGTGGACTGTATGTCAATGAACTCACTCTTTATACATTCATTGACACTTAATTGCCACAGTGGATTCGGATGAATTAAACTTCCAAAATCCCACATCTCTGAGTGGGTCGTTGACCATCGGACAGCCTAAAATGCTTATGGCACAATTGAAGGAATACCAACTTAAAGGGTTAAACTGGCTGGCTACTCTGTACGAGCAAGGGATTAATGGAATTTTAGCTGATGAAATGGGTTTAGGAAAGGTAAAGCAAAATATATACTATTTCTTGCTCTGTTTTCACACCGAGCCTCCAGACTGTGCAATCGATCTCCTTGCTAGCATATCTCGCTGAAACACATGACATATGGGGACCATTTCTAGTCGTTGCGCCAGCTTCCACCCTTCACAACTGGCAGCAAGAGATTACGCGTTTTGTCCCACGATTAAAAGCGCTACCATATTGGGGCAATGTCAAAGATCGAGCTACTCTGAGAAAATTCTGGAGTAAGAAAGAGATCAGCTACAATCAAGACGCTCCATTTCACGTGCTTATTACAAGCTATCAGTTGGTGTGTATGCCGCTGTCCGTATGAACTACTGGAAACTCAATAATCTGACAGGTTACGCAAGATCAACAATATTTTCAGCGCGTGAAATGGCAATACATGATTCTCGATGAAGCTCAGAATATCAAAAATTCTTCCAGTGTGCGATGGAAAACTTTACTTGGCTTTCAGTGCCGGAATCGATTGTTGCTTACTGGAACTCCGATTCAGAATTCCATGCAAGGTGAGTATCCCAACGAGCAATTGTAATGTCTATTAACCCTATACGTAGAACTATGGGCGCTGTTGCATTTCATCATGCCAAGCTTGTTTGATTCTCATGATGAGTTTAACGAGTGGTTCTCTAAGGACATTGAAAATGCAGCAGAAAATAAAGGCAGTAAATTGAATGAGCATCAGCTGCGACGGTTACACATGATATTAAAACCCTTCATGTTGAGGCGTGTTAAAAGACATGTTCAAAATGAATTGAGCGAGAAGGTAACTGCTCTTTCAACTGTTGAGCAAGTTTAATAATAGTATTATCAGATCGAGAGAGACATATATGTTGATATGAGTGCCCGACAGCGTGCTCTTTACCAAGCTCTACTCGCCAATGTTTCAGTCGCTGACCTCCTAGAAAAGGCCGCTAATATTGGGGATGTCGAATCTGCACGTTCTTTGATGAACTTAGTGATGCAGTTTCGCAAAGTAAGTGTTATTTAGTATTGGCATAGCTAGGCGCATTAATCTTAACCTTTTCGAAAGGTGTGCAATCACCCGGAACTATTCGAACGTGCAGATGTCGTAGCTCCTTTCTCGTTCTCCAAGTTTGGTCGTTCGGGCTCTCTGATGAGAGAAGGAGATTTTATTATCCTCCCTTACTCAACTAGAAATCCCATCGAGTTGCATGTCCCAAAATTGTTCTATCAAGACGGAGGACTGATAGATATTACATGCATCAACTACAGTGTGAAGTCCGAAAGTTTTCGCATGCCCAAGATATTTGATATTTGGTCTGTGGATTGGATACACCGCTCTCTTAATGAATCCAGTACGTACTTTCATACTTTTCAATAATGTCTTCTGAGTTCAAGACAACACAGCTTCCTTCTCGTTTTCTTTTCTCAAGCTTCTTGATATTTCCGCGGCGGATGCGCATTCGCTTCATGTATCACCTTTGATTCGCCGGAAGCTACACATATTGGAGCAAGAAACCCAGACAGAAGAAATAGCACCTTATTCCTGGTACGTCTGTTTCTTATATTGGAGCTTACATTGTTTGATCGTAGCACAGTGACTCTACCTTCACAGCTTTTTATTCACGCAGTCCATTTAAGTTGGACTTGAGTCCATCTTTCCTTCACCTCCATGGTGGCATCTCTCTTCCGCTTCTTGATGCCATATCTCTCTATTCGTGGAATCAATCTTGCTTGTCACGTCCAGCGCTCAAATGGTTCATACCAGCAGTTGTGGCTCCACCGATATCTATGTACTCGTTTGATCGAAGTTTTATGGAGCATCAAGAACGCCTCAGCGATGCACCTACAGAATCTCTAGCGCTTTATGGAGTGCTTCCCCACCTCCGCGACTCTATTGAAGCTTGTCGAGCATTCCATTCCCTTATTCCTTTTATTTCGCCTTTAGGATTGTTTCCAAGTTCGCCGACTAGTCAAATACCGATTTCACCCATGCAAGTTCCTGAGGCGAAAAGGCTTATATATGACTCTGCAAAACTTGCTAGATTGGATTCTTTGCTTCAAGAACTGAAGGCCGGTGATCATCGCGTCTTGGTATACTTCCAAATGACACGTATGATGGATTTAATGGAGGAATATTTGATTTTCCGCCAGTATAAATACTTACGCTTGGACGGGTCCTCGAAACTGGAAGATCGCCGGGACATGGTAATCGACTGGCAAACTAGGTGTGTAGTTAAATATAACAATATTGTTTATTCTTATGCTCTATTTTTTTTCGCTGTAGACCGGATATCTTTGTTTTTTTGTTAAGTACCCGCGCAGGCGGTTTGGGCATTAACTTAACGGCAGCCGATACTGTCATCTTCTATGATCATGACTGGAATCCTTCAAATGATGCACAAGCTATGGACCGCGCTCATCGTTTAGGACAAACACGACAGGTTACTGTCTACCGTCTCATTACTAAAGGTACTATTGACGAACGGATAGTCCAACTTGCTCGTGTTAAGAAAGATGTCAGTCCTTCACCATTCGGTATTTTATTTTACTCACTTTTTTGTAATAGGTTCAAGACATCGTCGTTGGAAATAAGAATTTCACGGACGTCACCAAACCCAGTGAAATTGTCCAGTTGTTATTGAATGATGAACAACTAGCTTCGCTGGACTCTAATTCCAGTGGAATTCATGGGAAGGTGGCGGAAAAGCAATCTGATGGAAGCCAAAGTGAGCTTCCGGTACGCGATTTGTGGAATGATGAGGGGGATGACTTTTTTGGCCATTCCGCGCCTGCCATTACATCTACCAACGATGCTGGAGAGGAACTCGACATTTCTCTTCCCACAAGTACCCATCCTATACGAGGCAAGAAACGGAGAGGGGGTACTACAAGTGGCACCAGAGGACGCAAAACTGGTGGAAGGAAAAGAACAGAAGCTACGCCATCTGAGATAATGTAAATACGAATTGTCTATTTCTTGGGCATAGAAGATCACTAGGACTCCCTGTATACACCTGTAAATGTAATTACCCTATCATGCAAATATTATTTGAGTAATTTTAATCCAGCCAAGTATTAAGTAAATAGGAGAATCTTACACTTGCTATGAATATATGGATGATAGTAAGTACTTCGGAGAATCAGAGAGTAGTGGGATTGAGTTGACTCTGCGCCAAATTCGTCAAGTTTTTACCTGGGTCACCAGTGTGACGTCACGCTTCCCACCATATAGGGGCTGGTGATCCCCACTATTAGATACTGTTACATAATTC
Organism: Cyathus striatus; assembly: GCA_025738555.1. Classification (NCBI taxonomy): domain Eukaryota; kingdom Fungi; phylum Basidiomycota; class Agaricomycetes; order Agaricales; family Nidulariaceae; genus Cyathus; species Cyathus striatus. The sequence continues at coordinate 379,886 of JAOVFP010000024.1, read as the reverse complement.
TTATGTAAATAAAGTGGCTTTATGTTTCAAGCGCTGATCCGCCCTGGCACTCCAAAGTTGAACATTGACTAGGACTTATCGCTTCCCAACCAAGCCGTCTAATCACTGATCTTCGTTGATATCGTGCAAAGAAGACCTACATAATACTATAATACTACTGTCACATAGTAGAACATGTGAGAACGTTTACTCTCCTGAAAGCGTTACTTAACTTACTGACGAATATTTCAGTATTTTCTTGGTAACCCACTTGAGAAGAATTTGGGCAATTTTACAGCGTTAGAATAAGTATGCCAAAAAAGAAAAAGTCACAGTTAAAGCCAGTAGCCCGTGGATTCGCAACGACTTCTATTCCAAAGAAGAACTTGCCATGTATTATATCAGATGAAATAACTGCATCGCCCGAAGCGAAACAGTCCCAAGCAAAGCCCACAGAAACCACCACTGCTCCCCAGGAGAGCGAAGGCGGGACACAGATTGTTAATGATGATTTCGATCCCGAAGACGTTGAAAAGCAGTCGTTACAGAATCTAGTCGATAAATATCAGGACAAAACGGAGAAAGAAATTATACGGTCAGTAGCTCGAAAACTGATATACAACATTGCTCTTAAACTGACACAATTGGATAAGAACTATAAAGGTATTATCTTTGTGCGTGAAGAAAGCTGGAAGATGCACGGACTTACTTCTCTATTTACTCAGGTTATTGAGCTAGATAAACAGCTGTCGAAAAACTTTCCTCCTCTTGACATCGATTGCGCTGTCAGAGATCGCATTTTAGCTCAGGCTATAGCCTCCCTTGAACCAGAAGGTATGCCTCGAATTTTATCGAAATAAAACTCTTGACACGTTCTCGTAGTCTCAAAGTCGTTGGATGAATCCGAAGAAAAAGCCCTCGCACGTCTCGCTATCACTTACGGTGTTCTGCGTAGATTAGGTTTCACAGAAACTCGCGTGGAAGAATGTCTTCGATCTATTTGTGGTGTTGAACTGGATGAAGCATATGACTGGGTTGGTACTCTCACCTTGAGATACAGAATAGTCAACTAATATTTGAAAGTTGTACTTACATTACTCTTCAGAAGAGCTCTCTAGACAGGGTACGCCATTCCATACATATGCTATTTAGTAGTGTTGTTGAACGTTTGCAATGAAGTGCTGCTTGACGAGCATGAACCGCATATTATCGGTTATCACTGTCACTTCCGTTCGATCAGGCATAACTCCGAAGATTTATCTGGAATTCTTGCCTCTGATCTACCGGCGTATGTAACTGCAATAAATGTCGATAAGCCTAAATTAAACCCCAGTCATCCGTCTAATGTCTTGATCAACGAGCATCAGAAGACATCTTTCGGTCATACTACTTTAAATGTTGAGGATGGGGACTTAGACCTTTCCGAGCCAATTTCACAATATGTGCAACTAAAGCTTCATTATGATGCCCTCTCGTCAGGAAATCTCTCGGAACATACCAGGCACGCGTTGAAACAGCTACGTTCCCGTCTGGACACTATTAAACAAGGATACTTCTTCGATGCTCAGGAAGCCGAAGCTCGGTATAAGACCGAAAAAGAAACAACAGATTTACTGGCTCTAGGGCAGAAACTCAGAAATACACTACCTCCTGTTTCAGAATCGGTAGCTCATAAGTCGACTCAGGTTGCATCAGAAAAGGCTACCTCAAACGTCGACATTTTTGATGACCGCAGCGAAGGACATGACGGCATATCTGAGGGCCTTATGGGGCTTTTTGATATTCCAGTTGAGACTACATCTCTAGGAACTGTCGTGAATATTCAAAATATGGATTTACCTAAACATTGGTCTGGTCATACTCCAAAGTCCCTTCTAAGAGACGCCGTTCTCAAAAACGACAAATACGCCGTCATCTCGTATAGCATTGTTTCCGGACCAAGTAGAGCAAAGCGTGCTGCATTGAGGATTCGATGGGAAGGAAAGAAAACAGATGAATGGTGCATGTTTGACGTTGCATGTCCAGAGGAATCGCAAGCAGAACAGTATATCGCCACCGTTGCACTCCACTCTATAACTTTCCCTCATACGGAAGGATTTTCTTCCACTTTTTCTGTCATGTCCAAAAGTCAGTCATTGTTCCGTTTATTACCTGTTGTTTTCCGGGACCTTTGGGACCAACTGGAAAATACGAGAAAGATGAAGGACGATGACATCAATCGGAAAGTTTGGTCGAAGTTACGCTCCATCATAGAGTCGAAACTGACTCCTGATGACAAGGTTGGTAATTTTTACCTCAGTGAATAATCTTTCAACCTTGAAAAATAGATGCCTCTGCGTTCTCAAGCTGGTGTATGCAGGGTAGATGCTGCTCTGCCTGCAACATCTATATCCAACCTAGATGATTTCGCCCAGCAACATATGCGAGCATTTGCTAACAGAATGGCTAGTCCAGCATATCAAGAAATGCTAGCAAGTTCATGTCTTTCTTTTTTACAGATACTTGCTAACACATGAAGCAGAACTCACGAAACCAGCTGCCGATTGCACTTTATAGGGAACACATCTTAGATACTTTGACACGGTCACAAGTACTGGTGCTCAGTGGGGAGACTGGGTGGTATGGTGTACTTCTGTCAAAATTAATATTACCTCAACTCTTCATATAGTGGGAAATCAACCCAAGTACCGGCTTTTATTCTTGAGGATCAGCTATCGAGGGGAATGCCTTGTAAGATTTATTGTACAGAGCCACGGCGTATATCTGCAATTTCACTGGCTCAGCGTATGTGTTCTCCTCTGTCATTGCTTGCGGCTTACGTGTCATTTTAGGCGTATCACGAGAGCTAGGCGATCCGCCGAACGCCGTGGGCACATTCGATTCTCTTGTAGGGTATTCGATTCGGTTAGACAGCAAAATGTCAAAGAACACTAGACTAGCGTACATTACAACTGGTGTCGCCCTTCGCATGCTCGAAAGTGGGAGTAACCAAGATGGACACAACAGTGGATTTGACGAAATATCTGTAAGTCTTATTTGCAGTTTTAATACCCGCTAAATTGATCGAACTGCAATAGCACCTTATTATAGACGAGGTTAGTAGTCGTTTTATTTCCTTTCATGGTCGGAATTCTCAAGCATATACAGGTTCACGAGCGCACAATCGAATCTGATTTTCTCCTTATTGTCCTAAAATCATTGCTAAAGCAAAGACCTGAATTAAAGTATATGTATATTTCCCTTCAAATACTTATATACTGACATGTTTTAAGGGTAATCTTAATGTCTGCTACGGTGGATGCAGAAAAAATATCTTCGTACTTCGGAAATTGTCCTATGCTCCATATTCCAGGTCGAACATTTCCCGTTGACACCCTTTACCTTGAAGACGCTGTTGAATGCACGAAGTGGACAATAGATGAGAATTCTCCTTATGCTCGTCCACGTTAGTGCTGTCGATCCTTTTGTTCACAGATAAAACTAACGAACTTGTCAGTTAATGATCGTTTCTATAAAACAAAAGGGCTGCCTGAGAATTACGAAGAAACGCTTATAGGGTATGATGATGACATGAATGATACCATTTCCAAGGACGTCAAGTTCGTACAACGCTATACTTCCGAGGTTCTGGATACACTTGACCTATTGAACGAACGCCTGATTCCCTATGATTTAATCATGCGGCTATTGGAAATGATATGCTTTCAGGATAATAAGTATGCTTCATATTCCAACGCGATTCTTATATTCGTACCGGGTATCACTGAAATACGTCGATTAAATGATCTTATTACGGAGCACCCATTGTTTGGATTACTCGATGCTTTCAAGATATATCCTCTACATTCCACCCTAACTAGTGATCATCAAGGAGCCGTTTTCAATATTCCTCCCCCAGGCGTCCGCAAGATCGTGATTTGTACGTATCTATGTCCAAACTTGTTGCAGACCTCTACTGAACAAAATAGCTACAAATATTGCAGAAACCGGAATTACTATTCCCGATGTTACTTGTGTCATTGACACGGGAAAACACAGGGAAATGAGATTTGACGAGAAACGCCAAATTAGTCGCCTTGTGGAAACTTTTATTTCAAAGAGTAATGCAGCCCAAAGGCGTGGTCGTGCAGGCCGTGTCCAGGAAGGCCTGTGCTTTCATTTATTCACAAAAGTTCGCTATGATACTCAGGTGCGTTGCAACCTTACAAATGGGTGGGTAGTATCGATAAGAAGGGTGCAGATGACAGAAAACCCACTCCCTGAAATGATGAGGCTCAGTCTATCGGATCTCGCCCTTCGGATTAAGATCATGAAGGTTCATATGGGATCATCCATAGAAGATGTACTATCGAGAGCTTTAGATCCTCCATCAAGCATCAATGTTCAGCGCGCAATATCTGTACTCGTCGAGGTGTGTATCCGTTCAACATATTAACAGTGTTCCTTGTCTAAAGGTTGTCATAAGGTCGGGGCCTTGACACCATTGCAAGAGATAACTCCAATGGGTAGATTACTCAGTTCATTGCCCACAGACGTTCACCTGGGAAAGTTTTTGTTGCTGGCTGCGATGTTTCAATGTTTAGATCCTGCATTGACAATAGCAGCCACATTGAACTCAAAATCCCCCTTTGTATCACCTCTTGGATTGGAGCAAGAAGCGGATCGAGCGAAGGCTTCCTTTAAAATCGGTACGTTAATGTGATATTTCAACGTATTTGGACTATATTTTTGATGCTCTGATTAGATAATTCTGACTTTCTGACTATTCACAACGCATTTTGCAGTTGGCGCCGTGCTTCAGCAAATGCTTCGTTTGTTCGAGACTTTTGTCGCAAAAATTATCTCAGTCAACAGGTAAACCAGCATGGTCCCCGACACCCAGTAATCAGGCTGAAAGCTACTTTTTCAGAACCTTCAACAAATTGAAGAACTTCGTCGGCAGTTTCTTGGGTATTTATTTCTTATTGTATGCGGATATATTTCTAAATACGTATTTATAGTTACCTTATCGACGCATCCTTTATTCATGTTGACAAGTCGTTTATTGGCGAGCTAAATAGGTATGGTAAGTGTTGTTTTGTACTGAGAAGCTTCAACCAATTACATGGCAGGGTTCGCTTCGGTCGTAATCGAAATCGACTCATCATTATCCCATCGGAACTGGACGAAAACTCGAATAATTTGGCCGTCATAACTGCTGTACTTGCTGCCGGTTTATATCCTAAGATTTTAGCTGTAGATTTGCCCTCTGGCCAGATGAGAACAATATCTAATAATCAACTTGTGTCGTTCCATCCTTCGTCAGTCAATTTCGGGAAGAAACCTTTCGAATTCGGGTCTCATTATCTCACATACTTCACAATAATGCAAGTGTTTTAGCCAGTACGCCCTTACAGCTGTTAACAATATGTATAGGCAATCCAAGAAACTGTATGCGTGGGAAACGGGACCTGTTGACGATCTTGCACTACTTTTATTGTGCGGGGAGTGCGAGTTCAAGGTAAGGCATTTTTATCGAAATCATGGCCTGCAACATCTGAAGTAACAAAATTTTATATTTCAGCTTTTGGCAGGCACAGCATCAATTGACCGGAAGATAAGATATTGCATATCTCCTAAAACAAATGTTGCCTTGAAGATTCTTCGTGGGCATCTCACCAATGTGATGTCGCAACGATTTCGAGGGAAACCCCTGTCTGAAACACAGATGGAGTGGATGAAGCTAGCCCAAATGGTGTTAGGTAGGATAAAACTTGAAGAATTAAAACTTGAAGCTTGAAGTTCAAGCTTGAAGACCTGTTACTACTAGTTGATTACTAGTACGATGTGATATGTGGTCGTGTATTTAAAACAGTAGAGACAGACAAATACCACAATGCCAAATAGACCGGAACTTCCCGACTAGTGGATGAAAGTTCCTCTGCTGAAAATTTGAAAAGTTGTATTTGGGTGCGTTTCTCCGATTTACTAATTGCCTGTAACATTTTCTTAGGTCATTTCATTTAGTCTGTGCTTTGTCCTCAACCAAAGCACCGCCTTTTCTACAAAAACCTGAATCACAATGCCGTCGTCATTAACTAGAGACCAGGTTGCGACTGCACAGCGCGATGGCGAGTACGCCATTAAATCTGAGTCTGCTGCTCCTCAACTGGATACATCTGAATGGCCTCTTCTTCTTAAAAACTATGACAAGCTACTCGTTCGCTCTAGCCATTTTACCCCCATTCCTTCTGGCTGCAGTCCCTTAAAGCGTGATATAACAACATATGTGAAGTATGTATTTCACCAGGCCCCTTTAAAGTCTTCTCAGTAGTTTTCTGCAGGTCTGGCGTTATTAATCTAGATAAACCTTCCAATCCATCTTCACACGAAGTGGTAGCTTGGCTGCGACGTATCTTGAGGGTTGAGAAAACTGGACACAGTGGAACGCTCGATCCCAAAGTTACTGGATGTTTGATCGTATGTATCGATCGTGCTACTAGGCTAGTGAAATCGCAGCAGGGTGCAGGTATGAAGTGACAAAAATGTCGCCTTCGACTCTATTTACATATTTCCAATAGGAAAGGAATACGTTTGCGTTCTCCGTTTGCATGACAGTCTGCCAAATCCCGCTGCTCTTCCCCGCGCCCTTCAAACCCTTACGGGCGCTCTGTTCCAGCGACCCCCCCTCATCTCAGCCGTTAAACGACAATTGCGTATACGTACAATCCATGAATCCAAGTTGTACGAGTTCGACGAGAAGAGAAACTTGGCTGTATTCTGGGTTTCATGCGAAGCTGGAACGTATATTCGTACCCTCTGCGTCCACCTTGGACTATTACTCGGTGTTGGCGGTCATATGCAAGAACTTCGTAGGGTTAGAAGTGGTGCAATGTCCGAAAACGATGATATGGTTACGATGCATGATGTAATGGATGCTCAATGGCTCTATGACAATGAGAGAGACGGTCAGTACAAATAATGTTTTGTAGAGGCCATTGTTAATCCCTCTTTTAGAATCATATTTGCGCCGTGTTATCAAGCCGTTGGAATCCTTGATGGTTGGATACAAGCGTATTGTGGTGAAAGACAGCGCCGTAAATGCTGTTTGTTATGGTGCGAAGCTCATGCTACCTGGACTGTTGAGATATGAAAAGGATATTTCTTTGAATGAAGAAGTCGTACTGATGACGACAAAAGGTTCTTACATCATAATCTCGTTTAGAGTGACGTTTACTTACTCTACCTAGGGGAAGCGATAGCCTTAGCCATTGCTCAGATGTCAACGGTTGAGCTGGCGACCTGCGACCACGGTGTTGTGGCCAAGGTTAAAAGGTGTATCATGGAACGTGACACTTACCCGCGAAGATGGGGATTGGGCCCTATTGCGCTTCAAAAGAAAAAGATGGTGAAGGATGGTAAACTTGGAAAACATGGCGAGAAGTTGGAAGGTGTCACCCCCACAGAGTGGAGTCGGGATTATGTTGATTATACTAGAGACGAACCGTCATCTATTCCTTCTGTCGCACCTGCAGTTGTTGCAGCCGCTCCTATTGCCGAGACTCAAACAAACGACGAAAAAGACAGCGATAAAAGCAAGGAGAAAGAGAAGAAGCGCAAGCGAAAGTCCGAGGTCGCGGAAACCAGTGTGGTAGAAGAAGACTTGGAAAAGGCGGAGCGCAAGCGTCGCAAGAAAAAGGAGAGAGAAGCTGAAGTGACAACTGGGGAAGTCGAAGACGACGACGAAAGGAGGGAAAGAAAGCGGCTTAAAAAGGAGAAAAAGAAGAAAGCTGAGGCTTCTATCAGTGAAGATGCTTGAATATTATTGTCATATAACTAAGTTGCCTTGTGCCTATATATGTGTGTTTTCGTCCTTATTTACACTCTAATATATCTTGGGCAGCGGGTTTAATAGTGTAATTGGCCCCAGCGCGTGGTGTATTGCAAATCAGCAGGTATATGCTATGGTCATGGTATAGTAAACAAGGTATCAAAGAAAACAACATTAAGTAGTCGACGGTTCTGACATGGTGATCAACACCTATCCTACTCATGAGAGAAACAAAACAAATGTGAAGGCGAGCACTGTCACTGTTATAAAACGCTCTGCAGACAGAGTCGGCGCTGCAGCATTTGAGCTACTAGTCCCCGTGGAAGAAGGAGCGGCGTTGTCAGCAGCAGTTGTACCGTTGAGAGCCTTGGCTACATTCTGAAACGCTGTGAAGTTACGTGCACTGGATTCATCAGCATTTATAGCACTGTATCAATAGGCGTTAGCGCACAATAAAGAGACTTTGTCTTAAAAAAGAATCAGGACTTACAACACCATGCCAGCACCACAGTGGCTTGTCGGAGCGGTTTGACGGCACTATAAAATAAATAAGAACATAACCATGACTATAACAATATTTAGAACGCGTACATATGCCCAAACAGGGGAAGTATCAGTGACAGTGAAATTCCAAGTAGGGAATACGGTAGCATTATCGGAGACAGGGAAGCTGTAATTACCAACATGTCAGCCATAGAATTATTGTAGTTGAGCAAGTAACCAACAAATTCGAATCAAATCCGCCATCCAACTTGCGACATGGGTCAGCAAAAGATGACTGGGTTACTGTATGGTTCTTCTGCTGACTGAAGGAGTCATTGTTAGAGAATGATATAAATGATGGGGTGGGAGTTTATATTTACAATTCGAACACGACGACGTCGCGAGGTTGGGCTGAGATGCTTGGGGGATCAAATGTGAGCTTTCCTGGGCCACCGACAACAACTGTATGGACCTGGCCATCAGCCGAAGCAGGAGTGGGGGCTGGCGAATTAGGATAGGAGCTATAGGTTGTAGTCCAAACCTCGGATCCCAAAGTAACTGCCTGGGTAACAGGAGTTGCATCTGGAGCAGGAGGAATCGAGTAATCTCCGTACGCTGCAGTTGTCCAGGACGTGGGTGAAGATTCTGCTGCAGTGGAGGAGGCAGATGCGGCCGCTGCAAGACTGGCACCAATGGCAAGGGCAGAATTTTTGAAATTCGTGAACGAATTTGGTGCGCCATCAAGACCACAGTTAACAGCAAAAACCATTCCTTGTCCGCAATGACTGGCAGGAGTGTTTGCAGCCTGAGCACAGAATACCCAGACAGGTTGCGTCTACATACGAGAAATAAATACACCAGTAACTAGTTAACAGAGTTTGAACGCACATCATTTATGGATACCGTGTACGATGGAAAATTGTCCGTCTGGTTAGCGGGCACAGGCTGGCTACTCGAGCATAAATTATCCGGTAATAATTACATGAATGAAGGTACATACAAACCGGAATCAAATCCGCCATCTTTGAGACCACAGGGGTTGGCAAATGAAGACTGCGTGACAGTATGGTTCTTGGGGTTAAAATGGAAAACAACCTGATCACCTGGTTGTGCAGACTGCATACACCATTTGATGTGAGATGAAAGGTAGTGGAATAAGGGATGAATAGGAAACAGACTATTGCTTCAGGAGAGAATTCCAGTTTTCCTCCAGCGCCTCCAACCTGGACATCATGGACAGCGGCAAAAACAGATGGTAAAAGCACCAGGCCAGAGATAAAGATGCGGCAAACATGGCTAGCACGGCAGTAAGTTAGGTTAGAGGGCAGGAAGTTGGAAAGAGCGTAGAATGTGGGGAACAGAGAGTAAAAGAAGGATAGACCAGCTGGAGGAACGTAAAGGAAGAGGGAGAAAGCAGGAATAGGGCAGACAAAGAAGAAACAGATGTATTTATAGGATGATTTTAGATTTATTGTACCTGGCAACACAGTCGTTCATTGGCTGCATGGTACCCATTGTTCTGGTTGGAAGGATGTCACGAGCCATGCAAATGCCAGCCAGTCTGTGATTCTCCCCAGAAAGCGTTTATTGTTCGATTGGCCTACAGCCAATTGTCTCCCTGAAAAAGAACAAGCAAGTTCTAATAATAGCATTCACCGTATGGTGAACCGAAGCTGTGGGAATATTTTCATTCCCTCGGTCACCGTGACATTATACTATTCTTATGTAAGCAGACTAACACAAATAGATACAAATCGCCTTGTACTTGCTGGCCAGCGCTTAGAGGCGCTTAGAGCTTGAGTATCCGTCTGCAATTAGGTCTGCCATATGCAAACCAAATGAAAACAAATAATTGTAGTGTACCGAAGGTGAGCAAGCATAACACGCGACGTACGCGTTCAATATTTCAATATTGACCAGCTTATTGGATCCTAGTTTTTCTGAAAGGCAAATTTGCTTTAATCATAAACGAGAGGGGTAACAGAAATTTGCTAAATAGTCAATATTATGGTACATAAATTTAATCAATATCCAATCAATATCATTTCCGATCAACATCCAAAAAGTGCAACCCAGGATGTGAATTTACTTTATGTTTCTCGAGGCCATTGGCCAGACTTGGGTCAGTATTCAATCATCACAGTACTATTATGTATCTTGTAGAGCCGAGCGCAGGTAAGCAACCGCTCAGAGTCAGAAGTACGTACTACTGATGTATATATGAACCCAGCAGGTTGACATTACACCTTGTTACCTACACTGAAATCACGGGCGAAGATTTCATCAAAATCAATCAATGTTGCGGCGTCGCAGCATCATCAAGGGGAACTGCTTAGTGATTGGTATCATCGCCCGTAGATTGGTGCCACCTGCTTCGAGTGGTGCTTCCGAAGATTCAGCCTAGCCGTATGGTCGCATTTATGGTCTATTAGTGAAGTCCTCATCGCTCGAAGCTTTGTGACAATGCTTTTCTGTCGATTCAATATCAATTAAGCTAAGATTCAGAGTGTACATGGTGAAGCGGATCCAACCCACTACGACACAGCCATGATGTTAAAGTTCTAGTTTTGTATTGATGTTGTTTCAAATCGCGGCGGATAATGCCTGGCTCTAGGTTACTTACGGAAATTGCAGTGCTGCCCAGCGCTTAATATCTTTGATTTTGTGCGTGTTTTGTTCTGTTCTGTCAGAGACGAGGTCCGCGTATCATATTCCATACTCCAGAGATCGGACCTGAGAGCGTTGCCGGTTTCCATCAAAGAAGAGTTCGAAGTTTGAGGTTCATCAGCGGGGTACATAAGTGAGAGATTCGTTTGTGTTCCACAATCCCGCTCTCGGAATTCACCCACTTTTCGTTCGTCGACCACTTTTCTTATAACGCTACTTTCACCGGCTGGTTTCTGGTGTTCATAATGTCTTCCCGTAAAGCCTCCAAGCCTCTTCCCAAATTCGAAGTCGGTATGTTAGCCCATATTCTGTATATTTCGCGCGAATCTTATTCTGTTCTAGGTGACGACTATCAGTTATTGCATGCGATCGGCGAGGGCGCGTATGGCACTGTTGCCGCTGCCCTTCACAAACCTACTGGTCGCCAAGTGGCCATTAAGAAAATCTTGCCATTCGATCATACGCTCTTCTGTTTGAGAACTCTGCGTGAGCTCAAGCTTCTGAAGTTCTTCTCTGAGACATGCCTAAACGAGAATGTAAGTGACATCACGATGCCATCTTCGTGGGTTTGCTAATTTCACCCCTTGCAGATCATTTCAATTCTGGATATTATCAAGCCTCCTACATTAGACTCGTTCAAGGAGATATACTGTACGATAATTATTGTTCAATGGAATTTACTCACTGTCTTACATTTCTGCAGTCATCCAGGAGTTAATGCAAACGGACTTACATCGCGTGATTCGCACTCAGCATTTAACAGATGACCACTGTCAAGTGCGTTGTCTTGTTCATATTTGAACTAGTTATCTAATTTCTTTTTTAGTACTTTGTATACCAGACTTTACGCGCCCTGAAGTCCATTCACAGTGCTGATATTGTGCACCGTGATCTCAAACCGGCGAATCTCCTGCTGAATGCAAACTGTGACTTAAAAGTCTGTGATTTTGGGTTAGCTCGAAGTGTCAAGACAAGTGTTCCCGGGGGCAAGGAAGTTGGTCTAATGACTGAGTACGTCGCTACTCGATGGTACCGCGCTCCAGAGATCATGTTATCTTTCAAAATGTATACGAAAGCTATCGATATCTGGGCTGTCGGTTGCATCCTTGCAGAGCTGCTAACAGGACGGCCATTGTTCCCTGGCCGAGACTACAGTCACCAACTTGATCTGATTCTCGATGTCATTGGTAGGTATCTCTCATTATCGATGTTAAAGTCATTCGCCGACCATTTATTTAGGGACACCTAGTCTCGATGAATTTTATGCGATTACCTCCCGACGCTCCCGTGATTATATCCGTGCCCTTCCTATTCGCAAAAAACGTTCTTTTGCAACCCTGTTCCCGCATGCTTCCAAAGAGGCAATAGATTTCTTATCGAAGACGCTTACGTTCGACCCCAAGAAGCGGATGACAGTGGATGAGGCTCTCGAGCATCCGTATCTTTCTGCCTACGTATGTAATTGTACATTTCCTTTTAGGACTTTTAGATCTCATCAGTATATTAGCATGATCCTGAAGATGAACCAGTCGTCACACCGCTTAGCCCCTCCTATTTTGAATTTGATTGTATGTGTTTTTCTTCATACAGCGTGGTTCCGTATCTAATGCCGTTTCATTAGTGCACAAAGATGACTTGAGCAAAGATCAGCTCAAGGAACTTCTGTACGAAGAAGTTCTTTCTTTTGTGCCTTCAATCTAAGCAGTGGGGAAATAAACAAGTACGAGCTGTGCTCGTGTTTGGAATATGGCTTTAAGACATTATGCTTATGAATGTATACCGCGTATATATATGTTTATGAAAAGTGGTCAAATTTATGCTCTAGACGAAAGGTGGAACCTCGCGAACGAAATATAAAATATAAAATCAAAGGTTTCCAGAGAAGCAGATTAGTGGATATGAATGGGGGAATAATGTCTCCCACTTAATGTCATAAACATACTATTACAAAATACATGAAAGGTACTTTAATAAAGTAAAAAAAAAGTTCGTGACAATGCTATGTACAGTATAAATAATCAAAACCTTCCACCTGTCCAAAAGCCGGATGCAACACCCTTAACACCAAAATCTCCAAATCGTGTATCTCCCTCTAGCTCAGTTCCGTACATTGTGCGCCTTGTGGGATGAGAATCACCTTTGTCTTCTTCAATGGAAATGGATAGACCAGTCGCTAAAGCTGTTACGCCGACACCTGCAGTCGCCTCACTGCTTGTCAATGGATTTCCGCTTGCTGAAGATTCAGCATCTTGAGTCAACGCAACTGGATTAATGAATCCTTGTTGCTGAGAAGTTGACGTTGTTGAAGGCTTTCTACGCGTGGGGGAAGGAAGACCAAAGCTTTTGAATGGATCAGTGCGTTCGGCATGGTCTGAGGTTGGATGGAAGGCCTCCACACCAGTAGGAGATGGAGACTGAGGAGGATCTGGATATGGAAAACTGGGCATGTATAAAGAGCTGTTTGGAGTAGAAGTCGCAGGCGGCAAGAGAGAAAAAGTAAAATGATTCTCATTCTCATTTGTATTTCTCGAGGTACCTTGTGTAGGTGTTGCAGTATCTAGAAGTATGTCTTCTGTTGGAGAAGGTGCTCCAAAGAACTCCGGAAGAGGGTTGGCGGGTGAACGCGACCGCTAAAACAGCTCGTCGGATCTTCAGGCCCTTGAAATACCTTAAAGCTGTAGGGACGAGTAGTTGAGGATTGAGTATGACTACTTTCAGGATTACCGGTATCTAGTGTTGATTCGGGCTGTACGGATGATGTCTTGAATTCGTCTGTATCGACATGATCCCGCGCCAACTTGAGACGCTTGTTCATATGTCGCGTCGAAGTCTCCTGATACTTCACGCCTGAGCCACTCTCCTCGTTCATTACAATTCCAGACGAAGTGCTTTCAGCGGGGTCGAGATGTCGCTTCCCAAGTACACTTACAACGCTGGGATAACGTGTTGTACGCTTTCCAAGAATGGAAGTACCAATCGTAGGAGAGTTTGCAACCACAGTGTCGGATACACGTGTAAGAGGTCCATTAGAAGGACTCGGAGAGTCTCTGAAACCTCTAAACTGAAATCAGGCAATAAAATTACTAATAGCAAAAACTACCTACCCCGGGCTGGGAGGAGGTTGTAATGCTGCCGTTTGTGTGGATGGGTTGGGTGGAGTCCTAGGCATCATCCATGTTTCTCTCAATTCCTTTAGCTCGGCTTGAATATGTGGTAATAAGGATATCTTTTCACGGAGTTCTTGGACTTCTGTCGTTAAGCCGTTCACGGCGTGCTGCAACTCTGTAACGGAGGCGAGCTGTGCTCGTAAATACTCAACTTCGCTGGGCAAATGCTGCACTTTTTCTAGCTCCTGTTTAAGAGTTTCAATTTGACGCTGAAGTACGCTAACCTATAGATGAACATTGTCAGTGAATGATTGCGCCCCCAGGAAGGAGAATCATCACTTCTGAAGTAGCATCTTGTAAATGGTTTTGCTCATGAGATTCATAACTCTGACGAAGAGACGGATGTGCTGTAAAAATGCCAACGGAACGAATCAGCAAGAATTGAAGAAACATGGCACAGAATCATCCATACATTCGGCAATATTTGAAGTACTTTCTTCAGGCTCTAAACAACACATTTAGCACAATCCAGTAGATTATAGGAAAGGAAGACTGACCTTCCTGTATCGTTGCTTCGATCTGCTTCAATGATCGACTCCGTTTCCCCCTACGACTCCGTGAGACACTTAATGACTTGGTGACAGCTCGTGGGCCAGCTCCACCAGCTGCGACAGGACGACCTACGCCAAGTCTAGTTTGCATTTCCTTCGCCTTCCTGGTACGCACTGGAGGTGGGGGCTGTGTAGCGACTGGTTGGTTGGGATGTACACCTGGATGACGATGTTCTTCTTCTGAAAGATTCTTGTCTGCTTCATCATCGGTATCGTGTATAATAACAGAGCTAATTCTGCTTGGGCCGGCCCTGCTGGACTGTCTTGTTGAAACGGACCTGCGCGTGTTATGCGAGGATGAGGGATGTGCAGGTCTATAGTACATGTTAATGAGAAAGCCAATGAGTTGCGTAGGGCGTACTGACATAGATTGGGTGTCAAGAAGGAGGTCAATGAGAGCTTCTGACTTGAGATTTGCCCTGACGCCGTAGTCCTTGTGCAAGGTTAGAAGCAGGGTGTGGGTAGAGAGAGCGCAGGACATACTTTGCAGAGCTTCTGGAGGTCAGCTCTTTTCAATGCCTCAAGAGACTGTCTGGAAGGCAGGGGAGGCATGTTAGGAAGGGAGTGGCGGGGGATGGGCGGGTGGCAGGGGTGAAAGGAGTGAGCAGGGGTCCAGCCGCCCGCGCGGTTGCTGTCTGGTTCGAATTCAACACGGACAAGCAACGCGCCATCACATGACCATCCCCTCTCGATGGCCCGTCCGGCCCGATTCCGAATAAATTTCATGTATACTTGTCCTTGTGAGCACTTGCAAACGCGGACATGGCCACTTCTCCAAGCTCACAGAGTATAAATATGACACCTATACTTAATTCCCCCACGTACCCCCTCCTTCGTGTCCAATATTCCCATACAGCACTCGTCATCAAATTTAAATATTGCCTCGATTATTTAATACATTCTCTTTCGGCTTACTGAACCCAACCTTTCTTCTTTCCAATGTCGTGGTCTCTCCTCCAGGTCTCCCAGCACAACACCCCGGAGTACGTCGGCCTATGCCACCATCTCTGATATTCTACTTATCTACCCTCAGCTCCTGCTGGGTCATTATCAACAATAATGTGTACGATGTAACAGACTTCCTCCCCGTAAGCTCGTGTCTCGTCCCGCAACCCCTCAAGTTAACACCATCACAGGATCATCCAGGTGGTTCCCAGATCATTCTTAAATATGCCGGTCGTGATGCCACTCTTGTCTACGAGCCTATACACCCTCCTGATGCCCTCGAGAAACATTTGCCTGGTTCAAAGCATCTTGGGCCTCTTGATTTCGATTCTTCGCGACAGATTACGAAGGAACAAGATTATAAACCGAAAACCAAGGATATCGTTCGGGTTCAAGAAGCAAGAAAGTGCCAGCCGCCTCTCGGTCGAATTTTAAGTCTCGATGATATGGAGGTTTGGTCCAGCCTGTTTTCATTTCTATCACTCATTTTACTGTCAGGCCGTTGCCCGGAATGTTCTGTCTCGAAAGGCTCTAGACTACTACTCCTCAGCTTCTGATAATGAAATATGTGCGTTGCTTTCAGCTATCCGTCGACCAACTACCGATTAGGTTACATATTTGATAGCTAACAAGGAAAACGCTCGGGCCTTTTCAAGATATTTCTTTCACGCACGCGTGATGAGACCAGTCTCCCAATGTAATCCTGCAACTACCATTCTGGGATATAAGACCTCTCTTCCAGTGTTTGTTAGCGGTGCCGCATTAGCAAAACTCGGACATCCTGATGGTCTGTTTATTTATAGTTACTTGATGATATATACAAGATCCTTAACTTCTTTCAGGTGAAATTAATATCACTAAAGGTGCAGGCGCGGCTTCTATCATTCAAATGGTTTCTTCAAATGCATCATTGTCACCTTCATCTATCATGGATGCTACTATTCCCGGACAGATACTTTTTTTCCAGCTTTATAAACATCGTAATCATTCTATTGCGGAGAAACGCATACGCGATATTGAGACACTCGGCTATAAAGCTATATTTCTCACTGTCGATGCCATTGTGCCTGGCAATCGTGAACGCGATATTCGCAGTCCATGGGTTCTTGAAGACGAAGAAGCAGGCTCGGCACCGGTTTGGCGGGAAGGTGATAATAATATCGGAGGAGGCGAAGCCAATGTCTTTGGAACAGCCGGTGCTTTGGTTGCTAATGATGATCGAGACATGACTTGGCAGAAGGTATGTGCACAATTACGATTGAGTGTCGTCAGGGTGGCGAGTTACATCGCTCTAGACCATCCCTTGGATCCGTGGCATCACCCAGCTGCCGTTGGTCGTTAAAGGTAACCCTCCTGTACACCATACTGAAGTTTGATCTAATTTTTGTAGGCATCCAATGTGTAGAGGTGCGTATACTACTCTTTTAAGCTGTGATTCCAACTACATTCTTGAGACTTTTAGGATGCTGCCCTGGCAGCGGAGGCGGGAGTAGATGGTATTCTTATCTCCAACCATGGAGGTATGTTGCTGTATTCGTGTCACTAGTTCTTGTCTCTTCATGTTTATTAACTTCAGGCCGTCAACTGGAATAGTATATTGTCCTATTTCGTTCATTTTGCTTGGCTGATTTTATTTCAAAGCTCAATGCCACCTCTGGAAGTTTTGCACAGACTACGTATGCAACGTCCCGATGTGTTTGATAAATTAGAAGGTACTACTCCCGTTATTCAATGCATTGATTGTCTGACGCTGTTTTAGTATATATTGATGGTAAAATGATATTCTCAGTATTAAGTTACAACTGACATATGTTTAGGCGGAATAAAACGTGGTACAGGTATGTGAAAGGGTGTGCTACACATGTCGTTAGGCTTACCCAAGATCTTATTAGATGTTCTGAAGGCACTTTGCCTGGGAGCGACGGCCGTAGGTTTGGGCCGCCCATTCCTTTACGCTCAGAGCGTCAGTAATAGGACTGTCTCTTCAAGTCTTTTGTCTTACCTCTTTTATAGGCATATGGCGTTGCTGGCGTATTGAAAATTATACAGGTACTGGAGCGCGAGATTTTGACTGCTATGAGATTGTTAGGAGCATCTTCGATTCAAGACTTGAATCCAAGCATGGTAGGATTTGATTCTGCTCATTATCGTGTAAATTTTAACAAGGGTTTGAGGTCGAACGTGTGGATTGGCAGCCACCCTTGTGCTCCAAATTATAATGTCTCAGGGCAAAACCAGATGGTCTATTATTTCCATAGGAAAGTAGAATAGAACCATGTTCGTTAAATTGACTACCCGATATGCAGCTAGTACTCAGCAGTGTCTTCAAATTACAGCAGATTTCAAAACCATAAGCTATTTTTTTATAAACGACATCTTCCACTTGAAGGGAAGTTAACTTCACGGCAACAATGGAGTGCCTCGATGTATCCCGCCCAGGAAGAGAGCATCAATCACGTAATTCTGAGTTGCTTCTGGAATCTGAAGTCAAGAAGGTGACTAATAGTAATACTACTGTATGTGATAATTACTGGTACCACACTACCAAACTTTGACAACCTTACTACTTACCCGCGTCGCAGTGATCTGATCACATTTATTATTAAAGGCTTGCGCTTGACGTCAGGTTATCACATGACCGCGTTTGAAGTTGAAATGGCCTAAGATGGCAAGTTGAAGTTCAACTTCACCGTACTTACACTTTCTCCATACTTGGAAAACGTTTCTACCCTCTTTGTAGCATTCATTACACTCAACATACTGTTCTGTATTCTCCGATCCTTCTTCAGTATCATTGTTGCAATATTTATCATTCGTCAGATATTAACATATGGGCTTTTGTCGTAGATGTGGTGATATAGTTGCAGGTGCTCGCTGTGAATGTGGGGGTGCAGCAGTTGGTACGTTCTATCAGCCTTGTCTTTAGGCGTTATTAAATAACCACACATCAAGCTCCAGTGGTGTCATGGAACGATAGCCAACAGACTGATAATACTCTAGATAAATGGTCCAAGACATACATCACAAGGGAACCATCCATATCCCCCATTCGACGTGAACAATATAAACCAAACCCAGCGTCGAGCCTTGTTGTGAAGCCACTATATTCCCGCAATATTCATTCGCGGGATATACTACCTGCAGCGCCTTCAAATATTATCTTGGATGACAAGGTTTCTGAATATATTACGAGGACGACTTCGCAGCCGTCTTCTTCTGTACTTTCCTTGAAACCGCTCCTCACCGCGAATCCAAATGCTGATATCCTTCCTTCTGTCCTTCCGCATGATACTACGCTCTCCAAGGTATATGGCTCCCTCCTACAACCCAAAGAGAGCCTCTCCACACATTCCTGTGCACTTTGCTTGGTCGCTTTTCCTCCAGATGCCACAATATACCCTGATCCTTCGGAAGATGACTTCAACAGTGATCGGTTTCTATGTCGCCAATGCTATATTTCGAATGGAGGTTCTAAGGGAGCATGCGCACTGTGTAGCAAGCCAGTGCTCACCCTCAAGTCAGACGGCGGCTTCATTCACGCAGCTGGGAAATATTGGCATAAAAAATGCTTTAACTGTGATGGTTGCTCCGTGAATGTCAGTGATTCACCGATGGTGGATCTTTTTGGCCGCCCTTCCTGCTTGGATTGTTTTGAAACATGTCTAAAAAGAGACAGCGGCGCCCCCCCAAAATCCAGCACCACAAAACCCGAGGCACGCAGCAACTTAGGCGGAATGAAAGCGAATGTTACTAATACTAAATTTCGTGAATCTAGTCCAGGCATCGAGGAATTGGAGCAGCGGCTGGGAATTATTAAAGCTCGCCAGGGCAGTCCTGCGCTGGAAGAACTGTCGCAACGATTGAATATAATAGGTAAAGAGATTGGCACGAGACAATCGCCATCTTCCAGTCCCACTCGGTCTGCGCGTTGCTCCCTGCCGTCCCGAGTGGAAAACGTGCAAACTACCATCTTCAATCCTGGTATCAAAACAGGACGACTGGAACAATCTTTAACCACTTCGCCCGCAACAACAATTGCTGTTAATGATGAGGATTCTCATGTTACAAGTTATCCTATCCCAACTCAAGCAGCTATAGAAGAAATGAAACAAAGGTTTCTGAAGAACTCTAATCATTCTTCTTCGTTATCAAGCAGTGGTCAATCAATTTCCCATCGTATCGCTCCTTTACGTACTTCTCGTTCTGTTACATCTCTTAGAAGTTGCGCTAGCTTCGAGCATTCGTCAAACGGGTCTATTGCATCTAGCTCAAGTGACCATTTGATAACTGACCTTCTATCAGACATGTCTGGGGTCGATACTTCATCAGGAAGATCTCGTGGAAAGTCCCTCGAGTATAATATTGATCGCTATTTCTCCAATGAATCGTCGTCAGTCAAATTATCGAGTGTTCCGTCACAAGGAAGCCATGCAGAAGACGATTCTTCTTCCACCTTTCACTTTTCTAGTATATCACCTTCAAAATTGTCGAATCACTTGGCTCAGACGCCTTGCGGTCGATGTGGTGGTATTCTGAATCCTGGGCGTTATGGAGGACGATATATTGTTGCCTTTCGCGGAGCTAATGCTAACGATGGTGGTGATGCATATCATCCGGATTGTTTTCGATGTGTCGGATGCGGTAACACATTCCAGGACGATGGAGAAGGAAAGACAGTCTTTACTCAAACTTGCGATGGCCAACCATGTCACATCCAGGTATGAGCATAAATGTAGCATTTCATTTCTCGTTTTCTCACTTTTTGTAGTGTGCTCCGACGGAGACGATACCCATGCGTAAGCCTATAAATCCTGGGATGCTGCGTCAACGTAAGGAAAGCAAGTCTGAACTTTCCCATTCTTCCTTTTCTAGCTTCCAAACATGCCCACACCCTCCTTCAAAACCCTCCTCTACCTACTCTGTATCATCAAGCCGGTATGAACGTTCAGCCTTTGGACTTTCTACAGTACCTGGAAACAGTTCTCGTTTTGGAAGTCGAACGGCTTGTCCTGGATGCAACAAACCCGTATCTCCCATGGAATTTGGTGTCGTTCCGGGTCCCCAAAGTACTCGTTGGCATGCAGCTTGTCTTATTTGTGGAGGGAAAAAGGAGACGCCAAAGGGACCTGCATGGATCTTAAACAGGGGTAAGGAGTGTAATAAAAAAGCAGAACCTGGTTGTGGAAAGAAGCTCGACAGCGCTGCAAGAATAGACCACAAAGGACGAGTATGGTGTCGCGAATGTCTGGTAGGTTTAGCTACAAATATATATATTAGCGCTAATATCATCGTTTAGCTATTGCTCGGCGTCGGAGCTTCCCCCCTGTCTTCACCAACCCGAACGCCCGTCGTCCCTACACATACTGGAACTAGTCTCATTCCGCAATATACTGGCGGCACTACCATTGCCCGCCAGTTCACTGGCATTGGTGCAGGAGAGTCCAATCTCTTGAGGCAGTTGACTGGTGGTGGTTTAAGTCCTACCCGAAGCATCAGCCCAACAAAGCAACTTGGTCTGGCGAGTGGTAGTGGGACAAGGCGACCACGTCCGAAGAGTGCAATCGGGATGCGTGGCTCGAAGAGCGTAGATGAAGGACGAGGAACATTCCTGGTACGACAGCTGACAGGTGCAACATCTATCCACAGTTAAAACCGCTTATCTTTGAAGAAATCATTTAGAAGAGCATGGTGACTATATGAGTTTAACTTGTATATTACCCATGTGAGGGCCTCGGGATCGTATCTGAATTTATCAATTGCGAGTTATTTTCGAAATTCCTCCTATGTACTATTCATTTGGACTTGTGCGTACATGTATCGTCTATTTAGGACCGGCAGCCTCACCACATTGGGAAGACTTATACGTACGCTTAGCTTGTATATACGCTGTATTTATTTGGGTACTTGATAGTAAGCCCAAAGACAAAGACTCTCGGGGAGAGTACTTAATTCTGAACCAGAGCGGGTGTAAGCAGTTGGCAAGCAGGTATATTCAAACAGATGTGAGCGTGCAGGTGACTCAAGTGAGCGCTTTGCCGCGTGACTGACTTCAATTTGGGCTACGGGTATCGAAGGTTCAGGTAGATCTTAAAGCTTACTAAGCAGTTGTCTCCGTCAAATATATCGCTTCCTTATGTGCAGTTACTTCTCCCTATCACTTAGTCTGTTTTGCTCTTTCGTTTCTTTTTTTTTTTTGGCATATCTCCTTGTACCACATTCCGCTTGCGGAATTCATATTTGGCCCTTTGGCCCGTACGAACCGTCTGGATAACGGCAGGCTGTACCAATCGTCTTGTGACTTGTCTGCATGCTGGTCTTGTATCACCTACATACCTATTCGTCTGTAACTTCTCTGAGGCTCCAATGACAAGCACGGAGGCAAACGTGAGTATATCTTATGGCTTCTTAGCTCAACTTAGAACCAAAAAATACCGATAGTTAATGCTGCTGCTCCTGAACATTCCGTTCTTTGGTGTGGGATTGACAGCAATCGCAATGTTCGTTTTCGTTCTGTTGCTTAAGCATGTCACACTGTTAGTCTTCGCTGTCAAACTTTCCACCCGTAACTGAACTTATCTTTGCGATAGCATTTTCGTGTACTTATATAGTGCCTCCCTATTTGCCTTCGCCGCTGCCATTCTTGACCTGAGTGACATCCTGGTAGTTGGCGCTCAGGCTTACTCTATTCAAACTCATGATCTACCTACCACACCTCTTGCAATCGCTCGCGAAATATTTTTATCACTGTCTATGGGCTTTCTATTTCTTTTCATGTGGCTTTTAGTGGCTCAATGCCCGCAACAGGAGCGCAAGGATCATCACACTCTGCACAGTGCGAGTTGGAAACGTTGGGGACATATTGGAACGATCTTGCAGTGGTCGACTCTGGCTGCTTGCATTTCTATTCCTCTTCTTGAAATGCCATGGAGAATCCTTCGAACACAACACTTTTATGGCAGTGTCTATATTGCTGAATCCACCATTCAAACCGTTCTTTCTTTTATTTTTATTCTTAAAATATTTCTCAACGTATCACTTTCCCAAATGCCTCGGTTGAAATTGCTGGGGTCTTACTCCGTTCCACTTTTTTCCCTATTAATTGGCATGTCGCTAGGTATAATGAATATAGTCCAGTGTAAGTCTGCAATTTCTTTTTACAACTTTGGCGTTAGATTATTGACTGTGTTCAGTTGCCTTTTCGGAAACAATTACCGGGAGATTTCTGCGCGCAACAGAAATGTATTTCCTTATTATCCACAGTCTTGTTCTTAGGTTTCATCAAACACCATACCTTTCATCCCAGAAACCCTTCTCTGAAGGCCCGGCCTCAGCTGGATTCTCGTCTGAAAAGCGATTCCTCGGTAACAATGTCGTGGCAGTCGAAGCATCCGGTATAATCACCAGCCCTGTCTTCCCTGAGGTTGCGTCACAATCATATACGCGAGATTCTTTTAACTGGATGCAGGCTCGAAATATACCCCGCCGATTCTCCCAGCGTCCTAAATTTGTTGGTACTCGGTGGGTGTTGGATCGAGACTCTCCTCTTATGTCCTCAAAACCAGAAGGCGTGGGCGACTTGTTTGAGCAGGATGTTCACTCTTCGACAGCGAGCCACGGCATTCTCGCCATCCCTGCCGTCACGGAACGAGATAACTCTCAGTCTGTTGACGGGTTGAGTGATGAGTTTGATGCTGCTCCTGGTTTGACTTTCAGGCTATCTGATGGTCATGAAACCCATATGTCTCTCCCTTCTGTGAAAGGTGGAAACGATGTCATTTATTATGTGGATCGAACGACATCCAGTCTTGATTCGTTCGACAAGCTTATTTTGCAACAGAAAGAACTTGATAAGAGCATCGCTACTTTGCGCATACTTTCACCCCCACAATCACCATCCCAAAGTAAATTTTCGCTCAAAGCACACGATGATCTGAAGGCGAACTCAGTTGATCAAGATGATATTTCAGATTATCACCAGCGAAAGGAATCTACATCTGGCCGAAGTGACTTCTCTTTGAGTAACTTTCCTCGACCTCCTATACTCTCGGAAGGCGAATCCGGTCGATTTGAAAATCCGTTATTGGTGAAAGAAGATCGTGATCAGGTCCCTTTTCTGAACACTAGCGATGAAGACAATGGGTTGCGTGAGATGGGCAGTGGTAGAATTGGGTCTGCCACGATTCAGTATGATGTAACCTCTCTCGCTGGAGGTAAGCTATCTCAGGTTGAATGTTGACGGATGCTGATGCTTTTGTAGGAAATGAAGGAAGCGTAACTCCTATCAGTGAGAGGCAATGGTCTGATGAAAGCACAGAAAGGCGGTCGGCTCCGGTGCTTAAACCTATGTTTCTATTAGCTGTGACCTCGCAGATACCTTCGCCGATAATTCAGGAATCAGAATCATCTCATTCCGCCCCTGATTCTAGCAAGGATGGTCAACTTTTACAACGCGACCGTGATAACGGTACAGCACCATTGCGGCCACTACTACTTGGGACGGCGACGCCTCTATATTTGGCGCCTAGTTTTAGCACGCTTGTTCCCATCGGATCGCGAAGGAATAGACAAGGCTCCCACGCACCACGACCGTTGATTAGTCTACCACGGCCTTCGCACTCACTTGACGGTGGTGATGCTGATAACGCGTACGAGAGACCACGCGCTCCACCAGTGAAGCCATAGGACGACCATTAGGGTAGACAAGAAGGGGAAAGAGCTAAGGGTGTTTATGTTGTAGGATATTGTAGTAGTACAGTATAAGTATTAACAATATACTTATGTATTTTACACCACCAACTCTGGAACTGTGAATACTGTTACACATCGGAGTGGTGATCGATGATGTCATGGTCTATATTGCGCTTAAGTAGTCGTGTTCTGGTTAAATGCAAGTCCCCATCTCCCCATTCCGCTTCCATGTCCCATTTTCCTGACTACTACAGCATTCTAAGCATCTCAAAGAATGCATCGCAGGATGAAGTTCGGCAAGCTTACAGGAAGGAGTCCTTGCGGTTCGAAATCCACCACATTTTCTGCTACTCATCTTTGCCTCATCTGTAACCTCACTGTCTTGTCTTCAGAACACATCCAGACCGGCTAGTCAATGCAGCTCCTTCAGACAAGAGAGAAGCAACTGAAAGATTCCAGGTTTGTCTTAAACTTATGAAAGTTATTCCAATTCATCCATACTATGAACACATAGGCGGTTGCTGATGCGTATTACGTGCTGTCGGATGCGAAACGTCGAAGAGAATACGATCTTCTGTACAGCGCCCGTACCGATCGCTCCTCGGAACCCAAGGCATCCTCTGGTTTTTATACTCAATTCGCTAATATGTTCTCGAGTGCCTCGGGATCAACTGCTGGAAATGCATCCGAACGTCCAGATGCAGACGGCATGTTTGCGGACGTTTTTGAAGAGGTGAGGCTTGCATCCTACCTCATGTTATAGTAACATGGTCAACTCAGCGCACTATTCTTAAGCTTCTTCGACCCGAGGTACAAAGACATGCACCATGGTGGGCCTGGTTTGGTGCTGCTTGCGGCGGCGGAATTGGTTTCATTGTGGCAAACGTACCTGGTCTCATGCTTGGTGCCTACGCCGGAAATCGACTTGGAGCGATCAGAGACGCAAAAGGCCGTTCCGTTGCTGCAGTGTTCAGTGAACTCGGAGGCAACCAAAAGGCAGAAGTATGTATACCAGTTTCCAAATTGCAGTTCTGAGTGGCTAACATCGTTATCTCGTTAGATTTTGCGCGCCCTGGCTATGAAAGTTCTTGGTTCCGCATTCTAATGTACTTATTACTTTTTGGAATAGCTTATCTAATTATACGGATATCACATGTTACTTATACCACATTCGTATTGCCTACATAATGCTTGTAATAACTAAGGACTTAGTATTGTCATATGTAACCTTTAAGTCTGTGGCCTCTTGTGACGTCCCAAAATAGTAAGGATTAAGTACATTTGTTTCAAATACAGACAAAATACAGAGGCTAAATAGACTGAAACTTTGGAAGCTGACCAACATGCTCAGATACAAGTACTTACTACTGCCAAAGTAGTCGCGGTTATAAGCTACTTATTTGCCTTGCTAATTTATGGATTTATTACAAGTTACAACTAAGTATTAAGTTATGTGGTTTCGAGTCCAAAGCGACCTCATAAAGCTGCCCTTTGGCATTTAGTACGCATTTATGGGTCAAATAGTATCAATAGCTGGGAGTTTGGGTACCTCCGATAGTAGTATAAATTCCGATAACTTTTATCATCAGTCCGAATTGCTCTACCACAGCTGGCACGCTCCACGAAAAGTTGGTTGCCGGCATTCAAGCAGTCTCGTAACTGGATTGGAACATTAGAGGGGTATGTATATCCATATTCGTGTGAAGTAGCATTTTACCAAATGAATCAGCCTTTGTACGTACCGTTTCACTCGAGAATACAGCGCAAGTCGAAAGGGATGGTCTGCCGAATTCTCTACATCGATCAGTGTCGTTAGTCTATAGTACATCGACTCCATCCAAGGCGACTGGGTAAGACAGTTGGCTATATGTAAGAATTTAGCGCAGTAAAAAGAAACTGTAGAGTCAAGTACATACAATATGACACTACTTCACTTTCGACGCCACCAATAAGCGCTCTGCAAAGAGTAGGGCAAATAGAGATGGCTAATGCGTCGTCAATTTCTCTATCCTCCTCATTCAGAATGAGAAGAAAAACGTCTGCCAGATAAGCAAGTGCTTCCGTCCAAAAAATAGTCCTTGGGGCATGTAGGCGAGTAATCATGAAGCTGGACAGGCATGCTATTTGAATAGATCGATGGTATTACTATTTTATTACCATCAGACATTTACAATTTATTACATACCTGCTCTTAACAAGTTGGAACGCATTGAAGAACCCGCCATCTTCAAAAGAATGGAGTCATCGAAATTTTGTATCTTTTTACCCATAGCTAATGCCAAGAGAAATGTGTCAACTAGGATTTCGAATGCAACGGATCGTGTTGCTTCTTCTGTAAATAGGTCCATTATTGCCTTGGTAAATGAGGATATAATGTCTTTTGAAAGTTTCAGGTCTACGCCTGCATACCAAGACATAGCAAGGAAGGCTAGTAGGGTCTTCGCGTTCAACATTGCACGTACATTACAGCAATGTGTTCGGAGGCAGCTGACATCAACGATTTACTAGACAGAACTTTAGCAAAACTAACCAGTTGTCACCTTGTTGCGTTGATAATCGCTGGTTCTGGCATGAACAGACTGAATATATGTCACGAAAGTAAGAATTACCTTGTTCGACCATGTTAGTTGCAATATCTTCTTGGAAGGGTAGACCGTTGTTTGAATATAGGATATTGGAAGAGAGTTCGCATAATGTTTCTAGAATGATGTCTTGGACTTTGCACAGTCGTCCTTGCATCTATGCCAATATGCTAATTGTGTTACTTACCAGCAAATACATCATACCATACTTCCAAGGAAAAAAATATCTTTGTCAAGCAATACCACACGACGTTCATGAGTTCATTGGGAATTATTTTTGAACAGTGCCTTAAAGCCTTGGTTGTCATCCAGCAAGATCTTGACAGAATAATCAGGACTTTTCGTTTTCTCAGTATCTTCTCTTGAGATTTTTCGAGTGATGCTGAGACCTTCTTCATCACTCCCTATCATTGAGGAGCAGCGTTTGCTTTTTTTTTAAAAAAAAAACAGAAGAAAAAAGATGGATATTACATTACGTACATATAATGCTTTGAGCATGCAATTCGGATTCTCGAACACTGTGGATGACATCGAAAACTTGGACGGTATGCGATCAGCCTGTTCAGATTTGTCAGTATAACATAACCATGTTGAAGTCTGCCAAAATTGGTAAAAAGGGTCGGCACTCCCCCGCTTCTAATTAGACTAAGCTTACAATCACATATATATATTCAACGTCAATCCTGCGTTCGTCTTCAATAAGACTCCAGCACCATGGAACGGTATTTCCCCATAGAAGTAAAATATGTTGAGGGATCGTATTGACATCCAGATACAGCGGAAGTGAGGGGATGCGAGCGTTGGAGGTTGACATGATAAAGCCAATGAGGTCGACGACGCATGCTAGAGATCTTGGTCGCAGTAAGGCTAGCTTGTCAGATTCCTCAACTGCGCAGTGAACAGCCTAGTAGAGATATATACGATGTTACGACAGAAACATCATAAAGCACCATACCGCTAATACTGATACGAACAATGCTAAACAGAGTTTGTCTTCATCAGTCTCAAAAATGAGGGATCCTGAAGGAAGATATCCATGGATTGCTATATCACCCAAGTTATCCAGTATCGAGAATAAAATATTGCGGGTAGGGACACTAGTAGAAATCAAGGATTAATAAAACATACGGATGAAATCCATTGAACCATAATCCATTACTTGTTTGTTTTCCAGGGATCATACATGCCAAGTCGAGGTCCCAGGACAAATACACCGTAAAGGAGACAAAGAGCGAGCCGCCTAGCTATACGCGAGTAATGAGACGACATCACAATCCGTGACATGTTCTCCCAATCATCTATGTGGTGAGTATGTGGTGAGACACAAAGTCAGGTTTAAGTAACTAGATGTCCGCGCCTGGAAAAAGTGCAACCGAGCTACAATAATCAAAGTTTATGTGAGCGTGCAAAGGACTATTCTCTCCGACAGATAACCATTGTCCTCCCGCGACAAGTAGCGTAAGTGCGCAAAGCTTTCCAAGCACCACGTCCATCTGACAAGTTGATCCGTGCGGTGGAAATACTGAATTACTGTACACGGCATGATAACGAGCACGCTGCATAAGCACACTCGATACGAATGAGGCGTCCACTAGGGCAATATTCAAAATACTGAACAAAGCACAAAACCTTAGGTAATGATGCATACGTAGAGCCGTCAGGATGGGAATACCATCCGGGTTTCTTGGATCAGAGTAGGATGTCAGGAAATATATAATTTGATTGTAAGAGGCATCTAGCATTTCATGAAGGTTGTCTATTGCCTGCATGCAATATTTGAAAAAGAGACCTTGTGGAATAAGTATATAAAGACTTGCCTTGCTCTGAGGTGCCAGTGGGTAATCAATGATGGCTTGCATAGCAGAACGGATGGACTTTGCGTTATCAACGATTTGGATTCTGTCAAGCGGCGCATTCATCATGGGATGCGTAGTGAGAGGAAGTACAAGGATGATATTATAGAAGACGATATAGATCAAAGGTTCAAAAGGTTCGAGAATCGAAGGTCCGGAATCAAACAAAACCAAATGGCGTGCTGCGCATTTCATACTGCCTCCACATCGTTTTCCAAGTTCATCTATCCTTGCTTGTGCTACTGTCAGTCTACCCCGAGTCTATCGCAAGAGTAGAGCCAATGGTTTCTTAACTATGTATTATATACTTATCACGGAACGCTGCATTATAGACCATCTATTTTTTTCAAGAAAGATGATGTGTTCCCACTACACTGTAGCTTCTCATCGCTCTGAGAAAATATCCTTTCGAAACTAACCTCCGCTTCCTGGGACTTGGCAATATGTATTAGTTCACACCAGACATATATATGCCATAAGACTTACCGGTGAACCGCAAAATTCAAGCGATTGCCATTCCTCGTCTTCTTCAACTCGTATTAAATGAAGCATCTCCCTCCTTACAGCAGACAAAGCGCCCTGTCCTGCTACAGCACCTTTATCGTCTCCTCTTCGTGTCGTGACATGAACTTCCTTTGCATCACCTGCAACCTTGCGCTCCTTCTTTGCAGGTAATTGCATCACCGGTTCATCTGGATCTGGAGGTCCATCGTCTGAATCTGAGTCATTTTCTCCCCCGTTTCGCGAGCGCTTGTTTTTGCGCGACAACAAATCCAGATATGTGAGTGTTGGTCTTAGTTGGTGTGTTTCATTTATAGGATGAAGATGCAGTTTACCTAAGAGAATATGAGCAACGAAATAGTAGATTCAGAGGCAGATTTACCGTTACGAAGAATACCCAAGAAATAGCTTCCTCGTTGACGAATCTCTTCGCTCTGCAGTCGTACTTCAGTCAACCTCGGCTCTTCCTGACCAGCTGTTCCTCGCGTGTCCTGATTTTTCTCTCGATCGTCTTCCAACCGCGCACTCCCAAGTAGCTTCGCTCTCTCTGTATTCCAAACTTCCGGGCGTGTATCTGCAGGGACATGGATCTCCAGTTTGCGCACATTTGGCTTGATTCGTGCACTGATCCCTTTTCCGTCAGTGACAGATGAAGGCGGGGCTATCAATGGGCGATTTAACAGAGGGAACTGGTGGATGTGAATATGGGGTGAAAGAACATTGCTGT
The DNA here is from genome assembly GCA_025738555.1 of Cyathus striatus. Taxonomy (NCBI): domain Eukaryota; kingdom Fungi; phylum Basidiomycota; class Agaricomycetes; order Agaricales; family Nidulariaceae; genus Cyathus; species Cyathus striatus. Next base: position 349,933 of record JAOVFP010000024.1, on the reverse strand, counting down.
AGTGAATAGGTATTACAGCAATGGGCTCATCATCGGTACTGGTAGTATCCATTACTCACTGAGTACCAAAACGCTGATGGATCGTTTAAATAAACCCAGACTCCAAACCATGTTTTCATTCATTTACTTGCAATAAAGTTCACAAAGTACCCATTTCCAAAAATAGAATTGATCAAATAAAATGATATGATTGGTCATATGGTAACTTAGTAAATAATTAATAAACCCCAAGGCTGCTAAGTAGTAAGTATGTAGTTGCTAGCATAGACAACTCTCCGCCTCCACCTCCGGGCTTCGGTGAATAATCTTTCCCAACCTTGTCCTAACTGGTTCTCCATATCTTGACCGTGGAGCTTCGAAGTATAAGCTTAAGCTTCAAGCTTTATCAGAGATGTTCGAAACCAGCCTCAACCTGTCGTATATATATAAGTATACTAATACTTATACTTATACTGCTACCCAACTACTACCGATCATATGCAGTGGGAATAGCATACACAATCTTGACACAAAACTTGCCATTTCCACTAGTAGTACGTATATACGCGGTCATGAGTCATGCCTCTGGTGAACAGGAAGAATTTGTGTGGATGTTAAAAATATGCCTGGATCTTGAAGTTGCATGGGGGTGAGTGGGGAAACTGGCCGACTAGACGCTATTGAACCGTTTTCATTAACCTTTGGTTCTAGACGATATGCATCAGAAAATGGATCATCCGTAAAGTTACCGCTATCATATTGGACTTGGGGATCTTGTCGCAGGCGAACCCTAGATGAAATTGTGGTTATACTCGACCGTCTTCTTAACCGAGCTTCTCGTGCAGCCATATTAGCATTGGCAGCGCGTGAGATCGCCGTACATGTGATGGGATGCGAGAGCAATGCTTCTCTTTCGTTTCGACGAACCACTCGCCCAAAGCTATGCATTGCAAGCATGGAAATTAGTCCCCCTGTGAATGACCGTAAGATTATTTTTTTGCATAAAAACCAAATTTTGATAGAAACTTGCAGTTAAGTGCAATCCACCCGGTAACGGTAAGTCCATTTTTGAAATTGACCCCTATAACGGCAAGAATAGCAACAATGACACAAGAGGCAGTAATGAAGGTTGTATAGAACAACTGTTGGTCATATACATTGAAGGTTTATGTTGGAGATATACCACGTACATACCTCATCTTTCATCACCTCCCTGAAAAGCTCCATGCGTGGTACAAGTCGGCTAAATCGACTACCAGATGATGGTGTTGGCGAGTGCCGCCCGTGACTTGTAGAACCCCGGCGTCTGGCATTTACAGGATCATGAAACTGAGTAATAGAACTCGGAAGATCTCCCTCCCTTGTTTTTTCTTCGAGTGATTTAGGGGCTTTTAAGGGTATAGTCTTTCCCAGCTTTTCAGGAAATACGGAAAACACTCTTTGCACAACTTGTGAAATATTCAATTTGACCGGGATCGGCCGTTCGATTTCTGGTGTAGGTACATGACCCCACCATCCACGTCGAGTGGGTTGACTAGCGTCTCCGGCATCTGGGGGGATGTCGATTGGTAATTCCTCCATTGAAAGCTCCAAAGATATGCGGCCACGCACTGCTGGAGAGCCTCGAGATTTCCAGCAAGCGTACAAAACTTATTGCAATATAGGTAAGCCATCGCTAACCTCTAAAATAAAATTGCTTACAACAACAGCATATGAACAGTGATTCAAGAAACTGGATACTGACAAAATATCTTGTATACTGCAGATCACTGGTGCGAACACAACTGCCTAAGCATTGTGGCAACAAGTAAGAGGAGTTCCCTGACACGTCAAAAAGTCCCTTCTTACCCGAAATCCTCCTACTAGCTTGAGTAGTGATGACATCCATGATTACCATTGCGATAGATGCAAGTTGGAAGATCACAAGCATTACAAGAACAAAGGGGGGGTTGCTGAGACATTTGTATGCCTTCACTCCAAGGATTCCGGTAATCTAAATTATTTTAATAACCTTATATAAAGCAAAGATCATACGAATGCTTTCACCAGCAAAGCCAAGGAAACTGTGCCAGAGACACATGACAAAATAATAACACTATATCCGTAGTCAATATACTTATCACTTGGTGTAATGGAGCAAACTCACATAGTACAATCTGTCCATTTGTAGAAGTAGGAAAGAATAACCGGAACGAGGCTAACTGGCGCAAGGATTTGACTGAGAAATAAAATGTAAAAGAGGGCCTTTCGCTTGACTTTTCCGCGTCGAATGTAATCAGCAGAAACAAATATATTTCTTGTAAATAGCATAGCTAAGGCACCGGTGACCAGCAAGCTTAAGTTGGCATTCCATAAATCCTGAGTGAATGGCGAAGTTACAAGAGACCCATCATCTAAAGCCAGATATGTTGGTTGAAAGGAAGGAATAGGGGTGGGTTCCCAATAGCGTTTGTAATCAGGAATAACGAGCGTAGTGGATAGGTGTATAACAACTTCGTTAGGCGGGCAACATATGGCGGATGGGGTACTGCGAGGCAGCAACATGCGAGGATTCGAAGGCGGGGTAGGTGGTGGTGGTGCAAGAGGGCGAGTTCCGGACGATGGAGGAGACGGCGAATAAGAGTGTTGCCATGCTGCAGAGGAAACAGTCGATGTTCCCGAAAACATTTGGAACCTGAAATGCCTGGAGCGGAAAAGAGTGCAAATGAATGATTGAGATAATTAATTCTGAGACAGACAATCAGAGCCCTCTCCTGGAGGCGGCCATTACTGTACTGCGGGAGACTGTAGAAGACAGAGAACTCGTTGGAGGAAGAAGGAAAGACATTTGGAAAGGATTCCGTCGTAATTGTCTTTTTGATCACACGTCAGGGAGAAAGCTGGATGTGTGGACGCAGAGTCAACTGACAGGATACCAACAGAAGACATCATATCAACGAAGATCAGCAGGATATAAATGAGAGCACGACAGATTCCGTGGCAACCCTGGGCAAAACTACGTTCAAAAGGATACGAAGGTCTCATTCAACGGTGGCGTTACTATAGAACTGGTGCATGTGTTTGAGGCAATGAGGAGGTTTCCAAGGAATATTCGCATTTCAATCAGTAAATAAATATTTACTTTAACTTAGCTCTAGAGCTTATGTAATCTACTTCAGAATCACACGCATCAAAATTGTAACAATTTATATTTTCTTCCCGTATTTTGTCTAATCATGTCCACCCAGAAACGTCCTGTCGTTGTCATAACAGGAACGCCCGGCACTGGGAAATCAACTCATGCCCAAGTCCTTGCATCCGAATCACCTGTTCCGCTTAAGCATGTCAATGTAGGTGATTTGGTCAAGGAGAGAGGTCTGTACGAAGAATACGATGAAGAGTGGCAGAGCTATACAGTTGATGAAGATAAAGTACGATCCTCGCCTCCGTTCTGGACGCCTCATGTATACATATATGTGCCATTAGCTCTTGGATGAATTGGAGCCGTTGGTTGCAGGAGGTGGCGTCATCCTCGACTGGCATACTTGTGAAGCATTTCCGGAACGATGGCCTGACCTAGTTGTGGTCTTACGATGTGATCATTCAAAACTGTGGGAACGTCTTGAGCAGCGGTCGGCACTTCCTTGCATAAATGTTTGCTTTCGCTGACGTACCACTTTTCAGCGGATATCCTTTAAAGAAAATACAGGAAAACAACGAGGCAGAAATTATGCAGGTGGTTGCAGAAGAGGCTCGGGCATCATATCCTGCTGAAATTGTTGTTGAGCTTCAAAGTGAATCCACCGATGATCTAGAAGCAAACGTTGCACGTATAGTGGACTGGATATCAGCCTGGATGAAGGACAACGCGGTAGAAAGCTAGGGAGCTGAGTGGCTGAACAACTTAAAACATCCTGTAATTTTTTACGAGGTCTCATGTTGTTATTTTTTGAGGTTGTCAATTCACTTCTTGCATGACTCGGCGCTCGCTTAGTTTTCAATTCTAATTTGGCAATGTTGAGCTCTCTTGTTCCAAAAGTCTTATCAGCGCAAATATATACTAGAATATAATAATTTCCAACAGCTGCATTGCAACCCATATCCCAGCAATAAAGGATGCAGGCAGCCAAACCATGCGTGAGACAATGGCAGACGAAGCGTTAACAGGCAAGAAGCCCGAAAGATCCTGAGTACCGAGTGCTGCAGTAGTTGTCCAAGTAGAGGTAAATCTGAAGAACAGTTACAAAATTATCACATAGAATGTATAGTAGAAAACATACGCGGTTGTCAGGGCATTTTCTCCGGTCGTATCCGTAGTCGTGCCTACAGATACAACTACGAGGGTGATAGAAGTGGAGACAGGACTGGCAGTGGGAAAGACGTTATTTCCCGATAAAGTAATAGTAAGACTAGGATTGATATTGTTCTGTAAGAAAGGAGAGGATGGAAGGGGCGAAGAGGGTTGTGGCTGCGATTCTAGTTGGTTTGTTCCATTTGTACATTTCTCTGAAGGAGAGGTGTTTTCAATAGTCACAGGAATAGGAGTGATCGCGAAGAGAGTTTCTCTTTCGAATTGGGATGCCTCGTAGAACGTAAGCTTCGACGATGATATTCAAATGTCAGAATTATCATCGGTACGGATTGTAATTAATTATGGACATACATTGTACTGTCCAGCAGGGACACAAGAAGGCAAAGGCCAATTGAGATGTCGAACACTGCCTGTTTCTCCTGTAAGTAAGCCGGGTCCTTCAGAAACCGTTACATTGATGTTAACAGTAGCGGACACAAGGTATATCTCAAGACTATCATAGCCGCTGTCAAGTTCCGAGCCAGGTGTGGTGGCAGAAAGGGGCAGCTTCCCGTTACCAGACACCTAACCAAGTTCAATAAAAGAAGTTAGTGACGAAGACAGAATTGTATAATTTCATGAACATCAACCTCGATAGAGATCGGAATATTACTACCCGCATGAAAAGGACTGGACCACATATTCATTTAAATATCACACAGACAGAAAAAAAACATACGTATTTGGAGAGGGAGAGTTTATGATGGAAAGCCCATTGGTAAAAGTTTGACCATTGACAAGTACTTGGGCGATAGCGAAATGAGCGACAAATGAGAAAGATAGAATTGCAGTTAGGAGGCGGAGCGACATAAGAGTCCGAGGGTTCTAAAGTGACCGGCACTAGACAGGCGACTTGTACGATAACAAGAATACGTTGCAGAAGTTGAGGCTAAGCTAGAGCTTGAAATGCTTATCTTCGCGACATATACAGCTGTAATAGAAATGTTGTTTAAATTTCGTCCCCACCGACAAAATGTGGGTAGTTAAGCTTTATGTAAGTATCGTGTTATGTAAGATCCCGGCCCGGCTTTTCCTGCAGACTTATAAACTGCAACTACTTATTTCTTGTTTCTCTCCGGCAGTCTTCTTCACACAAAAGTCTAATACAACCCAAATGTCCAACATCTCACATGTGATTACAGATGCTACTTCATCCCAAGATTCATCTCGTAAAGTTCCACTATATGAAGCAAGCACGCAGTTCAAACATTGGCGATATTCCCTTCAACAGCTTGCTCACATTCGCACATCCCTTAACAAGGCTGCAGTTGCTGTCATTAGGAACAAGTTTGAGATAGATGAGGTATCATATTTACCGTTTATTCTTATTCAGCTAAATTATCAGTTTTCTCCAGCCTGGTTCGTCTACACATGTACAGTTCCTTGTCGCTGAAGAGGAACAACTTCTTGTAAAGCTTTACTTGACGAAAATTACCCAGCTCTGTGGTCTGTTCCATTTTCCCGAAGAGGTAGAAGCTACGGCCGTAAGTTACATGAAGCGCTTTTATTTAAAGAACACTGTCATGGACTGGCATCCAAAAAATGTCATGTATGAATGTGCATGATCGAATTAACGTGTCCTTTCTAACGTTTTATTGCAGGTTAACCGCATTATTTTTAGCCACAAAAACAACGAATAACCCTATATCCCTTGGAAACATATATATCTCGAATTCCGAAAACCACTCCAAACGACGTTCTGGATCTCGAATTTCTTGTAGCGCAAAGCTTGAATTTTGAATTCACAGTATGGCATGCTCACCGTGCTCTTTGGGGGATATGGCTTGATATTCAGGCGCGTTGATTTCGGAATGGATATTCCCCAAACCTTACCAAGCTATTATAGAATTTAGCTGATACTATAGGACCACTACCTCCTACAGTATATGATTCCGCTTTGTCCCACGTCCGTTCATCGCGTCTGACGGATGCAGAACTGATCTATACACCCTCACAAATTGCACTTGCAGCTATGTATCTCGTATCACCGGACGTGGCACTCAAGTGGTCGCATTGGAAAATGGGTACAACATCACAAGGCTTGGGTACAGATGTGCAGCTCATCATTGAAACAGTCGTCGGCATAATAACAAAGGAGGGTCACGCGCCTGTTGTCGAATCTGTCAGGGAAGTAGACAGACGACTCAAACTCTGCAAAAACCCTGAAAAAGTCCCTGGAACAAAGGCTTATCTAGCCAAAAAAGCGCATGAAGAGAGGAAAGCAGAAGAAAAACGCATTAAAAAAGCAACCGAAGTGGAAAAGGCTACTCAAGGAGATCCTTTTGGACAAGAGTTTTCAGGATCACGCTCTGCATTAGTAGATTACGACGACGACGACGATGATGAGGAGTAAATGAGTTGTGAGAAAAAGCAAGCAAACCCAGAGCATGTACACAGTGATACTATGTATCGTTCATCACGTATTTCGTAGGCGGTGTCCTCATATGCCCAATATAATTTTTTAGGCTTGGACATTGTTCATTAAACCGTACAGTATCTTACGCCTAGTCACTGAACTGTTCACCTGTCGGGCGTAAAACTTGCATAACAAACTACATATATGTAATTGGCAGAAGGATTAGTACTATACTAATACATGTGTATGTAAATTGTTCACCTTCACCAGATTATTAGTGCATTTACACTAACAAATAAAATATGGAGAAGGAGACTGAAACCATTAATGTTGGCTATTTTTTGACCTCTTTGAATGGTAGTATGAGCCAATCAAGAGGCTTCGAAATAGCCGTAAGCGGAAAGTAGTAAGCGGCCATTCAAACAGGGAAACAAGTGTATTCTCATAGCATAGTCAAAAACCTAGTGAAGTGATAAGTACGAGTTAACCTTATAACAACAAAGGACTTACAACATTCGCAGTCAAAAGGACACAAGGGAGTGTCTGATACAAGAGTGAAATGAAAAAAGAGAAATATTTGAATCCTATTAGCTTACCACCTCCTTCATTGCTTATACCTAGTTCATCTTCTTTATATATCGACCATCCTTCGTCTGTTTGGCGTCCTAGAGGAGAGTTAGGTAATAATAGTCAAGAAAACGGACGAAAACGTACGCGACCCGGAACCTCTAGAGTCTTTGAACTTGTCCTGCTCTGGATCCGTTGTCTTTTTTGAGGCGGTGCCCGTTTGATCTGGCTTGCGACGTTTTGCGTTGGAAGTAGGCAGGGAAGTATCGATAACAGTCTCAGGGAGAGGACGCTTTCTTGAACTGGATGTTTCTGAATGGACAACGTCAGTCTGAAGAGGCTTGTCCAACTTCTTTTTGCGTTTCTGTCTGGTTTGCTTCTTGGCGGGGTCAGTAGATGATTTGCTCTTCAAGGGCTGCGAAGAGGAGGGAAGAGGAAGAAGTATGTCTTTTGCCTTTCCCTTGGAGGCGAAGATATCGTCGATCTCTGACATGGAAGCTGAATAAAAAATGAGATCGGATTTGATTTTCTGCTGGGTCTATGTAGGGTGACTCGATCACGTGATACGTGACACATGTGACATAGGAGTCTGGGGACTAGAGAGAGGGGGATGGGTGATGGTGGTAGTGGGTGGAGGGTGGTGGAGGGTGGCGAGTGGAGGGTGGCGAGTGGAGGGTGGGAGTGTGAAGGTGTGCTGGGTTGGGTTGGATTGGGTGAGGAAAGAAGGAGAATGAACAGCGAGTGTTGGCGGTGTGGCGGGAGAGACGCTGGCTGTGAGTTTGGGCAAACAATGCAGGTTTGTTTGAGAACAAGGTTGTGAGACTGGTTGAACGTGAATTGCACATCCTTCGCAGCGCTGCTCTCCGTGCTTGTCTTCTGCTTGCTAATGCTGTATGTTGTCCCTGCTCGTCTTTCTTCCTGATTTTTACCCGTCACCAGCCCCCAGAATGCCCACCAGCTCAGATCTCAACACCAACATCAGCCAGCTGTCCCCTTCATGTCCCAAAGCCAGTCTGTTGACCCCTCGTATTTCAACCTAGATCCTTCCCAGGCCGCCAAGCAGATGGCTGCCCTCAGTGCCGCAAGCCAGGCTAGAATTGCCACAAATAGTCGTGGTCCTCAGCCCGCGCTCTCCTCCCCCGTTAGCGGAACAAGTTCGGCACCATACCTCGGAGGAATTAATTCCCCCAGTTATCCAGCAGCAAATCCCGATCTCCTGACTTCTCCAGCCAATCCACACGCCAACTTTCAGATTCCAAATACCCATCCCATGTCCCCAGCCCCCCCTCATTCTCCCGCAAACTCTTTCATGGACCCTACCATAGCTCAGCAAGGCCCTGTCCGTAATCCCCCCCACAATCCCGCTGGCCTCAAACAGCGACAGCAAACATTCCTCCACCATCTTGCCAATTTCATGGCGAAACGTGGAATACCGCTTCCCCCAGCACTCACAGGCGTGCCAACACCATCCTATGACCCAGCCAACTCCCACTGGTCCATCATAGAACCCTCGACGGAAGTGGGTGCGTTTAGGCTAGCAGGACGGGATGTAGATCTATTCAAGCTGTGGGGTTTGGTTGTTCAACAAGGCGGGGGAAATGCTGTGAGTTCTCGATGTGTCTCTTCGTTCATACCAACGCCTTACCTGTCTTTAGTCAACCAATAGCTTTTGGGCCTCAATTCTTCCTCATTTTGATCTTCCGGAAAGCTTCCCTCAACCTCAGCCAAGTGGCAATACATCGGTTGCATTGGCGCTGGCTCAGCATTACATGTATATTCTTTTCCCTTTCGAAGAAGTCTATCGACGAAATCTTGACAATCAAAAAAAGGCTCAAATGATATCAGCAGGAAGGCCAGGCATGCCATCCCAACAAACTCAAGTACCAGGCCCAGGTCGTGCTCAAATTTCAGTCAATGGCTCACAACCAGTACCCAATCAAATGCAACGGGCTGCCATGACAGGGAACCCTATGATGAATCCTGCTTTAGCCGGAGTACATGGCTCTTTAAATGGCTCAACTTCATTTCTTCAGTCGCACACTCCTCAGCCTCCTCATCAGCGACCATCTTCCACACTGAACCCTCACCAATCCATTAGCAGTGGCTCCATCACCGGAATGTCTGTTTCTGAGTCACTGCCTTCAAACCAGCGGTCTCTGGTAAATATACCAGACAACATGTTAGATTCAGATCTGCAAGGTATCAAACGGAAATTGGACATGGATGAGGGAGACAGTAAACGAGCAAGACAGAAGACAGGTTAGACTTTAGCTTCCTGTCTCATTTCGCCGTATTAATTGATCTTCTCCCCTCCCTCCAACTATCTAGAGCCATTAGACAGCAATGTGCGCGCGCCATAAAACGTTTTACTCTCGTATTAACTAATATATTTTGATCGATAGATTCCCTCAAATCAAAATGAGCCGTCGATGACGTCTGGTATTCCAGCTGGTCGTCCTAGAGCTCAGCCGTCTCGTCGTAAAATTGAGTATCTCCCTATTGCACGGGAGGTGGATACTTTCGGGGGACGTGATTTAAAACTCATTGATCAGGAATGGTCTACGTCTACTCATCGGCGTCCCCTACGGGATATTAACGAGTGGGGCACTATTGATATTGAGGCATTAACAATGTCAATCCGCTCCAGACTATCGACGGAACTGTCGTATGCGATAACGACGTTCAGTTTACTGTCAACTATGCGTGGCCAGACGCAAGGGTCTGGTTTTCCTATTTCCCAATGTTCCGATTTACTGATGAAATTCTTGACCTTGTCGAGGACGAAGCGTTCGGCAGTCCAGATGATGTGGAAGACGTACAAGCCTATGGTAATGAAAAGCTCATCACGAACCACGAGCTTGTTCGTCTCGTTCATGAAGAAGGAACTGAACCTTTCGCCGCACTTTTCCATCGGAATGAACAATGGTCTTCAGGTCCACGACAGCCACCTTCAACTATCATTCTCTCCGTTTTGAACATCATCCGCAATCTTTCCATTATTCCCGATAATGGTGAATTTCTTGCTCGACACGAGAGACTTATCGATGTACTTTTGCGACTATGTCTGGTTAAACGTTCAAATGGAGGGCGACCTACCCCAGTATCATCGACGCTGTCGCTCTCTGACCTCATCGCGGTGCGCAAAGACACCTTGTACACTCTGACCTCTATTGCTGGACATATCCAGTTTGCTTCTGGCTCTTCATCTGTTACATATGTCGCGCGAATAGCTAAGCGAGCCTACAACCTTGTAGCTTCGTATCTCGTGGACCGTCTCGAATCAGTGTCGCCATTGATATGTATTCAGGTCGCCGGTGTCCCGCTTAATGCTAATGCCAGGCCTCCGGCGCTTGCCGACGTTGCTCTGGAACTCTTCACAAGATTTAGTCAGTCAGATTCAAATCGGCAAGTTCTTGCGAAGACTATCGCTCAAGACTCCCTCTGGAGTCTTTTCGAATCATTGATCCACCGTTTGCCTATCTTGGATGCTGATTTCCAAGTGGTGCGGGCAGACGTATGGCTTAGCTACCTGGAGAAAATCATCATGGGGATCTACTCGATTGCGTTCCTGGCTCCGCCGGAGTTAAAGCACAAGGTGAAAGCAAACCGAACATTGGGATTCCAGTTTGTAATGACGCGGATGCTACAAAAATTCTTGATGAATCGTGAATCGCGCAATTGGTTTTCTATATGTATCAAAAGATCTGTCGAAGCGATGAAAGTTCTGGACGATGCAGCTGATTCCTTTGATACATCGGACATCGCAATGCCTGTACTGTCGTTTGGAATGGGTTTCGGAGAAATTGGTGATTCGGGTGTGGAGAAGGGAACTGGGTTACTCGGAGGGTATCAGGATATTGCATGGCATATGTTGATGGTACATGAAGTGCAAGAAGATGCGATCATGTTTGGAGAACTGGAGAGTCTTGCGCGAGTTGACTGTTCATAATACTATTTGGAATATCTTGAATATTTACTTACGTGGGTCCTATGTAAAAATTATAGGGACATTTTAGCCATTCGATTTTCTGTACACTAATTTGCTTATTCGATCTGCTACTTAACTGTATAAGTATATGGAGTGAGTTGCCAGTAAGTGGAGCATCTGCTTTGGCGTGCACGTGACTAACACTTTTGAAATGCTTTAAATTACAATACCAAAGAACTACTGAGCTTGTAATATGAATTTATATTCAGCAGCTATGAACACCGCATCAGCTCTTTCTCTGTTGTCAATCTAGTCCGACAAATTTCGACTACAGACATGGAAGACTCTATCGCACCTCCCAATTACTCTCAAGCAGATTTGGCTACTGCTACTTCAACAACTGAGCCTCAGATACTGATTGTACCTTCGGTAGACGGCGTCAACTTCCAAAAAGGCTTTCTCGGTGCGGAAGGAGAGCGAGCCGCTATAGAAGGGGAGCTTCAAGTGAAAACCGCCCCCCCTTTTCAGTGGAGTAAAATGTAGGTCTGACATGAAGTATTATTGTTCATTCGGAACATTTGGCTTACTCTTTACTGCGAAGGACAATTTCTTTACGAACATTTGAGATAGCCTACGAACATGAAGTCGAGCTTTCATTTCGTGAATTAGAATTGTATTCTGGAACATCTCATACCAATTTGCCATCCTCTTTTCCTTTCGCTCTCCCTCTCACGCCGGATACTCCGCAGTCACTGAAAACGCCACATTCCTCGTTGTCACATATTCTGACCGCTGCACTCTATCCGCTAATGTCAGACTCACTGGTCATTTCCAAAAGTCTCAAGGTTCATACAAGACGTTATAGTTCCCATGGGTATTTTCCAGAAATATCCCCAGAGACTTATGTTCTTGAGGAACCAACTCGCGTGGAAGTTCAAGTCCCGGGAACAAAATTCATTGCCGGGAACCCTATACCTTTGTACGTTACTATCCCGCCTCCAAAGAGAGAGTTGGTAGTAGATGATGGGTTGCGGCTGCGGAACGTTCAAGCGGAGATCGTCCGAGTAATAGCCGTCAGACGTGACCAACGCCAACACGAGGGGTCGGACTCGGACTCCAGGGCCAATGACTATGAAAATGCTCATCAGGATTTTGGACGCCTTTCAATTGATGCTGTAGCACCTTTCACGATGCTTAGCTCGCCTTCGGGCTCAGGATCAGGATCGTCGTACATGTCGGTAGTTGCTCGATCTGGAGCGTCGTGCCGATTTCACTCTACCCAACCTATTCAGCTGCGATTTATTATGCATCAGCCAACACAGCAGAACACTTCTAATTCTGGCCTAGAGTGTTCACCGAACGTAGATGCTGGACGCAGCGACAGTGATGAAGAGTCTCCTATGATTTCTCAATTCACCATTTTTCATAGTGTGACTTTTCAAATCAAAATCTATATATCTTTCGTCGATACAACTACGCGAAAGGAACGAATTTCTACTCTTATCATTCCGATCGTTATGGTTCCTCCGCCCGCCCCTCTTCCTGAGATTTCACGTAGCATCGACGAAGCGTATTCGAAGAAGCATGATCGCCCTCCAACAAGAACGGTTCGTCAAGAAGATAGTGAACCTGCAGCACCTCACTATCCCGGTGAAGCAGGTCCCAGCATGATTTCTCCTGGCGCACCTCCACCTTTCGAGGAACGCGATGCTCCTCCTCCATTCTTTCCGACGGCAGAAGCATCTAGTTCTCATTTGCCTTCTTTTCTTGAATCCGAGCGAGAGGTCATTTTACCTGATCTTTCTTTGGATGATATGCATGAATCATTGCCTCGTTCGCAAGTTATTCCAGGTGAAGGAGTTTACTTTGGATTCCATTCATCTCAGCAATTCGATGGGCATTCAGAAGACATGCAAAGATTAATGACGCCTCCTCCGTCATTGGAAATGGCGAATATGGACACGAATCTTACTAGCCTTACAGATATTGGTGCGGAGGATGCTCTGGAGGCGCTTAATCTTGTTCTTGAGCAAGGTAATGCTGAAGATGAACACCCTTTGCCGCCTCCGCCTCCTCCAGCTATGGATGATCCCTCAGACCCCCCGCCATCCATCGATTCTGATTTTCGTGTGCCAGAAACAATTCAAGGACCATCGGCAGCATCGCCACCACGACATTCCTCACCGCCGCCTCGGCATCCATCATATCACACATCAGAGTCGCGCTCTCCAGCTGACACGTCAGTACAAGGGGCATCACATGGGCATGCACCTCCGCCATACCTTCATCCTGAAAACCATCAAGATGAACATGTGATGCGACCACCGCCTTATGCTGATTGAGATAAGAGTTATGTGAAAGAAGTGTATAGGAACATCCTCTATGAATGTCAGAAATATTACAATTGAATATGATGTAAGCCAGGAGGACAGCTGAAAGATAATAAAAAAAAGGTGCATGGCTAAAAGTGGCATAATGTCATCAAGCAGACAAGAGTGTTGTCACGTATATGGATGTATGTGTGTATAGAGTAGGAAATAAAAAATGAGGTCAACAATTGCAAGCATCCTTGGGCTTATTGGCATCGTTTTGTAGGTTGACGTTATCCTGGCCCGACGTACCGGAGCGACCGGTAGCAGCGCCAGAACGAGTAGTAGCACCTCTAGATGCTGCCAGTATATGTTCGATGGGAATCTTCTTGGCTGCGAGGAGAATAGTAAGTAAAAAGAAGAAAGCACAAAGGCAAGGAGGGTTTGTACCGATTTCAGTGAAGATGTCAACAACGCCTTCACCTGTCTTTGCACTTGTCTCGAAGAAGAGGAGGCCAGCTTCGGTGGCATATGCCTGTGCCTCCTCTCTGGGAACCTGGCGGAGAGATTCTGGCTCGGCATCTTGAGAGGAAGGGGGCTCGCCCGGGGTAGCAGTGGCGTCATCAGGTTCGTCTTCTGACTCGGAGGGAGAGGTGGGCGGAGAAGAAGATGAAGAAGACTGGACGAGGTCAACCTTGTTTCCGGCGAGAGCAATGACAATGTTGGGGTTTGCCTGTCGCTGAAGTTCTTTGACCCAAGACTTGGCCTTCTCGAGACTGGTAGCCTTGGTCACATCATAGACGACGACGGCGGCTTGAGCGTTGCGATAATACATGGGCTGTAGAAGGCGTTGAGAGAGATGAGAAAGGGAGGGAGAGACGAGAAAGAAAGGAGAGAAGATACCGCCAACGAATGGAAACGCTCCTGGCCTGCAGTATCCCAAATCTCGTATCTGAGGATACGGTCTTCAAGGCGACATTTCTGGGTCAAGAAGGCGGCACCGATGGTGGGTTCCTTGTTCGGCTGGAATTCGTTGGAGACCTGGGAAAGGGGGAGGGGTTGGAAAGAACGACGGAGAGAAGAGAGACGAGCGTACGAAACGAAGCACGATGGAAGACTTGCCGACAGCGGCTTCACCTGATGGGAGAGGGTGAGGAGAAGGACGAGGGGAGAGCAGGCGGCGTACCGAGCAGAACGAGCTTGACCTGGACGGACTTGTCTGGTGTGTTTTGTTGCGAGTCGGCCATTGGAGAGGATGCGGACGGGAAGAGGCGAGCGACAGCTGAGGCCTGAGGATCCACAACGTGGCTGTGCAGGAATTGAAATTATATATTATTATATATTAGTATTACTTAATTATCATAAATAATGTAAATATTTATATTAATATTAATAACCGGGGATGAGTGTGGGGTAGTCGAAGGCTGATTGGTGCCCGCACTCGGGACGCCTTCTCTTGACCAGGAGCCCCGGATTTGCTGGGTGACAGTCGTATATAATGCCAGTACTCCTCCCCGTCTTCCCCCATCCCCCTCTTTCGCTTCCCCATGTCCTCGCCCTTCTCCTGCTCCTGCTCCTCCCCCTCCCCCTCCAGTATCCCCCGTCCACTGTCGTCCTGCGCCTGCCAGACATCCCCGACATCCCCGTCAACCACCAGCCTCTCGTCCGTCTATTCTCTTCTCTTCTCTTCCCTCACCTCACTCTTCCTCACCAGAACCCCCTCTCCTTTCTCCTTCGCGCCGCACAGATATACCCCGATAAACTCGCCCTCGCTCATCCCGATGTCCACCATCCTGTCTTCTATTCCTTTGCCATCTGGTCTGTCTTCCTGTACTGTCTCCTCGCCATTCTCCAACCCTCCGATCTAGGACTCAGCGCGTCCAGAATCTCGCGTATGCCCTTATTCGTGCAGGCATCCAGCCAGGCGACCGCGTAGCAGTGATTGCTCCCAATTCGTAAGCGCGTCTTCCATCCCATTCACAGATACTCCGTTCATTCAATCCCATTGTTAGTCCTCTTATCGCCGGTACCTCCATCTTCTTCTACCACTGAATGCTACCCACTCACATAACCGACACCAGATGCCCATCACGGTATCATCGCTGCACGGGCTGTTTTCACCCCCATTAACACTCGTCTCAAGCCCCAAGAAGTAACTTACATTCTTCAGCACAGCGGCACCCGTCTCATTCTCATTGACTATGAATATATCAATCTCATTGCTGGTACGGATATCCCCTTTATCGTATCGAACGATACAGGCCGTCCCGACGATCCCTACGAGGTTTTCCTTACTCAAGGCAGGCAATTTAGTCAAGAAAAAGGTTGGCTGGGCCTCACACCTGAACCGGACGAGAACGCCGCTGCCGTGCTATGCTATACGTCAGTTTTCTCCTTCACTGGCTGCTCCCTGCTCATTAATCTTCATGCAGTTCCGGAACGACGGGCCGCGTACGTGCTGCAGCCTTCAGCTAAGTATCCTGTTTTTGACATATCCCAGCCAAAAGGTGTCATAACAACGTTGAGGGGTACGGCAGTTACCTATAAGTATTCTATGTATCCTTCATCTCACTGCCATGCAGGCTCCTATTTGGCTGCCGTCGCGAACGCTTTCGAGGGACGGTAAGTATATCGAATTTATAGGATGCGCTGATTGCCCATGTAAGTTCGATCACTTTATGTCTAGCATTAATCACGAGTCGACCTATCTTTGGTAAGGATGTCCGTATCATCCTAAAGGAAGTATTAAGTTTATCTATTTCATAGGATTTTGCCTATGTTTCATGCCGCCGGATGGACTTACCCCTGGGCAACCGTTTTTGCCTTCGCAACGCAAATTACCCTTCGTACAGTGAATTATACCCAGATTTGGACTCACCTGCTCAAATCGGGTGTAACACATTACTGTGGGGCACCTACTGTACAGGTGAGCTTTTCCTTAACCATATTCATTAATATTCTGGCATCTAACATTTATTTCTAGATAGGCATTATCAATGATCCCTTGGCGCGTAAGCCTCCCCAACAGGTCACAGCTATAATAGGCAAGTCATTGGTTACAGATGATAATGATAAAACCCCACATTAACGAACACATGTAGCTGGAGCTGCCCCTACTGCCCATCTTATTGCAGAGCTGGAGAGAAAAGGAATTAAGCCCGTTCATGTCTATGGCTTGACGTAAGTATTCTCGTCTCCAGTAGAACGTCTTCTTGACGTACATATCACTAGTGAAACGTATGGCCCGTTCACCAGGAGCTATGAGCAGCCCTCCTGGTCTGCCATATCGCTTAATGACCGGGCACGATATATGGCAAGACAGGGTCATGCCTTTGCGACGGCTCAGGAAGTTCGTGTTGTATACCCTTCCGAGGATAACTCGGAGCTCAAGGATGTTCCTCGTGATGGCAAGACACTGGGAGAAATCATCACCAGAGGGAATATCGTCATGAAAGAAGTCAGCCAACAGCTTGATTCTACGGACACAACTTAACTATTATGTTGCAGTATTTCAATGATGAAGAAGCGACAATGAAGGCCTTCCGTGGGGGAAGCTTCCGATCTGGTGATTTAGCTGTTATGTATCCCGATGGAACAGTCGCTATCATGGATAGAAGTAAAGACATTATTATATCTGGCGGAGAGGCAATTTTTTAAAATTTTACCATGTGATTACACCTACTAATCTCTTACGTAGAATGCCTCGAGTCTTGCGATCGAGCAAGGTGCGTGTTGAAAAGTCAATTCTGAAGGTGTCCGCTGACGTGCTATCTGGCAATTACTTTCACATAATATAGAACTCGCGAGCCACCCGCATGTCCTTGAAGTGAGTGTTGTTGCTCGTAGCCATCCTAAGTGGGGCGAACGTCCAATGGCATTTGTTATTCTTCATCCACAACATACTTCTCGTTGGTCCGGCCGTCATCATGAGTTCGCCAAGGATTTGAAAGAGCACGCAAAGTCAAGGCTGCCTGGTTTTGCCTGTCCCGAGTGGGTGGAGGTTGTCCCGGAGTTGCCAGTAAGTTAGATGTCCTTTAGTCCGAGAAAGAAAGTTAAGTTGTGATCGCTTTAACTTTCAGAAGACATCCACTGGGAAAATCCTCAAGACTGAACTGCGAAGGATCGTCGCCAAGCTTTAGTTGGCTAGGTACTGATGTATATTTACATGTACCATACATAGATGATGCTAGATTATTACTGAATTTGGTTATCTGGATATAGGCAAACTTGATACATGTCCGCACGAAAATTAGCCAACTAAATTCACTTCAATGTTTGTCATGAAATTCCATGTAAAAGTAGTTAACAGGTGTGATGGCACATTACTCCCTATCCATAAGATTATATAAATCAAGGGAACTGATATCGTACAGTCGTAATAAAATGTCAACGAAAATTAGTAGGATCTGGGCAAAGTCGAAGTATCCGAAATGATCCAGCATTCCTCTCGCATATGTACATCTCATCATCCTTCCTGCCCAGGAAGAGCACTTCGTCATGATGCTCGGAATCGGCGTCGCCCATCGAAGTATCAGTCCGGCCAGCGGAAGATTTCGTGGATCCAATTCCCATTCTCTTGCCTGTCAGATGGCTTGAGCCTCCTTTACCCTTCGAAGTTAACGCAGTGACAGAACCTGAGGAAGAATTTATCGGTGTTCCAATTTTCCAAACAAAAGGTGCACGACGATTTATAAGACTCTGGGAAGGTTGAAAATAGGGGAATGCAGTACGAGATGCGTCTGCTGGTTTTAACAAAGCATCGCTGAGATCAACTGCTTCAAGACCGCCCTGACGCATGGCAACGAGGACAGAACGGTCGTGCACATCGAAGGCCTCCAACCGCTTCACATCACCCATTTTCCCAGATACTGCAGGTTTAGTATCTTGCTCACCACCGTCATTGCTCCATATAAACCTACCCTTCAACACAGAGCGACCACGAGCATCAACAATGGCAGTACTGTGACCGCCTCTGGACGAGTAGAACAAAGCAGGCGGACCAAAATGTTTTGGTTGGGAAAGTAGAGAAATTGGTTGTAGTAAAGGACGTTCTTGACCCTGTTCTTCACACACCGATTTAGTTTCTGAGGTAACGATGGACGGGGACTTGAAAGGTTGCGTAGGATCAACACATTGAAGTCTAAGATCTTTAAGAAGCATATAATCGCCATCTTCTTCACGCCTGACTGGAAGATCGGGGGGAAGAAACCCGTCTTTGTACCATGCATGCATTAATGAAGCCTTCCATGGTCCTAGATATGTTGTCAATACCTGCTGGTGTCGATAAATGAAAGACGCGTACCATGCACGACACCTTTTGGATCCCGATAATACCATCGACAGGGAGCGGCTGGTGTGGGGATAGGCAAGCCGGGAGGCGAGAATTGCATTTGAGTTAATTCCATGCTATTGCCATCGGTAGCACCTTCGTACGTTGATCGATACTCCAAAAAATCTGGATAGGTGGGAGGAATGATGTATTCATCTGCGATCGAAGCTAATGGGAAATTTGGCGCAAAGCTTAACTGTTGGAATGTGGTGTAAGGACCCATGCTGGCAGTTGCGACAGCAACAAGTTCCTCCGGATGTGCCGTGGTAGTGGAAGGTAAAACTTCTATTGGGGAAGAAGATCGTTCATTTTGGGCTTCAGGATGTTCGTTAGCTACTAGAGGGGGTGTTGCCGGTTGTTCTGGACCATCTCCCGTAGCAACTATATTGGAACCAACAGCAACAGAAACACCTATACTGACGTTAACGTTAGTATCCTCCTCTGGGCCATCGCCTTCATTGATAGCATTGCCTTCTGCACGCGCCTCCCTTGCACGTCGTCGAGCCGCACGGCGTTCCGCACGACCAATCCTAACCTCACGCACTCTTACTGTTGCCGGTTCGAGACCGAACACATTCTGCGAGAACACAAGAAATACCTCAACCAAGTCATCGCCTTGCAGTTGAAGCTCTAGAGAGCGAGGTGAATCCGGGAGGATGAAAGTTCTAGATAATCCAAGAGCTGTGCGATATGTCCCTGCGAAGAGTTCAACTTTTTCGCCATTTTCACCGCACAATATAGCTAAGAAACTAAATAATAGTTAGATCCTGACCAAGACAAAGAGGTAAAATAGCGCGCCTTTTCTTAGCGGTCTCCACTGCCTTCACCATTAGGGCGTTTTTGGTTCCAGGGAGTTTGACATACTCTAACTTTGGCGGAGGTGCTGGTGGTGCTGGTTGGGTAGTGCTTGATCGCTTAGGGTGATCGGTGTCGAGCGACCTTTGATTGGCTGATTGAGGTCTATCTTCAGACCGCCGACTATGAAAAGCGTTACTAATAATACGTGAAATAAATCGAGATGATCTAGACGACTGCGTCGACATAATAGAAGGGGTAGACTGAGGCAGCGGTGGTACAGCGGTACCAGAGCTTACAGGTTGACTTTCAGTGGCATAGGTAGCTGAAGAGTGATTGGAACGGAACGAGTGCGAGCGAATAAGGCGGCTCGATGGTCTATCAGTATCACGCTCGCTCATTAATGGCGCAGTGGAAGGCATTCTAGGCGTTGTTTCGTGATCATGTGTTGAATCTGAAGGACTGCCTATCATAACAGACCACCTTCTTCGTCGTCTTGTTGATTGCTCTACGTTAGGCTGCCTCCCCAAAGACCGATGCCCTTCAGAAGTACGAGGGCTCGATGGCTCGTCATCCGGTGCTGCAACAGGGTGCGATGAAGTGATAAGAATTGGCTGTTGTGGCTGTCTTGTACCGACAGGGGGTAAGTCCGGAATACGACTTTCAAGAAGTGCTTGAGCTAGACTTATGCGACCGTCGTCGTCGTCGTCATCCTCTTCAACGTCGCCAAAAGGGGTATCTGGATCGGGGGTGTCTCCGCCTTCCGCACGAGTATCTGTAAGAGAACCAGGAGAATGAGATAAGGCTTGACGTAGAGTCAGCAGGGTCGGGGCAGGAGACGGCTCTGGGGGAGGAGCACTAGGGGTCGCGCCAATGAGAGAAAGATCAAGGTTCGATGGCCGACCCCTTCGTGAAGTTCCAATAGATGTCCGAGGTGGAGAAGATATAGGCTGACCAAGAACAGATGGTACCGCATTGGAAGATATCTGTCTGCCAGCGGAAAACGTAGCGCTAGTACGTTCATCCAACGCTTGACTACCACTAGAACCAGCAGCAACTATGTCAATAGCTTCATCGTCACTAGATTCGGCCCATTCTGCTTTAGCATCTTCAACTCTAACTTGAGCTACCTCGGTATTGCGACGCGATACTGGAGGTGCAGTAAAGACGTCGTTGATTGATGCGCCACGCGCACGGGCGCTTACAGAAATGGCAGACGGTTGAGTCAGAAGATCAGGTGGTTGGGGAGCTTCTACAGGGCTGATGTAGGGAGGGGGATGTCCAGATGGATCTGACAGTTGAGAGGGGGGTATTTGTAAGGAAGGAATCCTGGGTTTCTTGGGGGCGCGAGGTGTGGCAGAACGGGGTATCATAGGAACGGGAGGTGGAGAAGGAGGAGTAGGTACACCACCGTATGAGCTTTTGCGAAGAAGCTGGCCGTGATTTCCTACTTCACCTGGCGGAGGAGTAGACAGACTAGCCTTACGCGTCTTCTCCGGTGAATCGCGGGTATCGGTACCGTCGAGACTTCGAATAGTTATTTTTTTGAGGTTTTCCCTGCGAGCACGGTCACGCTCTCTTCTGATTTCCACGTCAATGCGCCATTCAATAGCCTTTTTGACTTCTTCCAGGGCATATACTCGGACACCATCCCGCCTACCGGCGATAGCCACCAAAACACCGCGTTGTTCCATAACAACAACACTCTTGAAGCTAACGCGACGAACAAGGGCATACGGCTGAGGAGCCGGAGGAGATACAAGTGGTAAGACATCAAGGCCCTGGGCGTGACAAAGCAAAAGGTAATGCGGTGCAAGGAAGGCCCCGCTTGCAGGTGGAGTAGTGAAGTGGGATGGAGAGAGATCAGAGGTGACGACCGACAGTGAAAGTCCTAGCTCTTGAAGAGTGGGAGGAGGAAGCGACGGCGGAGGTGTGACCGACCGGGTAGGGGGCGGAGATGCGGTGCGGGACGGGGGCTCGGAAGCATGCGAAGGGGTACGAGAAGGAGGATTGTTGCTGTTAATGTCACCTCTACCGTCTTCTCGATTAGTCTCGCGCGAAGCAGATATTGGAGGGTGATCACGGCGATGGATGAAGTTCGTAAAGAAACCAGATAATCTATTAGAGCGAACCTGCAGCGTAGATGAGAATGATTGGGAACAAAGACTTAGATGAATAGCAAACCTCGACTGATCTGTGACGCGCCCTGCGACTGGATTGCAAAGAAGTATTATGGCTTTCATGTAGTGTATTTGAGCGAGAAGGCGAAGGCGGTGGGGGGCGGGAGGGAGCCGAGAGAGGGTCAGGGGAAGAGTGAATGGACGGGATAGGGTGGGGGTTGGGGGGAGAAATGATTGGTGGTGCAGGCATGCTCTGGGTACTAGCTGCGTCCGAGTTATTCTCCGGAGAAGCAGGTATAGGAGAGTCTGGGTATAACTTTGGAGAGTTGAGGGAGGCAGTATGAATGGCAAGCTGCTGAACGGGAGGCTGTTACGTGACAGGTGTTGAGAAATGAGCAAATAGGAGAGACGGAAGAGAGCAGTACCGCTTCTTGAACAGCCCCCGAGGAGTCTTCACCTGCTTCAACTTGAGGGAGAGACGAAAGAGGGAGATGTGGGGAGGACATCGGGATGGGAGTGGGGAGGAGTAACGGCGGGTAGGGAGGGACGAAGCAGTGCAACTAGAAGAGCAGGGGAGTGAAGCGAGCAGCCCAGGACATGCGCAATGAGGGAAAGGATTAGGGGAAGGAGGAAGCGCGGAGAGGAATGGGACGAACGACGACGAAGCGGTCGAGCAGGTCGAGCACAACGACGGTCGACCATCCACCAGCGCATGCCAATCTTTATTTATTTATTTATTTATTTATTTATTTCCCCCCTCTGTTTATAATAAGAGGCATTCCGGTACTTGGACAAAGTACCTCCAATGTTCTCTCTACTTCGCCCCCGGCTTGCCCCCGCGCGTCTCGCTCCCCGTCTCTCTCGAGTGGCCTGTTATTCCTCTCTTACTGAAAATGACCTCGCCCATTTCGCCAAATTCCTCCCTCCCACATCAATTATATCGACTTTTCCCCCGTACTCCTCTTCCGCAGACGAGCTCCTGCCTTTTAACGACGACTGGATGGGAAGGTTTCACGGCATGTCGTCTACAGTCTTGAGGCCAAAAACAACTCAGCAAGTCAGCCAAATTTTGAAATGGTGTAATGAGCGGCGCATTCCCGTTGTCCCTCAGGGGGGAAATACTGGTCTAGTAGGCGGAAGTGTCCCTATAAAAGACGAACTTATCATCTCTCTTTCCAATATGAATAATATTCGATCTTTCGATCCCATCTCTGGTAAAACAAAGTGTCTGATCTCTTAATTTCTGTGCCCATGCTAACTTACTTCCACAGGTGTCTTGGTAGCCGACGCTGGATGCATCCTTCAGTCTTTAACGGACCATATCGCCCCACACGATCATATCATGCCGGTAGACCTTGGTGCGAAGGGCAGGTTGGTTTCTACGTTCACCGTCGTGACTGTCTTTCACCTCCAAGCAATAGCTGCCAGATAGGTGGAAATGTCGCCACCAATGCTGGTGGTTTACGGTTGCTTCGTTATGGCTCTCTCCACGGCACTGTTCTTGGGCTGGAAGTTGTCCTCGCGGATGGGACTGTTCTCGACCAACTTACTACTCTTCGCAAGGATAACACGGGTTCGTCTCAGTGTCATGTCCCTACCATAATCACTTAGACCTTCTCAGGGTATGACCTCAAGCAGCTTTTCATTGGTTCTGAAGGAACTCTCGGTATTATCACTGCCGTTTCTATTCTCACACCGCCAGCGCCGGAAGCATCTAACAATCTCATCCTTGCCCTTCCCTCCTTCTCAAACGTTTTGCCCCTATATCAGATTGTTAAGCGCCAGCTGTCCGAAATTCTTTCCGCCTTTGAATATATTGACCGCACTGCGTATAACCTTGCCGTGAAACATGGTCAAGGCCGGGCCCTTAGTGATGACGAAGTTGAAGGGGCTGAGTGTTTTGTTCTCGTCGAAACAAGTGGGGGACGTAGAGAACATGATGAAGAGGTATATTATGATTCATCTCTGTTCGCTCTTTTGCTCATGATACGTAGAAGCTGTCCCATTTACTAGAATCCCTCTTTGAATCCGATACATCCCTGATAAATACTGGCGTTCTCTCACAGTCTCCGGCACAATTCTCATCCATTTGGGCTTTGCGTGAAGGTGTCACGGAAGCTGTCTCAAAAGAAGGAAAGGCCTACAAATATGACATCTCCGTCCCTCTTGTCTCATTCAAAGATGTTGTCGACGGAGTACGTGAGCACCTGAGGTCAAAGGGTTTGTTACACGATAAAGCTGTGAAACACGTTATTGGCTACGGACATGTTGGAGATGGTAAGGTTTTTCTTTTTGTAAGAGGTTTTTGGAATTAACTGTTCATTAGGCAACCTCCATTTGAATGTTGTTGCAGATGCATATTTACCGGAGATTCAAGATGCCTTGGAGCCTTATGTGTATGAAGTCGTCTGTATGTATTATATCTTTACTCCTTACAAAGTGGCTTCTAATTATTTTCGGAAGCATCTCTTCGCGGTTCTATCTCTGCTGAGCATGGTATTGGTGCCGCAAAAACTCATGCTTTATCTTATTCTAAAAGTGTGGTAGCTATTGAGCTTATGAGAAAGATCAAAACGGTATTTGACCCCCATGGTATCATGAATCCCGGGAAAGTATTGGAATTGTGAATGTAAATAGATTATCTGAATACTTATACCACTATATTATATCTAAGAGTATCATTTACGTGCCAATAAACCCAAAATAAACCTGCAAATGATATACTGTAAGAAACGTTCAACTTAGCTACCACCACCTACCACCACTCCCGTCTGGTGTACCACTCACGCCGCAGTCACTATATCATGTGCTTAGTCAACAAACCTAATTTTAAGCCTTAACCCTATACCTGCTAAACCCAACTTAACCCTCAACCTTAATCTCGGGGCTCCGAGTCTCATCGTAACGAATGGTGCGGTTTTCAGTCTTTCAGAACTCTAATATTTACTGAGCACTGTGCTCCTTTAGCCTATATTTCAGGATTCTACGGGACTTTCTGTTAAATTTTTTATCCAGAAGGATATTCCTCAGGAGGTGCAGGCGGAACTATGCGAAACTATTACAGTGAGCTCGAATATTGCAACATTTTACCGCTAAGAACAATCATAGACCTTATAATTTGCCTAGTCTCTTGGAGGACGTGTTGAAGCAAAGGTTCCTCGTCAAGGTTATATCCTTGTTCAGCCAGGGACACCAGAAGAGGAGCGTCTCCGCTTATGCTGGACAAGCAATGAAAGACCTGACCGACATTTCGTCCCATACACATATGTTGAAGCCTGTAAAATTGCAGGCATGCTGCTGAAACAGATTTTTGTAGAGGATGGTACCCCGATCTCGATGCATATACATCCCAGCATTGCCAACATTAATGCCAGAAGTGCACTTAGTTCCCGTATAATGGTAAGTACTCTTTTCAGGTTAAAGGGAAAAGTATTTGTAAATTCGAGAACGTTTGTATTTAGCATTCGGGTGGAAACCCTCATGCATCTGCTCAATCGGCCCGAGTGATCCTTGCAGACCCTAATACAGAGGTATTCCAGCATTTAGTGAAGACCTACCAAGGCGTTCCCGGAAAATACATCGAGTCTTTTCTGTGGGTAAAAAAGTGTATAGAGAAGGGAATAGTAGTATACACTCCTTTGGTGTACAAGAACCCAGGAGGTAGACGTCCGGGCGAGGAGTGTGTTATATTTTCCTTTCTTCCGAAAAGTCATAGTTCCGACAAGTCTTGTTTTGCATGTAGACGAACACAGTTCACAGAGGAAGACGAAGAGCACCTTTGCAATTGGATCGCCTCGAAAATTCCTTACAAAGAAACAGGTGGTAGAACGGGAAATCGCCTATATCAACAACTTTGTGATTTGGTAGGTCTCACACGCTCTCACTTAGGAATCTGGCCAATTTTGTGAATAAGAGCAACGATCCGGAATATGCATGGGTCACCCGTCATACTTGGCAATCATGGAGAGAGCGGTACAAAAAAAATGCTGCTCGCCTTGACACTGTGATTGCTCGTATTGTGGATCAGAAAAAGCCGGCACCGGGGGAAAAGGGGCAGTATGGTTACGTGCGCCAACCTGAGGAAAAGGCCAAGAGACCCCGGAAGAAACGTCCGAAAGCTATCGATGCTTCAATGGATGAAGATTATCAAGGTGCAGTGAAGGCTTTGATTGGCCTTCCTGGTCTTCCAGCTTCAATCTCATCTACATTATCCTCACAAATGAATATGGTAGGTCAACAACAAATGCATGCGGCTCCTCAACCACAAGGGTCTGGAAACATGTATCATCCTCTTCTACCTTCACATCCAGTAACGCAATTACAGACGCTAGAAAATCTACCTGTGCGACAAAGCCCCACCAAAGAAGAAATGGAAGAAAATGAAGATGACCCTGAGTGGGCAGTGCGAATCGGAGATGCACCCCCTCCGTCTTGGAGTAAGAGGAAAGCATCTAGCGAGCAGAATGATATAGTACAGCCACGGAAGAAGTTAAAAATTGAGTGGGTCGTTTGGGGTTTCCCTCTCTGAGCTTCATCTCTAACGTGCTTTTTTGTTAGTGAAGCTAATTCTCCGACTGAGAAAAGCTCACCAGAGACTCATCCTTCTGGACAACTATCTGCCTCGGCACTCGTTACACTTGCAAACATACATGTTATTGATCAGAGCATCCGTGACATTGCAAAGGATTTTAGATTCACACTTGAAGAAGTTCAAGAATACTATGATAAATGTGGTGAAATGGAGCGAACCAGATCCAGATTTCAGAAAATGCGCGACGAATTGCAAGCCAAATTTCCTCTTGATTAAATGAGCCACATTAGTTGGACTGTAGTCGAACAATATTTTGCTAATGACTTTTAGAATATGAATCAAAGTAATTATGAATATATTTATGTACAATTCATTGTAACAAAGAATTAAATACGATTACAACATATCAGGATGATCAAAATCAGTTAATAGCTTATAGTCTGCTGCCCGCGCAGGAGCTGACGGGCTATCGAACGGCTTCCGCCTTCTGTTACCCGATATAAGACTTTACATGACATATAGGCTCTAAATCACTTACTTTTCTCCTGCAGCTGCCGATGGAAAAGAACTAAACAAATCCGGATGTTTTGGAAGAGGTGATTCACTGTGGTTAAAATCTCTTGGTCAATTTACCTACGTAGACATGAACAGAACATACGTGAAGTATGGGTGTTTTAAAGCCTCTTCAGCCGATATACGTTGGTCTGGATCATATGTCAATAGAGACATCAGTAAGTCAATCCCCGAAGTAGTGAGGTAAGGAAACTTCTGTCGAAACATTGGAGGTTGTGGCGCTGGAAGAGTAAGGGTTTTTGCTAAAGGGAGAGAAGCATAATCTGGCCATGTCGTTTTTGTTGGAGGGCCTAAAAGCTTGAATATCATAGAAAGAAGCTCTAACTCTCCCTTTGCAGGAAAAAGCGGCTCTTTCAGTAATAGCTCCGCAAATATGCATCCAACGGACCACATATCAATAGCTGTTGAATAGGTTTTCGCTCCCATTAGAATTTCCGGTGCTCTTAAAAAAGGATATGATGTTTAGTGTAAACCTTATCATCTATTAGGCGGAACGCACCGATACCAAAGAGTTACGACCAATTGGGTCATTCCACCGACACCCACTGGGTCACCGTATCGCCGTGCAAGCCCGAAGTCAGCCACCTTAATTGTACCTCTGTTGTTCATTAGTAGGTTACTCGTCTTCAAGTCACGGTGGAGTATCCAATTGGAATGACAGTGATTAACAGCAGATAATAATTGCAGCATAAGAGTTTTGATCTCAGACTGGAGAAAAGGTGATGGCATAACAGTAAGCAAGGACTTGAGATCATGTTCTATAAAGTCCATCACGACAAAGACTCTTTGGCGTTTCTGGTGTGATTGATACAGACATAAAAGAAAGGAACGTCGACACGCACTGGGTCAATGTATCACCAACAACAACCTCGCGCACACCTACTACATTTTCATGCCGGCAAGACATCAATGCATAAATTTCCCGAAGCGCAGTTATTGGAAATCCATTTTTTTCTTCCTCTAGCTTCAGCTTTTTTAAAGCAACAATGTCACCAGTTTGCCTGTCTCGTGCGCGGAATACAACGCCGTATGAGCCCTCTTCTATCTGATTGAGTCGCTCATAGGAGTAAACAGAACGTGAGGGAAGAATAGGTGGATGATATGTTCTGGGGGGACGAATACACTATGATTCGGACGATGAACAGTTTGTGGAGGGGAAATGGACCGATGCGAACTTTTGGGCTTGGCTTTCCGGCGCTTGACTGGGACTATTCGTGTACTGGGAGCAAGCTCTCCATCGTCTTCTTCATCCCACTTCGAGCGTTTTCGAGACGGTGTTTGAGACCCTGACTCCACGGTCGCCATTTCAAAAGTACAGATTCAAACTAGACGTTTGAACTTTGAAGTGAATGATACAGCCGATACATTTTTTATTTACGTTTGTGTCATATTACTCCCAATGCACCCGATACAAAACATATACAAATATCCTATCTAATCCAGACTTCGTATTGCTTCTTCCATACACTTTACCAAATGATGTCGTGTCTCTCCGACTGCCCATGGGGGAGTATCGAGATCAGCATCCGGCAGCAGCCCAGCGTTTCGAAGGAATGGGTCAACGCACACCCTTTTAATAGATGCAAATAAATCCTCCAATATCCATGAAAGTCGTGGCCCAGTAAGTTCAATGGCGGGCTCGGCGTTAATTTCCAAAATTTTTGTTTGAAAATAAGTTGTTGATAATGGATCGTAATCAATTAGAAAGTCCACCCCATAAAGTTCGAAAGCATTCGGCAGTGGCTAAAACATAGATATGAGAGCTAAAAGCGATCAGTCAACGTGTAATGACTGCAACTTACCTGAAAATGAACTGGATTTTGCAGAGCCGCTTGGAAAGTTTCGGTGAGAATGTCCACCATCTGGCCCCTTATAAATGTCATATCCTCTCGTGTGAATATACGCTCTTCATCCCCACCCGAATATAAAATCCGGCATCCGATCAGCTCTTCAAGGAGACGTACTCCTTCCTCCCCCCGGTGCGTTTGCAACGAGGTATTGGTTAGATGCGGGGTCAGGTCAATGAAGTCCTGTCGCGTCTTGTTCTGTACATTTGGATTAATGTACGGAGATGAAGAGAATAACGCCAAGATGCGATCATAGAGGAAGAGTTGAATGGCCCCAGAAGCTACACAATATACCCTCAGGTGGAACTGTTGGTAATAAAAGTGAGTAACCTATGGGGTATAAACTAGTGATATGTAGTTTTGATCGGCTGACCTTATACCCTAACAGAGTCCCCGGAGTAGGTTGACCGTTGATGGGAATTTGCGCAGGATCCACTAACAAGGGACTCAAGATATATTCCTGTAAAAAAGAATTGAACATCTAAATATTACGGTACTACATTTATGATGAACCTGTATCACAAAGTGACGGAGCTGGGAAGTGACTACTGCCGTGGCCTCGTGATCGTCTCGTTCTTGGTCCGACGACTCTTCTTGATCATCTTCTTGTTCAAACTCTTCAAATATGTTATGGAGTCCCTCTTTACTGTTGAATAGCCTTATTCCCATCCCTCGATCTGCCATTCCGCTTGGTAGAAGGTCCAATGAGAAGGGGCTATGTGGTGTAAGGAAGGGTACGTACGGTTTTAATATCCACCAAGTACTACTACCATCTTCGAGTGATTCACCAAGTTCCCAAAGTTCATCTGTCCACATCTCGTCAAGCTCATCTGCGAAGGATATTTCTACTTCAAATGTTTTTGGAGCAGCTCGAGCGAGAGAGGCAGATGGATGCTTCGTAACGTAAGAATGGATGAGACGAGACAAGAAATGTTTGCGAATCAATGCTTTACGAAAAGTGTAAGATGACGAAAGAACGTTCTTCCTGCAGAAGTGTGTGAGTTCGTGGTCTATGTGATCGTATGTTGACCACTGGAGGAGAAACCGGGAGGGGCTGGTAGGCAGAGCATCAGAGAGCGCATTGGGTAAGCTAGACACGAGTTGAGCGTGCAAGGGAAAGGGGCACAGTGCATGATGTACGAGGAGGATGTGAAAGGAGCGGACGGCCAGGAAAGTAAGATGGTGAGGGAAGGGGAATCTGGTGACATAGTGCTTATGTTGGGAGCCTTTATTTAATTTAAATTCAACTGATAAGATATCCTACGTGACCGTGACGTGACAAGATCTATGTAAATCAGATGCCAGTGCGTCACGAGGACTCACAACTCTCGAGCCACGTGAAGTGGGGAAGATTTATTCCTCTCCTCCTCCCGTACTACGTAGTCGCACTGGGCTCTGGCTCATGTCTCCGAATAGCTATATATTTTCTCTGCAACCAACCTTCACCCAAGGTCTTGTTCTCGGCCAGCTTTCTATCATCGTTCTTCTCGGCATTGTCCTCAAGTATCTCTTCCTCGACTCTACTCAATATCCTTTCGAAACCTCATCCTACCATCCTCGTGTCGAGAGTGATGTCCTGCTCAGGAAACGCACTGTACAAACTATTCCTCTAGTCGACCAACTTCCAGATAGACCCGGGGAGTCCGCAGAATGGTTTAATGTATTATTTCGACAGGTTCTTTACCGCGCTTCGTCCGTCGCGTATCGCGTCTTATATACTTTTTATGGCAATAGATCGCTAACGTGTATCGTTCGAAACTTCGCGACGATTTGTCTGGGCTTCAAGGAGATGAGATTGCACGCAAACGAATAGAAGATTATGCTAACAAAATACGACCAGCAGGATTCATGGTACATTTATCCTCTTAACTTTGAGTTCGTGCTACATTATTTTTCAGGATCACATTACGATAAACTCAGTAGATTTGGGCGTATCTGCCCCATCACTTTTCAATGCCCGGGTTATAGACAGACATGGTCACCCATCTGTGTGTATGGTCGAGCTATTTTGTTGTAACTTATTTTGACTGTCTTTTAAATTCGCTGCCTCCTAGGAAATTGAAGTCGACGCTATTTATACAGATACATTATCGATATCTCTCTCAACGTCATATTTATTTAATTATCCAATGGCGTCTTTTGCCCGGCTTCCTATCTCATTGACGATATCTCTTTCGCATTTCAAGTCTTCAGTATGTTTACATTCTTTGTGCTTTGAAGTTCTCGATCATTATAATATGGTTTTAGATCACAATCGCACCTCCTGCGACCGATTCACCGGCTCCGGTCCTTACTCTCCGTATTTCACCAAACTTTGTCCTCAATCTCACAACCACGTCACTTATGGGTAGTAGAGCGAAATTAGCCAATGTACCGAAGTTGCACGAGCTTATTCAACATCAAGTGCGCCGTGTGCTTGCAGCTCGAGCTACTTGGAAGGTCGTTCTACCTGGCTTAGCAAGCGTCACGGAAGTTAAGGAAGAAATCAAAAAGGGATCAGAGGATCGTGATCTATGAATCCGAGAGGGGGTTATCATGGAAAATATAATATACCCAGGTCAAACCCAGGTCGCATGTACATGCAATGTCATTTACTGTATTTGTTATTTGGTGCTTAAATATACTCAGCGTTTATAATGACGATCATTATTGTATTCCTAGTGGTACTGATGGCTGTTATATTCCCTTGAAGTCAAGCCATTCCTCGACCTTCGGAAGTATTTCATGCGCATCAAGTGATTCAACGACAATTCTGTCAACATTGGCATCTTGACAGAGTCTGTTGCGTTGCTGCAAAGATTTCATCTCCTCCGTAGTAGCCACAATTGCAATGGGGAACTTAGGCTCGAAGTCGAACTCTGCTAAATCTGAAGGAAGAAGATCACCGGTTAGAGCAGCATTAGATATTGGAGGAGATATGAGAATTAGTCCGGAAGCCGGGTGAGACGATACATATTGCTGAGCAATTAACCCTCCCGCAGACCGAGCAAATATAACAGGAGGAAACGGTATCATTGATAGCCTCATTGTGGACGATAGTTCTGACGAAGTCTCATTATTAAATTCTTAATTGTTTTAATATATATACTTACCTGCCTCGAACTCTTTCATCATCTCAGTAGGTCGCACGTGTTGGTACGAGACGGCCAGATCTGTCTCAATGCAGGTAAAGCCTTTCTCCGACATCATGGCTGATATATCCTTCATTCTAAAATTATAGGGGTTAATGTGTATACATGTAGAAAATAGAGACGGCATTCTGAAATGACTTACTCTTTAGCAGACTCTTTGTCCCAAGACTCGGACGAGACAAATAACAATGGTGTGGGGGCCTCCCTTGGGGCAAATTTGGATGGGGGCCGAACAAAGCAAGCTGTGGAAGACAAGTGGAATAGTCCATACCGAGCCGTAGACAGTTTGTATGCATGGCGAAAATGTCGAGTAAAAAAAGAGTACATTGATGACGATAATTTCGAATTGATCTCGAGGTGATAGTCCAAGCGCTTATGCTGTAAGTGTATCATTGTATGGTACTAAATAATGTGTATCTTATAAATATTGATGTACGATCTTTGCTCCGAACCATGACTTCCGCAGCCTCAAATATTGTTTTCGATGATATATTCACAATAAGTGCAGTCGACAAGGAGGGCAAAAAATTTGACAGAGGTTTGGCTTTAGTGACTACTAACTATTCTGTCGTGCTGACTGACCTCTTCTCGTTCAGTCTCCCGACTTTACGCCCATTCGAAAAACTATGACATGGATCTGACGTTAGATTACAATGTAGAGTTGTTTCCTCTTAAAGAAGAACAAAGTTTTGCATTAGCATTGGCGTCTTCGCTTGCTAGGGAAGCGACTGCACCCGGTAGAAGTTCAGATGCTCCCGCAGATGATACGGAGGAGAAGGATCGCGATGTGTGGAGACCGGACGGAAAGGGTCGTCGAGGGTTGGAAGATGATTATGACTATGTTATGTATGGGAAGGTAATACGCAATGTTAACAGTTTTCTGGATCATCGTTGACCATTTCAAAGGTTTACAAATTTGACGGAGGAACTGCTGAAATCGTGTGCGTGCATTCGACTCACTCACATGGCGGAAGCTATGCTGACCTTTTTATATAACAGTACAGCCTATGCATCCTTTGGCGGACTTCTAATGTCTCTCACTGGATCCTTTCGACACATGACGAATATTGTCCTGGGAGATCCAGTCTATCTTCTCATGAGAAAATAAACTTACGCCTTTTGATATCGTTGCACATGATAACATGAATGTTCATGAAAAAAATGACCAGAATGAGTTACCATCACCTTTTGTTGAATCCAACAAACGACTACCGAAATATTATCAGCCGAATCTCGACGTACCCTATGAGAGCACCATTTATTTCTTGTAATGTTATGAACTTCGGGCGCTGCAAAAACGATATGCCAGCTACAAGATTGATTGCCTTCCAAATTTAACAATTTACGCTACATACATATCGCAACTCGTACGCATAGAATCTAAGACTTTTGGAGCTCAGCCATCAAGTCTGCCTTCAATTTCTTGAGGATTTCTACATTTTCGTTTATCTGCGTATTCAACTTAAGCGTTTTCGGCGCCTCCGCTTTAAGTTGTCGTATCAACTTTCCTTGCTCTTCTATCTGCCCTTCCAGCGCAAGGGCTACCTCGGACCTTGGACCATCAGGAATAACGTCCACCTTACCAGAAGCCTTCTTTCCTCCTGCCCCCTTCTTTGACTTGCCAGGTTCGGCTTTCAATGGATCAATTGTAAGAACTGTAGCCCCCTCAGCACCTCCAAACTTGGCCCTCCAAGTTTCAGCCATGCTTTCGTCAATTTTCTTGAATAAATGCTCCGGCTTGCCAATAGCATGTCCAGGAAGAATGTCATTGGAGAATACTTCTGGGACAGTTCGAGCCGGTGCATTAAGTTGAACGAGAATCGAATCCGAAGTAGATGGCATGAATGGATAAATAAGAACGGATAGCGTATAAATGAGATTTATTGCACGAGAGATGACTTGAGCGCAGCGCTTTGGATGTTCTAGCATTAACGCTTTGTTAAGTCCAGAAGATTGCAGATAGTGATTCCCTTGAATCGAAAGAAGCATTACGGTCTGCAAGCCGAGACGGAGCTTAACCGCATCCATAGCATCGATGTAATCCTTCAAAAGGTTATTTACAGCTGCGATGAACTCGGTATCGTGCGCATCATTGGGAGAAACTGGACCAGGCGGATCTCCGCTATCTGGCACAACTCCATTATACTGTGATGCTACGAATTTGAGAGCACGATTTACGAAATTTCCGAAGCTATTGTTATTCCACAGGTGAGAAGGGATAAATCGGAGTCGGTGTATAAACTCACTTGTTTAATAAAACGTTGTTATTTGCAGCAATCTTTAATATGCAATGTAATAAGTAAGTAAATTGTGAGACCCCCGGAATATTCGGTGTACTCACACAGTCAGACCACGAAAACATGGCGTCCGCTGTTTCTGGACGCGTCGAAAGAAGATAATAACGCCATACAGATACTGGTATGCCTGTTTCCCTGGCTGCCGGACCAAATACTCCACGATTTTTACTCTTCGAAAATTTACCTCCTTCATAGTTTAGATACTCTAAAAGATAGTAAGTGTCACCTCACGCGAGAGCTTTAATGTTGCATACCAGTGGTAGAAAGGTGATGAAGCATAGTCCAGTTGCGGCCATCACCAATCTGTACAGATGGCCAATAGACAGTGTGGAAATAAACATTATCCTTCCCCATGAACTGATAAAGTTTGACATCTTTAGGGTTGAACCACCATCTTTTCCACTCTGCTGTATAATTTGCAGTGATACTTGGATAGCCAATGGGAGCATCAAACTACAAAAAGTTAGATAGCCATACAGGGTGCGTGTGGTAGTTCTTACCCAAACATCTACAAAACGGGATTGTGAATGTGAATGGACAACTTAGTAAATGGTGAACATACAAAGAACCTTCTTAGCCATTTCATCCTCGTTTCGTTCAGTAGGAACGGGAACACCCCATTTGAGGTCTCTTGTTAGCGGTGTGGGAAGCAGTCCTTTCTTCAGCCGGGAGTCGATGATGTCGCCATCGCCATTTATAACGGAATTCGGAGACCATCGGCCTTCCTTCCACGAATGTCGTATCCAATTCTCAGTGTCCGGTTGGATTGCATTTAAACGCAAATACATATGCGCCGAAGTCCTGGTTGTTACTTTATGTGCTTTATCGATTAGGCATCTGGGTTTAATCAGTTCAATTGCGTCGAGAGTCCGACTACAACCATCACATTGATCACCACGGGCTTCCTCGTAACCACAATATGGACATGTTCCTTCCACATAGCGGTCAGCAAGGAATTTGGGACAACCTTCACAAAAAGTTTGCTCTTTCTCCTGCCTTTCGAGATACTCGTTCTTTCTCAGATTTGTATAGATTTCCTGAGAGATTCTTAAGAACAATTAGTTTGCACATCTCAATACCCACGCGTGCGTTTACTTACTGTGAATGTAAAGGTGAAGAAGTCCGCCCGAAGTGATCGAAGCTATAAAATAATATGTATTGGCGTCAAGTAGCTCATCCACTGAAAAGGGCATACCCAATTTCAAACCACTTGTAAGTTTCACTATGAAGAGCATAATATTTGTCGCATAATTCTTGGGGTGTTATTCCTTCTTTCAGGGCCTGTGTCTCTGTCGCAGTGCCGTATTCGTCCGTTCCACACACGTAAAGCGTTCTTATATTTCTTGTTCCTTTGAGAATTATGTAATGTTAAGTGCGATTGAATTTTACCGGAACATACGCACGACAATATCTACCAGTCAATGTCGTATTAGACGAGAGAACCTTGCGGTTACACAAAAAGGGCCATACCTGCTAAAAACATCTGCACTCAGTGTACTTCCAATAATATTTCCTTTATGATCGTGAGCGACGTCTGTTATAATGAATGACTTACGTACCGAGATGTGGTACGTTATTGCAATAAGGGAGTGCAGAGGTAATGAGAATGTTTTTCTCCCCTTCTTTTGGTAAACTGCACTTCTGTGAGTGAAAAGTAAATTATAGAACCAGGTTGAAGACATACATTGCTTCCTGTCCGGGAGAAGCAACATTCCGTAAAACACCTTCGTCATTCCTAATGTTCTGTACCATTTCCGGGAATGCAGCTAAGACAGTCTATGAAGTCCGTGATCAAGGTAGGCTGCGCGATCGATTCTGTAATCTGTATATATACATAAGATAATCTAGATCGAGTCATCCAGAGTCATCAGACAAATTTGAAATAGGAAGCCAAATAATTATAGTCAGAATTATAAGTATTTTTATTACTTTCGCTAACTTCAAATAATTAATAATAATAGTACAATGGCAGATATCCAGTCCTGGTAATAAATTAAACATCCATAAGTTACAATAATTATTAACCTACACCGCTTCATTACTTCATCTTCCCTCGCACAGGAAGAGAGATACCAGAAGGAACCCGAATGAGGGAAACACGTTGTGCGTAGCGAGTCTCATCCCAGGCTTCTGCTTGCTCGCAGTTTTCTGTGCACGCGGGTGAAGCAGTAGCTGATAGTGCTTCGACAGACAAGTTGCATGGATTTAAACCACGCAGAGGGTCTTCCGCATTACT
The DNA here is from genome assembly GCA_025738555.1 of Cyathus striatus. Lineage (NCBI taxonomy): Eukaryota > Fungi > Basidiomycota > Agaricomycetes > Agaricales > Nidulariaceae > Cyathus > Cyathus striatus. The sequence goes on along the minus strand of JAOVFP010000024.1, from coordinate 313,605 downwards.
TAGTGGGAAGGAAGATGTTGATTCAGAAGTACTTAGTCGAGGGGACTCCATGAATTGCGGCATTGACAAAAAGTTTCCTGATAATTCATGAGATGACGGCCACTCGGGACCAAAATCAAGAGCAGAGTGAAATGAGCCACAAGTAGAGGATTCGGGCTTGTCGGGGGTATTATTTTGAGATATCATGGGCACTGAACCAACTTCGTCATCATCATGAGTCGTATACTTCATACGCGAGGTATTATCTCTTGTTCGTCTGTGTAATGTATCCCTGGCAGCTCTCAATGCAAGCTTCCTCGTGCGATCCCACTCTTGAAACTCTATATTGAGATCATGCGAAAGGATGCTATGGTAGCAGCTATATTTGCTAAGCTCTAGACGAATGCCCCTGATGTCGTTGGCTTTGACTTGCATGGTGCTGGATAAGCGATCGCGGGTGGATTTCTGGAATGGGGTCAAAACTGATACACTGCGAACGAGTTGCATTGCCTCCTCAAGTCGACGTCGCGTAAAAGAAATTTTAGCTTCTAGTTCTTCAATTTTATGCTTGAGAACCTGCGAACGGGTAGAAAAGAAATCTTCATGCAACAGGAAAGTACGGTTGCTGATGGTATCCCGCTGACTTGACGTTACTAGTAGATCTTCTGGAGATGCAATGACATTGGAAGCTAGTTCAGCCTTCACCAGGTCAAATGTTGCTTTAAGCTGATCCGCTCCATCAATCTCTGGTGCCATGGGAATATTAGGATCCAGGTCGGCACCAGAATATGGAGTGAAATCCAGAGCAGATGAAGACCCTTGATTTTCTGACGTCTCTTCAGCAGTACGATCTTCTGCTAGAGCGAACGTAGACCCAGAACTACGCACTGAAGTAACGAAACGGCTCCTCTGAATGTCATGAAGGTGCGAGGTAGCAGCAGCAACGCCTGTAAGCTCGACCTCCAGGGTTGGCATGGTCGGACTCCTCAGCTTAACACCAGTGGACTTGAAAGTACTAGCATAATTAATCTTCGAGATCCATTCATCTATATCTCTTGCTTCCAAGGTTTGGAGGAGCATTTGCCTCCCATTGGAAAGAGCAAATCGCATTGTATTCGGATGCTATTACGCGTAAATCGGAGTGTAAGCTCGAGGGGATACATAAATAAAATAGATACACAGTACCTTACGATAGGACCTATCAAAGACAGCGATCGAATCCTTGACAGAAACGAGCTCGTCTGGATGGAGTATATCGCCAGAAATTATATCCTCGCCATCGGAGGAAAATAATTGAGTCGACAAAAGTGACACTGCCAATGTTGTATCTCTAAAGAAGAGCAACTGAAATCCGGCTAGTATAACAGTCCAGGTTCTCCATTTTCGATTCAATGCCCTTCTTCCACCTTCCAGAAGATCGTCTTTGCGCTGCAACAACCCAATTTTCGTGACTTTCATGGCAAATGTTTGTCGTTTGGAGAAATCAGCCCTGAAAGGTAGATCGTCGCCTGTGGCAGCTGTGCAACTGGAGCTGGTTAGCTCAAGCCGAATCCTCTTTGCTTTATAGAAGGTATCATGCGGTTTCAAGGTATCCCATGTCGCCATGGCACATTCTTTTGTACTATATAAGTCATCTTCAGTCATCCATGCATCCATAGTCACGCGAAGTGGATCGAGTAAGTTCTATGCACGAGCACATCAGTCTAACAAACAGCAAAATTTCGGCCAACTCACATTACCAATGAGATAATATGGATCTACTTTGTTAGCTCTCGATAATAGCGAGTTGCCGCTGGGAACTGCAGAAATTGGAGTGGTGATGGATATGGATAATCGATTTTCTGATGCAGATGACGCGCTAGATTGGCCATTGCTTTCCAGAGGTTCTTCAATAAAAATAAACGGCGCAAAGACGATATTGTCATATAAATACTGTAGTACAAAAAATGTTTAGAACGAGAAAATCAAGGAGAATGACTCATACCTCCAGAACTTCCTGAGCAATACCAGGCAAGAGGGTATTTTTGACGTAATCTGCTTTGGACATTTTATGCTTGTTTGACTTGTTGAAAGCATCCGTATGTAACATAATCAAACTAAAAGCAAGGATATATGGGTGATCTGTGTGACCTTCAGAATCGCACTAATTAACACGAAAAATGATACCACATACCCTCAGAAGCAAATAAAGATGGATTGCAGTGTACATAATGGCTGGCAAAGGCTTCTATCACTCTATCAATTTGTTGGGTCTCATGGGGCAGACCAACTTCCATAAGCAGCTTACGCAAAGCTATGTCGAGAGCATTATCCGTAAAATCAAATCTTCCAATGTACGCTCGGAGCGCTTTTGAGTGTACAGAATCTGCACTGTGAAACTGCGTTAGTGGGCATCAGGAAGTTAGCATAGATGACACTACCTGGAGGCTAAAATTTCAGGTATCTCTTTCTTGGTCACAGAAATCTGAAGCCTATTTAAGTAAGCTTCGGGTGATTCATCGTCATTCACTTTCGGAATGTATTTAGAGGTAGGAAGAGTTGTTATTTGGGGAGCGTCTGAAGTATTCACATGAAGCTTCGTCTGAGGGTTTGATGACTGAAACACATTAAGTGATAGACGATGCAACAGTGGCGGTGTCGTAAGAGCCCGTTGCCGCTGCGGTAATGGTCGGGCTTCTTCACCAGGAAACACTGCTGGACGATCACCATAAAAGGTTGATGTCGTTTTAGGAGTGTTAGTAGAACCATGAGAGAGAATTCGAGAATTTTTCCGTGGCACTACAGTCGCCCCAGCTGTAGATGGTCGTTTCTGAGAGCCTGGCATGGCATCGGTAACAACATGACCAGCATCACATCGACCTTCACGCGCTGAATGGCTTCGTGACAACCCTCGAAAATGAAATGATCTTGTATCAGCGGCCCCCCCGGAAGGAGATGACAGTAGGTGCTGCATGTCAAATGGAGAGCCTGGCTGTACAGTGGGGAGGAAGGGTAACAATAACTCCTTAGGCCCCGAGCTGGTAGATGTAGGCATCTCAGAGGTCTGTACGTATCGTTTCCGAGACCAGAAAGACGTCTTTCTCAATAATTGTTTTTCAGGTCGTGGTTCGGGATTGTTGTAATCCTCCTTAGCCTTTTCTTTCCCCTTTGAGTCACTCGAAGGAGAATGTAGGAAAGGCGATGTTCCGAAAGACAAACCACGTATCCGGCGGTTGCTAGTAGACGATGTAAACGAGGTTTGAGTGGAAGGCCTCGTCCCTAACATTTGCGTACTCTTGGACTTCCTAATGTTAGGAGACAACGATGCGGAAACCTCACTGGTTGAGGTAGGCAGCGTGAAAGAGGTGGTGTTAACTGCAGAAGAGGAAGATGCATTTCTAGGGAGAGCATGCGGTAGTCCAACATCGAGAATTGCTTGCGCAAGGGCACTAGTTGACTGAGGACGATGAACATGATCTACAGAAGGAACAAGTCCGATAGACGTCTGAGATACGGAACTTACACGTTCTCCATCCACTCCTTGTTCTACGAGACACGGGCGTAACCGCAAGGACTCCGTAGTATCATCCAAGGGGGTTGGAGGCAAATCTTTATCCACTAGGTATGAATTTGAGGGTAATATCGGCCGAGGGCGGTTTACAGTTCCGTTTACATCTTTCGAGGTATTGTTCTGTACACGCTTCTTCCAAAGAGGAAGTGATAGAAAATGAACTGATTCAGTGAGGGGTCCTGTAGTTGTTTCATGGCGTGAAGCGTCTTCGTTGTGTCCAGAAGGGAAAGAACCTTGGGAATGAAGAGCGGGGTCGGAAATACCAGGAACTGCGGTGAAGTCTACTTTTCTAGTGGATGTCGATGATGCCTTGGCGCTAGTACCAAACAATGCAACCATGTAGGGGAAACCGGTCCAGTGTTGGGGGCCCTAGAGAACACTGACGGTCTCTGTTTCGATGGGAATCGAGTATATTGGAGGATGAACGACAAGGGCTTGAATTCGATGAAGCGGACGTGTTCATACAGAGAGATACGAGGATGACAAGCAGAGTTGCATTCGACAAGCAAATGGTCGTGGTGTAGTGCTTGGTAGTAATCACAGCTGCAGCCACAGGAAGGTATGCTCCCCTCGTTAAACAAACCCGGTGTGAGTGATTGCGACTGTCACCGCCGAATATCATTATTAGGTGCCGTCACGTGCAATTTTACCAAGTATATATTTATAGTTGCGTAGTACATAGGTCTGTACCCGGCACTCTCTTTGACGTAGGTTGCACCGCTTTCAGCCCTATAAGTATCCTATGTATGGACTCGTAACTGACGCTGAGCACCTCCAAACAATTAATCAACACTACACTAGTCGCACAGATCTCAATGTCCCTACAAAATATCCAAATACTCAGGTATCCTTCTCTTTCCCCTTCTTCCGAGTCTTTTGACGCTCTAAAGCCTTTCGCTTGTCCTCTAAATTAGTGCGCTGTATATTCCGTGAGAATCAGTCGAAATACAATCGTTAATAAAACGTACCTCAGTCTCGCGCTTATTTTGACTGAATTTAACCTTTTCGTATGTCTTGCGCTGTCTGTTGCTCATCATCATCTTGTTCATATCCTTCTCCGCATTGTCATCATCGCCTCCCTTCGCTATCTTTGTCTTCTTGCTGAATTTTGCCACCTCCTTTTCAAATGCTCCATATTCCATGCCAGCAACTTCTGCAGCAAGCTCTGCTGCACGTAGCGCAGCTGGATCTTGTACAGAGGCAGCTGCTTGCATCGCAGCTTGTACAGAGTTCTTATCTTGTCCGATCTCCGCTTCTTCATCCTCAGAGATGCCCTCGTCTTCGCTTCCAGAGATCTCTGCAAGACCAACAGGGTTCGCAGTAGGGTCATATGCACCTTGATTCTCGCCGAATGGGCTAAGATGCGGCGGAAGACTTTTGCCTTGAGTATAGTGTTCCTCAAGAAGAATTTTTCCAGCATTAATGCAGTCAACAATCCACTGCGGCTGGACATACTTTCGGCGATGTCTACGCTCCTGTTCCTCTACTGTTTCGTTTTTCTGAGCAACCGGTCGGTCAATAATAACATGTGTGATTGTTTCATCTGTTTCATCGAATGGAGAACCGCTTCCAGAAGATCCGGGCCAGCCTACACGGCCTCCAAAGGATCGAATAATAAACTCGAAAACTGAACGCGACACCTCCCGCGACAGAAAAATGGTGTAGGATGAAAATAAAGCGGCGGAAGATTGTGGAGCACTGGAAAGCGATTTTAGTGTAGGCAACCCAACCACACTATCCACTTTTGAATGTGAAGGGTGAAATATGAATTCTTCTTCTTCGTCAACAACACCTGCCTTTGGTTTATCCATGTCTACGTCCATATCCCTGTCTTCTAGTGTGGCGATACTTTTGATAGTTTGTCGTACATCTCTGCCAGATATCTTTCGACCGTCTATCTCGACGAGTTTGGTTTTCTGAAGCCCGGCGGAAGCGCCTTTTGATGCGTCCTGGAGACTAAATGCTCCTACTCCTGCGCCGGACTCATATTTACTCACATTAATCGGTGGAGGATACACAAGGCCAGCATCTGTATAAAGTTTGAAGAACACGAAGCCAAGCAACGTTTGGTATAGTTCCAAGAATGTAAGCATTACGCGAACATCGACGTCGGAGGGAACCTGAACCTCGCCGTTAACTTTGAACTCCACGGATTGGTTAACGTACTTACATTTTGTGTAAATTGGTAAGGAACAAGCCATGTCACATGCTGATCCATAATTTCCGCTTGATAGTAGACACCTTTTATGGACAAGAACACCTTCCGTAAGCATTTGGAATGCATAACGAAAAGTTGCCATTCAGCCGTCAGTCTCGCACAGTTCTCAATTAGTTCAGGTGGAAGTCGAGAGTTCGAAGGGAGAGAAGCGAACAAAAAGGCCATACACAAAGCATCATCGATGTCACGCACAGCGTCCACGAAAGTTGGGTATCTGCGGAGAATGTAAACCGAAGTACCAAAAAAATATGGACTATGGTGAAGACGGCGCACCTTTCTTTGATAATGTGGTCCAATCTGTATACAGGCTTGTTCTCTTCTAAGCTTTTGGCACTACTCCATTCTCCTCGACCGAGAGCGCGAGATAATTTCTTAGCAAAAGCTTTGTGTTCTCGTAATCGTTTCAGTACTGGTTCATGGGCAAGGTAGGCAATGTCTTTTGCGTAGTAAAATGAAGTAGGCGCTGAGGATCCTTTGTTGGCTCGTTTTCGGTTTTTGGGTTCCCTGGGGAATATACCTGTCGAGCTGTTAGGCAGGCTTTAATGATAACGAGCATGTAATCCAACCTTTTAGAATACATAATCGTCTGAAGTCAGCAAGAGAACACTGGAGCTTCCGAATTGCAGCAGTTCGCGTAATATATGCTTTGGCAGCACCAGCTTTTCCCTTTTGTCGTAACCTTCCCATGTTTAGAGATAAATGAAAATGGTGAAGATCAAGAGAATATACAGTTTTCAAAAACCCGGCTTATGCTAGTTCTTTCGGTTACAAAACTTTTTGTTTAGGTTGGAAGCCACAGACAAATACCAATGCAATTCAAGGTTGCATCTTACATGCTTCAAGTTCTAAGGTTGCGACTCATCCTTGTCCACAACTTGTCCATCTTCAACCTTCCTATCGCCAATTCTAGTAGTTCACAATGAGGTATGTTACTTTCTTGTGCTATAATTTCGTATAATTTCCTGAATTTTATCAGTCAATATGTCCATGTCCCCAAATCAGAACTTGATGAAGCACAACTCCGGCAGCTGGAAGAACACGAGATATCCCAAGGCCCACTATCTGTCCTACAGCAGGCTGTACGCAATCACGCACAAGTGTTAATATCGCTTCGTAACAACAAGAAGCTACTTGCTCGTGTTAAAGCGTTTGATAGGCACAGTAATATGGTGAACGAAACCCGCTCGCTAATTAGCTGATGTAACTGAATATCTTACATCTTCAGGTTCTTGAGAATGTTAAAGAGGCAAGTCAAATATGACAGTATGCGGCACGCTTGGAATAACAGTTTCATTAGATGTGGACTGAGATACCTAAAGGAAAGAACAAGAAACCTGTCAACAAAGATAGGTTTATTAGCAAAATGTTTCTGCGGTAAGACTCCACTATTCATGTTATCTATCCGTCCATACTAATACGCTAGATTAGAGGTGATTCCGTGATACTCAGTATGTTTTTATCTCCTTTAAAGGATTCCGTATCTGATAAAATACAGTTCTCCGTAATCAGACATAATGTGTATAGGCGGGTTTTCGAGTTTGTATCATCTTAAAATATCCTGTCGACCTTTCTCAGTATCTCACAAAAATTCTTTTTGTTCCTAAATATGGACATGTAGTGAGGCATACGTAAAGTCATAAATCTTCTTCCACAATTGCCTCTTTCAGCTCCCTCACAGCTTCAAAAATTGCTCCTAGCGATACCCATGCAAAACTTTCTGCTCCGAATTCTTTTGAGCGTTTCTTGGCAGTAGCCAATTCCCATGCGAGCCAACTTCGTTGCAAGAAGGCTTCAGGCGTTTCCCCCGGATCGCCTGCTAGCTCCTGTCTAATACCACGAACAAGTATATCTGTTTGTTCTCTCAGCTTTGACATCGTATCCTTTCTTTTGCGCGGTTGGGATGTCTTCTGTAAAATCGTTCCTACCATTGCTTCTTGCTCGGTTAAAATACCTTGCGAATGCGACAACGTACAAGCAGAGCAAATGTTATACAGTTCTTCGGCGTACTGAGCGAACAGTTGCGAAACATTTTCCACTTCGTGACGATTTCTGGTAAAATCTAAACCCGTAAACTCTTCTAGATAATTCTGAACTGTTAGTTCGAGATTGTTAGCTTCCAGTAAATTCAATGTTGAGAGTGTGTCGGCAAGCCGGTCATCTGATTGCTGATTCTGAGTTGGGCGACGGGCTTTGCGCTGCGATTTTATTTTGATTGGATCTGGCAACTTTATATCACGGAAAAGTTTTCCAATTGCACACTGACTGGGATAATACTTCTCTGAGTTCACGTTAACTGTTTCTGGGGCGTTCCAGTCTGGTTTAAGACGTGATCTCAGTCTTGGAATTTTCTCCACAGCGACAGGCTGTCCTGATTTGGGATAATCCACAGCGTCGCTATGTAGTGATGCCAGCGCCAGGCAATCCTTATCCAGAATACCGTCCGGGCTTTGATCTGCTATAATTAACCAGTTGATAGCGATGATGCCGACAACCTAAGTAGAAGAACATGATTTAATATATCAGTCTTTCTCAACAGCTTTGCCAAATATCTGAAACATACTAACATCAGAACTAATGAATTCCATCACAAATTCTGCCACATCTTTCATTGTACTGGGCCTGTCTAGCATTTTCTTAGGTGCTGGTGCATATTTCGCTGGGCTATAGGGAGGATGAGTTGGAGAAAACTCCGGCAAATTTTGTAGCGGAAGGATGTTGTAAAGGTCCTAAGGCCTAACTTAGATGGTGTCAATTATAATAGATGTAATGGATATAATTACCCCGTCTAAATCACCACCCCCCAGAGCCGAAGGTAAAGGTCTGTCACCTGTAAAGCTAGATGTCAGTGTTTGGTGAATTCACGTTTTCAGAGTGCTTACCTACTACACTAAATACAACAGTGTTGGGTAATGGCTCTATGGCAAAGCAAGAGTTTTTAGGTGGCTTGCCAATTGCATGTGCGATTTGTACATCGCCAGGATGGATTGTTGGTGAACGGGAAATTAATACCGGGCCTTCAAGATATTCGATAGCGCCATGAATTGGCTTGATACATACAAAAATTTGGTTTGGTTGAAGATATTTATGTATGTCTGCGACACCAACCAACGTCCAAGCACCAGGTACTGGGATGCGTGCGTGATTTTTTAGCTCCCTCAGGATATGGTAAACACCATATTCAAGTACTCTTGTAAAAAAAGTATCACCAGGAAGAGTGTCCAGTCCCAACTTGCTCAAGTTCAACAATACTGATGCCAGTCGAAAAGACGTTCCCAAACCATGTCCTTCAAATAACCGAGCTGCCTGTTCAAGGGTTTCAGTAGATCTTCGCGTGTCCTCAATGGTTTTCTTCTGATAGATTTCAAAAACTTCGTAAGGCACTCCAAGTCCCTCCAGCAGCATGATTAAGGGTCTGTTGAGAAAGTACGGGGTTGGCCTATCGAATGCACGGGCGATTTCAATTTGCGTGAACTGTTGGGCGATAAATTTAATCATCGAAGGCCGTAGGACAACAGCACGACCTCGCAATTTGTGGTTTACAGATAACATTCCTTTCGATCCCATGAGTCGAATTTGAATTGCCGGAGGAAACTCTTGCTTCGAGCGACGACCACGACGAGAAATCTTCAAATTTCTTCCAATTTCCCGTGCAAGCTCAGTAGAAAATGTCCCGACGCCATCAGTGAAGCAATAATCCTTCGATGTGGTATGTATATCATCTTCATAGAATATTTCATCGGCGCCAACTGATACAGAGGCATCAGTCGCAGTGAAAGCTTGTGATAGCCGCGCTGCATATCTTGCTGGACAGTATATCAGTTTAGTATCGAATATTAGTTTATCATCGAACGGAAGTTTATGATTGAATGGAAGTTCGTCAAAAACTCCAAGGCTATTGATAATAACGCTTGCATCCACGTAGTTACTCCCCTTATCGTAGAATGGTTTCACAAACCTGATATGAAGATCAGACAAAACTTCGTACAGGTGAACCACTGACTAACCAAACTGCATGCTCCTTCAATGCAGATTGAGAGTAAGCAAGGAAATGGAAAGTTCTTCCTGCGATTTGCAATCCGTTAAGCAAAAATGGACCAATGCGGTCTCGAATGAAATCTACCCCGTTGATTTCACGATCAAAGCGGAATTGTAGGTGGCCTTCATCTGCAAAGTTGACACGAATGAAGGAGTCTTGCTGTTCCATATACGAACGAATAACACGGTTAGATCGCTCAAGAAAAGGCCCCTCAAGAAGAATAGTTGTAGGTGTTATAGTCACGTGTAACGCATTAAAGAGACTAGAATCTAAAGGTGCCAGATTAATCAATGTATGCCGGCGTCGACATTCCGCCTCGGAGACTTTAAAACACTCAAGAACGTCTGTTTCTGTATCAGGGTCCCAAAACAACGCCATCACTCGTTGCTTGAAATGGCGTAAAACAGCAATTGTGAATTCCTTTCCTCTTTGACGAACCAATGTTTGTATAGAGTACAATACTCTGATCATTTCACGAATGTCAACGTAACCCTCTTTCACGAGGGCCTCAATCTGAAACGCTATAACCCAGTTGAGCCTTCGAAGATGTTCCTCTAATGTGTCGATAACGGCCTGCGAAAAGAGTTCTCTGTGCTCGATGACAACTTGATCATCCACCGGGGATATGTGTAGTTTTGCTAATTTACAAAGGTTTCGGAATGTTGTAAGCCCAGATAAGGAGGAGCAAACGAGTCGAATAGACTGTGAACAATAGGGAGCAACGCGCTCGTGGTCTGCAATTGGAAGAAAACTGAGACGTTTCCGAGGTTGAGATGGCCCCATTTCCTTTTCATATGATGGAGGTACTTCCAAGGAAAGGTATATCACCGGATCGGATGACAATGCAACATGCGCGGAAAGATATTGTATATGAGAAAAGCGAATGGCTACAATGAAGGTTTCACCTGCTCGAGATAGTTTGATTTGCAGTTCCCTTCGTTCTTCATTGAAGCAGAGGAAACAAGAGCGTTCACAAGATTCCTCTGATTCAATGGAGAACACATAGTCCCTACACTCCCAACCAAACTGAAGCACGTTAATATGAACAAGTTCCGTATCAAGTCGCCGAGCGCGCTCGATCTGTTCATCGATGACCACTGGGGGAAGAAACGAAGTGCGAGTAATGATTTCCAATACATCTTGTCGAGGGTATCTTTTACTGGGGGCAAATCTAACCTTTCGGCTTCCAAGGAAGATAGATTTATACCCAAGCCCTTCTCCATATTCCGATAGGAACAAAGTACCCACATCCTTCGTAGGAAGGGTGAAAACACCACAGCCGCTATGGTTCCTATGTACTACCCTCTGGTCTTTGAATAGACGAACATAGAAGTTCATAGAGGGAGATAGGGAAGCAAATGGTGGTTTGTGAAGAACGGCAGCAAGTGCGTCGGTAACTTGTGTTCTGTGCGCTGTCCAGCTGATATTTGACATGTAGATCTCCATAGCAAACTTGCAGGCGGTGAATATCGATGATTGAAGCTGTATGAACAACCTTCAGATTAGTCAGACATGAATGCTGCGGGAAGCAATGGTTCTTCATATGGAACATAGTGAGGAAGAAGCCGAAAATAGGGTTATAGAATCTAGATGATAGGACTGTTACTTAACAAAACAGGAAGGCATTTGGTTAGGTAGTGTTCTTGTTTGCGTGTGAGACGACTGAATTCAGCAAACAGGTTTTTGCCATACTGGAAGATATACATATCGTGTTGATACGTACGGATATCAGACAGTATCATTGGATGATATCTTGGGACATGGGACAAAATTGCTGCAGATCACCTTCAGTGAAAATTGGGCAGTATTTCCTTGATTTCTTTGCGCGCAACATTCAGTTTTTCCTCTATTAAAGACTATAAAAATAAATGAAAAGGGTTCAAAGTAAGAAGTTGTGACAAGAGCGACACAGCCTACTGTATCTGTCAAGTGCTTATTCCGTTCGTATTCACTTCGAATCCATGCGATGGTTTCTTTCCGAGTAATTGGATGTGAAATGGCTTGGAGACGGAAGATGATTGAGTACAGGCAGTGCAAAGGATTATACTGCAAAATACATTTTGTGGCACGAATGGAACGGCGATATAGACTGAGAACGCGAAGCTTCAGGATGAAGTGCTTTAGGGTGAGGTTGCGGGAGGGCATAACGAAGAGTCCGACAGATGGGTGGAAAGGAAAGGCAGAAACAATGTTCCGTAGTCCCAGATCCTGTCTGAGCTGTAGCCTGTAGCCTGTAGTTGAGGTGGGAGTGAGTGTTGAGACTTATGATCGAGGCTGGGCTTGCTTTGAAGTGATTTGCGCTGGCTGTGGCCCTTCTCCTGCGCTCATCATCCTCCCCTCTCCTCTCTCCTCTTTCTTCTCTTCGTCCCTTCTCTTTCACCTCCTCACTCTACACCATGTCCACTTCAGACCGTGCCCACACTCCAATCCCCGCCCCAGCTTTAGACCCTGCTTCTGTTTCACATCTCACTGACTCACTCGACCAACTCTCTATCGCTGGCTCTTCGCTCGAGAATGGCCACAACCCAAACGAAAAAAACGATAGGTCTATGATAGTATATTCTCGTTCCCAACTACTCTCGCTTCACAACTCTCCCCTGGTCAAGCCTCCTGCGGATATGCCTGAGCTCAAAGTCTGGTTTGGGTACGGGTTTTGTTCATATCGCCTTTATTATTCTCATACTCTTCGCCCGTAAAAGTGTTGAAAACGAACAAAACCTCTCAAAGAAAGATTCAGAACCTGTCACTCCTAATAGTGCAAGAGATAGGCGGTGCGCTACTTTGGATTATTTGATACCGATAACTGCGCTGACATACTTTCAGCTTTCGGAGAGATGCTGAGGACGGTGGTATGTTATTTACTTTTCCCATTGCAGCCCTTATTCACTATTCTTGTGCAGATGCATCTTCTAGAATTTCATTCCGTTCGACTGTTTCACAGCCATCCCAGATGGGCAACTTTAAGCACCAGTCTCTACGATCTACTGACAGAGATCGCGACCGGGAAATTGACAAGGATAGAGAAAGAGACATCAGGGACAGAGAAGGACAGGAACGTCTGCGTCATGTATGCGTTTCCTCTTTTTATGTTATGTGATTTGGTCTAAATATTACTAGCTCTCTGACAAATACGACCGTGATAGACTCGCCCTTCCATCTTCTAACCTCCGAACGAAAGATAGGGATACTGCTCCCCATCTGATCAATTCATCTAGTCGCGCGGGTGGTCGGGATCAAGTTTCAGGATCTGTTGTTAGACGGGTCGAAGGCCGGGAGGGAACAAAAAAGAAGACAGGTGAAGCAAGTGACGACTGGAGAAGAGGTATTTTGTCTAGCTGTTTAAAAAAGGCTACGTAGCTAATGTCTCGCTTAGGAATTGACCTTTCGAGACCGCCTAGAGACGACAGTAAGTTTTCCCCACGTACGTCGCATATGACTTTGGCAATATTTGTGATTTGGTTAGGAGCTGATAATGCACGCCGCGACGAACGAGAGCGAGCAAGGTCTCGAGCTCGAGATTCTTCGAGGGCAAGGAGGGATCCTTCAACATCTCGCAAGGAGCGTGATCGCGACGATAGGGACAGGTTGCCGAAGGATAGGGACGAACACCGCAAGGAGCGTGATGAATATCGACGCGACTTCGATCGCGAATTAGAGCAGGATGATCCCCGCAGATGGAGAGACGATGGGAAAAGGGACGAACGAATAGCTGTTAGGAGAACGACAGACAAAGAGCGTACACGGGATCGAGCGGACGGATGGGATGTGTCAAGCGACAGACGCTGGTCTCCTGCCGATGAACGGGATGGTCGGTACAGGCGTTCTGCTCGTGATCGAAAGCCCGGAGCGCAAGACGAGTTGAAAGATGATCGTAAAGAAAGGGAAAAAGAAAAAGAGCCTGCTTGGATGGAAACCTATGTTCCAAATGGGTCTGGTTCCGGGATTCTTGGCGCAAAAGACGCAGGTGGTGCATTAGATGGTATACAGGCATGGAAGAAGGAGTTGAAGGAAAGGGAACAGAAAGAGAAAGAAAAAGAGAAAGCGTCGCTAAAACTTGATCAAGAAGTGTCTGATTCGGCGACTAACGCAGCTCAGGATCCGCAGACAGGAATGCGGCCTATGGATGAGATACAAATATTCAAAATGCTTATGAAACGAGAAGAAGAAAAGAAGAAATCAGATAATGCCAGTGCAGATTCCTCTACCAAACTATTGGTTGCTACAGATACCTCTACTGAGACTCCAAGACCTATTGCGAAGTCCATTACCTCAGCCCACTCTGAAAGTGAGTAAAGAATTCTATATCAAATCATTATTTAATTTTTGCTTCAAGCTATTACTTCTGCTGAAGAGGCTGATAACCGCAGGATAATGAATTTGCAGAATGTCAACGATGCACCATCTTCCGGACCACAAACTTTGTTATCTATCCTTGGGTCTGCGTCTAAACCCCTAACATCACCGTCGATCATAACATCCACTTCACCTGAACATCCGGATGATTCGAAGACTCCTGCCTCCAGGCTATTTCCAAACCCCATGCCACACGACAAAGCTATTCAGATGGCAGGGCCTCCGGGACTTGATGTCAATGTTAATCAGTTTAACCCTCCTCCGGGTTCTCGACTGCTTGCTTTCGGACGTTCAGGCATGAAGTCACCAGGTATTGTTAACAATTCTTCCTCACATATACCTGGTGGTAAGTCTTAACTGTCGAACTGTTCTATACCACTTAAGTTAATGATCTCCATTTGTTCAGACGTACTACCTAATAGTGTGTCTAAAGGCGATGTTGGGCGCACTGTTCCATTTTCACCCTTTGATGATCAAGCACGGTCCCACATAGCAAAGGATGAACACAGCTTACCAGAGTTACATCGTCGTCCTTCGGCTGCTCACTTTACCCCATTACCTGCTCCCGGCATCGAATCCTTACCAGAAAATGGCACTATTTATCCCATTGGGAAAGGGAGTAGGCTTGCCAAGTTCTTTGATGGAAAACAACGCGAGGCAGCACTTTCGGGATCAAAACAACAGGTTCCCGTTAGTCTGGTGCCGCCATCCCCTAATCCACAACTAGCGCAGGAGCAAAGGAACTTCGCAAATGCGGCCATTGGTGGAGAGCAGAGAGCTATGGATGAAATCTTTGCGATGTTGAATAACTCGACGCAGGTAAGAATTTCTGTATGTCGTGAGAGAATTCTCTATAATGTTTTATAGGGTCATCGTACCAACTTGGGTCATACAGGTTCTATGCCCATGAACGCTAATATCCCTTTTACGAATTCTTTGCAAAATGGAGCTCCGGTTATTCAGCAACAAGCTCATTCTCAGCAGCAAGTGCATTCGATTAGTCGTATCGAGGCATTGTATGATAATCGAATCGACGATCGTAATTTTGTACCGGATGGCATGGTTCCTGGCCTTCGACCTGCTCCTCCGCCTAGAGTCAGGGAGAGTTCAAACATGTTCCCTGATGACGACTCTTCTCATTTCGGTGGTCAGCGTCTTCCTCACAACCACCACCAACGATCTATGGATGCGCTTTACTCTGGCCCATCACCTCCTATGTTCAACCAACAGCCGCACCGAGGTTCTGGGCTGCCGCTACAACAAGGTCACTTCCGTGGAGGACCTTCCCCCATTTCAAATCCGCATAATACACTCCCAGGGGTCGTACAACAAAGACTACCTCCTGGTCTGGCCAATCTTGGCGGACGTCCTCCCCATGATCCAAGCCAATTTATAGGTGTTCCGGGACTTTCAGCTGGGGTTGGTGTGTTGCCAAGCAATTTGCCTGGTGCTGGAGGACCACCGCTTCAGTCTTACAACAATTTCGACGGACCTCAAAACCTAAACTTTGGTGCACTTCAGATGCGAGGTCCTATGCCTATGCATCAACTTCAGAATACAGCAGGTCATCATGCAATGGGCCACCACGGGAATGTAGATCTTCGAGTGCTTCCTCATAGTCAGCTACCTGGCATCACTTCCCGTGGATTAAATGCTGGCTTCATAGCTCAGCAAAATATCGGTGCTCAACAACCATCCCTGGGGATGCGACAGCAGCCTCATTTGACCTCACACATAATGCCTCATATGATGGCGCCTCACCTTCAACAGCAGCAGCAAGTTCCTCCTGTTCAGTTGAACCAACCTGCTCATGACCTTATGGCTCTCCTTCTCGGAGGGCCTCAACGGGAGTGAAATCAATCATTTTCAAATCTCCAGTACCTTCAACATTTTAATTCTTGATCACTTCAACGCTTAATGTTCTTTTGTTCTACATCATTGCGCATATCTTGTTATTTCACCTACATTTTCGTGTTCTGTACAGGCTATCCCTGGATTCAGGTTTAATACTTGCAAATATAAGTATATCAATTGTTCTGCATGATGTCGCTGGTGGATGTACGACAGAGGAAGTTATAATGCTTGATGTGCACAATAATAGCGTACAGCATCCGTTCGACTCCCCTTTCTAGGACCATTTTTCTGGCGTGTGAAACACTGAAGGTTTGGCTTAATAAAGGACGTAAGATATGCCACTCGTGTGTAGAAGCAATGGAAGCACTTGGTGTTTCTCAGGTCGTGAATGGAACATCGTTAAACGCCTGTCTTTGAAACTACCAGTTGGAGAAATAGAATCAGGCAGTAGAACTTCGCTTACGAATTCGACGCTCGGAAATTTAAGCAACATAGCAAGGCGTTATTTTCCAGTCCAGTCGCATTTTGCTCTTTTAGATACTGAGTGAATACTTAGCAGCTCATCGCGATATCATGCAAATCTTCAAAAAGCGTATTAGGTCCTTGAGATAGGCCCTAAGTATTATTTAAAAAAAGACACAGTGCGGCGGCACGCGCATTTACCGTATGTTGTGGGCGCATGTTGATTACACCGAAAAGTTGATGGTTCGTTCAACACTGTTACGAAGAAAATAAACCATGTGTTGCGAATCGCGATACAGCTGTGTTAGCCTTGTCTTTCCGACAGCTGACGGATTCAATGAATCACCGGAGTAGGACGCCCATACACTTAAGTACTTAGAACCTTTACGAAGGGTGCGACGGTTTTGTGAAGTTGACATAAGTATCTGCTGTTCGGTAGCCGTGTGGGAATGTGTAGGCGAACTTTAATATTGTACAGGGTACGTGGGCTCAGAGCTCGTTGAAGTGACAAGTCTACTTAACAAACAAGGAGCGGCGGCCAACGGTGTAGTCGACCAACATCTCTGAAACGAGACTGGCAAAGGTCCACCGAGAAGGTTCATGAGCGCTCACAGTTCACAAAGATGCTCCTGATCCTTCCAAAGTTCCAAGTGGCGGTTGATGGTGAGATAAGAAGGAAATGGCTGATGGAAAGGGTTATATATAAAGATGCAATCAAATCGCTGCACAAGCTCAGGGCGTGCATTCACAGGCGAGGACGAAGGTGACAATTGAAAAGATGCATATATTATCAATATAAGTATTATGGTAATTTATGTTGCACTAGCGACAAGACATCGCAATATTAATGCTGATGGAGGACTGGGACTCTGGGTGTGACTAGGTAAAAAGATCTAGATGGTGGCATGCAGAATGAGAAGAGCACGCCAAAGTGGAAGTATCGCATATAAAGCGTGGTAGAGAGAATCGCACGCGGATGACATAATCCAGGCAAGCTGTGGGCGAATCTTGACATCTACCTGCCTGCAGGCAGGGAACGTGGTGTTGAGCTATCAAAACTGGGATTAAATCACTCGAAGGTGCTGAACCTGGATACATGCGAGGATAAGCGGCCCACGCCTTGTACACACTGCGGGGCCCTTTGTCCTTTGTCCTTCAAAAGTTGTCTGTTGTTCATTCGACACAACTTTCCAGCCATTCCCTCTCCTCATTCCATATTACGTCGAGTCGTGCGATCTCTGGTCGTCGGGTGCAGCAGGCCTTTTTGACCTGTCAATAAGCCTACTCGAACCGTTGGATAACGGCTCGGTTTATTTCGAGTGTCCGCCAGCGCCTTCCTCTTTGTCCTTCTTAACCTTCGACGTGGCCATAATTTCTAGACAAAGTCCCTTTACAACTCACCACTAGTCACTCTTTTTGTTTTCACTCTCCTGGCGTTAATCCTTCAAGCTACTTACCAAAGTAATCCCGTCGTTAATTTCAGTCACTTCCCCGTCGTTTTCCCGTTAGTGTGGTAGGTAGTCTCCTGGTTACTGGCAATGGGTATAACCGGACTTTACATGCTGACTGGGCGCATATTCATGATCATAGGCAGATAGCTTTTGACCAACTACCGATCGTCCGTGAGGTGAGCCACTTATCTTCCTTCACATTGTCACCGAAAATTTTGTGATCTGACCCGGGCGAAATTGCGGAATAGAAAAGTGAGCAAAAAGCCTTGAACAAAGCGCCTCTACCGGATTGCAAAGTAGTTATATTGGTGAGTGTCGCTGCGGGGTTTCGTTTATTTTCTGTCTTTCTTTCTACGCTGGGACATACTTGTGGTATATGCCGACGTCATGGACCCTATTGTGTTCGTTGTGAAACGTGGGGTCGTGGGAACGGGAGGTGGTCGGACCGAGCCATAGTGGCAGAGCGGCAACAAAGCGGGAGATCTGACAAATTTGGACGAGGAATGATAATATTCTTGCGGCGGTTCTGCCGCTGTTCGATCCGCTGCCGGGTGGAGGGACGAACAGGCGTGTAGAACGAGGAGGACGCTGGGGGCAAGGTCATAATAGCTGGAGGAGAAGAGCAGAGGATGGACTGGGCAGTGACGACAAGCGCGGAGGAAATTGTGTCCTGCATCGCAAATGGTGCCAAAAAGGGAAGAAAGCCTGGGGAGTTGCAACAACCGGGGTCCGAGGATGGACCGGATTAGGACGAAAGTGGTGGGAAAGTGGGATGTTTCCATCTATGAAGATAGATTGTTGTGGTGAATTGTCTGCGACTTTGGGACCAGTTTCGTTAGCTACTATTATATTCCATTTCTTTTCTTCTTTCCGTGCTCCCCGTCGTCGTCGAGCTCACCCCCCTCCACGACGAACTCTCCTCTCTTCCTCATCTCTCACTAACGTGCCCTTTCTCTTCTTCATATACCATTCTTGTTCACGACCGCGACGCTGACCTCCCATTCTTCCCCTTATCTAGCCTCTGTGGCGTCATCTTCGCTCCTGCCACTTTACCCCTGCCTCGCTACTGTTGTCGCCGCCTTGCTTTCATCTCTCATACTTTGTATGACTGGTCGTTTAACTTTACCCGTGAGCGTCCATCTCTTACTCCTCTTACTTCTCCTCTTCTCTGTCTTGTCAACAACACTGCAAACGCACACGCCCATGTGACCGGCTTCTTGTTCTCATCCAACGTCGGGTCCACAGCCCCAATGGATATATCCCTTGTTCATTTCGAATAGGTATCTTATCGCCAATCATGTCCAACCCCTTACTACTCTCTTTTCGCCATGCTCCTTTTCACCATTTGCTCAATGCTAATCGCCATTGCTCGTCCCCCTCTAGTCATTGGCACTCTCATCTTTGCATACCTCAAGACATGAAAGACATCTCCACTTCCTCCTCAAGACATTCTCGCCACTCCCTCATATATCCCAAGAAACGCCCTTCTCCTCATGGCATAACCAAGGCTCATAAGACCCCCCTCCTACCACCGCAAGGGCCCATTCGAAAGTCTCCCCGTTCAAATAAAGGAGTCTTGTTGCAGCAGCAACTGCAACGTGAAGCACAAATATTGGCCCTTCGCCGAGAAGGTATCATTCTTGAGGAGGAGTATCGCGATGAAATTCGGTATTACATGCATGACATGGAGGCAAGTTGTAACCCTCTCCCTTCTTTTGCGTACTGACTCTCCATATCCCTTCGTCCTCAGAGAGATACAATGTCCTCTATGCAGTCAATGGATCAACAACCCGAGATCCGTTGGCATATGCGACCGTGTTTAGTTGATTTCCTCGTTGAGATACACTTCACGTTCCGGTTGCGGCCTGAGACGCTGTATCTAACCCTCAATATCGTAGATCGATACGTATCTCGTCGTATCGTCTACATTAAGCATTATCAACTAGTCGGATGTGCAGCATTATGGATTGCCGCCAAGTTTGAAGATGCCAAGGAACGAGTACCAACCGTGCAAGAGTTGGCTCAAATATGTCATGATACTTACGAGGAATCTGCGTTTATCCAAATGGAAGGCCATGTGCTTTCTACTATCGAGTGGGCCTTGGGACATCCAACTGCAGAGGCTTGGTTACGACTTATGTGCTGTGGAGCATACCCGGAAGACGCTAAGGTCCAACATGTTGCCAGATTCTTAATGGAAATAACTCTCTTTTATCGTGAATTTGTCAAGTACCCCCCTTCTACAATCGCCTTTGCGGCTTTGACCCTTGCCCGTTATCTCTGCGGGAAGCCGCGTAGAGTCTGGGAGGAAACTGATGAATGTCTGGAGGTTATTGATCATCTTGACAATCGATTGGCGAATCATGTCGATGATTTATCGGAGACCCTTATCAAGAAATACTCCTACGCATTTTACTCCAAGGCTGCAACATATGTTGTGCAGTATTACTTGCAAGGAGGTCGCTTTTCTCGCAACACGTTTCCCATCCTTCCAACTACACCGAAGCGGAACTCCATGCCTATTGTGAGCTCTCCCATGGGCTGTACAACACCCGCCTCAGATGTGTCAGACGACATGCCTGTCACGCCATCAACGCCCTCCTACCCTAGCGATGCTTTCCATGCGACACGACCATCCGATGATAAGGAGAACAAGCCATCAACTTTCGAGCCTGTGCTCAATAAGCACAAAATTGAGACGCCTCCTGAGCAGTTTTTACCTCATGATTTTGTTGCGTTTGGTCGCCCGGCCTTGCATAACTTGAATATCTCATCTCCACGCACGGCGCTCGTCGCATAACGAACAATGGCATTGTATCGTTGCATTTCTCGGTTTTCTCACCTTGTTTCTCTCAATGTTCAAAACGCAACAATCCCCGCAAAATGTAATACCAACAATACACGTCATTTCGACACTGTCCACAAATTTCTGTTCTGCAAACTCAATCATCCATGCATCCATCAATTTCCTTGCAATTGTCTCATCTCATCAATCGCACCACTATTCTATCCTGGTTGGCATACTTACCATTGAAGGCCAAAGTGGGATATCAGGTGGGAGGGAAGGTCCATCGTCCTCGCGATATTCTCGCGTTGGAGCGATGCGATAATAATCAGAGACAGTTTCTTTTATCTGCCTTCCATGTGTCCCCTCCTCCTTTTCTCCTTCTTTCGCCTGCTCAGAAGCCATTTCTGTATACGCACTACCTACCCCGTTCTCTATCGCTGTCGTCTACAGATCTTTACGACATCACATTCATTACCCATCTCTTGTCACTATGCATCCGACATTCACCGTCATTTCTCTCCCTCCTTCCGTTCCAATTCATATATCCATCACCCCGCATCTTCTCTGTGCACGGACGACAGCAAGTTTAGTTCTTTGTGTCAATTGCATTCGTTTACTTTATATTTTATTCTTCACCTTATCGTAAATTGTCCTTGTTCTCTTAACAATCATATTCCTTGCGTCTCAACTACTCGACTCCTTGTCAAATCTTCAGGGAGGTTGTGGTAGAGTGTGGTCAATCTCGCTGTCACTATCCTCATGTAGTGGTATACTATTACAGCTCCAGCACCCCTTCCTTTCTTTTTCTTATACCATACATTGCGATCCATTCCCTTTATTTACCATGTTACATACTTCCTCTACCGACCTGTTATTTACCACCACTACTACACTTGTCATCCGCGTAAAATGTCATACAAACTCACTAACTGTTGTTTACATTATCGAAATGCTTTTGTGATACCCAGTTGATTTATCTACCACTTGAATAAACATTTGGTTGCCTGAATGAACGCACATGAGAATAAATATATATATATATATATTCTCACTACCTTTAGGTAGTAGGGTTTTGGGGGGGCGAAATTAATTTTTTTTGGCGGGGATTTTCATAAAAACGAGGTGACGTAATGATTAGGGGGTCAGAGTAGGTGGATTCGAGGTGGATTCGGAATTGGATTCGAAGTGGATTCTGGACAGTCAGAATCGTGGGAGAATCACGGATCCAACTTTATGGGTGAAGCAACTTTTTAGTTGCTTCGCACTCTCGAATCCGGATTCAGCTCTGCACTCGATCTTACTTTGCCGTACGTGCTCAACATCTTCCTGTATACTTCTCCTTTAAATTCATTTGGTATAGCTTGATGAATCATATATGTATATGTGAGCTCTCTAGCTCGTAACATCTGTCAACTAGTAGGACAGATCATAGTATATAAAGGTCATGTAAAGTGTATGTGAGATATAACAACTGGTCAATGGAACCAGGAATGCTGTAGGTCTGATAAGTGTAAGCTACACCTAATTATTCATAAATGCATTATAATATATGTTTATGTTAATGATCAGCTAAAAGACAGATATAAAATCATATGAGGTCGGCAGAAACTAGGAGGTTGAATCCAGCTGGAATCAAAACCGCAGCCGGGGCGGTCAGAGTGAAATGCGATTCGAGGCTGATTCTGATCACTGAATCACACTCCGAATCCAACTCGAATCCAAGTCCGAATCCACCTCGAATCCACCTACTCTGACCCCCCCTATTAGTAATTGGCACGCTCCTTTAGTCTCAAAATCCAAGCGGTGGCACCTTTGTCCGTCCTTTTGCGATTTCCTTCAAGTATTATGTGCCAGCTCTATAACTTTTACCTGCACCTTATTTCTTCCTTCCTTCCCTATTCCTACTTTACCCTCCATAAATCGCAACACTGTCAGTTCTTCTTAATGATGTAGTGGCTGAGGCTTTATACGATGAGCTGCTAAAAGGGTGCTTTGTCTGTATCAACTTACTATCAACTGCCACAGCCTCAGGAATTGTACCGGAAGTTGATATTCATACAGCTGAAATTACTGTTACAACGGCAACAGGGTTGCTCGCAAGTTCCCTGAATATCTGTGCGCATTCTGAGTCTCGTCAGGGTGTTTGGAAATTGGCTGAGTTGTTCTTGGTACAACAGATGCCAAAGGTCTCTCGCCAACAAATTTGCTTGCTCACTATATTTGCTACCTGCACTCTTGTGATGGAGCCAATTGTTATGTCAATACTCTCTGAGTCTCCATCTCCCGGCCCTTCAACTCCTCGCAAGTGTCCCTCGGAAAGTTTTCCGCCCCCCCGTTCCTCTACTTTCCACTAAGCCTACGCCTCCACATCTGCCACCTCTTCAGCCTCTCCCCCGAAGAAAAGCAAGTGTTACTGAGGCACGTATCCGCTCTCTACTGTGTTGGTTCTGTGTATTCCAAATGTCGTACCTTTTGTTCCCTTGAAGTAGCTGCCTCAACGGCCTCTGTATTTTTGACGCTATCTATCATCTTCTGATATAGACTTTAGCGCGTTTCTGAATTTTACCTCTTTCTTTGTCTACCTCTTATGTACCGTTGTCTCCTTACGAAAATATTAAAACCCTTACTTACTTACTTGTATTCCCAAATTTGTACTACTGCTTTCTTACAGAAATTTAATGATGTTGGTTTCGCTCGCTCTCGGTGTTCCCTATTTCTGCTTGCCCTCGTCACCTTACAAGGAAAAATGGGTAGTGGACTATGCCGGTGAGAGCCGGCCTTAGGGTTTATTATATATAAATGTATACAAGTTTGATATAGTCCTAGACACAGCATGCTATTTGCGAGTTAAATTCACTCAATGACCCAACGATCTCCTTCTTTCCTTATCCCGACTGCGCGTTTCTCATCCAAACTAATTCTTCCTGCATTAAGAATGGCAGTTGTCAATACTGTGTTTGCAATGGTAGGTAGGCCTTGTTTATCAAAGTCGGACGCATCGCTCAGGCCAGTATTGATGCTTCGAGCAGCATCAATAAATTTTTCGATTGAGACATAGCCATAGCCTCGCTGTCCGTCGAAGTGACCTGTCTCCGAAGGCGAATACTTCATGCTGAGGGCCAACTGATTAGTCAGAGAGTAAATACATCATGCAGACTTACTAGAATGGATTGTACCATGCCTTTCCACTTTCATCTACGGTAACATCATAGCCTCTATGCGCTTGGTCGACATTAATATCGCCCTGTATGTTCATCTGTGAGTTAATGGTATTTGCGATATAATGTTATGTACTTTCTCGCCCATATAGTACCAATGCTGCGCAGAATGAACACCGGATTTCAAAGGTGCAGTCCAGCTAGCAGTATATACTCCTGTTCCACGGTGTTTGGGGCTCTTTATTGATTCCCAGTCGACGAGAAGAGTGATAGTATCTTCAGTTTCTGGCACACAATTATATGGTTCGCTAACGGCTATTCCTGTGGCCGCGCTGGCAACAACACGAGTAGGAACAGCGATGTCCTGTAGGATCCAACAGCAGATATCTATGTGATGCGAAGAAAGATAGTAGCTGTCTAGGTGTGAGTAATGAGAACTAGATAAATATAATGTATGTCACCTAATGTCGGAATCTTTGCCTGCCCAAGCACGAAATGTTTCAAGTTGACTCTTTGGTTGACTCATCCAAGCGTTGAAGAAGTTAAACTCGCCAAGTGTGGCAGCACGCGCTTTGGCATCACTATACACTGGATCGTATCTGACAGGAATTGTTAAAAACGCAAGCATGACATGATGTGTAATTCTCCTTACCGCTTGTGATGCTCCACAAAGCAGGCAACTTTGTATTTCCTCGCAGCTTCGATCAGTTCGTTGTGGTGCGAAAGAAGTTTCGTAGCGGGTTTAGTGACAAGAACATGAATTCCACGCTCAATTGCGTAGATTGCAATGTTGTAGTGAGTACCTGCAGAATGACATCAATGACACTAGTCATAGTATAGCACAATCAGGAGAACATACTGTCCGGGGTAAATATTATAACAGCATCTCCAGGATTTAATTTATCAATCGCCTCCTTATCTAGCACCGCTATTAGACAAATAACAAGCAGGAAAATGAATATAATATGTACGAACAGGCAACAGGATTTATTTCCCCGTTTTTCGGAAACTCTTCAAACCTATCCGTTGAGGGTATCGATGAGCTGGCAACCGGAAATCGAGAAGGCATACATACGTCAAGTCCATGTCCTTATAGGCTCCGCCAATGTTTTCGGAAAGATGCTCTCGTATAGCGGGAAATTTTTTACCGTTCACCCCGACCATGCCTAGATGGTTTACCTATGAAGAGAAAGATGAATACAACTTTAGTTTCCGGAAGGAAAATGCTTAAAATAACCTTTCCAAGTCGTCTAAGGTCAAATAGAGTAAGACCAACAACCTGCGATTAAAGAACTCAATGGATGAAGGGTACAGTTGAAGTATTATACACACCCCAATCTGCCCGACCGCATTATTTTAGCGAAAAGACGGGAATGTATATTGAACAGGGCTGTCCGCACCTTCTTATCTGACTTAGATGCTCCTGAGCCTGTCCATCCTGTCGTATATTCCCCCTGGAAACGATAAGCATATGGTCAATGCATTGAAGGAGAATAAGCTACAGTTCCACCTGTAGAGCATTCCGGTAAGCCTGATTGTACTGTTGTACCAAATACCGGACTGCAAAACTTACACATCAAGACATTTAGCTTGGGGAGTTCGAGCGACATCTTGTGAGCTGAGAAGATTCTATGAGCAAAAGAACTAAAGGGTAAAGAATCCTATGGTTCATCCTGTTTCCGCCCCCATCTTTAAAGGCAGAACTTGAAGAAAGAACGGTCCGAGGAGAGGGAAGCGGTCCGGAAGCCGGTGGTGACGAGCATCGATGAAGGCTGGTGAAGATCAGTTCTCAGCCGAATCATGCAGTCCGGTGACCGTCCCCCTGTTTCTTCGGTGTCATTTTCATATGCTATAAGTATTTGAGAGATACGTGTACTGCGACTACTGGCGAAAGTCAACTACGCTTAATGATAAGTATAAGTCAAGGTCAAACCTACTTTGTCACAGTCTGTCACAGTAAGATATACCTCATACATACTCGACCACTCCCCACGTGATGTCACAAATGCGTGACATAGCAGATATTTATGCCGTAGTTTTATTGGGAGAGCTTGCTCTCCCTATTTGTTTGCGTTAGTGATCCAAAATGCATAGTGGCTGTGCATGCACGGAATTTTGTTAGTCAGCAGCTCTGGGATCCAAAATGCGTAGTGGCTGTGCATGCGCGGAACATTAGTCAGCAGCTCTGGGGACCCAAAATGCGTAGTGGCTGTGCATGCGCGGTGCGTTAGTCAGCAGCTCTGGGGATCCAAAATGCGTAGTGGCTGTGCATGCGCGGAACGTTTGTCAGCAGCTCTGGGGACCCAAAATGCGTAGTGGCTCTGCATGCGCGGTGCATTAGTCAGCACCTACCTCTTTTCGAATTGTCGCGCACCGTGCATGGAACACAATTTCACAAAATGTTACTGTATCAAACCTCACATAAATTACACACATTCTCATCATTAAAATATCTCTGCTCATTTAAATAGCCTGGATATAAAATTACTTTAAATTATTTTATGTACTTTTCCACAGCCACTTCAAATGCTATTTATTGGATACTTACTAGGCAACTGTCACATATATAACTCCCATACTTAAAGTGTTCCCATACATTTACTCTTAATTTTCTCGCAGTTGAATGATTGGAATAAAGTGGGAGCTATTAAAATGAATGCATAACTGTGGAAACACTGTAACAGCTAGTTGCAGCCAGTAAAACAAAGAAAAAATATTATAATGAAGGTAGTATAATTAGAACAAAGGTAAATAAATAAAATAGTGCACAGGCAATCAATAAAAAGGGTTCTGTCTCCTAACAAGAAATATGAAAGTAAATTTCTTATTCGAGCGAGGTTTCCGCCGATCCAAGCATTAGCAACTCCTAAATGAGTATCTAACAAGTAAACTTATTATTATGTATAAAAAGGAAATAACAAAAAAACTAGGATTCGTCAAGCTTGCCCTTTAACGTGCGTCGCGAAGCGACGTACGTTACATGTTATTATTAACAACTTAATAACTTATAAGTACTTATTCATAATCACATGACTAGCATGCTGATACCACGTGCATATGATGTCATACCGCAGCCTTGCAGCTTTACTTAGCACACAAAGACCGTTACAACACCTGCACGTCCACCACTCGCTTACTTGTCTGAAATTTGTTCACTGCTGCTTGCTTCGCTCAAAGCTCCGGCTGTTTGCCTGTTTTTTTATCTTATAATCTATCTTTGTTAATTTCTACAGCTAGCCGTCCTCGATCCACCCCACTTTATGGAATGATCTTCTCGCTTCAATACCTGCAATAGCCGCTGTTACCTTTCGCTTCTGAGCATATTAACTCAAATTCGTCTTCTTGCGCTACCAATGCCGACAAATACCCCTAATACCCCCGAATTCTGCCTTCGTACCGCGCAAAGAGTTCCTTCGCGAATCTCCTTCGACCCTCAACTCTTTTGCACTTCTCGCCATCTCTAGCTCAAGCTGCATCAGGCTCTATTCATGTCCTCTTACAGTTGTAACCACTCTCCGCCGTTTTTTCGATCAACAACATATCCTCCTTGCATTCAGGGAAGATTTTGCCCATAACTTATGTGAATTTACCCTTGATGGAAAGCCCTGGAGCAGTCCCAAAGCTGTTGCAACAGAAAAGCTTCTTCTCGATATTCTCACCGCTGTGTATCAATGTGGCTACACATACCTGTCTACCATTGACTATGGCAGGGAAAATGACGATCGCCTCGTCATGGCCTTTTCAGCGCCATCATCTGTCCAACAGGGTTCACGGTCGGGCACCCCCTTATTTTCCAGTAACTCTCCTTCCTTTCCGAACACATCGGGGGGCTCTCTCCCGGACAAAACCAAGAATAGGAGAGTTCCTTTTGCGCTTTCATTTGTGTCAGCAACAGTAATGCGTGCAATTGCTCCGCCACTACATTTGACGCCTGCCATTCTACAAGGTGTTCGAGGATCATGGCCTCGCGGAGTGGTGTCCGAGAAAAAGATCGGAGAAAATTGTTTTGAGTTCAAATTAAAAGGCTACAAATGTGAGTTATATTCTTTCCTTGTGCTTGATGGTCGTCTTAGCTCGTCCAGGGTTCCAACAGGATAATTTTGCAGTCGATTCCTTGCAACATATACTTTCACTTCTGACTTCCCTTGACTTCCATTCATTTAGTCTTTTAACATCTATATCACTCACGAATCGCTCTCGAGTAAAGGACCTTTGGATATTCACTGGCCCTGTGTCTATATCCGTGAATGAGCTTCCTAGGCTGGAGACGCTGGAGCAGACCGTGCTAGATGGATCTCATCCAGATTTGAAGCGTAAAGGGCACAATCAAGAGTATATGCCATCTGAATCTCATAAATTAATGTCAGCAGAAGGAATCACTTTTCATGCTCAATATGGAGATCATTCAAGAACCGTACCTGAGGATTCTGTTCGCATTCATAATCACCAGCAGAGCGCGGTGACAGGCACATCACACATGCTACGAAAACCTGCTCCAAGGGCCCAAATTCCAGTTTCTGTTGTTCAAGAAGATCCTCATGAAAACGAAGGCCTCCGTATCCAACTTCCGAGTACGATATCAAGTGGAGTTGAGAATATGACGGGTGTTGGAACTTTGGTGCATACACCAGAGTTATTGTACTCCAGCTCTCCGTATGATGTAGCAGGTGTTGCATCTTCTCTACATTATGGAACAGCAGTTACACCTAGACCAAAGATGCTTAATCCTTCAGGATACAGGCATAGCCCCTTGCGACCTGTTGCTGACCGACCAAAAACTCCTCCGCCACCACGTTCACAATCTGAAGCTTCTTCTGAATCACCTCCTCCGTCGCCAGCCAGATATAACGACGATGCAAGTGGTGATATGATGCAGATCAGCACCTCCAATCCTTCAAGTGCGTTGCTAGGCTCAGGTATTTTCAGGGATTCAGCATTCTCTTCAAATACAGAGATAGTTGGCGAATTACCGATGCCATGGAGCGGTTTCGGGAAAGAAATCACGGAACTAAATGCAAGGAATGAGCAAAGCAAGTTAAGACCCATCAATAGTACTCGTTCTTCGAGCACTCCAGCGTTTCCTGGTGGGTGGCAGCTTACAGCAGTTGAAGAGAAGATGGAAGAAGTGGAGACAGCGTCAAAGAGTAAGGGCGAAGAGGGTGGTACGCCTATACATGAAGTTGAATCGCGCATCGACTCCCCAGAACTGGTGAAACCCGGATTATTAGCGCGGAAGAGTGAAGCAGCCGTCGTTGGTATGATTGCATCCACCGGTTCGTCAAGTCATGCGATACCTTTACGGCCGCAGGGACAACGGAAGGAATCACAAACATCTTTAAGTGGGCAAGGAGGAGGAAGCCAGGGGTGGGTACTTGTAAACGTGGGTGAAGGTTCACGGACACCTACACCAACGGCGGTGCAGGAAGGGCATAACGTTTCCTTACATTCTGGGGTAGGCAGGAGTTCAGCACCTGGTACGCCGAATCTAGGCGGACATGTAAGCTCAAAGCAATATAGCTCTTTGGATAACCATTTATCGACATCGGCGGTACCGTCTTCTGCAAAAGCTATTGTAATCGTAGATGCAATGGAGTCAAAGCACAAGAAAGCGGGATCATCGTTGGGCACTGATGTAGATAGCAGCAGTAGCACCGGTGTACGTCGGTTTTTCTCGTTAAACCGAAAGAACTCGGTAAGTGGCAATCACACATACCCGGGATAGGACAACTGACTTGTGCATGGAAGAAGGGTATGAGGGAGGAGAAAAGAACGAAGGGACAGGGCAGTCAATCAACATTACCGCGATCTGGGTTGGTGGAACGGCTCCGATTAATAGGGACACCCGAGGCGTCGCGGCGAGAGGACAAACGAAGGAGCATTGATTAGGTGCTGTAGAACTGCGAAATATACCTGTTTTTTTTTTCGTTTCTTTTTGCGATATGGACGCGTAGATTTCATTTATGATTCTTCGATTATTTCGAGACGGAAAGCAGATGTGGTGACTAGACACTACTTTGTAGCAGCGATGTTATGACTAGCGATGTTTTCCGGAAAATTATGTTGTAATTATATATACAGGTGGTCGAGAGGAAGACGGTGAGTGAAGAGAGGGAAGAAGTAGAGGAGAGAGAGTGGGAATTTGAACAGGAAAGAATAGAATTTATATAAGAAATAATATTTTGGTGGTGCAGAAAGAACGCAAACCCGGGCTGACGATGGAAAGGGCTACCCAAGTATACATACAGGGACAACTACAGCTACCCGCCCGTCCCCTGCCTTCCCCTGCCTTTTCTCTTCTTTCCCTGCCACCATCACCTCATTCCTCCCACTCCCATTCCTCCCATCCCTCCCATCCCTCCCATTCCTCCCATTCCTCCCACTCCTCCCACTCCTCCTTGTTCTCTCTTCCCCCTCGAACTTTCTTCCCCATATTACCTCAAACCTCCCACAATGCCTACTTGCCGGCGCAAACGCGTCGTTCTCACCCAGCCTTCCGATGCCCTCCTCCATGCTGCGAAGGCAGACCCATCTAAGCCCGTCTTCTACCTGCATCAGACCGGCGAGATATTCGAAACATACGAGTATGTCATTCTCTCCGCTGCGGTTGTCTTTCGCTCATACTGGCTACAGAGCATACGCTGCTCGCATGTCTTTCTACAAGTTAAAGCAGTTTCAATGCGAAGTCACCGGAAAGAGCGGTCTCGACTATTTCCAAGCACTCGAAAGCGAACGTCAAGAGGCTCGCACTCTCCACTCCCGCTTCTCAGAGCCTCTCAAGCCGGCCATCCTCAAGACTGTTCAATGGCGTCTGTCCATTCTCCCTTTTGTTTATGCACCTTGCTTACGCACCCTATTCATTTTAGAGGTCATGGGCCGTTTGGACCATCTTGTAGAAGCTGTATATGAACGTTTTAAAGACCGTTACTTCCGTGGAGAAAGTTCGTTTACTGCACTTTGGTTTCTTGTCCTCGTTTTCCTAATGCTACAACTTTTCGTTATTGCAGAAGTAATTGTTGACCTATCAGGCACCAAGTATGACAGCAACTACACTAATATGCTGTTCACTGTATTCATCATATTCACTAGGTACTATGCCCGTGTTGAAAGAGTCTATCCACCTAAGTATAGCTCAGACCTAACTGCCCGCGATGCTCACAAGGACGATGATTTCTCTGTGCTCCAAGAGGAAGACGAAATTCCTCATCTCATTGGCGGTGACCTTAAGATCACTGCTAAGGATGCAAACGCACGCGATGACCCAGATCTATACTTCTACTGGGTTGAGATTCTTGACTTAGAGAAGGATAAGGGCCACGACAAAGGCAAAAATAGCTCGAAGGGTACAAAACATCCTGAAGGAAACAAAGGTGAGATGACTGGAAGTTTGATGGAAGTGCAATGTTATGCAATGAGGTCAGCATGCAAAGCAGTATACTTGCAGTCACACTACTGACAGCCGAACAGCCGCGACCGTCTTTCTTTCTCTAAATCCATTCTTCGAAGGTTTATCCGTGACTGCGTCGATCGAGAAGCTGCTGTCGCATCTCCCTGGACAGTTAAACCGGATATTGCTAAGCGCTATGGTGTAGATTCTGTTATGCCTGAAGAGACCAGGAAGGGAGTGGAGAGCATTAAGAAGGGCGAAATTGACAAGCGCAAAAAGGTTTGGGAAGATAAGGAAGGTCCTCCAACAAAAAAACAAAAGAAAATGACTGCGGTTCAGGAACAGAAAGGTGTTTTTGCTTCCTTTTTCAAGTCTGCTTATCGATACTCATCTTTCTGTATAGCAAAAGCCGCTGTAGCCGCCGCAGAAAAGAAAGAGAGAGAGATGCGGGAAAAGGCTGAAAAACAGAGAGTAGCCAAAGAGGAGGCAGAACGATTGGCGTCTGAAAAGAAGAAGAAAAAGCCTATACGCTACCCTACAGAAGATCTTGATGTCCGCATCGGCGACAAGGATAAGAAGGCGGGAATGAAGCTGAAGCGATCCATTCCCAGCCGTTCGGTATTACCTTTCAATGACGTCCCTGGTACGTTTGAGGCATTTCTCATGAGTTGGAACTTTCTTGTGGTTTACGGGTATTTAACAATATATCATCCTTCGTTATTGTTGTCTGACATTTATCAGAGTTCCTCTTCACCTATCCGTGTTTACCTTGGACGAGCTTGAACACGCCATTCGTCACAGCTTACCAGACATACCCTGTCCTCTTCTCTCTGAAATACATTCGACCCTTATCTATAATCTGCGAACTGTCCCTTTTCAGCGACACAGCGCTATCCTTTCCCTGTTAAAGCTGAAGGAAGATCTCCAAAAACAAGGTCGAGAAAATGAAAAGGTTCTTGGTGTTTCTGTCGACGACCTGACAGGCGCCATGGCGGATCTCGGAAACAACTGGGAACGCGTTCCGCTAAGACATACAGAAGGTCGCGAAGGGTGGGAAGAAGCACTATTAGGCTGTTTAAAGGATGTCAGCAGCATTTACCTCTCCCCTTGGCCTGAATTGACATATCAGTTTAGCATGCTACTGTAACCAATTTCCCCCGTCTTCGAGATGTCTTAACTCGCCTGCTATTCGCCCCAGATATATCGCAAGAGGCGGAAGCTTCTTCAAGCTCGCGCGTTTCGACACCCCTTCCTACCATCTTAACGGTTTCCGCAAAACCTAGCGAACGCTATTACTCTCTTCCTCCGGCTGATCGTATAGCTATCTTGTCCTTCATGTGCAATGTGGCCATTTCAAGCAAAGCAATACATTCACATATGGAAGGATGCGAAGAGCAACTGACGGCGTTGCGTAAAGAAAAAATCGAGGTGAACCGTCTCAAAAAGCAGTAGTAAGTAGTTTCTGCAGTGTTTACTAGTACTTCTAGCCGACAAATCTGCTTAAAGCCTAGAGGAGATGAACGTCCTACTCGGAGAAACTAAGCAAGACATAACCTCCAGTCTCAATTCACCCGATAATGATGTTCCAATGCAAGATTCAAGTGAATTGTCTGAGCTATCTGAAGGAGGTTCCGAAGCAGCATCTAGTCGGAAAACTTCAAAGGCAGCGGAAGTTCGCGGCAAGACGGCACACGCGAAGGAGCGGGAAGCTGCACGAGCAAAGCAGGCTTCGGTTAAGCAAGCCATGGCCGAACATCGCCGACTGGACGAAGAGGTTAATAAACTGGAGCGTCGTCTGGAAGGGATCGAACGCGAGTTCAGAAAGCTATTAGGTGCTATTCGAGTGAAGCCTATGGGGCGAGATCGGTTTTATAATCGCGTTTGGTGGTTCGACGGAATGGGCTCAGCGTCGTTAGTTGGTAGCGGGGGCGTCGCCCAGTACGGCACTGGGAGACTATTTATTCAAGGCCCTAGCGAATTTGATCTGGATTTGCTAGAGAAGCGAAAGGCAGAGGAAGATATCGATGCGCGGAGGATAGAAGAGGAGGGTGAGGAAGGCATATTGACCCCTGATGAATGGGCAGTCTATTCTGAGCTAGAAGAGGTGAGTATGGTTGGTCTGATAGGATATGGAACAACCCCTCATCGTCGCTTTCTTACTAGCTTGATGAGTTTGTTGCATGGTTAAACCCGAAAGGCCAACGCGAGTTGGCTTTGAAAACAGCGGTTACCAAATGGTGGGTTCATATTACTGCGGGAATGCGAAGACGCATTGCGGTATGTTTTGCATAGCCATTTGCGCGTAATTCGAGACATTGTGCTGATACATCACATAATTACCTAGGATCAGAACGTGAGCGCGAAGCTACCGGATGCTCGGCGGAGTGCGCGAACGAAAGCTGTGACTGGATATGATGTTGTAAGAGAGCCATACATGCTGTGGACGAACCGGAGGGCAATAAATTATTCAACGTGAGGTCTTGATTGCGTTGGGAGATATGTAGATAACATTATCATATTCCTATTTTTACATACCCAAGTATAATATTTTGCCGTAGCACTTATATAGCCTGATGCCATGCGGCATGTACTGTATTTCTCTGAAAATGCTCAATGATAAGTATTTGCGAAGCTGTCAAGCAAAATTTCACGACTCTTATGACTGTTGTGTATAAATCAATTTTCAAGAAGGAGCCTTCCGGTGCCTTCTGTTCATCTTCTCCGGATCACGTCTCTAATTTCTGGGTCCATCGTCTCCCCTTGTAATACTAATATACATCCAGAGCACGCTTTTCGCCTGTGACACCTACCCGAACTTGCGCAAAGCTCGGCCAAGCCCACCCCTATCACGCTTAAAAACAACAAAGGACTCTTTTCCTTGGAAACTCCACCCAGTCTTCCCCACTCAACAGCTACTATACGAAATTTACGTCCGTTATGACCTCCCTATCTACCAGCTTTAATATAGGGTCTGCATCAAGTGCCAGTGTTAGGGATGCCATAGCGTCCTGTAAGCAGCGCGCGTTCTCATCTGTCTTGTCTGTTTCGTTGACTATTTTCAACCCATTTATGCCCCTTTAGACAGACGTGCGCAGTATCTGGTCGCTGGGTCGACAGTCGCCTCTGCTTCTGAAACCTCAGACTTTGAAGACGATGAGGAATCCAGAATTGGAGATCTTGGCGAAGAAGACGAAGACGAAGACAGCGTCATCGACCAGCATACCACTCGGTCGCGCGACGACTCGTTTATCGGCCAGTTGGACTGGGATGAGGAACATGATGCACCCGAGCGTATAGGAACTGCAATTCCTCCAGGACGTTTCCCTCGCAGAGCTCGTGATCGACTTCAACCTGCTGCATCCTATGGAACCTCTTCTTCACCTATCCTTGATGTTGCCCCACGCGAGGATAGTCCCCTCCTGCAACGTAAAATATCATTTACAACCCCCCCACACCCTCGACATCCCGCTGGAGTTTCTCATATCCACAAAGATGATGTACCTACCCCATATCTTACAGTTCCGCCTACGCTTCAGCGACGTCCCTCTGCTTTATCTACAAAAAGCGGGAGGAGCGTTAAATATACCTACGGTGGTCAAAGCACGTTTGGATAAACGGTACGAGCTTCGATTGTAATTTTTTCATATTCAACCGCTGATGCTAACAATTTAGCTATTCAATTCTATTGCTATTTTGTTGGGAATTGGGATGTTATCTGAACCGCTTGCTTTTGCCTATTCTGGGTGGGTTTTAGGTACTATTTTGATAATGTCTTATGGATTTTTTTCATGTTATACGTAAGCTCGCTGCTCTTCCAATTGATGTTCTGAGTGACTTACTGTTGTACAGGGCCAAGATTCTTGCGAAGATCATACTATCTGACCCACGCCTGCGGTCTTATTCTGACATTGGTCGTAAGGCATTTGGACCACGTTCAACACTCTTCATTAGTCTCATGTTTTGTCTGGAGTTGTTTGCTGTCAGGTATGTTACCGTTATTTGTGATGTACGAGATATACTACAGCATACTTTTCAATATTTCTCGCCTACAGTGTTATTCTCGTCACGCTTTACGCGGACTCACTGCACTCTATTATACCATCGTACTCGGCGGATGCATATAAAATGTGGGGACTTATCATGTACGTGTTTTGTGGGAACTCGTTCTAGGCATGAATCTCACGCGGTCCAACCAAGCTTTATACCCATGGTATTCCTTCCGCTGTCATGGCTGTCTTACACATCAATTTTGGGAATTGTTTCTACAGTTCTTCTAATTCTTGTTATTTTTATTGATGGAATATCCAAGAAAGAAGCTCCTGGCAGCCTTTGGGATCCTGCACCATCAAATTTTGGTGTACAAGACCTCAATAACCTTGGTATTGCATTTGGGCTTTTCATGGCTAGTGTAAGTGGGGACTATAATAAGGTTTTGTATGTCGACCCTAACAAGCTAGTTTTCGGGTCACGCTGTTATTCCTTCCTTGGCAAGAGATATGATTGATCCTGGAGAATTTGACCGTATGATCAACTGGGCTTTCGTGAGTTGAACAGATGAAATGCTACACGCTTCAATATTGAATCATTAAAGATCGTGGCCACTTCCATATATGCAATTATTGGGTATGCTGGGTACTTGATGTTTGGAAATAACGTCAGCGATGAGGTAAATATTATCGCAGCTTTTTTGGCTTGTCTGACGCTCTTCAAGATTAGCGTGGATCTTCTGAACACAAAAGGATACAACGCTTTGTTGAATCAGATCGCACTTTGGCTTCTCGTCCTAAGTCCAGTTTCAAAGTTTGGACTGGCGACACAACCCGTACGTACCCATGATTATACCATTGATACGATTACATTCTCAATTCACTGTTAAGCTAAACGCAACCATTGAAATTCTTCTTGGCCTTGACAGCCCATTATCATCTCCTGAAGATTTAGCAGTAAAGCTAAATGGGCTTTCCTTAATGGCACATGCCCGAACATTTAATTACAAGAGAATTCTGGCAATGCTTCAAAGGATTGTCATGACATTACTTTCGGTTGTAGTATCCATCTGTGTTCCCGAGTTTAGTTCGGTGATGGCATTTATTGGCTCTTTCGCTGCTTTTATGATCTGTATTATTGGTCCAATTTTGGCCAAGATTGCATTAGCTGGATACTGTAGCATTTTCGATGGCTGCATCATCGCAGTTGGTGCTGTTATGGCCGTTTGGGGCACAGTCTCAGCTTTTTTGTCGGCCTAGTTTCATTTTATGATATTCTTATGTACTGGATTTTTGTTGTTGAGCAATGCTACTGCAAATCACTACATGTCCATAGACAAATGCGCTGCATTATTTAAATGTACAACTACACCTTAACAGCGTTCGAGATAACTTTTGTGAGCTCTATTAATATATATATTGGTGAGTTTTTAAACTAACAAGTAATATATATTTCTTACGGGGTAGCTTGATACTTTCTTGAACAACGGTCGCTTCTATTTGGTTATCAGGGTTAGGAGGTATATTTACAACCGAGCATGAAGAGTCTATGCTCCATCCAAGTTTTTGAATATATACTTCCAAAGCTTTACCTATGGAATGAATAATTAAGTCCGAAAACACACAGACACGATAAAAATTTATACCTGTGAGGTCTAGATACGTCCCTAATCGACTTATGCTTATACGCGTAAAAGTAACCTCCACGGCACGGACTACAACGCTTCGAATTGCATCCTCAAAGCCAACGCACTCCACGGTGTAGTTATCACGCAGAGCTTCTAGTTGTTCAGACCGATATATTTCCCAGAAGGACGGAAAGCGACATCGATAGAGAAGGTCGTGTAAGCCCTTTAGAATAGGAAGGATAGAGGGAAGAGGATCAGGTTCATCCAGGGTAGCATTTATTGGACGCTCATCCAAAAGAGATATGCATAGATTGAAATCAGGCAAAGGACAAGCAGTCAACGCCTTCAGAAGGATGTTTATCACAACGTCAGGATTGTACAGGTGAGGGTTGAACTGGTAACTGTATTGGTATATGTAAATATGCATAGGTTATGAGCACGAAATGCTACGCACAGCTTAAGAATGGCAAGATTGGCAAGGCAATCATACTCCTCTGTTCTGATTTGATGATATAGATAGTCCTCTAAAATCGAAATGTTTGACGGATTATAGCGGTCTATGCCATATGCTGTTAAGTTACGAAAAAAGGCATAATGCAAATCGACATCGCACCTACTCCCGACACCAAACCCTCAATAAGTTCGGTGCGCGTTGATGGTGTAATCCAAGAAGAAGCGGTTGTCATTATGGGCTGTAAAGCAGTAGCTGCGAGTCCCTTTTTGTTTAGGGAATGGATATGGGACACGAGAGCAAGGTTTCGTAGACGGTCCCGGTCAAGACTCAAGTGCACTCACTGTCAATGTTAATCTTTTCAGGACACGAGATTTTAAAATTACATAATACTAATAAAATGTATGGCATTATTCTTCAACCTCAATATTGTTTGGCAAGGATAAGTACTACTTGATGGATTCTGAATCTTACACTCATATTCTCGCGTGCCATAAGCCTCGGTACTCAGTTGCTGTGTTTCTATTTCAACTAGTTTGCCATATCTCTGTAAGCAACTATGGATATCGAAATGGCAGATGCCACACTACCTGCCTCGGAAAATGCGGAGACTTCTACAACTGCTGCCACAGTGAATCCTACTTTGATGAGTTGTTCCGCGATAGCTGGGAAGCCTCATGATGCCACTCTTCAGGTTTCTTCTAATCCGAGTTACAAGTTGCGTTATATTCTGAGCGGTCACAACATGTCAGTATCTTCGCTGAAATTCAGTCCCGATGGTGCATTTTTGGCGTCTTCCGGTGCGGATTGCCATGCTCTCCCCCGTTATTTTCTCTTCATGATAGAGGAAGATAGGTTCAGACAAAGCGATCAAGCTTTGGGATACATATACCGGTAGTATAATCCATACTTTCGAGGGGCATATGCAAGGCATATCCGACATTGCATGGTCTGGGGACGGAGAGTATATAGCTTCTGCTTCTGACGACAAAACCATCATTATCTGGAGCTTGGAGGAGGCCAGTTTCTTGTTCTATTTGGATTAGTTTTAATAATATTATAATTTTCAGCGAGCTTCTGTGAAGACTTTGATTGGTCACACTAACTTTGTGTTTTGCGTCAACTACAATCCGAATTCGAATCTTTTGGTATCCGGTGGGTACGATGAAACAGTGCGAGTTTGGGATATTGCACGAGGTATGTTATTGGGTTACTACGTTCACTATGACTAACGTAGGTGTTTAGGCAAGTCTCTCAAAGTTCTCCCTGCTCACTCCGATCCTGTGACGGCCGTCAGTTTCAATCACGACGGAACGCTGATTGTCTCCTGCGCCATGGATGGACTAATGTTTGTTTGTTTAACATTATGGTCTGCGTATTACAGCTGATTAACGGTCCAATTACAGACGCATTTGGGATGCGGACTCCGGTCAATGTCTGAAAACTCTTGTCGATGATGATAATCCTATATGGTTTGATACCTAAATCAAAGTCCCTTTAGATTCAGCTAAAGAAATTCGTATAGTTCATATGCAAGGTTTTCGCCTAATTCTCGGTTCGTGCTGGCTTCAACCCAAGACTCAACTATTCGTCTATGGAATTATCAGACTTCACGCTGCGTGAAGACATACACTGGGCACATTAATCGTACATATTGTATTCCCTCCTGCTTCACAACAAATAAAGGCAAATATATTGTGAGTGGGAGCGAAGACGCCAAGGTCTACATATGGGATCTTCAGACTCGCAAGATTCTTCAGGTCTTGGAGGGCCATCGGGGTAAGTCATGACTGCATGACATGGGTTCTCGGTAACATTGATTTAATAGATGTTGTTCTGGCGGTTGCGGTAAGAAATCTGTCAAAATAATTAAGCAATAAGCCTGATACGCTCACGCTCCCTTTAGACTCATCCGACACAGTGTATTATTGCTTCAGCGTCGATGGAGAAGGACTTAACTATCAGACTGTGGTTTGATGAGAGCTAAAGACATTAAAATCAATCTATCGATTGCAATTAGTATCGGGTCTTTAAGATGTATGATATCAAATATAGTGTAGAATTCTGTCATGCCTGATGCTCAGACTCGGCCTCCTCCAAATGTATGGTATCCACTAGTAACTCGGATTTTCCCTTCCGCCGTCTCTTTTTCTTCTTTTTAGAGCCCTCTGGATCTTGCGATTGTACGGATACAGTGTAATCTCCCTGAGGGTCTTGTCTGTCCGTTTCGTCATCGCCATGATCTCTTTTCCGCTTCGTACTAATCTTGGGGTCCTGTCCATTGGAAATTTCCTTTCCAGCATCAACTTTCTTCTTTTTCATACTTAATGGATTCGGGCCTTTAGGACCCTTCCTTTTCCTGGGTTTTGTATCTTCTGGCTTAGGTGATTCCACGAGGGCTATGTCAGAGCCTGTAGCGTGAAGAGATCTTTCCTCGTTCTACAACGATGGGTGGTCAGCTCCCAAAAGAAGAGTGGTGACTGAAATTACGTACCAGTTGTTTTTCTTTTAGTGTTGCATCGCTGGGAGGTTCGAGAACCATTACTGATCGA
Source organism: Cyathus striatus (assembly GCA_025738555.1). Classification (NCBI taxonomy): domain Eukaryota; kingdom Fungi; phylum Basidiomycota; class Agaricomycetes; order Agaricales; family Nidulariaceae; genus Cyathus; species Cyathus striatus. The sequence goes on along the minus strand of JAOVFP010000024.1, from coordinate 273,755 downwards.
TTTACATGTATAACGGGGACAGCCGGGATAGTGCGAAGTTTGGAACGAAGGACTTGAGATTGCGTTGCTACCACATATCTATGCTTGTTCCGATCCCCTACGAAACACTGAGTGTCGACGTCTTATATAGTGAAGAAATCGCACCAATAACATTCATCAAACATTCATCACCGGGAATGACTTCGCGATGATTGCATTTCCTTCTCTCAAATGTTTTTGCTAGATCAACGGACTCTTGCTGTGTTTTTCCTTGGATATATAATTCATGAATGCAACACTGAGTAATCACTGAAGAACGGCTTTGCCGTCAAAGTCCTTAGCTGCAACGGATGAAGACTGGACTTGAAACATACTTGGTTTTACTTCTCCCTGAAGAACAGTTCCCAAGTGCTTAACAATATCCAGCTTATGTGAAGTGGCCATTGTGCACATTTCTGAATCAACTAAGGAAGAGAATAAGCATTACGCACAGAACATTTCGTAGTAACATTACTTACCCAAGACCTGATAAGGTTGTCGAAATCCAAATGACATTGAATACAAATGCATGAGCTTTCTATATGCCTTTGCCCGCTTTTGCCGCATTTTGTAAGATAAACGATATGATTCTGTTTTGAGATTCGAGAAAGAGACAACTTGGAAGTTGGAAGTTGGGAGTTGGTTGGGAGTGTGGTCGCAGTGATTGACTGTGTTTACCAACAGCATCTACGAGTCCACGATCTTGGTACTTATTGCGTTACTTAGTGTCTTCTCATAATTTGCTCCTAATGGTCGTTTTGAATTCCCTTTTGTTTTGTCTGTTTTGTGTGTAAGTTGGACAGTATATGCAAATTCATTTTTCTTACCATTTTCTAGGATTACTTTCGCAGCTGCTGTAGATATCCAAGGTAGAGTTGTCTGGAATAATGTCTGCCCAGGTTAGTCTACTCGGACAACTTTATGGCCTCTTTACGTATATAATGTGGACTCTACAGATATCACTGCGATGGGACGCTCCCGTGCATTTCTTGACAATGGAAGATTCAATGGAGGCGTTACGCGCGATGGATCATTTGTCATGTGAGTCTCGTTTGAATCCGTATGTCGACTCCTCTACAATGGTTGCTATGCTTTCTAGCCCCAACGTCATTCCTGGAACATATCTTCTCACCATAGATACACGCGACTACTCATTTGACCAGGTAATGGGCTTTATTCTCTAGCCGAAATTGTACGTCTTACCATCATAGGTTCGCGTTGATGTATTGGACAATAGCTCCATACCGGAAGTTAGACCTTATGTTGTTGGAACTCCTCTGGAACCACCTGCGGATGTGTTGCTGCCTTACCCTATTGACGTTCACCCAAGACACAAGCACGATTACTTTGTTCCTCCAGAAACATTTAATTTTGTACAGATGCTCTCCAACCCTATGATGCTCATGATGGTTATTGGAGGCGCTATGGTGTTAGTTACACCGTATCTTATTGTAAGTGACTTTCTATACTTATTTTTATGTAGTTGAAGACCTTTTCCCGTAGAAAAACATGGATCCAGAGTCATTACAAGAATTCAAGGAGCAACAGGCCAAAATGACGGGACTCCAAAATGCTGTGGCGAGTGGTAATTTCAAGGGGTACGTTCGTTGATCTTAGTTGAAGCGAAAGTTGACGTAGTATTTTCTTGCTAGGGTTTCTGCAATAATGGGTGAGGAAACGCCACCTCAGAACGCTGCAAGAGCGCCGGCAAATACTAAAACCCGCGGCAACAAAAAAAGCCGGCGGTAGTTGTAACATTGGGCGAGCCATGCGGGATAGCAAAGATTGGATTGTCTACATACAACTACACAGAACGCGAACATTGTAGTTCCTTATTTATTGAGCTTGTTGGATGAGCGGGATATTGAAGCACATTTCGTAAAATGGCATTCCTAGGAAGTGGGTAAGATGGGTTGTGCAAGAGACACACGTTTTGACACTTGCCTGTGTCTATACTCTGCTAAAGTTTTCCTCGGTGATTTCTCGGCATGGGCAACGGACGGTTGTCTGATAATTAGAATGTGTATATGAGATGTTGCGATGGAGGCAGAGGGCGTACTTGTCATCACTTCTGGTCTCTATAATGAACATGCTGTCGTTTTTGCCTTCATTTGACGCGGTTGCGCCCGGTGCCTCCTCTATTTTAACACCGGTCACTGCTATGGAACTTGATAAGCTTTGGACGTGGGCGGTGGAGGAGTTGGGAGGGCGATAGTCGAGAAGCAGAACATGCTGATCAGGGTGTTGTGGAAGCAGCGGGAGCGGGTCGTCGTCTGAATAGTGGTAGTGTATTTCTGGATGACAAAAGGCGGTGGTTGACTGCCTTGAAGTGGTGGATGAGTGAGAGACGAGTACAAAGTGAGGTGGGAGGGAGGAAGTCATTGTTAATTACATAAGTGCTGGGTGCGGTCCTGCGCAGACATCTTCCTCATCTTCCCCGCTTCATTAAAGAAATGTTATTCTGGAAAATGGCGAAAACATCAGCCAGGCCCAAGCCAGACTGTCGTCCACACTCGTCTACATCGTCTAATATCGTACATTGTGGTTTCATAGCAACTCTGAGCATGACAACCAGATGCTCATCATCATCTCAGATCTGCCATCCTCCTTTAAAATTAAAATATCCTGCAAATCCAATGCCCAACTTCCCAACTTGCCTTCTCCTCCTCTCGTTCCAAGGGTTTACTGCTCTCCTAGTCTTTCTTTTATTCCACATTCCTTTTTCACGGCATGGCTCCCCTTCTTTATCTTCTTTCTCTTGCTCTCGTTCTCCCATCTGCACTTGCTGGACCTGCCTGCTCCAAAAGCATTTCCAATCTGCCGACTGCATCCAACTCTGCAGGTCAAGATGGGGTTGGTCCGGTGCCTCAATGGGCTCTGATCCCTGGGGTGCTGTCGTGCACAAAACCGACCAGTCCTTCGGCGATATAGTATCTAAGGCTTGCGGAGCAACCGTCACAAGGTTTTTTTTTTCTTCCTCAGTTGTCTGTCGCTTTGACCTAATCCATTTCAAGTGCATCTGCGCCTCAGATCCCCTCCAGTGCTGCCGCGCTTTCGTCTTCCATCGCCGTCGTCTCGTCCACTCAGATTGCATCCCCGATCCAAATTACCTCATCATCTGTTCTCCCGCCCACCTCCGCCTCCACGTTGGTTGAAAGCTCGAGTTCGAGCTCCCCAGTCGTTGCAACAATTTCGGCTCAAGAGTCAGCATCGTCTGTTACTTTGGCTCAGGACAACTTTACCTCCACGAGGTCTTCGAAATCAGCCAAAGCGGCCACACAAACCACTGTTTCATCCGTTACAGCGGAACCAACAACGGAAGCTTCTCCTACGACTACTAGCATCAGAGTTGCATCTACTTCCTCAACGACTGCCCGTGCTGCAGAGACTTCAAGCAGCGCTTCAGCCTCTACAGGGAGTGCAACCTCCAGCAGTGATATTGACGCATACTTGGCCGGTCACAATACCGTCCGGGCTAATCATGGCGCATCCGCATTGACTTGGAGTGATGAGCTTGCCAGCAAGGCTCAACAATGGGCCAATGGATGCGTGTTTGAGCACTCAGGTGGCTCCCTTGGAGACTTTGGAGGTTAGGCACCTTTCTTATTCCAGCCTCGTTTTTTTTTTTTTGCTGAACTACAAGTACAGAGGATTTGGCTGCTGGAGGAGGCGACTTCTCGATTACTTCCGCGGTGAAGTTGTGGACCGATGAAGCTTGTAAGTTTGTTGATGCATGAAGTAGTGTTATCGCTAAATGACTTTCCAGCCGAATATGATCCCAGCAACCCAGTGCCATCCCACTTTACGCAAGTTGTGTGGAAGGCAACAACCCAGGTCGGCTGTGCTGTTCAGTCCTGTGACGGTATCCTCGATGGAGTACGTTTATTTCCCACTTTTCCAAAGATAGCCCTAATAAGATATGTGCAGAAGGCCCAATATTATGTTTGCGAGTACTTCCCTGCTGGGAACGTCATTGGGGAATTTGCGTATGTGAAACATTCCTGAACATGCGATCAGTGTCTGATGTGTTATTACTGTAGCGAAAATGTTCAAGCCTAGCGGCATCCGAACATTCCCATATTTTTTATTGTTTCGCACTTTCTCATCTGGGATGGGATTATTATACCTGTTGGAAATCTTAAAGGAGCTTGTAGAGAGAAATGGGCGGCCGGGCCGCGGGGGCTGAATTTACCGGAATTGTTTGTTTGTTAGTGTAAACAGAGACCTAGACGGAATCAACATTTGTTTTTGAGCACTTCTATGGTATCCGCCAGAATACTAAAGACATTGTCTGAACTCAGCTATGGCTTTTTGGTTCTTGTCACCGCAGTAGCGACAGGACTCTCGTGCACTGCTTTGCTATCACAGTCCGTCAGGACTTCTCCCAGCAAATCCTGGGCCAACAACTTCAATGCAGTGGTCATAGGCGCATCCTACATCATCGTTGTAAGGCACTACCATGTTGCCCAACTTATCATTGACGCATTACCAAGCTACTTGCGTCTTTGCTCTTCTGCGTCAAACGTCGCGTTACCGTGCGGCTTGAATTGCAGAAGATATCCAAGGCATACCGGACAGTCGGCCGCGGTGATCTTCCAGAGGTCCGGCTTCATTAGGTTTCGCTTGTTATTATTGCTCAGTGTGTGTTTCTACAGCCCGTTCATAAATATGTTACGCAAGAGTACATCCGTACATGTCTCATTGCGCATGAATCATTACCCAAGGATATTGTCCACGAGGGTTGGGGACGACCTGGTAACACGGCTCATTGGCTGAATTGAATGGGTCTGACATGCGTGCATAGGCACCAAATACAGCGGGGTCCGGTTCAGGCGTGCGCTGCTGGACACTGTCCCAAATCTTGGTTTGTACCGGCTCCGCGTATTCTGTCATGCGCCATCGCTCATTGTCAACAGACGCATTGGCGCACATTGTGATCTCACTACATCCGAAACTGAAGCCTCATGCGCGCATGCTTCATCATTTTAGGTTTATATTACCTCTTTTGCCGAAAGATGAAGACGGCCTAACACCACTGCATTACTACGACTCGGTCGTCCAGCTGGCACGAAATTGTGCACGGGAGATGACGGAGGAGGAATTCGAAACGGGAATGAGCTCGGCAAAGGACATTGAGCGAAGGTATGTGAGGGGGCTGGTCTGTTCATGATGCAACATGGATAACAATGGTTCTTAGCCTGAATGATTGTCGGCTAGAAATGCTGGAAGGCTCGACCACACAGTTGAATGAATCAACGGAATGACATGTTATTATAAGGCACACTATTAAATCTACATCCATCCAAATCTATAGTAATGTTAAAAGACAAAGACCTGAAAAAAGGAGGGTTCAGAATGGGCATGTTTTACAAATGGAGTTGTTGGAAGTCACCTTGTCATCCAACTTGCTGATGGTCCTAGGCGCGGGGTATTTCAGCTCATCGAGGTTTTTCCTAAAGAAACGGACAATAAATTTGGGAGACAGACAGAAAAGGATATGGATACGTACTTCATGGCGGCAATCATCGGAGGAGGGCCGCACATAAGGAGCTTGGTGTTGGCATCGGCAGGATTCGGGAGATGCTCCTTGATGTGGTCCTTGGTGACAAAGCCGACGCCACCTGTCCAACCGGAGGGAGGGTTGTTGAGGACGTAAAAGAGGCTAAATCTGGAAGGATGGGCGGCGAAGAGTTGGTCGAGCTCTTTCTTGAGAAGGATATCTTCCTCGTTGACGTTAGCGTAGATGAGGGACAAGGTTGTTTTGTCGAGGGGATTGCGGAGAGCTGCGCGGATGATCTGCACCATGGGGGTGATTCCGGTGCCACCGGCAATCATGCTGATATGAGTGGTGAGGTCTGGAGTGTAGGCAAAGTTGCCCTTTGGACCCTTGACGCGAATGTTGTCGCCAATCTTGAGCTGGGCGACATAGCGGGAGATGTTTCCCTTGTCATAGGTCTGTGGAAGAGAGGAGTTGAGACGCGACGGGACGTGATTCGGGAGGCTATACCTTGATGAGAAGGTCAAAGTAGCCCTTGTGGTCGTCGCTGGTGACGGGGGTATAGCTACGGGTGATGACTTTGCCATTGATCTCAGCAGAGACGGATATGTGCTGTCCAGTGGGAAGGCCTAGAACGTCCTGAGGATGGGGGAGCTTGAAGCGGTAGCTGGGGCTGGGTCAGCGGACGGGATGGAGAGGAGCTGGGTAGGGGACACGTACATGGCGGTGTTGGGTGAAATCTGGATCTTTTCCTTGAGGGGGTATTCCTTCCATTCGTTGGGATTCAACGGCTTGGAGCGGCCTGAGGAAAAGTCAGCGGGGGACAGGAATGGAGTGGGGAGACGAACGGGTGTTAAAGACAGTCGTGTACAGGACGGTGCCGATGAGGACGACGGCGGTGACAAGGAAGGGGGCGGAGGAAACGAAGGCGACGAGGTCGACGGGCCCGAGGCCGGGGGCGACGAGGTCGACGGGCCCGAGGCCGGGGACGTCGAGGGCTCTGAGGTTGAGAGGCTCCATGGGGGTATCTGGCGGGGGGAGGCCGATGAGGATGAGGTTGGAGAGGAAGTAGCCTGCGGCGTTGAGTCGGGCGACGAGGAAGAGGGCGACGAGGGAGAGGGAGGAGAGGCCAGCGAAGAAGGAGAGCAGAAAGACGAGCTGGGCAGAGTTGGGCATGAAATAAGAGATAATTAAATAAAATTGATTTGGGAGGGGGGGATGTAAAAAATAAGACCAAGCAAGACCAAACAGAGGTGTGTTGGATATGTTGGGAGGAGTGTGATTGAGTGTGCATTTCTTTTTCTGGTCTGTGACAGTGCCCATTTATTTCCAGTCTCTCCTTCATTCTTTCCAAACGCTGTGCGTTGTCCTCATGCCCACCACCGCCCGCAGGAGACCAAGACCCACCCCCCTCACCATCCAGCCCTCTCTTATACCCGCCAATGACCCATCCGACGACGACCCCGCTCTCTCCGCAAAAACCCCCTCCCGCAACATGAAGAACCTCTCCATCACCCTTCCCTCTGCCCTCTCCTCCAACAACTCCCTCCACATCCCCTCTGAGCCCCCCATCCCCCCGATCTCCTCCCCCCCCCGCCGCCCCAGCCCCAGAGCCCCCCGTCCCCGCCGCCCCTCCGTCATCTCCCTCCCCTCCACCGCAAACCCCGCCGCCTCCTCCTTTCTCCACCGCAAGGACGAGGATGCCGGCGGCTCCCCCACCGTTCCCTATGCTGACGGCCCCGTCCAGGTCATCCCTGGCATCTGGCTCGGCTCCGAAGACAACGTCAGAGACTGGAAGGGCCTCGTTGAGCGCGGCATCAAATCCATCCTCAACGTTGCAAAGGAGGTCGCCTCCCCCTTCGACTCTCTCGCCGCCTCTCAGCCCCTCCGCTCCTTCAGCTCAACCCCCAACTTCACCGCCTCCGCCCGCACAGACCACACCTACTATCCGCCCCACCCCGCCTCCGGTAGGCCCGCAATGCACTACCTCAAGCTCCAGTGGTCCCACGGCCAGCAGGACCTCGTTCAGTCCGGCTTCCAGGAGGGAATGGCCTTCACCGACGCTGCCCTCGATCGCGGCGAAGGCGTCCTGATCCAGTGCGTTCATCCCTCCCCTGCCACTCACCTCCCCCCTTCTCACGCATTGTTAGCTGTCAATGTGGCATTTCAAGATCTGCCACAATGGTCATTGCCCTCGTCATGCGTGCCGCCGCCGATCGTTCTCCCACCGTTCCTCCAGAAGTCTGGGCCCTGAAGGGAATGCAAGGTGCATATTCCTTTGTCAAAGAAAAAAGCAGATGGGTCGGTCCCAACATGTCGTATGTTCCTCTCCATTCCAGCCCGTGTACTATCGTCTTCTCACCGCTGTCTCCAGCCTGATCTACCAGCTCCTCGAGTATGAAAAGAAGCTCAAGGGCGACACCGACGATTCCGATCGCTCGTCCCGCGACGAGGAAGAGGAAGAATGGGGCCGAAGGCGTATGATGCTCGACGAGCAACCTTCCGATAACGAGGATGCCAGGGAGAGTGCCCTCGTCATGCAGGAAGCACGTGCTCTCGACAAAGCCATGGAGGACCGTATCGTCGCCAGGAAGGCATCCACCTCGTCCCTCACATCCACCAACTCGGGCTTCGGCATGGGTCCAGCCTGGAGGAGCCGCTACGGCTCCCGAAAACGTACAGGCTCCGTCGCCAGCAGCATGACCGGCGCAAGCAGCATGCTCAGTGAAGAACTTGTGGAGCAAGATGAGGAGCAAGAGCTTCTCGGTGTCGGTGGTGGCTTTGACGATGATCATCGCCGTGGCAGTGAATCTTCCGCCACAACATCTCCTGATGAACATGTATCAGACTCGGACCACAATGATCGATTTGGTCCGCTCACCGCCCGTCCTCTTCGAAATCGGGTTGTCCCTCCTTCCGCTCCCGTGTGGAAGACATCTTTCCAGATCCCGCCTCCTCCAGCCTCTGCCATGCGCTCCACTTTCAACCTTGGCCCCCCCGCGAATCCAAAATCAAAACGGCGACCACCACCCATTGGTGTTCTGCCGCCTGTTCCTTCGTCGCCTGCCACCTTGATTACTGAACCCGATCAACCTGCTCCTCCAAAACCCATCATTCCCGTTCTCCCTCCCCTGCGCAAAAGGGTCGAATCCCGAAAACCTGCTCCCCCTCCGTTGCACTTGCGCCACTCGCTCGCAAAGAACGGACCATCCGCATCCAATATCCTTCCTCATGCTGCGACACCTTCTCAGACTCTTTTTGTCTTCCCGCCTTCCCCAACCCTTTCCACTCGCACACCTTCCACCATGACGTTGACCTCCAACTTGGCTGGGTCCGTTCCATTCCCAACGCTTTCAACGCCACGCGTATCCACCTTTCGCACCCACGGTAGAACTCGCTCCTTCATTGGACTTGCTGTCCCTCCCACTCCTACGACTGGGTTCTCCAAGGTTGATGCTCGAGGCTATGTTGGCCTCGAATAAATCTATGTCTATGCCCGACTTCTATGCGCATTCAATCGTTATGGTTATGGTGGGGTTTTATTTCATTCCATGGATATTTATTTTTCAAACCTTTGCGTGTTTTGATTTTTTTTATACGTACTTCATCCATACTGCACTTTTTTCTTTCTTTCTGCATTTGGACTTGGGTCAACAATGCCATTTGTAATATTAGCTCATTTTTGTGTATTTTCTACGTTCTTCGGAGAATGTGGCACCTACGTATTCTTTTTCTATATTCTTTCTCCTGTTCATAGCTTTGTATTGGATCCCCAGGCTGGACGTCTTGGTTGATAAATAGAACGTATTTGAGACACGGGCACTACATAAAATTAACCAAACACCCTCCTCTTTAAGGCGCCTGTGATCAACTGGCTACCAATACCTCCCAAGCCAAGTCCCCAGCCTGATCCTACTACACTGTTGGCCCACCGTTGCTTCGCATCACGATCACTGATTGAGGTTGTTGAATAGATTATGCATGTTTAAGAGGTTAAAGTACTTACGCATAGGTAAAGCCGACGACGTTCGTAATGTTGAACACCAACGCCAGAAGGACGATGGGAATGAATCTAGTCAAAAAAAAAAAAGGGAAGTACATTGATACATGGAAACGAAGCAGGAAAAACTCACGCAAATCCCAATTTCAAGATAGATACAATTAGAAGCGCTGCCCATAATAGCGGAAACGCATATAGTGCGATCTAAGTAATGAGCTCAGCCAGTATTTGTGAACGCTTGAGCACACAACTCACCCAAAACATTCTAAGAAAAAGCTCGTAAACTTGTGTGAGTTCAAAGTATTGTACTTACTTTGCATCTACGGGATTTGGAGGTCTTGATGGCTAGAAAACAAGCGGCGGGTTATATCATCTGCGCCATTAACATGCACCTTTGACATACATCTCGGCTCTCAAACACCCAATAACTTTCACCATCATCATCAACCTGGCAGACAAGGTATTAATCGACCAATAGAGACGGGGTTCTCGCGTGGACTAACCTGGTTCCAGAATCGCAGTCCTACCAGTGTTCTTCCAGCGACGTTCTGATAGGGATCAGAAATGGTTTGGTACGTCTTGCCAGAGAACCTACACGACAATTCCAAAAGTCCATGGCCAATAAGACGACGACAGTTACTGTCTATGACCCAATCGTGTGTTAATTGTTTGCTATTAAAACTGTGCAGAGACGTACAGAAAGAACATAATTGTTGGTAAACCACCCGCATAATATATAAACTGCAATGGCCGCTATTCGGAAGAAGAAGAGGAAGAAAAGGGCTAATGGATGCGCGGACTGTACGAAACCTTGAGCACTCTAATTTCATGGATGAAGCATTGTACACACTTGACGGAATATGCCAGCAATGCCTGGTGAGGATACCAAGTGAGATTCAACATTGAGTACTTGATGCAATATAGAGTACCTGATTCAGCATCTCCCTCTGTGGTTGCCATCGGCTGATTTGTGACTCTGTTCGTTGGTGTAAGGACAACCTGTTCGCGAGGCTTGGATGCATCTGCAGTTCTTGGAGGCAAGGTTTCCAGTTCATCTGGTTCTATGCTATTATCTAGCAGTGGGGTTGCTGCACTCATTTCAACAAAAAAGTATGTGGGTTATCTGCAGGCCAGGTTAATGAAAGTAAGTATGCGGGTTCAAAGCAGGACGTGTTGTTTTCATCACTTCAAGCAGCGGACTGAGACTGAGACTCGTTTCAAGTATGTGACACGTGACTACGACGCGTCTCAAGTCCCAGCTAAGCTTGCTACTTAGTACTTTAATTTGAACATCATATGGACCATGAGAGCTCGCTGTCAGAATCTACTCCCCTGCTTTCTCCTCCAAATAATGCAAGTCTACGTGAAAACCACTCCCCACATCTTCCTTCCGTTGCTGTCGCAGTGCAACGTATCCTCGAATTAGAACGCCCCATTGCAGATGAAGATCTGTTCGCGGATTCGTCGCCTATTCAAGGACCTGCAAACGAGTATACCGTCGCGATATCTACTGCACATGCATTGGTTATTCTCCTGGAAGCCCGAAAGCGCAAACAGACTCTCACTCCCATAAGCTACGATATATATAAGGATTGGGTTTCTATTACGAAGGTTAAAACACAAGAAAGCCTACTGGAGGATGCAATTACTCGACGATGGACTTCTTTCATCTCCGAATACCGCAGCATAGTAGAGTTGGACATTTTATTTTGGACAGCATTCCCATATACGAATGCCACAAGCAACTCACAGCTTCGAGGTATTTCCTAACATATTCTACTAATGTGGTATTATGTTCAACTGTATGATGTTTAATCAGTTGCAGACTTTATGACAAGCCATACCACTCCAGACGCGCTAACTTCCCATCCCATCACGCTCATGGTGTTTTCTCATACATGGAAACATGGAAGCTATACGTCCCATCAAGGCATTCGTGGTATTTTACGCAAGTACGATGAAACATGCACCCCACGGTACCTTTTTTTTTTTTTGCAACATGTTGAACTGATACTAACATTCATGTGAATTTTGCAGAAATATTCACTTGCTCGAATTATTATCCACCTCTATATATATCGGGCTACTCGCGCATTATGTTATGCTTCCGCCTACGGAATTTCATACATCCTCTACTCAGCAAGGTTTCGGCCTTAGGGAATACCTGCTGACGATCTTCGCGCTCTCGTTAATAACTTCCTGGAGCATTGCTCGTATCGCTGGCCCACTGCTTGTTATTCTCTGTCTTGGGCTTTCGTTTCCAAATCCCATTTATCCTGACACGAATCTATTCGGCATTCTTTTATTTTCTCTCCTCTTATCACTGTGTCAGCTTCATTTTACTTACCCTCCGACTCCTCTTCTCCTTTTTCCGTCGATTTATTCATTTCCGCTGGCGGTTTTCATCCGAAGAAGTTTATCATCGATAATTGAGCCAGCCGGAATTTTTTTTGCGCCAATTTTTCTTTTTTTAACGTTCTTGCTCTCCTACTCCATGACAGATACCTTTCCACCTATCTGGACAGACACTTTACTTCGTATATGTGTTGGGCCAGCACCCATGCAAACGCGTACAGTCCTATTTTGTGCAGTCTTGGTGCTCCTTGTTACTTGGGGTTTTGCTATTATGGTTTTCTCTGTCTCGACGCCGTTCCTTTTGCAGTCGTTATACAGCGATGACAGGTGGTTAAGATTTTCTCGGCCTGTAGGGGTTGAAGCACAGCACTCGTTTTTTAAATGTGTGACGCTGTACACAAGACCATACGTGTTCCCTGCCCCTCTTAACTTATTGGCTGCTGTTACTGTCAAGATACCTGTTCATCTTCGAATCTTCTTTGGATTCAATCTTTCTGTGTTGAGCACGGTGGAGCGTATTCTTTGGAGAATTACTGTGGGTCCATTCACTGTGGTCTTGGCTGGGTTGCATAAAATTCTTCGGATACGCATAACAAGAACCAGCGATTACACGTAGATATGACATATGTTTTTAAGAAATAAGTTTTTTATGTATGTAAATGTTTAGAAATTAGTTAAAGGAGTGTGTTTATTTATTATTTAACATGAAACTGGGTTGAAGGAGTGGGTGTTCATTTATTCACTGACTACGGTTATATTGGGACACACTGCGAATAGTCTACGGAACGTTAGCTAGTGCGATCTGCCTAGGTGAGACTGACTTACAGGTATTGTAACTTGTACATGTGTAGCCTGTGCTGCACGTGGTGGGTCCACTCCACCCTTGCCCTAGCACACAATGAATTACTGAGATTTACTATCAAGGAGAGAAATGCTTACCTCCACACTGACCGTAGGCACCTGCGGTAGCAGTGGGGGCAGCGGATGAGCTTGTGGATGTAACGGATGTCGCTCTGGTCGAAGTTGAAGAGGCAGACGTGGATGAGAATGTGCTTGAAGTCTTAGTGGTGGAGCTAGTGGCAGAAGACGTAGTTGCAGTTGTTGAGGAGGTAGATGAGAGTGTGCTTGAAGATTTAGTGGTTGAACTGGTGGCAGTAGACGTAGTTACAGTTGATGAGGGAGCGGCGCCACTGGCGTCTCCATAGAAAATACCGCGTCCATTTGTGCCAACATAGACTCTTAAGAAAAAATCAGCGACGTTCCGTAAAACATGTACGAATGATGTCTCACCGGCCATAAATGCGGGGATCCGCGGTCAGAACGTTGGCGGAGACCGAGCCAAAACCATGTGCCGCATCGTTGATTTTAACCCAATTCAGTCCTGAATCATCAGACCTGAAATATCCAACCACGCCGATATTGGCGGCTGCGTATAGCGCAGGGTATCCACCTGTGCTTGCTGAAGCACCAAGCGCAATAGCCCATGCTTGTGAAACGGCAGAGATTGCAGTAAATGATGTTCCGAGATCAGTCGAATGGAAGAGGCCCTTATCGGTAGAAACCCAAACGTCACCAGTTAAAGCAGGGTTTACAACAATCTTGACAGGAGCAGTGGAGTTCCCCAGAGTAGCCTTCTTCGAGAATGTTTTCCCGCTATCGATAGACAGATAGAAAGCAGATGATGAAGCCCCGTAAAAGATTGAGTTATTCTTTTTGTCTGATGCAATAACAGCATCAGAAGGAAGAGTTGTGACCACCACGAAAGCGTTAGTAAATTGGGATACAAGTACACCATTCGAACCGGTACGCCAGAGGACCGTATCTGCATCCGCTGAAATGGCCACCGTTCCTCCAGATACATTATCAGCTGCACCGTAGTCTTGGGACCTTTTTATATCAAAACGCATTAGTGTATGTCTAAGAGACAGCGTGTTCAACCCACGAACCACGTTACGCCCGAATCACTAGAAAGGGCAACTTGCTTTCCCGTAGAGCTACGGAGAGCTGGAATTTAGCTAATAATAATGGTTTAAAACATATTGATGGTCGCACCTATCACCAGTACCAATACGAACAATATTTGTTGGTTTGTTACCAGCGAAATCAATGTCCGAAGCCGTGGCCCACGTTGGATTTGTGAACATAGTGCTAGGAGCACTTGTCAGCGAGTTGTGTACAAAACCTAAACATCAATTGTAATTCAAGTACGCGTAACTTATAAGAAAACCAACCTCCTATGTCAGCAACCGCGGAAAGAAGTGAGGGGCCAGTGGGAGGCGAAATAAGCCCATGAATAGCAGTTTCTTCTATTCCATCAGCGAGGGACTTGAGAGTGATATTGCGAACTGTATCCCACTTGGAATACTACATTAGTCATGATACAATGCCTGAGAAGCTTCTGTTGTACCTTCAGTAAGTCATGACCACCTTGAATGGTGGCACCTGTGCCATATAGCCAATGGTTGGAATCGTGGGGATCTATGACCAAGGCTGAAAAAAAATATTTTAATATGATAACATGTAATACCAAAATTATATTACCTTCCATCATCCAGCCGATTTGTTTATCTCCAGCAGTTGTATCAACATAATTAGGGCCCAACCAGGGAGCAAGTGAATCGGAGTAGGTGTAATATTTGAGCATTTCGGGATAGTTTCCCCATGCCCAGAATGGAGACCACGTTGCACCGCTGTCGGTGGAGCGGAATATCTGTCCATCGGGCCACCAAGAATTTAGGGCCGCAACCATAATCGTACCAGGTGTCTGAAGGTCAACCGCGACGCCACCAAATCCAAAATACAGATCTCCTCCAGAAACAGGTGTAATATCAGTCCCTAGATATGTGGTTTAGAGAGCGAAAAATGCGGATAAATGATTAACTTGCAGACTCCTGAAGAGATGTTGTACTTGTATACTGATCCTGCAGTTCCATCATACTGTACATGCAATTAATTGATTGCTGCCATTTGGCAAGAGTATAACTTACCGGTCCTGCCCCATCAGAATAGGATACGTACAAAGCCTTTTCAGAAGGTGAGAGTACACCTTTGTGGGGTAAATATGTCGTATTTTGTCCCGCCACAACGGACCCTATAGGAATTGAGGATCCAAGAGTACGTAGATAAGCCGATCCGAATTCTTACATGTGCTTCCACCATCATTCGTTGAATAAATATTCGTAGAACCTTTATTCGCAACACCCACAAAAATACGAGGTGTTGCTTGACCAGAAGTACCAGAAGTACCATCAAATGTAACCCAAGCGATGCCTAGAATTCCGTTAAACAAATACCTGTTGAAAGTAGCTGGATTACGAGTCTCACCAATTTTGTCTGAATTATAACCACTGGTGTCTGAAGAATCGGCAACGTACGACCCTAGTAGAAAAGTTAAATTTTGCATTCCTGTCCCTTTGAAGTCACCTACCAGTGTCGGTGAAGCTAGAGACCTTCGCCCAAGAGGCCCCATAATCCGTAGACTTCCAAAGACCATTACCACTACGTGCTCCAAAGAATAGAATGCTATTTTTGTGTGGATCCACGGCTAGTCTCTGTACTAACGTCATTAAAGTGTTTGAAGAAATGTGACGTGCTTACCTCTCCCCTAAACAGAAAGCCTGATGTTATGTCACGAAGGAAACCGAAACCGAATGGACTTACATTCCACGACCTGGCATGTTACCTCCTACCTTGAACGACAACTTCGAAACTTCGAAGGTCGTCCCATAATCCGTTGATATCAGTATCTGGCCGTTATTGGGGTCCCAAGAGTTGGTGTACATCCCAGTAACCTATGTACGGCAAAATTAGATACACTGGGGAGCCTGACGGTCGTGATATCATCGTCAGCATACCAAATATAGTCGGTTTGGTTCGACTGGATCAGTGGCCAGAGCGTCAACTCCCCAATAATTCCATCGCGCGTCGTCCACGAAGTCAAGAAGAGGGGTCCAGGTATCGTCAGAGTTCAGCTTGTACACACCACCAATGTCTGTGCGCGCGTATGCAAGTCCCTGCATATGGCAGAGACCGATTCAGCAACACGAGAATCATTCAATGATTTCGGAAACAAACCTTTTCAGTGGGATTGAAAATTATTCCAGGAACAAAGCCACCGCCACCTCCGATCTTGACATTCTTCCAGGTGTAACTTTGCGACGAAACAGCTTGGGCTAGAGGGTATGCAATACTCACAACCAAGTACAGGAGAAGGTCCAGTTTGAGCATGGTGGCTTAAGTGTAGAGAAATTGTCAGTCGCTATACAGATGTTCTTTTTAAGTGATTGACCAGCAGAATAAAAATTGCGACTATACGCAAACAGAACCCGAGATATCAGCGGCGGGCCGTCTGCAGATTCCGAAAAATTGGCGACCATTAGTGTACAGTATGGCGCGGATATGTCTCCATCTGAAGTGAAAAGGACGCGTGGACACCTAGTTACCACATGAAGAGACGAATAACCGCAGCGGTAAACAAGATATACCGAAGTTTAACAGTACTGTAGTAGGTCGGATGAGATCATCAACGGCAAAGACTGATTTTATATCCGTGCTAGAAAATGATAGGCTCTCTGGGAAAATTAAATAGACGGATTGGAGGGGCTAATTTTTCCGGAATCCAGTTCCGGCTGGACATACGAAAAAGCCCACTAAACCAACGCCTGGAGTCTACTAAGAACAAAAAAAGGAGTATTTATATGATGAGGTATGTCAGTATTTTCAGAAAAGAGTTATTTATGAAGGTTGAACGTTGATGGGTTCCAGACAGGATGGACAACAGGTATAATACCCGGTTGCTTATTACTTCATGCGGATTCCGCACAGGAGGTCAGGTGAGGGTGACAGAACATGTGGCATTGTAAAAGACTTGCAGGGTGAGAAAGACATTACAGTAAAAGTAGTCATACATGTGCGTTGGCGGAGAAATTTGGCTACTAGCAAAGTAGATACGAGTAAGAGATTGAATCAGATGCCACACTTGGCCACACGAGACGTTGTTTATACGTATGTATGCATGTAGTGAACCAAAGCTACAAGTACAAATAGAGCCGATTGCCATGCACTCCCGTAGAATCCATGGCAATGAAACACGTTCACTCCAACCGTCCAGCTGCAGGCCACTGTAGTTCTATTAGTATTTAACGTTTTAACGGTTGTCCTGCTGAACACCAGACTTGCCAATCCAACGTTCTTTTTGCTCACTGTAAGTATATTCCATGAAACATACCGTCTCTTCCTTATATCGACACAGGCCATTCGCTCCCTCGTACATACCTGTGTTTCCGTAACAACACGCACGCAGTCAACATGCGGTTATTGCCGATTGACGAGCATTCCACTCCTTCTGCGACTCTCGGCCACAACAGGACCTCTACTATTGTATCCGATAATAATTCATTTGTTTCGTTTCCCAAGTCTGCTTCCAGGCAATCCCTGCGCCGCCGTGCCCTATCAGCGGCACACTCTTGTAGAGAGCAGGGGAATGCAGTATGTTTATTCTTCCTTTTACCATTTTATCGATCGTCTCATCAATCCTCTCCTTAGCGTTCTATGTTTTATGGTCCTAGTGACTTGGACCAAGACCTGGACTTAGAGTCATTTCATCGACTTCCTCGTATATCCGGAGTATCGTCACTAAAGGTCCCATCAATTCTCGAACTTCCAAGTTCATGTATCTCTTTTCGTTCATCACAGTCTGGGAACCTAGGAACTATTCCCAAACCAGCAAACAAGAAACGCTCTTTTGGCACTCTGAATATTCCATCTCTTATGCATCCTAATAGTCCCTATGTTCCTTGGTCGCCTCCTTTGCGGGAGAAAATTCTATGCCCACTTTCACAGGAGTCCGGTGAATATAATCACCATACCTCGCCAGGTGATCCAAGTGTCAATTTTTCCCTTCCGCGTAATGCACCTGTTGAGCTCAAAGGGACTAAGAATGTATTCCGGCGGCTTCTTAGTGGAACTCTGCGGAAGGCCAAACGTGTTACACAATATCGACCTCGCAAAGATTTACCTGATCGAAAGTTAATTAAGCAAGATGAAAGCCAAACTGAGACGCCCTTTGGACCGCCCCCCATACACCATGTCAGCAGACGTTTTTCTGTTACATCTGTTCGATCATCTGAAACCAATACACTGTCGATTTGGCTTGCGGAGCGACGGCAACTGCTGGACATAGAGCTGGATTTCACCCCAATAGGTGAACACTTCTCGCATCTACATATAGTTATTTAATTTTGAATTACATAATATGTACATAGTGAAAGTAAACAATACTGATGAGATTACATAATCGTCAGCTAAGGTTTTGTTCACAGGGTCTGCCGAGTCCAGCCTGAGCAAAATACAAGGTAGGTCCAAGGCAGGTCAAACTTGAACGTTTGAACCGTCACGGCTACACAATGACTTCTGAACAAGAACTTGCTATGGAACAAGGGCAATAAATGATAAAAAGACAAGGGCGATGTTGTTCTCTGTTATCGCACCCAACGGAAGCCATAAGTACTAACCGTGCATCTTCCGTCAGGCATACTACGACATCTTCTCCTTCTGTCTGACTACCGCAACTGCAGCTGGTAATATACAGCAATGCAATCGTCTCCTGCACCTCTTTCCTCTTATATTCTGCGTGCAAATCCAAGCTCGCTTCCAAGTGATATAATTGATTCCGTATTTTGGCATGTCCTCACAGCTCCATACATACCTCTCCCGCCCCTATCGACACCCAAATCACTTGTAGACGTCGAAGACGTGTCATCTCTGGAAGACTTTATTGACGACTCCCGCCATTTAAATCCAGACGACTGCGCAGAAGTTTCAGAGTACATCATTCCTCGCCACAGTTCACATGGTTATTCTGCAGAACAACTAAACACACCATTATGGAAACCAAGCAAAAAGTGGACATGGATCTCTGGGAAGATTCCAGAGAATACTATAGACCAGCTACTTTTGAAAGGTACGGTACATATTGTGCGTTCGTTTCTGCATTAAAAGTTCGTAGAGCGAAAGCGTTATAATGTCTATCTAACAACCTGTGAAATTGATAAGAAAGCGGTGTCATATATTAGTAAATGGTGAGATCTCATAAAACCCATGGTGTCTTGTATTATCACTGATAACCTGTTAGCTGGCCTATTTCGCCACGCTCCAAGGCTGTGAATAACGAGGTAAGCATATGCTATGTAATATTTTATTAGAATTTACGTTCGTGTTAGATTCAACTATACAAAACTAGACTGAATTCCTTACAAGGGCTCATTGTCCCTAGTCTTATCCAAGTTTTTGTTAGACCAGGTATCCTCAATGTCGCATTCGAGCTTCCACATGATACATTTTGGATCGAGGCATCCTCAGATATGCCCTCCATGCTAAAAAAACGTTGTATAGAGGCTTTTCACTGCATTCATGCGCATGGTATTCTTCATGGTGCAATCGACTTTTCAAGCATTCTTATTGGTGGGGATGGCAATGTCTACATCTGCGATTTTGAATCAAGTCACCTTATTACCGGAGAAAATAGCATCGAAGCCGCCGAGGAGTTGGAGAAAGTAAAATACATGCTTTATTCGTCAAAAGACCGTGGCATGCCATCGTTGAGGCGTCCAAGACGATTTGTTGTTCCTGGAACAAGCTCCACAGAGCTTGAGATTGCAATTCATAAATTTATGCAGACCTTGATCCCGTCAGGGGACAAGCCTTCGGGGGTCGACATCAGTCCGCGTTATTCACCCCCTCCTTCTTTCGAGAACGGACAACGAATCAATGACAAAAAGACCGAATTTCGTGCTGATGCCGGGGAACTCCCCCGACACAGTTACTCTTTGCGGAAGCGGAAAACAACCAGTGGATCCTCCACTGAATCGAGACCACGTAAGCGAGGTCGAACAACTGAGGAGAGTCCGATTAGTGCTATACCCCTAGGTGCAGGTCACCAGAAACGTAGTAGGAAGGCCGAGACAATAGGTACACCATTTGTTATCATTATGCGTGGATTCTCGTTGATATTCGTTGCAGAGCACATAGTTATTCGTCCTTCGAGACCAGATGAGTTCCGTGGAGATGGAATTATACACGATTCTATCTTACTCAATAACCTCAATCCCAGTTTACCGATTATTAAAGTTCGTGACTTTGGACTCGATGGAATTGTATCCCATCCAAGGCGCCTTTTGCACGTCCAAACTCCCCACGTTTATCCTGCCAGAGTTACCGCTTCGAAATCCAGGAAAAGGGCTCGAGAGGAAGACGGGAGATCGACTGAAGGAACAAATAAATATGACGTATCTGTTGGTGGCACTCTTAAAAAGCGGAGATGTTCAACTCAACCTACAGCGGTTCATCCTCCAAGAATCAGGTTACCAACGTTATCAGCTTTTTCTAGCATTCCCTCCACACAGATGGGAGAACGAGACAATCGGACTAGACGCGGGATAGAGATTACTGCAGCGCTTGAAGGAGATACCAGCTTCAGCTCAATTGATACTAACAAATCGGACAGGGGCAGTCGTTTCATGAAATATACCTTAGAAAAGAATCCCCGAGCGAGTTGGTGGGAAATAACCAAGCCGATTGCTCGAATAGTTACTGCTGTAGCTGGCCCATCGTCACTGCCCATAAGGAATTATGATGTGGCTACGAACGATACGAGTCGGGGACTTCCAGTCCAAACAGTCGAGAACAGGGCGGTATTTCCGATGTCAAGGTGGATGGACAGAATATGGCGCTTAGTAGCATAGGGATGTGTCACATAACCGAACACATTAACGTACTGGAGCGTGCTGCGTAGTGGTGTGCAAATGTTAACCAGCGCGCACCACGTAGTATGATAAGCATCGGTAATATGTAGTAGTATATCACAGGCTATCACAGGATATCACTATCACTATAGTGCTAAATATAGCAATTCGTATTTCGCTTGATTTATTTTTGATTTATTACTTTGTGGTTTGTGAATGCTTGTAAGTTCTATCGGAGGCGGCCATCCTTACTCAGTGCTCAGTACCAGGTTGTCAACAGCTTACGACCTCTTACAACGCTTCGGGGATTGGGATGCACAAGGATTCAATTGATAGCAACGCTTAAAAATGTCCGCGATAGAACCATGTGGGTTATCTGTCAGTGCTGTCACCGACCTATTTATACGGAGTTGGAGCTCCATGGGGCGCGGCTGTGGACTGAGAAGTTAGTGCTATGGGACATCCAAGATCCGATGCCATTCGTCTCATGAAACTAGGCGTTAGATCTGCACACTACTTTAAACCGGACGTGGGGTAAGCCGGCCTCTCAGTGGGCGTCACATACACTTACTCTCTCTCTCAGCTGTGATCACCTCTTTCCTTCCACTCATCATGAGCGAAGTGAATAACGAAAAGAAGCAGACTAAAGAGTTCACCAGAGCTGCCTCCGATACAGAATCCGCGCGAGATGTCCAGAGTCCTGGCTTACCCGAAGATGGCCAACTTGTCCGTCAGTTGAAGAATCGACATATAGCTATGATTAGGTGGCCCATCTGCCTCTTTCTGACGTTGCCCGTTTATTCATTACGATAAAATTTCAGCATTGGCGGTGTCATAGGAACAGGACTGTTTCTTGGGACTGCGAACTCGTTAAGAAATGGTGGGCCAGTAGGTGAGACTAACATTGTCGTCGAATTAATCAAGCATAATTCTAACACGGTCGTTTACTCTAGGTTTATTGCTAGGATATACAGTAGTGGGCTCAATATGCTTCAGTGTCATGGTAATTCCTTGACCTGCCAGGTATACATGTACAGCTGCTAAGGTTACGTTAGATATCCTTGGGAGAAATGGTCGCGTATCTTCCTATTGCTGGTGGACATATCAAACTTGCAGAGCGCTTTGTCAATCCTGCCTTGTCATTTACTATGGGTTGGAACTATTGGTAATATTTTGTCTCTTGTTTTACTCTGTGGTGCTGACCCGCGAGAGAGAAGGTACAATTGGACAATTGTTCTTCCCGCGGAACTGAGTGCCTCTGCTGTGTTGATCGGATTTTGGACTAGAGATAACCCTATAAGTCCCGCCGCCTGGGTGACGATTACCATGGCTATTACCATCGTTATTAATCTGCTCGGTGCCGGTGAGTATCTAATGGGTGTCAATGTTTGTGTCATTGCTTATCGTAAATTCACCCACAGGGGCATATGGCGAAGCAGAGTTTATTTTCGCGTATGGCAATTAATCACGACCGTCAGTCTTAATCTGACTTTTCGACAGCTCTATCAAGGTTATAACCATCACTGGTCTTATCATTCTAGGGATTGTGTTGGACCTAGGAGGTGCGCAATATCCACCTTATCTGAGGGTAATCACTGATGTATTTAGGTGGACCGAGCCATGATCGTCTCGGCTTTCGTTACTGGAAACATCCCGGGCCTTTCGCCCAGTTTGATGGTATTTCAGGGTCGGAAGGTCGATTCCTTGCATGGTGGAGTGTCATGGTAAGTATGAGCAACTACGTGTGCATGATCTCGGTTTTCTCACAGACTTGATTTTGCTTTACTAGTCGCAGGCCGCCTTCTCCTTCATTGGAACAGAAATTGTTGCTGTGAGTATATATAGGAGTAATCTAACGCAATCCGTCGGCTTACTCAATTGCCGTGTGCCACAGATTGCAGCAGGCGAAGCTAAGAATCCTAGGCGTAATCTTCCGAGAGCCATTAAGCGAGTCTATATCCGTAAATGTCAAACATATTCTTGTTCTGTCCTCTTTTTAAACTATTATTACAGGTATTTTACTTTTTTACATCGGTGGCACAGCTATCATCGGTCTACTTGTTCCATACAATGATGCTCGTCTCAATCTTTCTGATGGGACCGCATCTTCGTCACCTTTTGTTATTGCCATACAAAATGCTGGAATAAAAGTCCTACCTTCGGTATGGTGCTTATCAGACGTAGTTGAAGCATCTGATTATCATACCTTTTCTAGATCATAAATGCATGTTTATTAACCTCCGCGTGGTCGGCAGCTTCAAGTGATCTATACACCAGTTCTCGTGCCTTGTGTACGTCCATTTACTTAATTGGTATAAAGTATGTGAAATGATACGTCTATTAGATGGGCTCTCTGTGGCAGGGAATGCTCCCAGGATATTTTCCAGAACTTCAAAGACTGGTCTACCATACGTCTCCGTCATTTTTTGCGCTCTGTTTGCTACGTTAGGTTACATGGGCGTTAACAACGGTGCCGGAAAGGTTTTCGGGTGGTTTTCCAACATGACGTCGGTTGCGGGGCTCATGACTTGGTTTGGCATTAGCTTGACCTATATTCGATTTTATGCTGGGATGAAAGCACAGGGATATGATCGAACAAGTCTTCCATTTGCCTCTAAGTTACAGCCCTATGCTGCATGGTATGCAATGGTGTTCTGTTTGTTGATTTGCATCGTACGTGGCAATTGGGTCTCAGTTACAGTCACTAATGTCAATCCAACAGTTCAGTGGATGGTCCGTTTTTCTGAAGGGTAGATGGGCTGTTGATACCTTCGTTACAAATTATTTTCCACTGGCACTCTTCCCTATCTTGTACTTCGGATCCAATTTCTACTACAAGCAGCCAGCTGTTAAACCCGAAGAGATGGACTTCGTAACAAATATTGCTGAAATAGAGGCTGACACGTGGGTTTTAGCATGACCTTTGTTCGACAACCTCTTAAGCCATTTATTTATTATAGATATGATGAACCTCCTCCCAGAAACAAGTTCGAGGCATTTTGGCAATGGCTAGTGAGTAACAATAATCGTCATCAACTGCTAATGATTTGATACTGATATGAAATGGCCGTAGATGTAAACTGTATTGTTAGTTGACATACAAAGCAACGTTCATATATTTTTAGTATTCGTCTTCCTGTTCCCCAACCTATATACTTAAGTGTCACACATAATAATGCAAAAAAAAAAAAATCCGTTGAATTCTGAAAATGCGTACAAGCTCACGTAAAAAAAATTGAAGGAATGGACACCGCGCTAAATGCAGCACAGCAGTTTTACAAAGATAAATGACACATGGCTTTAAATCTAATGTACTAAAGAGAGAGAAGAGTTAGCAACTATGTCTTGGATGCTGGTATGTGAAGATTTATTGCTGAGGAGGAATTAAGCCAGTGGTTTATGAAAGCAGTAGAATGTAACAAACCTCTATACCAGTTTAATGCGTCGGAGGGCGAGGGAGCATCAAAGTATAGTATGGCCTTGTTATCAACAAGACGTAGCGCTATCTTGGGTTAGGATCAAGAATTTCAGATAGCGACTATCAGCTTACCATTCCCGTGTACGATGCTTGCGGGTTGCGGAAGGGTTTGCATCCGGAGAACAGCCCACAGGTCGACGAATGATGCTGGATCTTGTCCTTCTGATGGGTCTCGGCATAATACAAGAAGGTCATTACACAAGATACCAATCAACGGCCTTGGCGTTAATTCTGGGGCTAGACAATCCACTTGAACAGTAGATGCGTCTCCTTGCGCGTTGATAGCTTCAAAAGATACTACTGTTTTTCGTACCACACGAGTAAGGAGCAGAGGACCATCCATGATTAATCGGCTAATAATCGTTAGAATTGAAACAAGCATAGAAGCGTACACTTACCGATGCGGCTGAACAAGCGGACTAGGGAACCGTCCCCTTATCCGCGTTTGCCACTGCACAAGCTTCCTACGCGACTCGGATTCTCGCTTGCCCTCATTCATATTATTTGCAAGTGACGATATCTCGGTCAGCGCACGTTCCAGAGGATCTTCCATATACTCATAAAGAGGAGGAGTGCTTCTAAGTAATTCTTCCAGCTGTGGGAGATACCATGAACAATAGTTGCGCTGAAGTTACATTGTTTACTTACAAGCAAACGATACCTGGGTATTCGTTGCACAGGAAGAAGCAAGTATCCCTCTAAGTTTAACTGCGTATGACGAGGATTCATGCGGCACCGTTTTAAGTAAGATTTTATTCTTCTCTTCTGGCTTGTAGACAGGTTCGGTATACCAGTTGCAGATGGGCTACCTTCAGGAACAACACCCGGAGCACTAATGGCTGACATTGATAAACCAAGACCAGCGAGTTGAATGGTGCTGGAAGCTGGTGAAATAGAAGATATTGGGGCAGCTGGAGGTGTATTTTTGTCAGAGCTCCAATACTTAACGCGTTGCACAGAACTATCGAAGTTACTATTGACCTCGTATTAGCGATTATGCATGGGAAGAGAATAGAGATACGAACTTGATGTAACTAGAGTACATCCTCATGAAAGCTGCATGCTTAAGGAATATTTCCCCGACGGCTTTTGCCACTTCCGACGATAGCTGACCTTCTACATCTATGCTTCCAACTTCAGCAGAGCTCTTCATAAGAGGTGCAGCTGCCACCTCCAAAGCAGGAAGGAAGCTGTCTTTGTGAAAGGAGAACAGGGCATCAACCCCTCCAAAAACAATTTTGCGTTCAGGCATCGGAACTACGCTGTCTTTTCCGGAACCGACTCCACTTAGCAGATTTACCGGAACTGATGCAGGTTTGATATAAATTTCCATCAGCTCTTGCAACCCTTTCACATACGTGCGTTCCGTCCTATTTTTATATATAAAAATGAGATAAGAGCAGAGGAAAGGAAAATAATGAGCTTACAAAACAATCTCTTTGATTACCATTGCTCGCTTCCCCTTATCATTTTTGAACTTCCGTTCTTCAGACGATGATCCATTGCTGTCTGTAGTAGCAACACTCAAAGTATTGCTAGATGACCCACTGCGCAAGGCTGAAATCGACTCTGACGACCTCAATTGCCCCGAGCTGTCAGTAGAGCTAGCACTCATCGCGAGCGATACCTCGCGGCTACCGTCCACCACTGTCGGTCTCCTGGGTCGTGCATTGGGATTCTCCTCTGTTACCGCTCCGTACATACTAAGAGGGTTTGCCTGCTGGGATAGACTTAGATCATTCATATCCCTTAGATACGCCATTACAGAGCGTAAAGCACGCATATAAGCTTCCCGAGCACGCTCTTCTTCACGCCGAATATATTGCTCGCTATCGATTACTGGACTAGGAGTTGACAATCTGGCACCCGCATCGTCTCCAGAGATCGCAATTGTATCTGGGGCAGCTTCTGGTATGGGTATATTGAGGGTAAGAGCGCCTGGAGCATCTACTGGGAGGAAACTTCGGCGCTTGGAAGGGCGTGGGGAAGAAACAGGAGGCGCTAGAAGACTAGCTGAGCGGGGAGGTATGGTAATACTGGAGACTTGAAGTAAATCTTTTGAAGGTTCATTTGTTAGTTGCGGGGGAGAGGATGGTGTAACAAGGGAAAAGGGCTCCAAGCCTGTAGTAGAGAAACGAAGATCTACTTGAGGCGCCTTACTAAATCGATCAGGAATGGGAGACGAGGTGGAAGACGAAGGACCTGAAGTGCCTGCCGACGTCTGAGGACGGCTAACTGGAGGAGACCGGGTCTGCGAGGGATGTGGGGGAGAGGGTGAATCGACCTTCATCTTTCCCATAGACATTTTCTTTAAAAAGCCCCAACGGCTCCCCTTTTCTTTTCCTTCCCTGGAAGCACGCTGCCGTTTCCCGTCTCTGCCGTCTGGTGTAGCACCTTTTTGCAAACTAGATGCAACACTTGAAGTGCGATTGAAAGACATGCGATTAGATGAAGAGCCCCTTTCATTCTCAGTAGCACTGTTCCACATTGATTGAGTGAGCTGTGGCCTAGACATATTAGGTGCTCTAGCTGGCACTCCCATAGACGACGGACCCAGACTGGCAAAACGCTTTCCAGCAGACACCTTGTCTTCATCCACTGTACCCATGCTTAGAAGATTCGAGCTCGATTGAGACATTTGGTATTGAGGCCTGGACGGCATGGTATCCGCAGGTGCAGGTAGAACTGGGACGGCTGGCTTCCCCGGCGTAGATCACCGGCACTTTTCATCTTTCGGAGTTCATGATCTCCGAAATAGCCAGGATCTTCCTGTTGTTTGCTGGCCAGAGGTGTTCGGTTGTTGACGGTAGAGGTTGCATTTTTTGCGCGCGTCTGATCAAAGTAAGCGCGACTGGGTGTTGTGCGCGTACGGGTCAAAGCTCCCTTGGGAGGTGGAATTGGAGGTGTAGCGTGATTGGTGGGATAGGGCGAGGTGACTGATCGCCCAAGAATGGGACCGCGGTCGGGTGTGATGGTATGATCTTCGTCTTCCGCTGGCTGAATAAAGTCATTT
Source organism: Cyathus striatus (assembly GCA_025738555.1). Taxonomy (NCBI): domain Eukaryota; kingdom Fungi; phylum Basidiomycota; class Agaricomycetes; order Agaricales; family Nidulariaceae; genus Cyathus; species Cyathus striatus. The sequence goes on along the minus strand of JAOVFP010000024.1, from coordinate 246,653 downwards.
TGACTGGGACTTGCATCGTGATCAGACAGATCGTCAATGTCGGTGGTGTCAGTTTCCGAGTCCGGAACGATTCCCTGTTGTGGAGGGAAGATAGGTGTCGAGGGAGGATATGCTGGAGTTGAGGGAGCTTTGCTTAGAAGCGGGTCCACAAGGGCTTTCCAGGGACCCTGGAAGGGATTCCCATCGACGCACAGAGTCTGCAGGGCAGGGAGCAGGCACAGCCAACTAGGGAGCGAATGCATTTTATTGCGCTTGACGCTAATTGTGTGCAACTTGTCGAGGTCCACCAACGCGTCTGGGAGAGTACTAATGCCTGTAGCGTCGGCTATTAACACTCGCAGGCTGGTCAAATCGGCAAGAAACACGGGGAGAACGCGAAGGGGATTTGAGGCGACATTGAGCTCCTCGAGGTTTTCACAGACCCCAAGCACGGGTGGAAGAGCGCCGAGAAAGTTGGCAGAAATGTCGAGGGCGAGAAGGGTTGTGCAGATATGCGGTATGGTGGAGGTCAAGAAGGTAGGGACGGAATTGGGGGTGACGGAAGATCCGATGAGAAGATGTGTAGTTCCTGATGATGGTGAGGGTGAAAACGACATATGAGGGGGAGGGGAGAAGAACACACACCTGGATGGACATGAAGCTGTACTATGGGCGTGCTATCTGCCTGCACGATCAGGCCACGGCCTTCCTCTGCAATGACAGCGGCAGAGGTTCGCTCGTCGTCGTTCTCGTCGTCATTCTGGGCAGGGTCGTCACCCAGAGGATGGTCGTCGTCAGTTTCATCCTCACTGGGGGCGAGGTCGTCTCTGTGCCAACTCATGTCGTAGCTTGGCTTGTGGGTGAGCATTGGGGGGGTGGGGATCCCTGGGGACGAGGACCTGGAGCGGGCATGGACTGGATGGTCGGGGGACCAGCGGGGAGGGTCTAGGGACGGGGAGGGGACATGTGCAAGGATGCGGGCGAGGGAGTGGGAGGTGATGCCGACAGCCAGCGTGGGATCGTCTTCGGAGGAGGGGTCGTGGACGTGGGCAGAGAAGTCGGCAAAGGCGAGGGCGCTGCCGGAGCTGGTGTGTGCGGAGGAGCGGGTGGAGGCGGAGGAGGAGCCGGGGGACGAGAGGGCAGGGAGGGAGGAGAGATGGTGGGAGGGACGGCGAAAGGGATATGGATATGGGTGGGGAAACAGAGCGGGATCTGGGAGAGGGTTTAGGGCGGAGTCGGTGCTGCGCGGGGAGTCAGGCGAGCACACGGGGGCCATCGACGACTGCACCTGCCACTCAGCCTCAGAGCCCTGACCAGTCCCAGCACGTGGTCGCAGGGGAGCGTGCGTCGACGGAGTGTCCCCCAGGGGCAGCGTGCGCGGAGGGCGAGGCGGCGTCGGGCGTCCAGAGACGCGAAGGTAGTCTAGCGTCACGTCGTCGTCGTCGTTGTCGGGCGGGGCATCGTTGGGGACGTGGTCAGCGGGGAAGGGCACAGGAAGAGGCATGCAGAAGCAGAATTAATAAACAAGGAAAGAAATAAAGGTTAAGTTTGAAGAGAGAGACTAATCAACATGCTAATTCTGTCCACTCTCTCTCTAATCCACACATTTATTATCATATTATTTACTTGATCGTTGCCATCTTTCCCTTCTTACTACAATATCCCCTACCCTCAGAAATCATACAGATCCGGGCGATCAGACCGGAATGCCACTCTTTTTTCGGCTTTTTGGGCTTGTTTTCCCCCACAACCTCCCCCTTATCCACCCCCTCTTTTTCCTTTCCCACATTCCCCTTCAGTTCCACCCCCCAGTTCCACCTCTACAGCAGCCGGCCCCGATGCTGACGTGTTCATCACCGATCCCTGTGCATCAGACACATCGGTTCCACCCACTCCAGCTGTCGTTCGTCGCTCGGATACTCCCCCTTCCACATCAAGATGCAGTGTTTCGAAAATAAGCCGCTTTCGAGTGCACTTGAATGCAAGATTGTTTTCACCACTTCCGCCGGAAGATGAAACTCCAGACAGACCCCGCAGTGCTGAAAATCGCTCACTGGGCGAGACAAGGCTATGCGGGCCAGGCAGAGCATGGATATGGACAAGTCCGTGATGCGATGGGAATAACGTGCTTAGAGAAGGGTTACCTATCATGTATTCGCTGATAATCAGTCAGTCGCCCTCCCGTGCCGTCACATTCTACATACCTGAAAATGCCGACATTGTCAATGCTGCGTCTGACCCCCATCCCACCTTCTCGATCCAACCACGGCCTCCCCAGCTTCCTGTGCACATATGGGCAGGTAGACTTATGCATGCGCACGCGTGAGGTCGTTTCCGCAGCATCGCTTTTAATTGTGTTAAGAACCGCAGTATATCCTATATACCTAGTTACTATTAGCGAATCGACGCGTCGCAAACCGCTCACCTGCGCCGATGTATCTCCCCATTCAGCGGATGCCAGCGACGGTATACATATACGGAGCGGTGAGCTAGTACCACTCGTATCAACTATTTTCGATATACGTTTCAATATTCCACTGAGTGGAGATATGTCTAGTGATTCCAAGTCAACTGTCTGAAGTTGTCCGGCGGACAAGACTTGCTCAACGATATCTTGGGGAATGCGAACAGATAGGTCAAAGGCATGGCAATATCCATCCGTTGATCTGAAAAAAGTGAAATGGATGAGTATGACGACCAAAAGCACTGCAATCTACGTACGATGCCTGAACGGTTGTTTGGAATTGTTTCATGTTCTCGTATCTCCAAGCTATTTTGATTTTGTCCCCTACAGCATGTTCGGACTCTCCTTCGTTATTAGAAGACATGGGCAGTGAGGTGGACTTTGGAAGCCACATTATATCTTTAACAAAATCCAATGGGTCTTGGTCAATTAGGCAAACGTTATGACCGCAAACGAGCCCTTCGGCAATGAAGTATTTTTGAACGAGTTCGCCGTAGGAAGAATTGAGATCTGGGGCTAGGATCGTCATTAGACACGAAAGGGGGAGACCTCCACCCAGAATGTCATCGAGCGAAGGGATGCCAGTGGATGTGATGATGGTGGGGGTGGACGCAGGCGAGAGACGGGTTCCAGCAAGGGAAGGAGAGCTCTTTGCTGCGGTTTTTCGCTTGAAAGAACTCATTCTCGGTAGCTAGGAATCAGAATTCAGATAGAATAGCTCAGAGCGAGGAAGAGAAAGAGAAAGCACTGAAGGATAGGACGACGACATTGCTTCAGAACGCGAGCAACACAGCTCTGTGCTGATTAGATACGGGCAATCACATCCAAATAAAAGTCATTACGTAATCTGACACGCCGACGCCCGACGCGCTCTCATAATGATACACCTACATACTAAGCTTACTTATAAGTTATATCCACAATTCTATGAACTTTTCGCGCTCCATCCGAGGGTGGCCTGCGCGAAAGCTTTCTCGATTTTCTGCCTTTCGAGCCCAGCCATGGTCACACATTGGAAAATATTTTTTCCTGGGAGCATTTCGCGTGTGCTCCCTTCCTCTGCATTTCTGGTCAACTACTGACACCCCCTCTTAAAGATTGTTAATTTTGGCTGCGCTCTACACTTATTCACGACCTACGTTGGTACATTTACCTTGGTATGTACACCAGCTTCCTTTCATGACGGGTGTCGCCAACACAATAACTTGACAGACGGAGGGCGTCTCCATGCTTCCAACATTAGCTGTCGAAAATGAGCTAGTACTTGAAAATCGACTAACGTGTCACTTGTTTCCGGATAAGTTTTCCAGAGGAGACCTCGTTATCGTTAAATCACCTTTGGACCCAAGTCGCCGCATTTGCAAGAGGATAATCGGCTTACCAGGCGACGTTATTTGTGTAGACCCCTTAATATCTTCTAATGAACATGTCATCATCCCCCAAGGACATGTGTGGATAAGTGGCGACAATATGGCCAATTCTCGAGACTCGCGGGTATATGGTCCGGTCTCAATGGCACTCATCGAATCCCGAGTTGTGATGAGCATGATAGTAAATTCACAAACTTTGGGGTTACTATACTTTCTAACATGCTTATATAAACATTTTAGCTTTGGCCTCTTTCTAAATTCACCTTCAAATTGATTCGAAATCAGACGAAAATTGTCGAGTGACCAAGCAAGTTGCAATAAACGATACCCCCGAGCCTCGGCATAGATGAAATTACCAAATTTCATCGAGAAAAGTTTACCGAATATCCTCCTTGTCCGTTGGGTTCCAGCTTGAAGTTATCTGTTGATAACCCAAATTTTCCTGCAGGCCTACCCGTTAGCTGACAAATATGACTAGACATCGTTAACTGCACCTAATATACTATTTCCAACGCCCTTCAATTTATCCAACATTTCTGCTGTCTCCGTTTTCTGCGCGACTTCAATGCGAGGAGTCAACTGTCTCAGCTTGGACTCTACCGCTCGAATGTCGCTCTGCGGAATTGGCAGTTTTAATAGTGCATTATAGTCTACGCCCAGGGGTCAGCGAGCGAAATAAACAATTTTATATAAACGTGCCCTCTTGTGCAGCAGTGAGCGAGGACCAAGAGTTGATTTCTTCGTTTGAAGCAGCGCGTCGTTGTAATGCTTTTACATATGTAGGATCATCGCGTAACGCTACGAATACCATGAGGAGTGCATAAATTATGCTGATTGAATCGCTTACCTTGAGAACACGCATCTACAGCTTGCTTATGATCTCCCTCAAGGTAACTGCTCAGTTGCTAACGGCTAATGGATACAGGAGGAGATATAGCTACCAATTTGACGTAGCATGCACCAATGTTAGCGTTGAGGACCGAGCGTACCTTGACGCATTGTAGATCGAGTTCTGTTTTCTGTTCCAGTTTTGCTTCTTCTGCCATTGAATTAGAATCGTTAGGACTATTCGTTGATCCTGAGGCTACTTCGTCCTCGTTGTCGCAGTCGGCTGGTTGAGTGGGGTCCTGTGGAACTAGCTGTGGTAGTAAAGCTAACGCGGACGCGTAGGCAGATATAGCCTCGTTCCATTTCCCTGCGCGAAAAAAAACATTTCCTTCAGCCTTGCGTTCATCTGCGTCCTGAAGACGCGACTGATACGTTAGAGGTTAATGAGGGAGTCCTTCAATGGTCAGGATCGAGTTGATTTTACCGTAACTTCAGATGTATAATCCTTAACATCGAGCGTAATTTTGGACTTTTCTAGCATTGAAAATGACTATACAACTAAAGGAGAGAGAAATGATTGAGTATTGAGTATTAATGGAAAGAGCAAGTTAGAGACGAATGCTGGAACAGTGGAAAGTAACTTATGTAGACCGGGTCAAGTACAAGTAAGTACAAATAGGAGATCTTATCTAATCTTAATACTTAAATATGATTCATCCGATAAGTGAACCTGACTCGACTAGCAACCAACAAAATTGATTCAACATCCCTGTATTCTAACTTCTTTCCTACCATGTCTAGCCCCGCATTTTGGTTACGTTGCGAGAAAAAGGAGTTTGAACGACGCGCTGCTCTTACTCCAACAACCGCGAAGCGACTGATCAAAGCTGGTTTCCATATCACCGTTGAGCGTGATGAACAACGAATCTTCGACGACGCCGAATACGAAGCGTATGCTTGCTGTTTATATTATGGTCATACCACTCTAGCTGACTCAAACCTCTCAGAGTCGGCTGCACATTGGTGGAGAATAACTCCTGGCCAACAGCGCCTCTTACTGCCCCAGTCATCGGATTGAAAGAACTACCAGAGTCAGACGACCCTCTGCCTCACACTCATATTCAGTTCGCCCACTGTTTCAAGCAACAGGCCGGCTGGTCCAAGGTTCTATCCCGTTTCCATCGTGGAAGAGGTGCACTATACGACCTTGAATTTTTAAATGACGCGAACGGCCGAAGGGTTGCTGCGTTCGGCTTCCATGCAGGTTTTGCAGGCGCTGCTGCAGGCGCCCTAGCGTTGGCTTCGCGGTGCAAGGGAGAGTCTCTCGGACTTCTTACACCATTTGAAAATGAGTCGGCAATGGTGTCAAATGTTAGGGAGCTTCTCGGCGGTAGCGGGAAGGGCGTCAAGGCACTTGTTATTGGTGCACTTGGTAGATGTGGACGCGGAGCTGTTGACCTTTTTAGGAAGATTGGCCTTAACGAGTTAGTTCTTTCAGTACATCATAATCTATCAGTATATCCTCACCGTATCGATACAGAGATGACATTCTGAAATGGGACATGGCAGAAACTGCCAAAGGTGGTCCTTTCCCGGAGATACTCGACGTTGACATTTTTGTGAACTGCATTTATCTCACTTCTCAAATTCCGTCATTTGTAACACGGGAGCAAATTATAGCTGCGGGCACAAACCGCAGGCTATCTGTTATAGTCGATGTGAGCTGTGATACCACTAATCCATACAATCCCATACCGGTATACAGCATCAACACGACCTTTGACAAGCCTACAGTGCCTGTAGATGTTGGGTATGTATTTGTTTATACGCATCCTACTCATAGCAGTAACATATATGTCAACAGGTCTGAAAATCCGCCGTTGTCTGTTATCTCTATTGACCACCTGCCTACGCTGTTACCCCGAGAGGCATCGGAGCAATTCAGCGCAGATCTTCTTCCGTCGCTGCTTGAGTTCCCCAATCGCCATGAAGCTCGTGTATGGTTTGATGCTGAGAAGCTATTCAGAGCGAAGCTGGCTGAAGCTGTCAAGGTTGAGGGACTCTGAGAACAACATAATACCTACGAGATTGAATTGGATGTAAACGTAGTTAGGATGTCAAAGAACAACGATGTCCATGCCAATATAGATACCGGATGAGGATCGCCTTACGTTGTTCTTGTATTTCATCAATACATCATGTATGGATGAAGACAAGCTTTCCTAGATACGATCTCCAAGGCTAAGCTTCAAGGCTTCAAGCTTCAGGCGTCGAGAAGGATGATACATGATGATTAGCAGCAACGACGAATCACGATGCGAACAAGATGTCAACGTAGAAAGTCATTGCAGAATGCAGCTGTGCTTAGCAACGCTCGGTACGATGCAGCGGTTGCGCAGTGTCTGGCTCGACTCTGAACAGCCGACATTATTATGTAAAGGCAAGTAAGTGTGTGCACCAAAAGGCCAGCTCTCCCTCCCATCCTCTTGTACTCTTCTTCCACTTCATTTCTTCTCTTCCATTATCTTCTTTTTATCATCTAATTCTTATTCTTTCTTACGAGGTTCGCTGGTCGCCTCCCATCTAACAATACCCTTCATAAACAAGCTCATTTGTCACTCTTTTACTTATGGATACGCTGGTATCGAGTTCGCCTATCCCTCAGATTTCCATTTCCCCTGCTCCTCCAGAAGAGCCCAGTCCTGAGCCCTTCTCACCATTCTCTTTGGCTTTTCCATCAGGAAGTTGCGACGATAACTTCAGGCCTCACCATTTGACCCCTCCTCCGACTAATACACACTTCAAACGTCAAGCCTCGTCGTTGCGACCGGCTGGAGTTGCCACTAATGGAAAGGGACTGGAAGAAAACAGATTCCAAGCTCTGCTAAAAGCCTCCAAAGAAAGAACTCCACCTACAAGTAGAAGGCCTGCTGATCTACGTCGCGAAATAGCAGTCAAGACACATAAGAACAAGCAAGGTCTGTTCGTCATACTTAGATCAGGTCGCTACAAGTTTAACTTATTAGTATGGGATTTGCAGCTGAACGTCGTGCACTCTTCTTATCAAAAGTTCTGGCACCCCCCTCGCCTACAGCGACCACGACTCCTAAGACTCCCCAGAGTCACCAGCGTTGTTCCACTATAGCCTTCCTTCTCCTGGCCTAGTGTCGCCGCTGGCCTTGTTCGAATCCCTGCATGACAGCAAGGAAAATGCGTGTGATCCATGGGTAGAACAGGTGGAATTCTGCCGTCCTGAAGCTAAACAAATTCAGGTGGTGCGAGAATTCAAACGCCATTTACCCTCCCTTGATCAGATATCTGCACATCTGCACTCTCAAGGTCATCCTCTCTGCAACCGAGGCCCTTTAGAGAGCAAAGGTGCTACCAGCCGTCCTAGGCTGTCTTGTACCGTTGGTAGACTCCAGATAACTCCCTTACCATTAGAGCAGTGTTGTGATTCTTACGAACCGTGCACAACATCAAAGCCCACTGCATTGGTACCCGATCTAAGGATTACCACAACAGTGGTTCCTAGGATGGCTACGGTCTCGCCTACAAAGCTATCCCAAGCTAATCTTCTTGCCTTAGAATGCCGAGAGCAAAGAGCCCATACAATGTTATTGACATTGCGCCGTCGTATGAATCCATCCGAGTGTCGTATCTCCCTTTCTTGTCAAAACGAAGAACGAGGAGTAAAGTGGAAACGTCGCAGTGCTCCAGCTGACTTACTACCTTTACGTGAACGAAGCGGCTTCGAACATCCGATTTTGGCTTTACCGGGCGCATTTTAACGTTGTGCTATTTAGTTCACTAGCATGACATAGCCTTCGTGTTTACATTTGTGGTAGTCTACAACATGGTGTCTATCATGAGATATGGCATGTTTTTGTTGGATTGTGTACTATACTTTTCTTGAGGTATGATCATGACTGCTCCTAGTCGTATACAATACACACATGGTAGTTATCGCCGACACTTTTGTGAGGAGCTACGCACATTGGATTCCATTTGGTTCGGTGTTGGGGAACGACCGCGTAGCCGGTTAATGACGCTTAATCGACGAGCTACTTGTAGACGAGCATCAGTCATGCAAACTACTGAAAATAACGTCGTAACCTGACAATAATCCAGTCGAACATTTTCATCTGCCATTTCTTCGTCAGAATCTTGTAATGGATCTGTCGCAGTAACGATATGCCAGGCCTCTAATAAAGAACATTGCGCAAAGATACCCCAAAAAGAAACGCGAAGGCGTACGTTCTAACATGCTTCGTTCGGCCGGTTGAGCTCGTAAAGGTCCAGCATGAAAAGAAGATGCTATAAAATACTTAAAGCATTAGTCTATTAGCAAAGTAATTCTTGTATTACCAGACCTTTTACATCTGTGGAGCGCAGAGGAGGTTCTCTGCTAGGGACATAGTACAAGAATCCATCATCTTTGACCACTTCTTGGTTCTGACGAGAGCGTGCACGATGCTGGTTAGCTTCAGGAACAGCTACAGATGATGTGAAAGAAAATGCGCGCTCATATATAATCAACTTACCATTATTAGCCGAAACGAAATGAGGTGCTGAGGACTTAGTCTTCTTCTCGTAATCACTAGATGAAACCAATCGTTGAAGGAACTCATTCCGCTGTTTCGACATCATTTTCCCCCAATCTATTTCTGCTTGAGTATCAATATTTTCTTCCTGAAGCTCTTTCTTGGTAAGAGGTTGAATGCGAGGAGCTTTTCCAGGATTGGTCTTAGAGAACTCATCGTCGAATGGATTGGTTCCTTCATAATTTTCTAAATAATGGTAGAGAAGCCACAGAAAGGTGCGTGCTCTATCAAATGAAGATAGACCTTTGTTCGGCAGAAACAAGTCGAGGAAATTAAATGAGCCATCAAAGTGAACACTGGCTAGTGGCTATCTTTATCAGTCCTAGCTGTAAGAATTGTTCAACAAAAGTATTGTCTTACTGCGGCATGATTGGCGAGAACAAATATAAGATTCACAACACTAGTCGGAGGTCGTTTCCCCGCTTTCTGGAACGAGGATTACATGGTGTATTAAGAAATAATCAAATCCTTACATTTTTATCCAAAATCTCTTCGGGTGTAGATGGCGGGACCGATTTGAGCTCAGACGGTAAAAGTGCAGCTTTTAAACAATTTTTTATTCGTGGTGCATCTTGTGCGTTTCCATCTGTTTTCTGGAGTGATGGAACAGGATGGTATGTCCTGAGAGCCGTCTTCATCTCTGGAAAAACTGCAAATCGAATTAGATTTAACGTTATAAACATTATGGTAATAAGTAAATATGTCTTACATGCCATTGTTGTGTTTATACGACCGACGTTGGTTAAAAGTGACAATTTAGCCAATTCAATTGCAAAAGCCGGAGTTTCGACCATTTTGTCCTTAAGTACCTTTGAACATTTGCTGGAATTGTATAAGGCGGACACATATAAGTCTTTAAATGTAGTTTTCGAACCACCCTGACCAGGAAATGGATTTGTAAAAACTGCACTGGTGTTAGAAAATATATCATTCAATAGGTCAAATTGCACGTCTTGGCGTGTTAATGGTTCAGCGTCATTACGCTTAATGGGTAAAGCCTTGCGACTAAGGTAGCCAACACTGAGGGTTTTGTATTAAGATGAGATCACGAAACAAAATATAAAGCACAAAAGGTCGTACGGAGGCACTGGTTCCGGAGGCCAAGGCGTACTTTTATTCTGAGTTACAGAGGAAGTGGATGCCATGAAAGAAACGAAGCAGGTAGAAGGAGAAACACGAGGCGCACAGCCAAACAGGGCAAGGAGGCCCTGGATTTATTCAAACACAGCTGCGTTTCTGCGAACAGGTTGCAGAATCAAAGAAGAGAGATCCACGTGCAGTTATAAAGCAAATCTGTTTACTGAGGGGGATGAGTGATGAAAGTAGAATGCGGATAGGCACGCCGGACCAATGATGAATGTCAGTTTGGTACTAGAACTGAGACGTTGTTTGGACGTTGTGGAGAAAAGATCAGAAGATACATACAGAAGATGGCAAGAAGATGGAGGAAAGGGGGAGCTAAGTTGATTTTAACTTGAGAATCTTGGGACATTAGCGTTCGTGCAGCATGATGAAGGGAGAAACCGTTGACAGCCAGATAGAACGCAAAGCCAAATCCGATCCAACTCCGTTCTGTTAGCGCCAGATGAATCAGGAATTACCGAACATGGGGTCCGAGACGCTTGATCAATGCAGCTGAGTGTTGATTAAGATTGGTGATTGTTAGCTTGTTATATTCCCCACAGCAAGTTGTGGACGTTCTAAAGTAGCATGGGACGTTAAATGTCCAGAAAATTGTGAAGAAAATGAATGTTTTATGAAGTTTTAACATTTTAACTTCTATGTTACAGTAATAAGTAGTTGCGGAAGAAAGTTTCTAGATGGGGTTAATAATGTACCACATTGAGATTACATCAGCAATCCCTTTAGCGTCATCGTAGGTTTTTCTACTCTTGACCACATCATGGCAGACAAATTCGACGAAGCTACGCAGGTCAGTGTATATTTCTGCGCAGGTTGCCCATCTTATATCTTGTTCCAATAGAAGGAACTTTCAGACTTTCTTGAACAGCAGCAAACCCAGGTCAGTTCACCCAGAACTTTTGCATACGGCCTATTGTATTCACTCTCGACCTGTAGGCAAAGTTTCATGCCAGGGTACATAGCCTCACTTCTATGTGCTGGGATAAGTATGTGACATCGCGTCTCTCTCTATATTTCCTTATTCCTTATCTTTTTAAGCAGATGCGTGACAGGCACTCCTTCCACAAGTTTCTCCCGAAGCGAGGAAAGCTGTTTACAAAACTGCGTTGGCAGGTTCCTTGATTCAAGCATATATATTGTGAAGCAGGTTGAACGTCAAAGGGAGCAGCAGGTTTTTTCTGGATGATATCCTAATTCAACTAATTCGATATTGTTACTACGTGAAAACTAAACCACAGTAGATAGGTCATGAGGATGTTCTCGTAATCTTGCTAGCTTTCAGCGAGCTCTATATCATCGCCTAAAATACCCCCACAAATAAGCAAATGCAGCTGGTAAAAAGAAGCAGAATGCGTCAAGAATTTGTCTTCTTTGACGCAATCGTAGAGGAATTTCGATGGCAGGAGGACCATTCGGCCTCAAATCGAAGGATCCAGTCTCATGAAATCGAGATATCGACGCGTCTTTCTCCAGCCAAACTTCTCTCAACCAGTTGTCGAACACATCTTTCTCTTTTTCAGGAATGTCCACTTCCACCGTTCGATTATTCGAACTAGGAGGTGCAGATGCCGACTTTGTTTCAGACAAGTCGCCAATAGGAATATCGCCGGTTACATTGAATAACCGTAGATGCATGTGTATAACCGGAGGAGGAACGCCATCAAAAAATATTGAGCGCAAGGTATAATAATCCTGGCCATATGCCATTGGTGGAATACCTGCCAGTGGTTGTATGTAAGGCGTAGATTGTGGAAAGCAGAATGATTATCATACCAGGATATACAACAGTTATATCTATCATATGTAGCTTTGGCACACGTGGAGCTAATGATCTTAAACTGTAGTGCAAGCCAGTTGATCTTGGAAGAAGGATATTCTTCATATCCGACTGTATGTGCTGATTTTAGAACGGTTGTGAACAGCATTTTGTTACTTACAATTCCCATCTTGTCTGCAAATTTCTTACTTATGGGTCTAGTGTCCTTGCTAACTAAAGTTCCTTCTGGATAAAGTAAGAAACACAGAGGTCTATTCTCTTTCTCTGCTTCCTTGCCCAGAGAAGCTAGCTGCCGTGCAAGTTGCACCCGATCTGAAGCCCATGACCGAGCAAGAAAAATAAAGTTGAAGAATTGCATGCCCTGACAAGGTGTTTTCTAAGCAGACACGGGGTAAAGTTTTATACGACTTACCCAGCCAACTACTGGAACCCACTGGAGGCTCTTCTTCAACGTTATGTAAATATACCGATGCACACCACGAGCACTGATGAAATATGTTAAGCACCAAGCATACCACCAGTCGGCGTAGATCTATTGTAGTCTTTATATCGATTGATCACGATAAAAAGTTAATGTACCTGATGGTTGGCTGTAAGGACAAACTTCGTTGGCAAGTCAAGTGCCACCACCTCTCCTTGTTCATTCTTTATTACAATGCTTTGAAGGTCTTCAGGATTGAAACGCCCTTTCCCCTGAGTCTCGAAAGTTATAGCCAACTTAGTAGGAGCAAACCACTGTGACATGAGGACTGAAAGAAATAGGGTCATTATAAAAGACTTAAGACAAAATATAAACGAGCATACCTAATAGACAACCGAAAGACCCCTTGGTATAGCGAATACCTTTATAATACAGGCGTCTCGACCAACGAAACGGAAGTATTCTAAAGGGAAGCAGGAATACGAATTGAGAAGCGTTATTCATAAGGCAGGCCAGGTCGAACAAGACACAGAACAAGATAGCTCTAAGAGTATTCAACCATGATTGCGGAGTTCTTTTAGCTATTGGAACCGTGTACAATGCAGAATCAGGCATAGGACAAGTTCGACGACTTAAACAGGGAGACTAGGGTGCCAGTGAGAGATCAAGATATGGCTAACTTGCGAGCTATTGAAATTCGGGCGTCCTCGACCTTACAACAAGGACGCGACGCTGAGATGGAAAATGTGTTCGGTCTGCACCTCAGCGGCCCAACCTACACAGCAACCGTCCGGCCGAATATCATGTGATAATGGACTTACGCATGTCCTATTAATAGTCACGACTCGCTTACTGTAACAGTACTTGCTACAACTTGCTACTTCTTGCTATGTGACTTACAACTACTTAAGAGTAGTACTCACTGGGCCATATATTGGCCTATATACTTAAGAAGTGTCACCTCGGGGAATCACCCATTAAATAATTGCGTGCAGTGTAAACTTGGTGTAAACATATATTAAGGGTTCAATACACCTTGAAGTTGAACTCAGACAATTTTTGTAATGTTTTGAATGTTACTAACTTGTAGTACTCATCTAGTATATCATTAATTGTTTATTACAACACTTATATATGAACATACAAAGTAATTTAACACGTAAAGGGCCGGCCAATTATTCCTTGCTCATAAGCGTCAGCAATGAGCTAATAAGTGCTAAGTGATTAGTGAGAGTATTTATGTCGAAAAGTATATCGCACGGGCCTTGATCGACACATAGGTTCCTGAGATACACATAAAAGCACCAGCCAGAATCGTCAGTAGTGCAACAACTAGTCCAAACGGACGTCGTATCAACTTGTTCCTCCCACCCACCAGAACACTGTAATCATGAACCCAAAAGAACCCGGAAAGACCATACGTGTACCATGAAGCGAAAAGTGCCGCTGCAATCCCAATCAAGTACGAAAATATGGGGACAGAAACAGCCATAACAAACGCTATCGACACTGAAGCGAAGCACAAGATAGTCCAAACCAGCCAGCCTTTCAAGGTATGCGTGTAAACGTGCTTCGAATGTCGAAAAAATCGAATAAAAATAAGTTTGGCTGCAGTATGAGAGTAAAGCCCCCCCGCACTAAATGGGGGATATAATCAGCCTACTACTTAGTACTAAGTAGGTGCCATGAACTTACATGAGGAAATTTCCAAGGCCAACTGCGAAGGTAATTTTTGCCCAACTCTCAGGTAATGAAAGGAGAACAGGGGAGGACACATTTTCACCGATGTAGGCGTATCTGGGAATTGGTAAATTGCAGTGCAAATCCCTTTAAGAGAAACCAACAATATAACGGAGAATAAAGTATAAAAGGTAGTGGAAAATCCTTGGAGACACCATGCAGCCTATAGTGGCGGGGTGAATATGTAGTTAACATCGTTGGTTGGGAATACCTTCATTGCATCTTGCGGTCGTTTCATTTCCGATATCAAAATAAAAAACCTTAGAAACGGTCAGATACGCTGCAAAGATACACGCTCAAAGCACGACCTACATAAAATGGCCTGGTAGCGCATGAATAATGAGTTAAATTTGAACTAGCCCACTGTACCTGCGTATGAGAAAACCTACATCACGACCGCGTAAGTATCTATATGGACCGCATGACTGGATCATGACTGACTGGATTGGTGATAGCTAGAAATGCATGGTAAAAGTTTGTTGATATGGTGGCCTCGATTGAACGACCAGAGATAGGGTTTGATCCTGCTGCAACCATGGCCAATATACCAGAGATAGTTATCAAGGCTACGCTGACAAGTCCCAGCCAACTCAAACGGCCAAGAGTGCGTGGAAGAGCAACCATCAGTGTGGCAACAGAGAAGATAAGGAGAAGGTAGATTGAGCAAAGGCCGTCATTACTGAGGGTTGACAATGCTTGCTGCCCAGAGAGAAGTTCGGATCCCTGAGATGACTTGAGTCAACCAAAATATAGACACATGATGTACTAGAGACGAACAGTACCGCATATCGCGAAAATAATTGTACCTAAAGATAAAATTTCTCTCGCAACTGGACCTCCAATGACATAGCCTGCGTCGCCCCTAAATCGAATGTACAGCTCAAAGAGATTAGAACAACCGAATCACGCACATATTGTGCACTTCAGGATGGTTCAGTTTGAAGTCTATAAGTAATTTAGAAGTGAAAAGCCCGAAAAGCCCAAGGAAGACTATCTTTGAGTGGAGATAATGAATGTGCATGAGCTGCGATGGATAAACAAACCAGTGTAACGCCAGGAACTATCCCTAAAGGTGTTGTCATCGAACCATTTAAGCAACTGATAAGGCTAGGTCAAAATGGATGTACCAACGACTGCAAGTGCGGAGGGCAGTGACAACATTCCATTACTGACTATCTCTGCAATCATAAGAAGACTGACAAACTTTGAAAGAAAATGGTCAGCTTAGTAGAAGCTCCGAGTCTGTTACCTTGGACGACCAACCTGCCAGCTCAAGGTTTTATAGTAGAAGTCGTGACCTGGGCGCTCCAAGAAGACTTCGACGCCCAGCGTAGACTTGATGTCCATTTCTTTGCCATTTGGATGTGCAGGAGTAGGAAGGTTGTCACTGCTGGCTTCAATGTCATCGGGCATGCTGGAGTGGATGTTTGGTTGCATCTGCAGCACGAGAAAATGTAGATATCTAGATAGGAAATATGGGGTATAGTATTCGCATGGACATTAAGTGCATCTGTGAATTTGCACTACCACTTTGGTAGTTGGATGCTAAATATAACGGTGTGCCGTGTGGACAGTGCCAAGTGGATTTGTTGATATGTGTTATGAATGGACGGCTACGCCACCAAGTGCTACCCTTTATTCTCCTCTACTACATACATACTTAACTTACTTGGTATGAGTCTGGGTGTTCCTCCTCGCCTAGTATATGACCTGATTCCCGTGGTGCTTGGCTCCGATAATCACTGGTGGCCGCTCGATTATGTCCGATTATCCACAGTCTCCAAGGAGTGGCTTGTACACATTCGCCGGAAGCTTTACTCCTGTCCTCTTTTACTGTCATTCCGAGCATGCTCGCTGTTGGCCAGAACGCTGCGGGAACGCCCTAATCTCGTTCAGTTAGTTCAGGGACTGCATCTGCAGCCCATATACCGGGCGGAAAATGAAGGGCGGGCATTAGTGGCCAGCGAAAGGGCAGACTTGCGCTATCTTTTAGAGTTGGAAGGATTGCGGTCAGTGAAACTGGGTGGCTATCTATCAGTACGAGCTGAGAGATTCTTAAATCTCATGGCTAATGCGGACACACTGGAGGAACTCCATATCGATGGAAGTTTACTCCATGAATCTGCAGGGACCTTTTCGCCATCCCTGGAATGGGATGAGTACACCACGTACAGATTTCCAAACCTGAAGAAGCTGAGACTGACGAATCTCGAACTCGACATCGTGGCTCCGTATCCCTCACAATTCGCACAATGTCCGTTGTTACTGACGGAACTAACTCTGGAAAATGTTGATATATCCAGCGGATACCTCTCTTCCATTCTCCGCGATAGTTCGCAATTGAAAATATTAAATATCTCTGCTAAAACAGCGTCGGATTTCGATGAACAACTTGGACTCGTACTTTCGACATATTGTATTGATACCGTGCGATACGAAGTTCAGGAAGATTGCTTCGCCGGCCATACGATATTTGGGTTAGATGCTGCGGCTATGACGTCGATGCGATGCCTGCATTTGAAGGGACTTAATATGGACGAGGATCTTCTTGGGTATATTGGGCGCTGCTGCCGAAAGCTGGAGCGACTGACTATTGCTGGACGGACAATACATGTTTGTGCTGGCGGATGGGTGAGGTTTCTTGATTCCGGAGCACTCCCTTCGCTGTGTTGGTTGGGGATTCCAGAGGGGACGAGTGTACCGCCATTTAAGGCATGGAATGGGGAGGAAATGGAGCTGTTGCATTTGGCGGCATCGAGACGAAGAGTTGGTTTGCAACGGGTGGTGTAAGTAGGTGTCGGTAGTACTAGTAGGATACGCTGTAGATTGGATTGAATAATAATATGATACGCGCCCTGAATGATGCGGCTAGCTAATTCGGGGTCATGAGCCTCCACCTGCTGAAACGGGCAAGTTAAATTTCCGCGAGAATAGTGGTGATACTATTGCTGAGTAGGGTACTTTGAACTTACTAGTCTGCTTGCACTCTCTTACCACACTCCTTGTCCTCGCCTCATTCTGCCATTCTCTTCCCTGCTCATCGCTTTATCCTCCCCACCCCACCCTCGTCCTCCCCCAATATTTGCCAGGTCCGAGAAGGCTCAGGTCGCAGGCCTCAGGGGAGCTCTGCTTCGACCCTTCTATCTCAGGTCCAATCCTCCTAGCATTACACTTTACCGCACTGCGTGTGTCCCTCATCCGCTGTCCCACTTGTTCCATTCATACTCCCATTCATTCCAAGTTTGCAACCATGCATTCAATGATCTCTCGACAGCCTTCTACTTCAGCTTCTTCTCACCGCACCCCCCGCAAAAGTGCCTCTTTCCTTTCTTTACGACGCGAGAAGGAGAAGCCGCCACAACCACCCAATTTATATACCTCATCCGAACACTCGTTTCAACATTCTAGTCATGGTCATTCCCCCCACCCGCCACGCGCACTCCGAAATCTAAAATCCATTCCTCCCATCCATCACGAAGTAGCCCCGTTCACGCTGCAGCCATCGACTTGACTTCTTCCGCCGAGGTTTCTCCAAATCAAGCCGAGGCCTACTCATTCCCAACCCTCGACACCTCTAACGACTTCATTTCTCCTGTGACCGATCCCCCTTCCCACCATTCTTATTCTCGTACGCGCTCCAGGACCGGTCCCTCCGCTAGGTCAGACTGGGATGGGCTTGCAACCGTCTCGCATTTCCGTGTCTCTGGCTCTTCCTCCACTCAGCATACAGAGACACCTCCTAGGACCCCCACAGACTATAGTGACTCTGCCGATTCATTTGAACACTTTCCTGTAGTTGTTGCTGCACCAGTCTCGGGAGTGGAGATGATGGACGCCCTTGTGGACGGCATGAATGGCGGGAGCATCTTTTCTGACCCGTTGAGCCGTTCCATGCGTTCACGTTTCGATATACGAGGTCATCATCCTCTCTATCAACCTCCTCTTCCTACACCACCTCCCGGAGTGATTTTGGGAGGCGGAAAACCTCGACGGCCCAAAACTACCCGACCCTTAAGTTCTAGCGAATCAGGAGAAGACGAAGACACTTCCCGAAACCCGTCTGCATCCCGACCACGTAGGCGCAAGCCACGTAGCGCAGGACGAAGCGCATCGACTTCCACCATCACGGCGATCTCGTCGACATCCCTCACACCGACCAAAGAGAAGGAACTTTATGCACCGTCATCATACACTGCATCCCCATTCATCTCGAGCGAACGGCGCAAAAGTGTAGTCCCCTCCATATCTGATATCATAAAGGCGCATGGACGTCCACATACCAGCACTGCATGTAGTCTGTCGATTCATAGCTCATCCCAAGCGCACGATTTGTCTCAACAGGATGTTCATCCGCCATCAATTGTTGCTGGCGAGGAAGACTTAGATTTGATATCGAGGTCATCGATTGATAGTGTTGCGGACGAAGTTCAGAAAACTCTTCGTAACCAGGGAGTCATGCACCGTGCACCGTCAGCCCCTCCTTCTTCATTCCTTCAGAGACATTCTGTTGCGTCCGATAGCGCCAGCATTAGGTCACCACGCTCAGATCCTGGCCGTGCACCGTCTGTATATTCTTCTTCGGTAGCTTCAAGTTATCATCCCAATTCGCCGCATGATGCTACCTTTTTTTCACTGGTAGCTCCATCGCCTTCTCAAGAGGTAGCTCGTTATCTTCGTTCAGCTCGGCTAACGACACTTCTCAAGCTTACTCGGTCTCCTCACGCCTCTCATGATAATCCACTTACTGTTAGCTTCTCAGATCTGGGCAGTTCAACAGGCTATCCTGTCCTAGTATTCCTGGGCTTGGGATGTGTACGACATATAATGGGACTCTATGATGAGATGGCTGAGTGTATGAACTTGCGCCTCATCACTATAGATAGGTATGAGACTTGATTCCTAAACTGATGTTTTGATATATTAATTTATATGTCCTCTAAGATGGGGACTCGGCCGTACCGACTCGCGATCGAAATCAGAACGAGGCATTAGGCAATGGGCTTACGTAGTGGAAGAGATTTTGGATTTGTTACACATTAATTGTTGCAGCATCATGGCCCATTCTGCTGGAGCACCCTATGCCCTTGCGTTCGCTAACAAAATCCCATCCCGGATTAAGGGGGAAATTTATCTTCTTGCACCGTGGGTTGGGGGTAGTGACAGCAGTAAGTTTCCATCTATTGGATCATAGCAAGATTAATTGAATGTGCTAGGCGGATATAAATGGCTGAAATACGTCCCTAATGGCATACTGAAAACTGCACAGGCTGCAGAATGGAAGTTGCAAGCCTGGATGATTGGGAAACCCCCTTCAATTTCCTATCAGGGCATTGGTTATATAGCCCCATCATCCAAGGAACGATCAATCCCTCACTCAACGGATAGTTTGAGTGCGGTATATCCTTCTAACGGAGAAGGCCGGCCGCGCCCTAGCATGGGATCAAGCACCTTCAGCGAGTATGATGATTTAGGAGACTTTGACGGACGTTTTGAAAGCAGAAGTACACTTGGTACCGGTGCTCGCTCCCCACGTGCGATTAGTCGCTCTGGAAGTGAGAGCAAAATCTTTGTCTCTAAACGCAAATCTACCAGGAGCTTTTTAGAACGTTTAAAAGGATCCTCAACGTCCCCTGAACCAGTGCCTGATGGAAAGATTACTTCTAGAGGTCTGAAGGCCTTGAAGTCTATGGGGTCACTTAAAGGGAAAACTCGCGCTTCGAAAGGATCTGAACCTTCCAGTCCCCAGTTTCCTCTGCTCGAAGTTGGCGTTGGCTTCGATCATTTATCATGGCCCAAACCGCTTGACTCTGATTCTCATAGTAATCAAACTTCGCCGGGAACACCTCGACCAAGAAATCCTGGAGAAAATACTCGCTCCAATGGTAGGCGCTCAATATCCTTTACGTCATCAAACATTACCACCAGTTCTATGCCTTCATCGCCATCACCGAGCTCAGCTAATAGTGGATTTGGAACTGAAATTGGAACTCGAGGCGGTTATCAAGCATTACTTGGGAATTCCCTCATTGCTGCTTCACATGCAGAGTCCGCCAAGGGGATGCATAGCGACCTTTTACAAATTCTTAACCATGAGAATCACTCTTGGGGGTTCTCGTATGCCTCTTATCCTCACAAAGTTCGTGTGTGGTATGGCGACAAAGACGAAAAAATTGCCGAAAATGCAGTACGATGGATGGAAAAGACTATGGGAAGTGATCAATGCAGCGTGAAAGTTGTCAAAGGTGCAGATCACAGTCTCATGTATCGGAGCACGGTCGTTGTGGAGATTCTCGAAGAGATTGGAAGAGTGTGGGAGTCTCCAACTCACTAAGTCCGTTTTTTCCATGGATTGGGGTGTTCGCGTTTCTTTGCATTTCCGTATATATGTATGGATTAGATTTAAGAGTTCTGTCATATACCACCTTGTTGATATCCTTTCTTTGATCGCTGTACCACTATTAGGTCTTAATATCGGTTTTATTTCGAATTACATTATTGTTTATACATATATAGGAGATAATTTACATTGATGCTTCCCTACCTACATGTGTTGTAGAAATAGACAGTGATATTATTCACTGCACGCTCCGTTTAACTTCGCAAATTTTGTAGCAAAACTTCAGTGTAAGCGTTTATATGCTAGTACTAGTAAGTTAGTAGACTAGTGCTTACTTCAACATGACAAAGTCACGTGTCGAGATTCTCTGAAAGTGCGCTTCAGCGCTCCAGCGCCCAACGCCAACGACGACCCCCACTGGACAAACCAATACGAGTCTCTCGTGGACGAGTTCGCTATCCTTTCTTTGCTACAGTGGACGCATCCGGATAAACCTTTGGTCAACTTACAATTCTGAAGTCCTTTCGCATGTCGTCCCGGCGACAGAGCCCAGGACCACGTCGAACTCCGGCCATAAAACGCGCTGACGGAGAACCCTTAACCCGTGCTGATATTCAATATGATATCCTTCATCATATATTCACGGATACTCATCGTGTCTTTACCGACCCTTATCCTTTACCCGGCGAAGCAAGAAAGAGTAAACTTTCATTTCGAGATCTGTACATAAAGTCTATTGCGAATTCTCCGAAGTCTACAAAAGCTTTAAGAGATAAAATGTCAGATTCGCCTTCCTTCGCAGAAGATTTTGCCATGCTTGGACTTCTTGTCAATGTTGGGCGCATTAATACAACTATGAGCTGTATGTTTCTACGCTGGACTTTCGTCATTCCGCACTTGATAACTTTGCTTCTTTGACAGTTTTCCCAGAGATGAAGACAACTATCCGAACTTACCATCCCATCCCTTCCTTACAACGTACCAATGGGAACTTGCAAGACGCCCCTCGTATTAAACACATATTGAAAACAAGCTTGCTGGAAGATGAAGCTCAGAGCCCTCCGACCACGCCTCTCAATCTCCTTTCCCGTATTGTCAGTTTAAACGTACTACATGACTGGCAAAACTTACAAGGATATATCTTTAACAGAAAGAAGGACACATTCCATCCACAAGCGTGACCAATCTTATTTTCATACTCTCAAACCATACTGCCGTACGTCTATTGTTTTTTCTCACCTTCTTGAGTTGAAGAATGCTTGTCCAGTCAATTGGTCAAACGCATTTTGCAGAAGACGCTGATTTCACAGATTTGTTCATTCGAACCGATATCTCCTCGGTATCCCGTGCCCGCGCGTTTCTGTGGCTCTGCTTCAATTACTTGGAAGGCTCTGCCGTAGCAGATGATGATGATTATGACAATGAAACCGTGGAAAATCCTTTTGCTGATTCCAAACGCGATAAGGCCCCTTCGTTAGTGATGCTCACCCCCGAAGAAGCTATATTAGAAAACATTGACTCTGAAGAAGAAAAGTTATTGGCAGAGAAATTAGTCTCTCAAAGAATGCTCATTGTTAAGAGTCAAAGTAACAAGGAAGTTGCAAAATCATCTGGGAAGACGTTTGGTAATGTAAGCACTATTGGGGAAGACAGTGAATTAGTTATACATGCTAGCGGTGATGAAGCTAAAGGCAAAAAGCGGGCCTTGACGAAAGGCTCGTCTAAGGCAAACCAAGATGGCGTCTCGCAGGATAAACCTCGAAGGTCTCGAGCGAAGCGTGCAAAGGATTTGCATGTTGCTCGCGACGCGAGTGAAGATGATAGCCTATCAATTGCTTCGTATAGTAAGTTGTTTCTCCAAAATTCATAGGGTTGTGGCCGATTGCTTGCACTACAGAGCCATCAATGCCTACATTAGGTCGCCATATTCGAAGGATGTCACATGCTTCCAGTCGTGAACCTTCCCCTACTCATGTGCAAAATAGTCGCTATGCTCCGTATTCTAAAAGCATCAAGGGCGACAAAAGGAGAGTATTGGACTTGGCCGCCTTCCCACCGCGAACAATGTTGGAACGTGAGCAACTTTCGAGTTTCCTATCCGCTAACGGCTAACAGCTCTTCTAGACGCCTGGAGTATGGTTGTGAACAAAGACCCATTGGTGGATTCTGACGACGATGTAGGTGATGCTTATGATCACAGCGATTATCGTACGTATTTCATCTGTTATGGGGTCAACACCCTTATCTTATATTGCAACACAGTTAAGAGACTGAAAGTTATTTCTCGCCTCAGAGGAAAGGCCCCCACTCCCGATCCCGCCGAATCTGGCGTTGATTTGAAAGATTATTGAATCTAGTTTAACTCATTCTATACTATCATTTTCCGCATAATCCGCACTTAAATTTATTGTGTTATATAAATTTTTATTTCATATATATGTAGATATGTTTGTGCTTACTCACTTGCCTGTACTGTATTATACCTAATCTCTATAACTTAAAGCGTAGCAAGTATATGCTTCCTAGTAAGTATGAAAGTACACACGTAAGCGATCAAAATTCAAATATCCTACAAGTTGGAATGACAGAATCAGCAGATATTCTTGCCAAGCTAAACATGACACGAAGGGGTGGTTACTTTTGAATAACGAATAGTAAAACGAAAAGCGAAAAGACAATACTGCAACACTACCAAACAGAAAGATGTACCAAGTGAAAGCATAAAATACGTATACTATACGCTGCAAGGACTATGAAGTGATCAAAGGTATATACATAATGAAAATATCTATTCCGCCAGCCATTTCTCGCACTTTTTGACATACTTGTCAAGAAGTAGCGATAGGTCTCGGATGACAAATGTCAAGACAACCGTGGCAAAGAACTCTGAGGAACGTTTAAGTTTCTGCTCGGCTGACGTTCTAACATCAGTCGGAAAAGCTGCATAGGCTGGAGCTACAGGATGAGAAATAACAGCTCGGGTATGTTCATCCAGTAGCTGAGTATGTTGAAAGAGCCTCTTGAGCCCTTGAACGTAAGCCGCTGGAGAATCGAGACTACAAAATTATTATAATTGATAATACAATGTGGTGAAAGGAGATATAACTCACTTTTTTCCATTCGTGAATTTATCAAAGCGTCGCGTTAGCTTGTCACCCCACGTGGTCTTCTTCAGCACGAAACCTTCACCAACTCCCAGTTTCTTCCCAAAATTGGCAACTACACCGTCACATACGTTCGAAAATTCCTCTAGTTTTCCTAACCATGCATCGGCCTCCTTGCGGCCAATACTGCCAATTCCCAATGCCATTCCGCTGCTTACATTCCCTGCTCCGAAATGCTCTGCACTGGATATTTGAAGATCTTCCAATGCTGACAAAGGATACCGACGACTCGGACCTTTTCCACGACATTGGTCAGTTTTGCACCACCTTGTGACCATACTTCGAAGGGAACGTGTAATCTACGAGTAACGTACCCCCCGGTTGTTGATGTCATGGTCATTCTGAGAAGATTCATCATATGGTAAGGTTTCAATGACGGATCGGTAGGAGGTGCAGGCGGGAGAGGAGAAGTCGGTGTAGTTGGAAGATTTCCAGGAATAGCAGGCGAATTCAAAAGCGGTGTTGGAGACAAAGCATCGGTATTCACAAACAGTTGCGAATTTGCGAATGGATTAGCACCCAGTCTCGTGGTTAACGAAGTTTTACGAATTCCTGCCGAAGTACCATTGACATTAGAAATGTTTGGTAGCGGGGGTGGCTGGTGATCCAAGGGAGATACACGTCCACCAACCAGAGATGGTCGCCGACCAGGTTGAGAAGATGATCGACTCCGACCAGAGACATGACCAGAACTAGTACCTGGCAGACCCTGCGCAGTAGACTTAGCAGGAATCGAACCTGCAGAGGCAGTGGAACCTGCGGGTGATGACGAACGAGAGCTTGGAAGCGCGGAAGATTTGGTCCTTCGTTGATGAATAGTGCCCTGAGAAGTCGTTGAATTGATAATTTGTGTATTGGACTCGGGGTGGGCTGCCGATCCACCTCTTGGTCCTGGAGCAACAATACCCATCAATCCAGGAGAAGATGGCGGGCAAGCAGTGGCTGGAATAATTGTTCGAGGAGTTCCGGCAACACTTTCCAGACTTGGAGACGGAAGCGGAGGAAGTGGATGGGAATCACGCCTCGAAAGGTCTGGATTATCATGTCGGATCTCATTACTCTCCGGTCGCCCAAGGGAAACGGCTTCAAGTTCTTCTTCCAAAGCCTCCAATGCAGATCCAGTTCGTTTATGGGCAGAAGACCCGCCGCGCTGTCGAGTTTGATTATCCGAATCAATACGAGATTCCGCTGGAGCCAGACCAGGTGCCGGAGCCGGTGGTAAAGCATTCATAGGAGGTGGGTTAGGAGGTGGTAGCGTTGATGGTGCTCTAGATCTTCTGCGCGGGGAGTGCCACCAGTCGGGGGGATGGACGTACACTGTCATAAGGGTGAGCATAAGGGTGCTGGTTGGATGTAGATGGAAGACCAGATATTTCAAAAATTGAGTCTGCAGTGTGCTCATCCGAAAGTCCATTGATCATACCCGTCAGTTGTTGGCGTTCGAGTTGAGTTTCGGAGAATGAAGGAGATTCATCTCTGGTATGCGGATGCTGCAAGAGCTGTGGAGACGTGTCTGAGGAAGGAGAGGTAGAGGTTGTTGGAGAAGTAGAGGTGGTCGAATCAGTGGAAAGAGATGCAGTGGAATAGGGTACGGCAGGAATGCTGTAGATGATACTTAGGATATTCATCCTATCTGCGTACGTATCATGCTAGGAGCAAAAGCAAAACAACAGTGAATGCCGAAAAAGCGATGGATGGTGGAACAAACATACTATATTTTGCAGACGCCTCACTTCGTCTTCCTGAGCGGCCACACTCCTTCTCCTCCGTCGACGCCCCGTGTCCGCTTCTTCTCCTCTTCTAACGCGTTCCATTACTTCGCTAAGAAGTGCAACACTTTGGGCATATGCATGAACAGCAGCCTCAGGGTTGTCATTGGTAGAATCAAGTTGCACAGCTTCCCGGGCCAACTCGAGTGCTCTTGTCAATGCTCTACGAGACGAAGGTCGATGCTCAGAGCGCGGTTCTGGAGGAGTCAGATGTGCTCGATCGGAATTGCCATCTCGGGGATGGTCAGAGCGGGAAGCTGATGGTCGAAGATAGGACTGGGGTGGGGGGTCGGAAAGGTCTTCTATTGAGGATTGTGTTGACACGCCCGGACTATTTGGTGATGAGATTGTGAATCTTGCCTGGGATGAGTCTGTTACAACAGGGAAATTTGTAGAGGCAGCCTGTCTCGCAAATGAACTGGATCGAGTGCTGCGTCCGTTCATATGAGGCGACATGACAAGATCATCCAGTGGGTCAACAGGGGCTTGCGAAGGCGGTAAGTTCGAAGCTACAGGAACATTTGGTATGGGAAGATTTGGTGGAGGAGCAGCAGGTCGGATATGAGCAGCAGAGGAACGGCGCCGCTGCGCTAGAACAGAAGAGCTGGGAGGATGAGGCGGAGATGCTGAGAACGAGATAGGAGGAGCGGGTCTGGAGTTAACATCTAGCTCCATCTTGGACAGCACCCTTTCAACGATGAGGATGACGAGGCTGGACTAATAAATAGATGCGCGAAAATGGTGGGTGGGCACGGAAGGTGCAGAATGGTTAGGAAGAGGATTTCACCTGAAGGTATTCAAGGAACGACAAAAGACTCGGCTCCCGGCAGAGCAGTCAAATGAGAATGAGCGAAACAATGTGGGTGACCTGAAGGGCGGTGTTTTGGTGCGAAATACAAAGTGAGTGTGGGTGAAGATGAGTGCTGAGCGAAAGCTACTACTGTAGACAACCTTGTGGGCGATACAACAGGAAGAGCATCAGTGGCACTGCGCAGTAAAGCGTGTCGATGCAAGTGGTACTAGTATATATGCAAGTAGAAAGCCGTGAAGTGTCGAAGGTAGGACGGGGTGGAACGAAAGTGATAAGGGGATTATCGCAGGTGACGACCTGTCAATGATGGAAGCGAGGCGGCGTATGCATTGTTCAACTTCTAACTACGCGGATTCGTCCGTATACTCACTCGCTTCGTACATTCAATATTCATTGCTCATCCATGTAAACTACATATATCTCCAGAACTCAACACAATATTATTACGCAAATTTAGTATGCAACGCGTGGCGGGAAAATCAGTCACAACACAGGGGGGGCCCATAGTTATCAGAAACGACATCAAACGAACGAGGCAGACCAAAGAAAGACTGTACGAGGTAAAATTATCCAAGGTATGAATCGAAAACAGACGAGAGGGAACGGCAGTATTTCAATAACAACTGGGTATATAAGCTGGGTATCCTGGACGCAGCCTTCAAAAAATCAGGACTAGGACTGAGAAATATATTAATCTCGGAATTCCGAAGCAGATCCTTGGGCTGCAAGGCGACTCTCCAAGTTCCTGAAACCATCCCTGTAAGTTATCATTCACTTCTGTAACTCGCAGGATATCTCGTACCTGAGAGATTCTTCCTTTGCAAGAAGCTCTTGCCTCTTTTCGTTAATTTCTCGTTGCACCTTGAGCTCAATTTCGCGAAGCTACAAAGAAAAGTTAGATAACCTTTATATTGCCATTGTGTTTTCGTTACCTTTTCTTCTTCACGGCGGAGTTGCTCTTCCTTGAGCCGAACGCTCTGAGATGCCAATTCCTCGGGAAGGAGTGATGAATCGCTGTCGTACATCAAAGATAAGTACATATTGCGTTTCCATTCGAACAAGATACTAACTGAGAATCCGAATTTACTGTCCTTGACAGTTTCTCTGTACGGTAGGTTTCGTAAAGAAGATCATGTGTCAGGGACTTGAGGTCGGCAAGATGGGAGCTAAATATAGTGTTAAAGCGACTTCTTTTTATGTTGACAACACACTTTATGAAGCTTACTTCAAAAGAGCACTTCGCAGACGGCTGAAGTCCGAGTGCTTGGGATTATCGACTTCGACAATACCCCAAGGATAGATACGGGCACGAACGGGTTGACCGTCCATTTCGATCTCTTCCTCCGATCCAACAATTGCGAAGGGTAGGAGTGCCTATAGGAATGAGATATTGTACATCAACGATATAAATTATTTTGAAGTAAGAAATTTACGAACGCGGAGTTCGCTATTGTCTTGTATAGTCTCTTCGTCATCCTCTTCGACGTCGTACGGGAAGTTGTAAACGGGAATATCATAGTGCGCAATATCCTCCATGATCTTAATGAACCAATTAATAACTAACAAGACATCTGGGCGGCCAGAGGTGAACATACCCGCTTCTTGAAACCTTTAAGCTCGCTAGGGGTCAAGGAATCCGCCTTACCGATCACGGGGATGACATTGACGCGAGGGGAAAGGCGACGCATCAGCTCAATATCCATTTCCCTCAACCTAAAAAAGGTCGATAAGCTTCCGCCATTGATACCTCCAGAAGCTAACCGCTCACGCATGGCCAGTTGGCGGGATGAAATATAGGAGAGCGTGAACACGGTTGTCCCTGAAACGGGGATTACGCTTAATGCGGGACTCCTCGGCAAGAATATCATCATATTGGCGCTCCAGATATCCAACAATTTCTTGGAAGCTAAAGAAAGAGAAAGAAGTATAAGTTGGTCGTTGACATAGGGACGCAAGGGACGTACGCGAACTCATTGTCGATGTTATCTCCAAAGCCAGGAGTATCAACGATAGTTAGGGCAATGCGGACACCATCCTCCTCGAGCTCTGAGATTGAAGACAAGATGAAAATGCTGTGGGGAGGGAAGGGGGTGAAGGATGAGGCGACATACCCACGTTGACTGGCTTGATCCTGATGCCCTCTTCA
Organism: Cyathus striatus; assembly: GCA_025738555.1. Taxonomy (NCBI): domain Eukaryota; kingdom Fungi; phylum Basidiomycota; class Agaricomycetes; order Agaricales; family Nidulariaceae; genus Cyathus; species Cyathus striatus. The sequence goes on along the minus strand of JAOVFP010000024.1, from coordinate 218,100 downwards.
ACATGGGCAGTTTCTGGGCTGTCAGAAACCTTGTGGGCCAAGACCTCGGATTCGCAGAGGGTGTTCACGAAAGTGGTGCGACCGGTCCCCGATGCACCTGTCGGGGAGGAGGAGGTGAGGAAAAGACAACGAGGAGAGAAAAGAGGAAGGACGGACCGACGACCATGACGGTGAATTGGACACCTTTTTTGACCTTGTTTCCTCTGCGTCTTCCTGCGAAGGACATGGCTGTGGATGGGGGAAAGAAAGGAGCGTAAGACAAAGGGTCGGATGCGTTGGCGGAGAGTATGTAACTTAAGGACCAGCAAACCGAACAACTTCAAAACTATTCCCTTCAAACTCCGCCCTCTCCTAGGTGGCGTGACAACTTCGTGACAACCATTTATGTAACGTCCTCCTTCCTTCCTCCCCACTACACATGCCCATCCCTCTCAGACTCCTCCCGACCCCATTCCCCGTCCTACTCCCCATTCGACCTGTCCCCCGCTTTGCCTCCTCTTCAGCCCGTCACCCGGCCCACGAACCCCCCTCCCTTGCCCCCCCTGTCTCATCCAAGGTCACAAAGTCAACCAAGAAATTCGCTGATCTCCCGCTTTCATTTACCCTTCCAGATGGAACTGCTGCCCAACCTCTCCAGCCTTGGTCCGACCACTCTGCCCCCGTGTTGCTAGCTAGTATGGATACGATCGAGCCTTCGTTTATTGCATCATGTATTTAAGTCCTGCTTTTAGATCCAGTCCCACCTTCGTTACCCCCAGGTATATCGTTATGCAACGCCCTTTCATGAGTTTTGCAATACTTACACACCCATGGCCTGTGCGAAGATGCCACGCCTATGAAAAAAACGCGTCGCAAGAAGGGTCAAGACCCTGAAAAATGTCAGATATCTCTGCCATCCGACTCGAATGAGACTGAGAAAAACCCAAACCTCGCGCCAGTCGCAAACTGCAGAAAGCCGAGGCAGAAGGTACTTAGTAACCGTTAGACTTGTTCCGGTCCTGAATTTGCGTGCCATAGCAGTCCCATCGACACCTCGAGGTTTGTTATCCACAGAGATTCTGCAGAACCTACAAAGGTTTCCCCACTGTTTGCTGTTGACTCGCGTTGGACAGTTTTATGAGGTCCGTACTGCGGATTTCAGCATTATGAAAGCATTCTTATATGTGGTAGTCTTATTTTAACCAAGCCGCTGAGATAGCCCACTTGCTTAATATCAAGCTGACTAGCAGAAAATGGAATGGTCGTCGAGTACCCATGTGCGGGTTTCCGCTTATGCACCTTGACAAATACTTGAAAGTATTGGTACAGCAGAATCAACGATTCGTTGCCATGTGCGAAGAATTCCCTCGTTACTCCAGTGGAGGTCATAAGGAATTCGAGAGACGCGTTGTGCGTATCATTACTCCCGGAACTCTCATTGACGAACCATTTTTAAATCCTTACGAAAACAACTATCTTTTGGCCGTAAATGCGCCCCAGGAAGAAAACTCTACCGTGGGCCTAGCTTGGATTGATGTGTCTACAGGAGAATTTTTTTCGAAAACTTGCAACAATGAAAGCATTCAGGATGAGCTCACTCGCATAGGAGCACGCGAAGTCATTGTATCCCAAGACATAAAACTGAACTCTTCTCACCCCCTCTCGGTTGCCCTTGCTGAAGAAGGAAGCTTTGTGTCGTCATTAGACAACAATGAATTAACGGAGGAGGGTCCCATTCATTGCGAAGGTTTGCATCCAGTAGAGCAGCAAGCTGTTGCCATGCTTACTCGATTTCTTCGCATCCATCTCATGGAGCACATGCGAGACCTCTCAAGTCCAATTCGAGAAGGAGATGATGGCAGGATGCAAATTGATTCACATACAATCAGAGCCTTAGAAATCCGAGAAACCGTTTATGAAGGAGGAACTAAAGGAAGCCTAATGAGTGTGCTGAAAAGAACCAAAACAGCCAGTGGAACTCGCCTGCTCTCGAGATGGTTGTGTATGTGTTCTAGGTTCTTTTCAAATTCTCACTGACAAACGTTGTGGTCAGGCTCTCCAAGCACGTCTCTGTCTGAGATATCTTCCCGCCAATTCCTTGTGTCGTGCTTTCATAACCTCCCTCATTTTCGCGCGGACCTGACTGCTATGATGATGGATATGGTAGATATTGGTCGTATAACGCAAAAACTGACTTTGGGTCGAGGTGATTGTAATGACTTGCTCGTTTTGAACCATACGATCTCGCTCTGGGATAGCTTGAAGCGCCGTATTAAAGAAGAGATCGAAATGCCGGAAAATCAGCATTCTTCTTCTAGCCATCGAACAAGTTTAGAGATGTTAATGTCCCGCTTTGAAGACTTACACACATTATCTCAAAAAATTGGCGATGCCCTTGGACATCCTGACCATTTGACGCTAACTAGCGAGGAATTGACTGAAGACCCCGTATCGGACTCAACTAAACTTTACTCTGAGGCTCAATCAGATGCTTCTTCAGACATATTACCATCTACTATAGGTTATAGCTCAACTAGGTGGCTAATTAAACCAACGTAAGCGGCATCGTGATTTTTTTCAATATTTGCTATTTATATCAACGTACAGTTTTTCAGAAGAAATAAATGACCTTCATACTAAATTGCAGCAGCAGTTGGAAGGGAAAGAAATTTTAGAAAAGGCTTTACAGTTGCAATATGGTATGTTATTCATGGTATAACCCTTTCTGTGAGATGTACCAACATTTTTACTTTAATGTTAGATGCCCCTTCGCTCACCCTTCGATCTTCGCCTGCCCATGGAATGCATGTCCATATCGCCAAATCTACCCGCGATGAAAAGAAGTTGAATAGCGACCCATCATTCGTCCTCATTTCTGCAAGCGCCACTACCAAATGCTACTTTTATCAGGTACATTGTTCCCTGTATGGAGATGCTTTAGTTTCTGATAAATTACCGTTCAGCATTGGAGTAGGCTAGGTAACTCCATTTCAGAAACAGTGACTGCTCTTGCAATGGCCGAAAAGGAAGTGTTTGGTCTTCTCCGAAACAAGGTACAGTGTACGTTATACCAAGTTGTAGAACTCATTTACCATGTTCATTCAGGTGGCCTGCTTTGAGACTCAGTTGCGCAGAAATGCTCAAGTAATTGACGAGCTCGATGTGCTATTAGCGTTTGCGGAGTTGGCAGCGGATATGAACTTTGTAAAGCCTACGGTAACAACTGAGTATGTTACCTCGTTTTGTCTGCTTACGGAGTTGTTGAATCCATACACATAGACCTGTTTTCCATGTTGTCAACGCGCGGCATCCTGCAGTGGAACTAGGTCTTTTGGGCAGTGGTCGTACATTCACCCCTAACTCCGTAGACATGATGACGAATACAAACTTCCACATAATTACGGGGCCGAACATGGCAGGAAAATCTACTTTTCTGCGGCAAACTGCACTTATCACAATCCTGGCTCAAGTTGGATCTTTCGTTCCTGCAGATTCAGCTACAGTAGGGATTGTCGATAGGCTATTTTGTCGAATAGGTGCTAGAGACGACCTGTTTCGTGATCGAAGCACCTTCATGGTAGAAATGCTAGAAACCGCAGACATTCTTCGGCGTGCCACACCAAGAAGCCTGGTGGGTTTTCTTCCCTTACAACTCTTACTACATCGTTGATATTTTACTCAGGTTATTATGGATGAAGTAGGTCGAGGGACGACGGTGAAGGACGGATTAGCCATTGCATTTGCGACTGTTCATCATCTAGTTGCTGTGAACAAATGCCGAGCGCTATTCGCCACTCACTTTCATGAACTATCAGACATGTTCGGATACTCTGAAGCAGTCAAGTCAAATGAACTATTTAACAATATTCGCTTTTACTGTACGAATGTTGAAGAAACAGATGTAAGGAGTAACTTCAACTTCTCTAATATATTATTTATATTGTCCTCAGGATGGTCGGTTTTCTTATTCGTATCGGCTAAGACCTGGTATCAACAGAGATAGTCACGGATTAAAAGTGGCACAACTAGCTGGATTCCCACCTAGCGCAATGGAAACTGCGCTTCATACCCTCCAAAAATTATCGTAGTACTTAAATCACAATATAAAATGATGTCGTTTAATGCCATTTAATAACAATTTATGTTGATTAACTCCTCGAAGTATATACATGCTAGCGCCTTAGCTAGTTTGCTTTTGACATGCGAGAACGTATATAATTAAGTGCTGATCCCGCCTCAAGCCACTTCAATTGATCTGCCGACATTGTATGCTTTGTAGCAATCTCGAAAACGTCTCCGTTACGCTTGGTAACTTTAATCTTGATTGCTGCATCAAAATTACCATTCAATAGATCCGCAAGACCTATTGTTTCTAAAATATCCCCAGATTCAATGCGAGAATAGTCTCCCTTATCTGCAAACCATAGTGGTAAAACCCCTTGTTTCTAAGTCATCGGTGAGTAGCTGTTAGTAAGAGTCAACAAGAGCTGATTAACCTTAAGATTAGTTTCGTGGATACGAGCAAATGAACGGGCTAGAATCATGGCACATCCTTAGGATCGAAATTAGAATATTGCAATTATTTGGAAATAAAATCCATACCATAGAACCGAGGTTGAAGAGCTGCATGTTCGCGAGCACTGCCTTCACCATAATTTTCATCGACGATAATAGCCCATGGCTTATTGCGAGATTTGAATTGTTTAGCTATTTCCGGGATGGTACCTTTGGTGTTGGTATCCCTGTCAAAGGCAACATTCATCTCCCCACCCTCATCGTTGATAGCCTACATCGCTGTTAGAGTTCTGAACTAGACTAAGAAACTCGTAGACAAACAGTGATCACTGGAAACTATAGATCAGACTGCCTAGTCCATGGCGTAAAATTTGGAAGTACATACAGAGATTCTCAGATATATTGGTTAGATGCCCTTTATATTTTAGCCAAGGTCCCTAATTCAATAGTTTAGAGTATTCACAGAAAATAATGCACACCACCTACAGCAGCAGAGATATGGTCGGTAGTACATTTCCCTCGAACTCGAAGTAGGACTTTCAGAGGGGGGAGTTCCAATCCTCGAGAATTACCAGAAGATGCACTGAAGTAACTTGCGAAGGGCTCCAGCAATTCAAGCCTTTGTGAATCCTTTCGAATAACAACTTCAATATCAGACCGAGGCTTCGGGGAAGGAGTGGGATAGAAGCTTTTGTTTCCCTGGGTGAAACCAGCAGATGGCAAATCTTGTCCCTGTGGGGGATCAAATTTAAAGGTCTCTCCAGATGGAAGTTGCAAAGAGTCTTTCATGGGATTAAATGACAACTTCCCGGAGAATGCCACCGCAGTAACAATGGTGGGAGATGCAAGGAAATTCATAGTGAGTCCGTTACCATCATTCCTTGACTTGAAGTTCCTGTTGAAACTGGTTAAAATTGCTACATAACGGTCAGTATGCGAGACCAAGGCAAACGAAGGCGAGGATCGTACCATTTTCTTCACCCTCCTTATCTTCGCGTTTCCACTTCATAACGTGTCAGTATAGTGACGGTATATAGCTAAATATATTTGCTTACTTGACCAATACAAGGACCACATGCATTTGCCAGCACAACTGCACCCACCTCTTCCAATGAAGATGTCACATTGTCACGTTCCATAGTCGCACGGATTTGTTCTGAGCCAGGTGTGCAGAGGAACGGTACCTAGTAGAAGATAAGCTTCAGGCAAAAAATCTGAGAACGAACATTACCTTAGTATGTAGGCCAACAGCTTTTGCTTGACGAGCAAGATCCGCGACGCGTGTCTACATTCATTTGTTAAGATCATATTACCAAAACCGTAAGATAACGAACCATATCCTCATAAGAACTGTTTGTACAAGAGCCTATAAGACTAGCGGACAATTCGTCTTTCCAACCTTGTGACTTGATGAATGAGCCAAATTTCGATAAAGGGGTAGCCAGGTCTGGTGTAAATGGTCCGTTAATTGTGGGTTCCAGTTCTGACAAGTTCTACACGTAGTTCAGAATATGGTGAAATTATTTTCCAAAGATACTCACAATCTCAATCACTTCGTCATATTCAGCTCCTTCATCTGCGTTCAAGTAGCCATGAGACGCGGCGGCGTCGGCCGCCACAGCTACAGGAGCGCGGCCAGTTGCGCGAAGATAATCTCGCATACGAGGGGTGTAAGGGAAAGTCGACGTTGTCGCGCCAACTTCAGCTCCCATGTTTGCAATTGTAGCCAAACCGGTACATGACTGATTAAAAACTCCTGATCCAAAATATTCCAGAATGCGACCCGTACCACCCTTACTGAATATTTATTCAAGTACTGACCCTTTGTAGTTGGACACATACCTTTACAGTGAGTTTACCCGCCAAATGCAATATTAAATCCTTAGGTGTAGCCCAACCGTTCAATTGACCTGTCAAACGAATGCCTGCACAGGATATGACAAAGATTTCTTCGAAAGAGAAGAAAACACACCAATAATTTCTGGAGCCTTAAGTTCCAGGGTGTCCCTGTCATAGCATCGACAGCGTCTGCTCCCCGACCCCAATTGCCAACAATCCAAGACCGCCAGCGTTAGGCGTATGCGAGTCTAAATATAGTAATGAAGCACAGCAACGCGCCAGTACACTACTATAGCCTGCTTACCAGTACCAAGCCTATGAGAAATATCTTAGAATGGCCTCAAAAGATACCCTATACTACAGTACTCACATCAGCATACCAGGTGCTGCATAATTTTCAAGGACGATTTGATGAATGATTCCGGATCCGGGCCTCCAAAATTCAATACCATATTTGCGTGATGCGCTTTCTAAGAAATCAAAGACTTCCTGGTTGGTAACAATGGACCGCTGTGATTAGAGGGATTTAGACAGTACCAAAGGCTTCGTGTAGATGGAAGTCAATACCTTAAGATCTTGCTCTGCCCCGTCAACGGCTTGAATTAGATGGTCACAATGGATGCTTGCTGGAACAGCAGACTGAGGCAATCCTGCACTCATAAATTGAAGCCTAATAAAAATCATTAAGCGTGCGACGATGTTGCATTTCGAAACAGTCATACAGTGCCATCCTAGAATTCTATTAATCATTTTTTAAGTACTGTTTACAAGAGCAAGCGCTCACTGAGCTGAAGCATCTTGCATTGCAACGCGTTGTGGACGCAGCTGAAGATAGGTTTCGCCTCTAATCCTTCCGGAGGGAGACAGATTTTTCTTGGGGTCTACGAGGTGACTATACAAGATCTTTTCTGCTAGCGTCAAAGGTCGATTGAGTATATTTCGAACATCCTGGAGCTTTTGCAGAAGCGCCGGATATGGCGGAGTAATCGAAAGACAGTCCTTCTCAGAGGGGAACGAGTGGGTTGCAAAAGAGCGTCTAGCAAAAGGCGATCCACCTTGTAACCTTAAATGGTGCAGCATGGCTGGAAGGCCACTACGCTTCTGACCAAAGCGTGTCTTCCCCGGGGAAAGATGTTCAAACTTCACAGTTGAATTTCAAGTTACCCCCGCGTTGAAAAATTTTAATTAAATTAGCAGCGTCTCAATCAGGAAACCAATGTTGGTTAATGATCGGCCTAGCATCGGCCGACGGCGATTAGCCAATCGTACAGCATGCATCACGAACTTAGTTATATTGAACCTTCTGATAAAAACAATAACAAATATTTTCTATGTACTCTTCGTCACGGAACCCGTAAGTCGGATATCCCTGCTACTAGCTCCAACTGAAACACCCGTTTCTCCGCTTGGAATTTTCCAGCTTTGAGAAGCAACATCCCATACCGACAAGTCATATCGCGAAAGTTGTATCGTCACCAACTTGCTTTCTCCTGGATTAAGAAAGACGTTATCAAATCCTTTCAAATTCATGGGGGCAGAGTTAGCAGACGCCGGAGGTGTAGTGTAGAGTTGAGGAATCTTCAGGAAAAACTTCAGAGACAGTAACTGCATTAAATTAATGACGTCTACCTCATGACCTGCAACAGTGCCGTTATTTTTTATCGAAAAGGAGACCGTGATAACTTTCTCATGTAGCCTGTATACGAAGTTCAAGGTTTCACTGCTGATAGAATAAACAGAATATGGCTTACCATGGGTCTAGAGATGATCCTAACCCAGAAGGTGCTGTTCCATCGCCAACAGAACCAGTTATAGCTAATCCAGAGTAATCGAACGTCGTGTACGAAAGACCAAAGCCAAACTCGAAGCGTGGAGTAATATTGGCTTTGTCGAAGTGCCGATAATCAATAAAAATACCTTCATTGTATGGAATCTGAAGGATGGAACTACTAGAACTATAAATCACTTTAGTGCCATAATCATCAATCGTTTTGCCGATGGTATACGGTAGCCTTCCGCTGGATAACAGGAAATCAGATTTTCTCGAGGAAGTGACTCGCGGGACTTCAATGTTCATACATACCTCGGATTATACGCGCCATAAAGTATGTCGACGAGGCCGTTTCCTGAAAACGCTTAAGAAAATGCTTTAATATATGTGAATTACTTCTCACCGGCTTCCTGTCCGGGCAGTCCACTCCATACCTAAACCATGGCATCATGCATCGTATAAACTATACAGAAACAAGACCAAAACTTACCACAGCTGTCACTAAATTATATAGACGCAGTCAATAACCGAATGTAGTGATAATTTCAAGTTGAAACGCACCATTGGGGTTGGTTATCCAAGATTCCATAATAATAGGCCCGACGCTGTTCACAACTACGATCGTTTTTGAATTGCTTGCCGCCACTCTGTTTACTAAAGCATCCTATAATCGACATCAGTTCTATAGGAATCGTAGATCAGACATAAACCAACCCCACTATGCCACGCATTTAAATCATTTCTGTCTCCAGCGTTTCCTGTATAAAAATCACCACCGTCAGAGATAACAAGTTATTTCGCAACAAGGCATAAGATATCTACCCTCGACTGTTATATAGCCTTCGCCGGAATCAGCTATACAGGTGAGGACTGTCAGTAAGAACAACACATGTAATGCCAAGTTGACGAACCGGTGATAAATACGAGTGCAACGTCCTTTCCCAGTGCAGCTGTTGCCGCAGCATTTAAATCGGTATCACTTAGAGAAGACGCAATTTGAGTGCCATCAGATTTTGACCTGTTTGTAATTGCGTCGAGAGGCTATAGCGTTGTTAATAAACATGTCTAGATCATCAATATTTCAGGCCATACAGTAACGAGATATGGAAAATCGGCCGTCCCACTTCCCCAGCCTAATAAAAGAATGTTAGCACACTGAGAAGTCCAAGCTGGTAGAACGTCCTACCCATTGCTAAAACACCGTCATTTCCCCCGCGATCACTGTAACCATTAGGTCCTTTGGAACTTGGGCCGGCGCCACTGCCAATTATACCTATGCTCTTCGGAGCCTTTAACGGTAGAACTTGGGCAGAATTCTTCAGTAAAATTGTAGAAGCAGAACCTATTTGTCGTATTACACTGTGAAAGAGGATATATTCATGTTTTACACAGAAACATCCTTTATGTATGAAGCTTACTCTTTGTGGTCTGCTTGAACGTTAACATGTGAGTTTCCAGGGCCGTTGATATTCCACGAATTGAAATTTACAGCAGGAAATCCGGAATCCTGCCCGAGAAGGTACCTGCCGGTACGATAGTTAATAAATACGGCACAATGCTACCTGTTACTCGGCTACGTACCATGCTGCAAGAATCCGCAGTGCCATGTCCTAAACATTATGTTTCGTTAACACCGGAACACCAGGTGCAGGAATCGTACATACATCCACTCTTGACTGGGGAACTGTTCCGGAATTAACAGCGTTAATGAGAGTAGTGCCAAAGTATGTCGTTCCTGTTGATCTGCTGTTTAGACCATGCACTGTCAAACTCCTAGAAAACACTACACACCAGAGTTAAACGTAACATCCCCTATGTTATATGTAAAAGCAAAATTAGCAAAATCAGCACTCTAAACAGTGTATTCTAGAAATATTTACCAGGCATAGTCATCTATTAAGTTGTTAGCTCGCGTCTCATGGATTTAAATAAATGATTAGTACATACATCAAGCCCTTTATTCACGGACGTTGTAGAATGCTTTGGAAGATATAAACATCAAAATACTAAAGGGAACTGAGCCAAAATCACCGTTGCTTGCCAATCTGAAAATAAGATATAACTCTGACTACACAAAAAATATTGAGCATTGAGTTCCTCACCTGACATAACATCTGTGTAAAAATTCACGAGAAAAATGAGCGTCTGATACATTTCTCCCAAACAACTGTACTTACAGCCGGGAAATCCGAACTCTCCTTTCAATATCCCGTTCAGCATTTTGTCATTTTCACATGCAAAACTTCCATTTACTCCGAGTATGTCAATACAGAGTTGCACAAGTTTCAAAGAGTGTTAAAACTCCTACTTTGATCTATAAAAATATCACGTCGTAAACCAATGCAACATTTGAAAAAAAAAAGCTTCCACTGACTATAACTACACATCACGGCGGCAACATTGGCTTGCACACTTCGTAGAAACTGGGAATCCCATATTTAGAGATATCCACAAATATGTCATTTTGCTTACCGGGGCAGCATAAAGTTCATGTTGCTATGGATTATACAGAAATAAGAAAAATAGACAGAACGTCCGGTGCAGCCACCATCTCACCGTGCGGTCATCTACGTTGGAAGAGCTTTGATCTCTGAAATGCTCCTGTTCATTGTTGATAAAATGTTTTGCGGTGGCTAAAAGGTTAAGATCAACGACTGGTTGACAATTGAAATCTGTGAATCAGACCTTGGACCCCTGCCGACTGAACCCCCATTATAGTTTCATAGGCACCCTCTCCGGATAGGAATGGATCAGAGCCAAACCTAAAGTAGAACAATAAATTTAGTAGGTTTTGTCAGAATCTGACAAAATACAGACCCCTCCCAGTTTCTCCCGCTGGCAGGTACACGGGCGAGGTTCCTGTGTACATAAAATAAGTAACCTCATTCAATCTAATGAACGGAGGTAATCAAACATCATTGGTCCAAGCGCAACGTGAACACCTTTCCCTCGGAACTCGGCACCTAATGCGGCACCACGCTGGCGCATCAGTGTACGATTAAAAGAAGCGGCCAAATTGATAGCACTACACTGCAATGAGGCTTGAGCAACTAAAATGTAAAGTAACATACGCAGGGAACGCAGATACACTATCTGCATATCTAACGCCCAGAGGGCTGTCTGTGTCCGGTCACTAGATGAGCATATACGGAGGAAAAGATAGGAAAGATCTTCACCTTGGAGGCAAAGACCAGGAAAAGATATACTGCTGATTGCCGGAGTATTTCCAACGCACACACCTGAAGCAGATTCAAGGATATATATAAAGTACCAGCATGGTGCACCTACCATTTTGCCAACCAACGCCTAGTACAAACAATCATTATTCGTTTAGTAATATGGGAATGTTATACTAAGCTCGAGCTCACCAGTTGCAAGGTTTACTTTATCTTGAAGTGACAATTTCGCCACAGCTGTCCTAGCCTTATATTCAACGCAAGTTGGCATCTTAGATTACTCCGAAAATACTTTCCTCTCACCTTTGCGTAAGCAGCCTGCCATTCCGGCGACATATTAGCTTCAAAGGCTTGTAAGTCTCGATCCACACAGATAGTAAGCATGGTATTACAAGGCGTGCTAGATGGTGCGCTTGTAGACGAGGTACCGGATGAAGTGGACGAAGTACTGGTCGAGGTAATCGTCGTTCTCGTAGATGTGCTTGATGTTGTAGCAGCTCCAGGAAGGCATTGCGAATAATCTGACAAAATATGATGAGGGAACTACCGAGTTCATCATTACATTTACATACAGTCGTTGAGCTTGGTGCATATCGCACCGCTTACACACGCTGTGCCACCGGACCTGAAAGCACACATTTAACTTAACGGTAGAAATAATTTAAATGGTCTTACCATCCAATCCCTCCGCATTGAGCATACAGGGATTGTTGGGCGAAAGCACCCAGTACGAGAGCAAGATAAACGACAATATGAAGATAGGTCAACATCTCACTGTGGAAAGAATTCTTGGACAAAGATATTTAAACGTTTTCTGTAGACCAGTCCTGTCTCGAAAAATTGTCGGACACTGCGAAAGTCGGATAAACAGCGGACGAACGAGTTCAACGCGGATAATGTCTAAGAAGTATGGGTTGCATTAGGAAGAGACATAACGGCTAAAGTAGCAGAGTCGAGTGCTTCCGGATTCTAATAGTATCTCGATACACGAGGAAATTATCATAACATGTAGGAAAGTATAAGCGAACCAATTGAGAACATGAACTACGAAAGCTTTGGTCAAAAACGAATTTAGAGAGGTCATTGGAATAGGGAGGCATATGGATACGCACAGTTGGCAAGACAAAAGAAATGTCACCATAGTGCCGATATATCTTCATCTCTCCAACTGCGACTTCGCGCTTCCCAATATCCGCCGCTGTATTCCCATTCGTCTCCTACTTGTTTGAACCACTTGGGTTGTCTGTCTTGACCTTGTCTTCTTCGCTCCCTTTGCAACTCTTCAACTCGCCGTTTTTGATCTTCTGCAAGATCAAGGTCTCCATTTTCTAAAGCTCGTACATCGGGCCGAAGACGAGAATCGGTCGGAGGAAGTTTGCCACCAAGGTCTGGTGTCATCTCGTTTAGAGTCACGGCGAAGGCGGTAAATCCATAATATTGATGTGTGTCTTTTGGAAATGGAGCCATCCTCCATAGGACACGAAAGTGCGACAAGTCTACGGTCTGAGAGACCTGGTCATCCCACTTTCCTTCCAATTGACATAAAACGTCTCCCTCGGAGGACTGAATTAAACCTGAAATTACATTAGATGGTCCCCAATACCCATTTTGCTTGAAGTCAAGCACACAGCGGATGTGCGAAGAGGTATTATCAATAATCATTTGCCCGGTGTGCTCGAAGTACTTTGTGCCAACCATCAGATTTCTAATGACGACGGTTTCTTCCTTTAGTAAGTACTTCAGCATGAATTTTATCAGTAAAGATAAATTGTAAACTTACCATGTATAGTAATCCGAACCTACGCGTAAGCGATTACTGCCCATAGGAATTATTTCCAAGCTTTTACCTGAAGAATGGGAACGGAGTTACATCGGAATGCAAGAGGAAGAAGGGCCGACACACCCCAGAACTTGGTTTTGCCGTGTGTAGTAGCTGTCAACTCCCAATTTGGTCCTTCAGCGTGGTATGCTATCTCAAGAGGATTATGGCGAACTTTCTCCGCTATGAACTTCATGCGCGGGTCTTCGAAGGTTTCAGCAAGCATGGGATTGCTGTATATAAGAGGTATCAAGAACCGATATATCAGAAGACAGTCGCTATGCGCACAAGCCTTTCCTGCCCGACCGATGGCGAGTATGGGCATATCCAGATATGGCAAATGCTGCCACATAGGATATCCTTTCCACGGGATCAGTTGCCTTTGCCGCTTGTTCGAGGAGGTCAAAATATTCGACTTCTTCGGCAGCTCTTTGTAGGAGCGTCAACGGTTCATTAAATGATACGGGGAAAGTAATCGTAGAGAGATCCTGAAAAACAAAGAGAATTCAACGGCGATGTGAACTAAAAGATAATTTCATACCTTGCCAACGTTTTTCTTTAGAATGGTAAAAAGACTGCCTTCATCTCCCGGTGGCACAGACGGCAGAGCCGTTCTGCGTATTACCTTTCCAGACGTTTCGCCCGTGAGGATCGTTGGCACCCCAGCATCTTCTTCCAAGTCAGTGTCGACACTGGATGCGTCCGAATTATCGATGCTGCTACGACTGTCGTCATTTGTTGGAAAGCGTCCAAATGATTCGGGACCGTCTATTGTGTTATACGCATCCATTACAAATTCTTCAGGACCATCTTCAAACTCCACAGCGTCGAACCATTCACTAGCGTCGCTCGTTGTCGCGATGGACATGCGGTCGGCTTTCCGAACGATTGGACTATGGATGCGGGGTGAAACATTTTCGTAAATTTTCTCTTCTTCAGCAGTGGATGGAAGGGGAGACGAATGAGCCGAGTGCGCAGAGTCAATGGTGAGACCCTGGATAGCCTTCGCCAGTGAAGCGTGTTGCGATTTCAATACTTCCAGCGATGCTTTTATCTGTTGTAACGTGGCCGACAAGTTTTCAGAGGTTGTGAGCTCTAAACTAGCATCCGAACTAGGTTCTTGCGAGAAATGGTGGTGTGACAAGGCTAAGTCGATGAGCTAAAAAGGTGAAAACAAAGTAAAGAGTGGCTTACGTCGCTTGAATAACGAAAACTTGGCATGCTCTTTTGATTTCTCTTTCTCGGTCTTCTTGCTCCCACTACTGCAATGTTTCTTGTGGATGGCGTCTCGTGCCAGAGATGTCACCGCCTCGTCAAGCTCTGCTAAGGTCTATGCATACATGAGCGCAAAAAAAAAAAAAGAATTGGGAAATAGAAAAATCACCGCTCCCATTTCCTCTACAATGACCCCCGACCTACTTAAGCTCAAGCTCCCCTGTCTAGAGGCCAGCCTCAGAGTAGTTGATTTTCTGGCCTCACCTACAGCAATAAACTTCCTGAGTGGGCGCAAGTAATGTCAGAAGTGACATTATATAATTGAAAGGTGAACGACGGACCTGAAAGCGCTCATCCAAGTGTTGAAATCGGCGGCACTGAGACATTTTATGTGGAAAGTGGCCGTATTTGAGTCGACATGTATGTCCTTACGACCGGGTGCGGTGGATATGGCAGCATGCTGAACGTGTACTTGGTCGCGAACGGGGTGGCCAGGCTGGAAGGAATAGGCTAAGACGCCGGACTGGTATAACACGAAGTAGCGGCGGGCGAATCCTGAGGAGGGAAGGAAGGAAGGAATACATAAAGAAAGAAGGAAAAGTCGGAAAGCAGGATACCTTGCATCTTCTTTCTGCGCTTCTTGAGAACCCAGCCTTGACAAATGATTTCAGCATCGTGCGCGGCAGGAGTGGTGACGAGGGCGGCTACGTTGAGACTGGCACCGACGAGGGACTGGGCAGGCGGCTTGGAGGATCTCATGTCGGGGGGGATGTGGCGAAGTACCGGGTAAGGGAGCTGACAGCCGCGTACGAGGGAGTGGGGTAAGGACGGACGACCAGGCTATTGCTATCAGCGAAACCAGTTACCAAGATCCATTAGCAGCACAGACTGAGACTCAGAGAGTGCAAGACTGGAGATCTGCGATCACGCGTAACGAGGCGTAACGGTAAGAGCCTTGTGCACGTGACTGAGATAGTCTTTCAACAGCGCAGAGTAAGCATTACTTATATGGAGATATGAGATATGTCTCAGTCTGAATTTATGTACATTTTTATTTCGACACTGAGCGGCTGTCCGGCCAGCATCCGGTTATGAGTGACTCCATGTGTGCCATGTCCACACTCTACGGCCCACAGGCTGCCTGTGCTCATACTTGATGCCACACTCGTCGCCGGCTGTGACTGTATTGCAAACCTTGGTCCCAGGGTGTTCCACCTTCAGAAATCGATCGTGATTACAAAGCTGATTAGACACCCCCAATGTCCGTCGTAACCCGGGCCGCCGTAATCTCATCATATCTTCATCGCCCACTTCTCTCTTAAACCTCAACTCTATTCTTCCCCCCTTTCTTGTTTCTCATAGCCCTCCCCCCATCACTACAATCACTATGGCTCAACCAACGTATGTCTTTCTTTCCTCTTCCACCTCTCCCTTCTTCATTCGCTTACTCTTGCTTTCAGTGGAGATATCGGTCTCATCGGCCTCGCCGTCATGGTGTGCCCTCGTCGAGAACGAAAATAGGAACATTAATACCAATTTTAATCTAATAGGGTCAAAATCTCATTCTTAATATGAATGACAAAGGCTTCAATGTTGTCGCCTACAATCGTACCACAAGCAAGGTCGACCATTTCCTTGCGAACGAAGCGAAGGGTGCGTCGTCTTCATCAAACTAATCTAGCCGACGTTGATCTAACCATCGAATGTTTATGAATAGGTACAAACGTACAGGGCGCTCACTCCATCGAAGAGCTCGTCTCAAAGCTCAAGACGCCTCGTAAAATTATCCTTCTCGTTAAGGCCGGCTCGGCCGTGGACGACTTTATTAAGCAACTCGAGCCTCATCTCGAAAAGGGCGACATCATTATCGATGGCGGCAACTCCCATTACCCTGACTCCATTCGCCGGACCAAAGAACTCGAATCCAAAGGTCTTCTTTTCGTCGGTTCTGGCGTCTCTGGCGGTGAAGAAGGTGCCCGCTACGGTCCTTCTCTCATGCCTGGCGGTTCACCCGCTGCCTGGCCTGCAATCAAGGAAATCTTCCAAAAACTGCTGCCCAGGTCAATGGTGAGCCATGCTGTGACTGGGTTGGTGAAACTGGCTCTGGTCACTACGTGAAGATGGTTCACAACGGCGAGTATGATTTTATCGCTTGATCTTCCTTCGCTAAGACTTCGTACAGGTATTGAATACGGTGACATGCAATTAATCGCGGAGGCTTACGATATTCTTAAGCGTGGTCTTGGCCTTGGTGATGACGAAATCGCAGACATCTTTTTGAAGTGGAACAAGGGTGTTCTCGATTCCTTCCTCATTGAAATCACCGCCAATATCCTTAAATTCAAGGACGACGATGGCGAACACGTTGTCGAAAAAATTCTTGACAAGGCTGGACAGAAAGGTACCGGCAAATGGACAGCTATCGCTGCTTTGGATGCCGGCACAGCTGGTGAGCTGTCCGTGTATACTACATGTTTTTGAGTACTAAACTTTCTTTAGTCACACTTATCGGTGAAGCTGTATTCGCGCGCTGCCTATCTGCTATCAAGGACGAACGTGTTCGTGCCAGTAAGATTATTTCTGGCCCTCAAAAAGAGGCTTTCCGTGGCGACAAGCAACTCTTCATCGATGATCTTGAGCAAGCCTTATATGCTTCGAAGATTATTTCGTACACTCAAGGATTCATGCTTATGAGGGAGACTGCTAAAGAGGTTTGTTCATATGTTGGTATCTCGCATGTATTCAGAAAGTGACTACGCGTTTAGGTCGGCTGGAATTTAAACTATGCCGGTATCGCAAAGATGTGGCGTGGCGGATGTATCATTAAGGTACGGTTACCTTCGCCTAACTCAGATGTTTCTTTTTAAAATCTTTAAATTCAGAGTGTCTTCCTTGGCGACATCACTGCTGCGTATACGAAGAACCCTCAAGTAGAGTCCTTACTCTTCGATCAATTCTTTAACAACGGTAAATTTTAAATGTTTTTCTTTAAATGTTTGGATTTAAACAATAATTGTAGCCGTTCACAAGGCACAGCCAGGATGGCGGCGCGTCATCGCGCAGGCTGTTCTCTGGGAATTCCTACTCCGGCTTTCAGCACGGCTTTGGCATTCTTTGATGGATACAGGAGCGAAATTCTTCCTGCTAACTTGTTGCAAGCTCAGCGTGACTACTTTGGTGCTCACACCTTCCGTGTTCTCCCCGGAAAAGAGAACGAGAAGTTTAAGACTGGCGAAGATATTCGTACGTTTTCTCGAGAAATTTGTTATATTTAACCTTTTAATTCCCTTTTTTTAGACGTTAACTGGACTGGCCGCGGTGGAAATGTCTCTGCTAGCACTTACAACACATAAACTTGCATGATTGCAATGTCTTTCTCGGCATATAAGTATTTAGACGCTTTACATTTGTCTTTATGTGATTTAGCTATAGACAGAAGCAGTGTAAAATTGATGGGATTACAATCGAATGTATTTTTTTCATAAGTATAAGTAAGAAAGTATTAGAATTTGATTAGAAGATATGTATCAATTGAACTCCATTGTCATCGACGATCACGATCTTGCTATTCAGAAGATCGTATTTGGTCTCTTCTCAGCAATCGTTAGGACAATTGCCATGTGTGGCATATTTCTGGCTGTCAGTTCTCAACATGGACTTCAAGATCCTCAAAAGGACACCACGAATAATTTTGAAAATTTATGTAGAAAGTTGCGGAATGCTAATTCTGCGAGGGGTGGGTGTTTCTGGATGTACTTAACGATTTGAGGGTATCTAAAATTTCTGTCGATGTTATGTCGCTTTAGGGCCAGATGCATGCGATGAGCATAACATTTCAATAATGAACAAGGACGGCTCCAGTGGCGTTCGTATACACTTTTTTGCGTCTGAACTTCAGCTTCGCGGCGAAGCACCTGTCATTCAACCTCACCGAAGAGAAGGAAAGGTCTTGTGCTGGAACGGTGAGGTAAATGTCATATAAGTCGATGTCATTGCGAGTTTAGCACTCAAGCAATGGACATGTTTTCAGATATTCGATGGGCTGCAGGTAGATAATAATCTATCATCTTGATCGCGAGTCTCTGTTGAATGAAGTGTCTATCAGGTTCCTCTAGAGCAAAATGACGGCGCTGCCTTGTTCGAAGCTCTCTCGAGGACTACAAATGCAGAGGAAGTTAGCGCAGTGTTCGGGGGCATCGAAGGACCGTACGTTTCTTCTGTCATATCTTTGCTAGATTCCGCTTGATGTTTCTTTCTGCCAGATACGCCTTTACATTTTACGATGTATGTAGTAGGTTTCATAAATCTTCTCTTCTTACGACTTTTTCTACAAGGTATTTTCGGGGCATTTGTATTTCGGCAGAGATCCCCTCGGCCGTCGCTCGCTACTCATTCATAAACCAATGGACTCCTGTCCATACCTTCTTCTCTCATCCGTTTCTGCTGGAGCCGATCCGTTATATAGCTTTGAGGAATTGGATACCAGTTACATTTACAGCTTGGATATCAATCGTTTATCTGAGCAACAGTCCAGGGTCCGTACATGTCCCCCTGTACTTGAACACGTAGAAGCTAACATTTACGCAGCTGGATACCAAATATGCTGAATGTCTGTATTCCCATTCTAGAATATGTGGTACAGTAGTGGGATCATCATTTTTTGTAAGCTTTCCGTTTATCTTCTGATTTCGTGGAGCAACAATCGACTCGGATGTAGGCATGTCCATCTCTCGTGAACATTAACCTTCCACCGACCGAGTTTCCTTCGGTCCAATCACTTGACAGCATACCTAGCTATCTTGAACTATCAGTAAACAGCTTCCTGGAACATTTAGATCGTAGCGTAATGCTTCAGGTGCATAACATTCCTCCAGTGTAAGTCTTGATTGAGCAATATTTAAAACGGTACTCACAAAAGCATGTACTTAGGAAGAAGCACCAGGCTAGACTCGCCGTTCTTTTCAGTGGTGGAATAGATTCTACTATCATTGCATATTTAGCTCACAGGTTGGCACAAATTTTATATTCATGTATGGCAAATTTTGATCTTACGCTTTTAGGCACGTCCCTCTAGATGAGCCTATCGATTTACTTAATGTTGCGTTCGAAAACCCACGAAAAGTTCAATTGCAAAAGGAAGGAAACATCGGCGCGCTACCAAAACGTCAGAAAAAAATACGTGCTCATATTCTGGAAACATCTCCCAGGCCGCATGATACGTCCTATATGGTCCCCGACCGACTCACTGGCTTACAAGAAGCAGATGAGTTGCGTCGCCTATGTCCGCAGCGAGTTTGGAATTTTGTACGATCATTTTCTTTTAAATTACTACTGTCACACCATCGCTAATTATCGTAGGTGGAAGTAGACGTTCCATTCGAGGTGAATTTGTTTGTGCCTTGTTTGACCGCAACTACTGAATTCTACAGGAAACCCAAGCTACACGTGAAATTATAGAGGATCTTATGAACCCTGGCAAGACCGTTATGGATCTGGTGCGTTGTGATAGATCTTGTAGCAATACGGGGGTAATTAACTCGGGAGCAGAGCTTGGCTCTTGCTCTTTACTTTGCTTCTAAGGGGATCGGACGGGTTAAATCTCCAACGGACGTTCTGCCATGCCATTATACCAGCGCGGCGAAAGTGTTATTAAATGGACTTGGCTCAGATGAATTACTAGGCGGCTATGGTAGACATCGCACGGCATTTCAAACGGGCGGTTGGACAGCTGTCATCAATGAGGTATGCCATCAGTGTCCTCCCTCTTTGTTTAAAAAGGCCATTGATATAGTGTTAGCTTCAGCTAGAAATAGATCGTATTCCGACGCGAAATTTGGGTCGCGATGACCGTGTTATATCTTCTCATGGAAAGGAAGCTCGACACCCATTTCTTTCATTGTCTGTAGTGGATTTTCTTGCGTCGTTGCCTGTGCATTATAAGCTTGACCCCCGATTAGAACTTGGGGTCGGAGACAAACTTTTATTGAGGCTATTATGCCAAAAATTAGGTTTGAAGGAGGCCAGTGGGAGGAAAAAACGAGCAATGCAATTTGGCAGTCACTCAGCAAGAATGGAGGGCGAAAGGAGAGGGGATGCCATTATATAATCATACTTATGTACCAGTAAACGAGTCATAGGTATATACCACCTGCAATTTGGAAGTATTATTGCTGTTACTTACTATATCGTGCTACTTAGTAGGAATTATCAATTTGAAGTTTACAGCAGTTTGCTTATCATTGTAGCCCCTCGACATCTCAGTATACATCTGAGTTCCACCGGCAGTACGATCCGAGCCAGGTTACTGGCGGGATCCAACAGGTTATTCCTAAACAAGAATATGACGCTATGGTATGACGCTCACCGGGACTGTAGGCGTCAGTTTACAATTGACGCCACCTCCAAGCATTATACTGTAAACTGGGATTGTCCCTTAACGTTGGAGACGACGAGCAGCATAATTTACTGAGCATCGCCACAAGATGTGTCTTAAGCTCTCTCGAGATGTGTCGATGTTGTCTGGGCATAACGAGTGGGTGAGGAAAGAGACATAGCAGGTCAAGGGACGGTCAGCAACAAGTCAGCAATGTGCGTTGGCAGTGAAGCGAGTAGTGGAGCTTCTTAGTGCTTAGTGGTAGCAGCCATGTTCCGGTGGTTTGGCTGTGCGGTCGGCATTGATTGCCGGAAAACTCAGATGTATACTAAAAAAATCAAATGGCTACAACGATAAGCAAACCGCTGTAAAATACTTACAATGCGTGATCACTATGTTCGCCGAATTCATTTGTGTTCGGCAAGCATGACGCGTTGTGGTTTATTTGTGTTGCCAGAAACGTCCAGGTGTACGCTTACACCTGCTCACACCCGTTCACTCACATATCAATTGCCATGGCCTTTTCTCAAAATGCAGGACGTGCGCTGAGTGAGTTTATTTTTACAGCATTCTATGTACACTCGCACTAACTAGGTTCTGTAGTTGCGCTTGGTGTGGGTGCTTCAATTGTGCAAGCCAGTCTTTACGATGTTCCTGGTGGGTATCGCGCAGTCATGTTCGATCGCTTTTCTGGTGTGAAGAACAAGGTAATGTCGTTGGTTCCTATTGTAAATTTAATATTATAACGACGTGCAGGCAACTGGAGAAGGAACTCATTTCCTAGTACCCTGGTTGCAACGCGCTATTCTCTACGACTGTCGCATTAAACCCCGAGTACGTATTGAAGCGTTCGAACCAGGCACTTGCTCCTAATAGTGTCTATGTAGAACATCACAACGACTACCGGCTCGAAAGACCTCCAGATGGTTTCAATTACGTTACGCGTATTGTCAAGACCTGATGTTGAACATCTGTCAAAAATTTACCAGAGTTTGGGGATGGATTATGACGAGAGAGTTTTGCCGTCTATTGGAAACGAAGTATTGAAGAGTATTGTTGCCCAATTTGATGCTGCCGAGTTGATCACCCAACGTGAAGTGGTGAGTTCAAGTGTTGCTTGTTTTCAAGAGACGCAAATGGCTTGACGAAATTGGCAGGTGTCGTCACGCATACGAGCCGATTTATTACATCGTGCGGGAGAATTCAACATTAAGCTCGAGGATGTTTCAATCACGCATCTTACTTTCGGAAAAGTAGGTTATTATACTTTCCAATGCCGAACATAGCTGACGAATACTCCATAGGAATTTACCCAAGCTGTTGAAGCCAAGCAGATTGCACAACAAGGTGTGTACACATTACAAACATTAATCATGATTGCCAACATGACTATCGCAGATGCTGAAAGGGCCAAGTTCATTGTAGAAAAGGTATACAATATATTATATATTTTGCTGGACGTGTTTCTGACGATAAATGTAGGCTGAGCAAGAACGCCAGGCCGCTGTAATCAGGGCAGAAGGTGAAGCGGAGGCTGCAGCGACGATTTCGCAGGCACTGGAGAAGGCAGGAGAAGCATTTGTTGCTCTGCGCAAGATTGAGGCCAGCAAGGCGATCGTGCAGTCGCTGGCGGGCAATCCAAACGTGACATACATACCTTCGAGTGGGGGAAATGTGTTGTTAAGTGTGCCAACAAACAAGTAGGGCTGTAGCTAAGTACTTGGGCTTAAAAGACATCTAAAATGGAATGTTTTTGTTGTTTAGCATAAGTAATTGAATTTGGATAATTTGCAATCTGGATTTGATGGAGAAAAGTCTTATGAACAGTGTTAACAGTAAGTAGTTAAGTTAGAAGTCTGGTAGTGGGAGTGCCTTATAAAACAGGAGCAAAAAGAGAAGATGATCAAATATGATATTAAAATACAATGGGAGAATACCTTAATATTTAATGTTCAATGTTTAACATGTCTTTAATAATATCAATGTTGTCAATGACCAGGTCAGACCCCATCAGTCAAAAGGGTCTAAGTCAGTGATTGACAGTCAACTGGTCAACCACTAATGGTCAATGGAAAATGCCAGATCATATTACTAAGCAACAAACCCAAGCATTAATTGTGGCGTCTTTTGGTGCTCTAATTCCAATTTCCTGGGTCATGAAAGGGGTGGGAATGATTTTGATTATAGACCTGTAGAGACCCTGTCAATACATTTGACCGACCTGTCTATAGGTCAGATGGTGCATAACATAATCAGACTGCATTGACCTCCATTGACTAACCTCTCCAACACCGTGACTGGTCTTTATAGCTGGTAAACATTAGCTTTTAGGAGGTCACGCCTTGTCATGTTTGGCTTAGTCAAAATTATAATTCACCTGCAATCCTTGTGCAAGGATGCCAGCTATGAACATATCCAGCATCCAGCTGAGCAAGGTCATGGCTCAAGCCTTTTTCGTCTGTGTCATTTCTCTCCTCTCATTGACATCACTCATTGTTTGTGTGAATGCTTGTCTCAACTGTCAGAAAACCTGGTTAAGGGTGCTTCCAGGCATCCTCAAGAGAAGTCAAGAGTAGAGAAAGTAAGCTTTGTCTTTGCAGGTAAGGAGTACAAATGATGCATGTACTAGCTAAAATACTCTATCAGAATATTCCATATCACATGACCACTGCGAGAGTGCAACCCAATTCTGACACCCTCCCTTGCTCAAAGCAGGGAACAAATGAAAAACCCAAAGAGAAGGAAGATAAGAGAGTGGGGTGAAAGGAATGGATATGTAAAGAGTGCCCAGAAGAACTGGGAAAGAAAAGAAAAACACAACAAAATCAAAAGCACCAATGATCTCCCCAACCAAAGGTCCCTCCCTGAACTGCTCCCTCCCTGAACCAAATAGCTCCCTCTGAGTCCCCTGTGTCCCTCCCTGAAGGTGAAGACCATTCTTGATGTATGCTGGATGTTGTCCAGATGACAGATGAAGTGGAGATGGAGTTGCCAGAGGAGATATAGATAAGATAGGAGGTGGAGTGTTGGAAAGGTGTTGGAGATTGGATGGAGGTGGATGGTGGCTGATCAGAGCTGGATCAGGGATCTGAGGTGGATTCCAGGAGTTGGCCTATCAGGTTGAACAGAGAAAAGGGCCAGGTGAAGAAGATGGTGTGCTGGGTGGAAGTGAGTGTGGCCAAAAGGCAGTGTTGAGGAGATGTGGAGTTGATGATGCAGACTCCCCTGCAAAAAGCTGACCAGGTGATATAGAGTTGATAATGCAGACTCTCCTGCAGGATCCTGATAGAGGATTGCTGACCAGGGCACATGCGAATGGTGAGGCAGGCTTGATGTCCCAGATCACCCTGGGCTGGCTTTGTTGTAGCAGGCCAGAACTGCTGAACCCGCAAATGTCAGAAAACCCAGTTAAGGGTGCTTCCAGGCATCCTCAAGAGAAGTAGAGAGTAGAGAAAGTAAGCTTTGTCTTTGTGGGTAAGGAGTACAAATGACATGCATACTAGCTAAAATACTCTATCGGAATATTCCATATCATGTGACCACTGCGAGAGTGCAACCCAATTCTGACATCAACATCCTCAACTTTGGTCTCTGTATTCTAGTTATATTTGTCTTTTATTCCCTCCCTCCCTGATCCCCAGCTCTTGATGAATTGTTCAGTATTGTCGAAAGACTATGGTTTGAGGTCTATAGCTTAGTTTAATGTTGCACTGTCTTGTTCATTAGTGTTGCTTTATAGTGTTTTGTTTGGTTGTCATTAATAATGTTGGACTACATGGATTTTATAAATCAAGTGTAATGTAATACACAGGATATCAATGATCTCTGCATGAATCAAGGTAAGTCACAGAGCAGTTCCCACTTGCCCAGCAGCTCAACTGCTCTGTGTCTGTTTGAGCATGCTCAAACTCAACCCAACCCTTATTAGCCTTGTATTTGTGTGGAGACCATTGATGAGGCTGGAATTCAATGTTCATCTGTATTTTTTTCTCTTTGATGATCACAAGTCATGCAGTTAAGTACTCAAAACCTCGCTATATATCACAGAATGGTTGGTCATGAGCCTAATCAGAATTTAGTCTCTCTGTCTTGATCTTCTCTTTTCTCCTATTCTTTCTCTCCTCTCTCTCACATCTACTTCTCTCTCTGACAGACCTGTATATCTTATATATACTATCTGCTGTTTTCTGTCTTTCATAAGCAGTCACCAGAGCTTTCAGAATAGCTTCCCAGATCAGCAAAAAGAGAAAGTTCATAGCAGATGATGTCTTCCATGCTGAGCTCAATGAATTCTTCACTCACGATGTCAGTTTAAGATAATAAATATCTAAGGTGGTCAGCAGGAAGTGACTTTGTTCGTGCTTTGCACCTGAGTGTTGGGGGATATTATTTGTAGATATTCTCCTTAACTCAAGAGGTTTGGTGATGAACACAGGTGTATATTTAAGTGTAGAGGTAGGTTGGTAAGTTTAGAAGAGTAGGCGAATAGCAAGCACAACAACTAGGATTGTGGCAAGGGCTTGCAGGTGAAGGGTAGGCTGAAGATATAGGTCACTATTATGTTGAAGGTTGAAGCGGAGCTGAGGTCCCTGACGGTTTCTACTTCTTACTTCACAACTGGGGCGCATATATAATTTACCAGGTTATGGTGTCTCACTATCTGAGTGGACACAAATATGATGCTGCTGCTGCTGCTGCTGCTGTTACTTTATGAAGATACGGTGCCTCACTATCTGAGTGGACACAAATACGATGCTGCTGCTGCTGTTACTTTACGAAGATACGGTGCCTCACTATCTGAGTGGACACAAAATATGATGCTGCTGCTGCTGTTACTTTACGAAGATACGGTGCCTTACTATCTGAGTAGACACAAATAATACAAATTAGTTTCACACTTTACTGTTGATGCTTTATATGTGACTCTGACAATACGTGTACTGGGTAGAGAGGAAGTATATAGGTTATATTTAGTAGGTAAGGGTTGTGTGCTACAACTGCAAAGGGATACAAACAAATGCAAACTAGGTATAAGTTGTTAATTCTACAGGCCAATTCCTCTTCCTTATATGCCTTTTACCCTCCTGCTGACTAATCATATCCCACACCTACTTTCCCATTGTTCTCCAACTGGGGAAAGTATGAGTCATCCTTTTCTCCATTGTTCTCCAATTTAGGATGCATGAGTCAGCATCTTAGACAATGGGTATATTTAGCACAATAGAAATGCTATTAATAGTACTTGAAAGAACAATGGGTATATTTAGCACAATGGTTGTGCTATTAATAGCTCTTGAGAACAATGGTGCTCTGTTGTTCATACCTGAAGGCTTTCTTATTTTGTACAGGGTATAATTGTTTGTACATATTAGTCTTGGTGTAGTTGTTGTATGATGATATTTATTCTGATTAGTGCTGGTCCAGTAGTATGACTAAGTATTTGTATATATTTATCTTGATTAATAATGAGCTGGTATTGTAGTTACTTGTTTGTGTATAATTGTTCTGATTGGTGATGGACTATTAGTGTTTATGTAGCTTTATTTGTTAGTGTATTGATTAGTTACTTGTGTATGGTTTTCCTGATCAATAGTGAAATAGAAGTGCATATTAAGTGTTGTTTGTTAAGGTATTATTAAGTTTTCTAAGTGTTTGCTTTTCTATCTTTGAGTGATTTAGCTGTATTCATGTCATTATGTGAAATCAACTTTCACCTGTGACAACGAGTTGGCCAAGGAGGGTTACTCTGATTGTGATGTTTGCATCACCCATGCTTGCACTGAAGTACACTTTATTTATTTCATGACATTCCCAACTTCTTTTGTTAATGATTTTCCAAGATCATTATTAGGGCTACCCACACTCAGGAAGTTCTTGGTGAGAAGGGCCGTCGAATTTGTGAGCTTACTGCTCTCATCCAAAAGTGCTTCAAGTTTCCTGAGAATTCCCTTGAACTTTGTGCTGAAAAGGTTCAGTACCAAGGTCTTTCTGCTATTGCACAGTGTGAGAGTCTGAGATATAAGCTTCTTGGTGGTCTTGCTGTCTGTCAGTGAGTTATGCAATTGGTACTTTAACAAGATCGCTGTATTAATAAGTGAAACAGTGCATGCTATGGTGTTCTTCAATTTGTCATGGAGTCAGGTGCAAAGGATTGTGAAGTTGTTGTTTCTGGCAAGCTTCATGCTGCCCATGCCAAGTCCATGAAATTTACTGATGGCTTCATGATCCACTCCAGTCAACCTGCACATGATTTTGTTGACTATGCTGTTTGCCATGTTCTCTTGAGGCAGGGTGTATTGGGTATTAAAATTAAGATGTATGTAATCTTGCTCTGTTTGCATTTAGTGCAGCTACTAACTGGTCATTCTTCAGCATGAAAGGTTGGGATCCTGAAGGTCAACTTGGCCCCAAGAAGCCTCTTCCTGATCCTGTCCAAATTCTTGAGCCTCCTGTTAATAAAATTGTTTCTGAGCCTTCTTTGGAACAATGTGAGCCCATTTCTGTCCCTGTTGCTCCCCTGGCTGAGGATGCCTACATCCAGGAACAGATGTATCAACAACTGGAGACATACACTGAGCAGCCCATATTCTAAGTTTGTTCATAGTTCTTTCATATTTGCAGTGAATAAATGAATGTGTTTCACTTTGCATTTATGGATATTCAAATAATAAGAACTACACTACATGAGGCAATAATTTTTCATGAAAAACATTTCAGTTAATAGACTGTAATGCAGTAGTACTTTTTTTTTTTTTTAAAAAAAAAAAAACCCCCCTAGTTTATTAAGTCAGTTGTGAAAAACCATATGTCACAACTACACAGTGATTATACTACTTAGGTGAGAAAATCTATCTAATCAGGTATGGATGAGTTGAGGCAGAAGGGCAAGCTCAGGCTGGTGGGCTGGAGGTGAGGGGAGCTGATCCCTAAAGGATCAGGCTGGTTAGGCCCTTGTCTACACTATGTATGGTGGGAGTCAAGGGGGTATTCCAGAGTCACAGGGTGGTCTTGGGGTAGGCTACTGTTGATGGGCTAATTTAGCAGGAGCTTTATTTGTCTGGGGGGGTCCACTCTGGGAGGCTGAGTGTATAGTTGAAGTGTTCAGTGGTTCGGACATATGCAAAGATGGCCACTATGTGTTTCAGTGAGGCAAGGAGCCTATCAAGTATAAGGCAGTGGTGGGAGAGGG
Source organism: Cyathus striatus (assembly GCA_025738555.1). Lineage (NCBI taxonomy): Eukaryota > Fungi > Basidiomycota > Agaricomycetes > Agaricales > Nidulariaceae > Cyathus > Cyathus striatus. The sequence continues at coordinate 190,224 of JAOVFP010000024.1, read as the reverse complement.
AGCAGGCATGGCCCATGGGTAAGTTGGAACCTTGCTATTGCATGGGCTGGGCATGTCACGAAAGTCGAAACCACATTGCAATATATTTAGCCTTAAACATCATTGCAAAACACTTGAAAAGTGTCTGCTCAGGTATTGAAATGCTACTATATGGCACTGTAAAGCATGTCTCATCGTACTAATCCTGTGACTTGATACAACCAATCATAATGTATTCTTAAGATTATGTCTAGATTATAGTGTACAGTAATAATATGTATCACGTATTTAACCCTCATCATATTTGTTATATGTCTGGTCACCAGTCACCAGTGACTAGTGACTCATGGAATGGGTCACATGAGATGAATTAAAATAAATGTGAGAAGTATCAAGATCATCACTTCAAGATTTGTGACATGACTTGAAGGAGAAAGACCTATAAGCTAAGAGTGTAAAGAATCCAGACCTTTCTCGAAGAGGCTGCACTTTGGTCCGGGTCTTGCAAGTGTCTTTGTCCAGACTACGGAACAAGATCCAGTGGATGCTGACTAACCACCTGTTCAAAATGCATAAAAGGATGACACTCTTGCTGGGTATCGCATAACTTAAGAACTAAGTAGCTTTAAGTTGTAAGTGGATAACCCCAGAGGTAAGTAAACTACTGGTAAGCGATGTTATCTTATCTATGTTATGTTAACAGTGGGTAGCTGACTAGTGGTGTCTATGTGACACGGTATGTAGTATTACTCATGGGTAGACAACATACAAAGCATGTGTACTAGAATGGAAATATTGCTTTACTTTTCTGGAGCTGTAGTTGATAAACATAGCTATTCTTTGTGTACTCAATTAGGCAAAAATATCATTGTTTTTTTATATACCAAAATGGGATGTCAGCTTAAAATCAATTGCATGGTTATCTACTTCATCTTAATAGTACACGTGAACCTTGGGGTATATTGTAACACTTCCAGCCAAGTTTTATAATGCCGTGAAGGCTTTTGTCCTCAATTATATGCCTTGTAAAGTAGGCCATGCATTAAGGAGTTATAATGCACTTCAATGCCTTGCAATTAAAAGTTAGTTTTCGTGACACAGTGGAACAGGAAGTGGTTGGTAGTTTCAGGGTTTTGATGGCAGGTGGGGGAGGGAGACTTCCCCATGCAGTATAAGTGGTGGAGGAGGGGGTTGTGATCAGATACCCTAGTAATGTTGACAATTTCTGAGGCAGCGAGAAAAGGACATCCTGCAGTTTGGACAGGCATCAGAAGGGAACAATTCAGTTTGTATGACCAAGCAGGGTGATTATTTCCATGTGTTCTCAGTGTGAGAGGTGAGTTGGGCAGTGGGCAGTGTGGATTTGTTTGCTGGCAGCAGTGTATGAAGGCACTGCAGGAGGAGGTGATGAGGGCTAAAGCTATGTGTAATGACACCCTTCGCCTCTGTATTGGTGTGTTCATTGCTCAGGACACCCTGGTGTTCTGGGATCCATCTGATGAGGATAGCAGGCTGGTGTGCTAGTGGGGTGCAATCCAATATAGATTCCACTTGAGTTGAGAAGAGGTCCACCAGTTGGTGACCTGAGTGAGAGTTATGGTTACCTGCCACTGAGACAGCTGCCTGGTTGTCCACTATGAATGAGACCAAGAGATACCTCCTGATGGGGAGTGTGGATAGCAGGTGTGCTCCAAGAACGAGACCGGCACATTCCATGTTGTAGACCATATAGAGGGAGGCTGACCCCAGACAGTAGCATAGACCCTTGTAGAAGACCCATTGCAGTACATTACTGCAGAGGAACCTATTCTATCATTTAGGCTGGAGCTGTCAGTGTAAGTAATTATGTTAGATGTGTCAGAGATATCACTAATAATGGCTTCCACCATGTCACTATCTACTCAAGAAGAAAAGGGAGGAGTCCAATGAGGGTGGTGGCAAGACAGCAGGATTGTTTCAGTCGAAGCCAGCTTGATTGGGTAGTGGTGGAAAAGGAGGTCTAATGGGGACTGGTGGTGTTTCACAAACTGGGAGGAGAGCCAGATGACTGAGGAGAGGGGGTGGAAGCATGGAAGGGTTGTGAAGTGGGCTGTGGCATGGAACTGTAGGTCAGCAATGAGGATTTGGAAGGGGGGAAAATTGGCAAGAAGTAGGGTAATGTCAGTTGGGGAGTAGTGCATGCCACCTGTAATCAAAACAGCTGCTTGGCAGTGGATTTGTGCCAGGGGTGGAGTTGGGCAGTGGGCTGGTATATCAGTGGGATCATGGTTGAGGTTGGGGGCTGTGCCCATATGTTGACTGTGTATAGTATACATGGGATAGCAATTAAAATATATAGGTGGTGCATGACTTCAGCTGAGACACTGGTACCACTGGAGGGCCTGATTAGGTGCCACATGTTTGACAGTCAACCTTGGCCTTTGGTTAGAGCTGCAGCCTGTTGTGGCACCCAGCAGAGTTCTGTGTTGATCAGGACTCCAAGGAAACAGATGGAAGGGGAGGAGGGAATTGAGAAGAAGGAGAGCCCTAAAGGGGGTTGGGGGATGGGGTGCAGTAGTAGTACCTGCCAGTCCTTCAGAAGGAAGCTCAATTACAGCATTTTATACTTGTCCAGAACCTCATTCAGCTGGATTCTTTCCAGGTCCCAACAATGTAGAGTTCTGTCCCAGTTAAGGCTTGTGAAGGGTTACTGGCAGTAATTTCATTGTTATCTAACTTGTACATCAATGCAATGTTGTCATTGGCAGTAATGTTAATGGCAGTAGTGCCTTGCTGTTGTGGTGTGAATGTACTATGTGAATAATACCTAGAGCCGGCTATCGCCGGCAGAGCCCACTAACTACTTTAACTTACCCGGCCCAGGAAAGATACAAACATCTAAACTAATTGAAATTGAAGGTAGAAATGCGATGCTAAGAAGCAATAATAAGATGTTTGAAATATCTAATATAAGCTGAATTAGTACTTAGACTCAAGACCTAAAATGGAGGGGCAGACTCCACATTCAATGGGCAACAATGTACCACATATCATATAAGTATATCAAATACAAGCATCTCCGCAGACTACAGCAAAATTAAAATGAGACTCATACACTACAGTACCATACAACCAATAACTGAAAGACTTTTGATTGCCTTGAAATTCGAAGACAAGTGCTCTTAAGTTTGCAAAACCTGAATAGGATGAACAAAGCTGCAGTAGGGAAATTGCTGAAGATTACAACGCATGACCACAACGACCCTGTCGGCGTGTCGGCATCGAAATTTACTGCCAAAAAATGTTTGAACAGCACCCTATAACCCTACTAACTAAAGTTAGTGGGAATAAGCCTCTGCCTGAGCTCCAAAACACTATTATCACAGTTTGGACTGGAGTGATAGACAGCAGAAATATTACTGACAATTAATGCTGTTGGTTGGCCATGAATGCTTTTTCCAGTAAAGAGTTCAGTATAGTGCCAAAAAAAATGGTATACCTGACAGAGGTGTTGAACAACATATGACCCAGCCAAGCAGCAAAGAGGTCAACAATGACAGAGGCTGTATGGACATTCCTATTGTAGAACTAGTTTCCAGTCTTTTCATCAACTTCAAGTAATACTGTTAATACATTGTTGCCTTCTGTAAAGCTGTATCCAATTCCATCATGCCATAAAGACTTTACTGAAGCAGTCATTGACAGGTGCTTCTCTGTGCCATCCATTATGATGACACCATTGAGTTTGCACTAATCCAGTACAGAGAAGACCAACACATTGCTGGAGGACAACATGTTGGAAACCATAGTGTGTTGTATGTCATCTTCAAGGAAAAACCAGACCTTCTGCCACTGAAGGGATCTTGTATAGGGATCAGTGTAATGCATCACAGTGATACCCACTTCTCCCGCCCCTACAAAGTTCTCTATACCAGTGTACTGAGTGAGTATGATCACAGTTCAAAGGAGTTTCTTCATAATCCACAGCTATACCAGGCATAAGATTCCAATCCCAAGTGGCAGATACATCTCCATACTCATCACCACACTGATAGGTATACTGGATAATTTTGATCACTTGTTCATGCTTGAGAGAGTGTGATGAAAAATTCAGTTCGACCAAGTGTTCAAGCCCAAAATTTATGCATGACACAGGGTGGAACTGTTCATACCCTTACAGATGCCTGGCACAGGTGAAATTTTTTGGCTAAGTAAGTGCCATATTTCTCTCAAATTGCTGTTCATGACAGCCTGTGACATGTGACAAATGTGCTCAAGTGTTCTGTTCAAAGGCCCTGCATAATGCATGACTGAACACTTGATCAAAATGATCCAGTATATGACTCTGTTGGCCAGATGGAAGCCCAATGGCTGTAAATGACATATCTGTTAGAAAATTTAGATAAAAACTAGCAATAGTAGATTTGATATTTTGGGAATTAGTGCACTCAGTATTATTCATCTGACTAGAGAACATTTTGCTGGTGGTAATGTATTTTCTTCCCTAATGAATCTGCCAATTGTTAAAAATATTATAGCTAGATGTACAATGGACTTGCCATGTAATCACTAGTGTAAAACATTCTGTTTCTGACTAGCCCACCTCTGCCCACCTACATTGGAAGATGAAGTATTCCCTGATAACCTGGTGTCAAAATTTGTTAGGACCACAGTTGTTTCAGTGCTCTGACTTCCATCAGGTTGATTTTTATGCTTCCTGTTGCCCTCAACTAATTCTTAGTTCTTCAGAGGCAAAGAATAAGTCAACACCTACTGCTCATCAACTATGAGGAGTCAGGACCAAGGACAGGCTATAGATACATTCATTAAATTGTTTAGGCATAATCCACTTATCACCATCAAAGAGTGTTACAAATGCTGTCTGAGAATTAACATCTGCTCTGAATTCAGTTCTGCCAGCTTCAAGTTCAAGGTCAAGTAAGTCATTCATGCTAGAAAAATAAATAATCTTGTGATCAAACACCACTCACTAATCCTTCCCTGTATATATGTTAATTTATCCTGAGGAAGCTTATGAAGGCATCTGTAAGCATAGATACATTAGCTATTAGTAATGCTTGATATAGTATCTCAATCTTCACTACATTGAGCATAGGCTCAACTAATCCTGCCTCATAAGATCACGTGGTTATTACCATATGTAGACATATGGAAACTGACATTGAAATGTGAGACAGGCTTAGAGCTAAGTAGGGAATTTGGTAGGGCAGTGTAAAATCAGCATCTTTTCAGCCTGTAGAACCTTGGGTTCAACCCCAGTGTGTAAATATATTAGACACAATTTGGTACCATATACATTATCTACAACATTGTGTACTTTTTATAAGCATAAGTATTGTTGAAAGAGCTTAAATGCCAAATTATTAGATCGAGGATAGCTACTAGTGGATTTTAATGAAACACTTCAAACAGTTTGAATGGCCATCAGCATTTAGTTGCTGGGTCATTGCAGGATGTCACAGATGAATGTCACAATGATTTCAAAGCATACAGTACCCAATCCAAACCCAATCATTCACACATACATAGTAAACCTCATGTATATGTCATGGTTTTAAGCATTGCCAATGCATTCCACATTCCCCAAAACACTCTGCTAATATTGTTTCTCATAGCCATTGTATGTCAATAGAAGATTCTTGGAGAGAAAATTCATGATAAATTACAAAGACAGTACTACTCCTGTTCCCACTACTATATTGCTGCTGCTGCAATAGCTAATGTCATGTCCCACTGTCAAGTATAATGACCTTTTGAAGTCGAGGCTGACTCTTCTCCATTTGCGGTGTATTAGCAGGAGTTTGTTGATACTGTGGAGTATGGAAGGGTGTTTGAAGTATCAGGTCTTCAGGCTCCATTGGCACATAGCAGACAGATGTTGTATGTAGCATGTTGTGCATAGCTGACTCAAGCATTGAATATTGAAGCAATGCACATGCTCAACATTCAAGCTCAAGCACAAGCATTCAACATCAAGTTTCAATGCATGCTTATCTCATTTATGTAATGCTACAGCCCACAGGTGTGACCAAGGGGCTGTCTTCTGAGCAATTCACAAAAGTGGCCTTTCCTGGGTTGCTGTTAGGGCTGCCAACTGTAACCATACAAAATGGTTATGGCTTGTACAGTATGGTATATATTGCCATACCGTATGAGTGAAATAAATTGTTCATACAGTACAGATACAGTGTGGCTTTCACCCATAATTAACCGTACCATACAACTGTTTACAGCCATATATATGGCTTAGTCAAGTGGCTTCACTACAAAAATTGATACTTTACTATTTCTATTACATAAGCAAGTGATGCGCACATTGACACGTTTGTTCGCATTGTTCACACTTTCTCTCATTTTCTCCCTCCATCGCCGACACTCTTGCATTGCCTCGAACGCTGCAATTACGCATTAGGAACTCAAGACCATCGGTATTGTGTGCTACCAAGAGCCACTGAATACCACAATTAACGTTACCAAAGGCTGTGTCTCCACCCCAAGTCCCTCTCCTCAAGTTTTTATCTTACAAATTTTCTTCCAATTTATTGGTATGCCCTGTGTTTCAAACATTTCCTTTTCTTTCAGTAATCTATGATCTCAACATTATTAATATCTGCTTTATTCAACTATTCTTCTTTAAGTAGTCTCTTTATTCTAATTTTCTTTAAAAACTATGTATCTACTTCCTCCCAATCCAGCTAGTGGTGTTGTGGTCCGGTTCCGTCTGGTTCAGACACCTTTTTTTCTGAACCTTGAACCTAACCTCAGGTCTGGTTCAGGCATTTTTGCTGAACCTTGAACTGGACCTGAGGTTCAGGTTCATTGAGGTCCGGTTCAGGTTCAAAACAAGTTCGAACGCCAAACTGGACCTCCTAGATTTTTTTCCAACTTTGATTTCATCTCCATAGCATAGATCGTCGAAAATGGCGTATATTTATACAATAATTTCTCTAGAATGAGTCAGTGAGTTCACCTTAAAGCCATAAAAATAATTGAGTGGCATTACTTAGCTTCATAAATATACTATCGAGGCTATCGCACACTCCAAGACGTCTATTCCGTTCCATATTCTGACCCGTTAAGTAATGCCTATCTGAAGGACCAAGAATTGGCATAGATTCCGTCATTCCTGAGTGCCAAGTTTAAAGTCTTAAGCTTGATATTGTAGTTCCATTGTCCCGACACTGAGTTCCAAGTCCCAAGGCTTCAAGTAGAGCGCAGAGTGGTGTGTATTTTAAAGTTCTCAAGTCCCAAGGCTTCATGCAGACCATACTGCATGCTGGCGCAGTTAAATTGCATGGTTAGAAGATCAGGTGTGCTGTTGCATACTTAATACTTGTTCCTTCGCTCTCGAGTGCTATGCCATTTCATAAAAGTTTGTTGTTCCATTTCCATCATTCTATCATTTCCAAGTTCTGGATTCCAGATTCTGAGCTTTCATTTTCAAGCAGAGTGGAGTGGGAGTGCACAGCTTGCACAAAGTTCAAACAGAGGGTTATAGAGCTGAGAGTCTTGACAGAAGAGAAAAAGAGATGCCTTGGAGTTACCAAAACATGCTACGAGCATCAAGACAATGAGAAATAAATTTCATGGTGCTTGGAGTGTGTGGTTGCGGGGCTTGCGGCTTTTGGTTCTTACTTAGTTCTATTGATTGAGCCTTCAATGGTATTGATCTACATCACTGACTAATCTTGTGGCAGTGCCGATGTATTCCAGGTCTACTGCACATGCCGGAAGTACTACTTTTGCATTATATTATTATCTGAATCATACAAATATTTCCTTTTTTTCTACAATAAATTTATAGGTTCGAACAGGTTCGAATAGGTTCGGCAAAAAACAGCATCTCAAAGAACCAAGAACTGGACATGAGGTTCAGTTCAACGCACGTGACCGAACTTAAAACCGAACGTAAGACCAGTTCTGTATTGGTTTGCATTCGAACCGCAGTTCGCAACTGAATGCCAACACCACTAAATCCAGCAAAAATTATCCTCCTCTCTCAACACCTTAGAATTCCCAGGTCGAACATATTTTCAACCAACTCACTAGTTTTATTTTCTTCACTTAGGCCTCAACATCTTTTACCTCTACATTGGACCGAATTCTTATAATGATGCCTGCTATTGATCTTCCAAATGTCGGCTGTACTGCTGATAGTGGAAGTACTGCAGCTATTTCTAATACTGAGAAGCCTGGTGTGTATCATCTTTTCATTCATTTTTACTTATACTCTTATGCTAATTACTACTGAAATTTAGATCTACCCAAGCGCCAAACTCGAACGAGGGACACAGCTCATTATAATGAACTGCTCAATGCTGAGAAATGCGATGAGACTGGTGGACTTGAAACTCGATACAAACCCCAAATTCCGATTAAACCACATAAACCAAAAACGAAAGGGCGCAAGGAACCAGAAGTTGCCAGTGATGCAGACTCAAATGATATAGAGTTTCTTCCACCTTTAATGGAGGACTGACTCCGAAGGAGAAGATGAAGAGGAGGACAATGTTGATGGTGTTATTGGTAATGAGGAGGTGAGTAGCATGTTTGTCGATTCTTATTTAACTAACCAGTTATTAGATAGCTGCATCATTGCCAACTAAGCTATCCTCTAAATGGAAACAGACTCAAAGCACTTTCAAGACTCATACAACAAAGAAAACTCGACAGGATCATCCTGCTGGCAATGTGAGTGTTGATATTGAGGTCTTGGTAACATTTTCATTCTATATTTTAAAAGACAATTATCAGATATCATGCATATTATACCTGTTGAGTGGAAATCCCAGATCTTACAGAAGTAATTCAGTATCTATCATAACCATAAACCATAAATGGCCGTATTTGTACCTGTACCATACCATAGAAGGTTCAAAAAATGTCTGTATGGTATGGTTACAGCTAAAATCTGTACCATAAACAGTTTACTTTATACGGCTGTAAACCATTACGGTACGGTTGGCAGCCCTAGTTGCCGTGGGAAGTGGCTGTGGCACCACTTGCGAATGTACTGTAACTGGTAGCTGTTATGTCACATGACTTAACATGACTTTGTACTTGCATGAAATCAATGTGCAACAGTGTAAGTTCAACATGCAACCCATAAATTGATTCATACATGGTTCAGGAGTGTAATGTCTGAGCAAAAATATATCAATTACACAGATCAACATGGTTAGAGATTGTTACATACTGATTCCCTTCTTCCTGGGAAATGAATGCGAAGATGCCTGGAGGGCATGGGAGAGCTATAATGGAAACCCAAAGTAAGTATGGGTATGGGAATGGGAGCAGAAGTGCAGAAGTGAACCGTGGCTTCAGCATATGTGCTGTGCCTCCTGGATATCCCCAGGGAATGGTTCGTATTTCATGACAGGTGATATACAATGTAAGGAAATGTTCCAGAGTATATGAAGAGGCTTCACCACTACACTAGGTAGCAGATTTTGGAACCTGAAGGAAACCCTGGAGTGGGTTTCAGAACTTAGAGTAGGAAGAGAGTGTACCAAGTTGATACGAATACTGAAGACTACTTAGTACATCTGGAAGACTACTTATACTAAGTAGGAACCTATAGGTACAAATGTAGAAGTATAATGCAAAGAACAAATCAAAGGAGTAAGTAGGAAATGAAGTCTGGGCAAAGCGGAGTAGGGGCACAAATGACATGCTCAGAATGCAGAATAAAGAACTAAACTACAAAGGCCATAATAAAATGTACAAGTAGAAATGGAAGAGAGGAGTAATAGAATGATGACACAGTGAGGCCGTCATAAGAGAAACTACATATCTGGGATAGAAAACCTGATAGGTTCCAGGTACATTCCCGGGCAGGAACATTGGGAAGTATAAACCCATAGCAGATATGTTCCGGGAATGGACTGGGTGTGTTGGAAGGTCATGTGGGAACCTTCAGTAATGTCAGCATGATGTATTCAGACACAGATGTAACAGAGATGAATTGTACATGTGAATAATGGTCATTTGCCTCATTGTGCAGTGAATCACTATAAATACAGGTGACTTTGCAGAATTATTTCCACATTGCTTATCATCCTTACTCCATGACTCCCACTATTGACCCAGTTCTAACCCCAGTTACATTCAAAGTAGATCAATCAGAAATCACAACAACAATTAATCCTGTCAGTGGAGAGCACTCTGTTGTATGTAACAGATGTCATGAAATTGTTACTCTCAGTATGACAGCCAGTCCTTTTCATATTGATAAACACTGTGCAAGGAAAATATGCAAGAAAAAGCATTAAAGAATGGGTTACTATGGACATATGATGATTTGAATTTGCTTCCAAAGCTTCAGAATTTGTCTGAAAGTAGGCCTTCATATTCTTGCCAATATTAGAGGTCAAGGGGAAGGAGAATACAGCTCTTCAGATGTACACTTTCTTTTACTAATGTCACAATTTAAATCTAACACTTTAGTATGTATCAGATTGAAGTGGAGCCATGTGGATTTTGTGGAAGGGATAATACTTGCTTGACAACCCTTATCAAGAGATCTAATGGAACTACATCTATAATATCCAACTGTGTATATCATCATACAGAAATGAAATACAAGACTACATCTACCTTCAAACATCCAAATATATGCTTCAATGTTCCAACTCATTGTCCATTGTGTTTACCATCCCATTCTGGTGTCCCAAAAGCTATTTGGGAATATAATACAGTTAATCTTCTTCTATTCCATTCAAAAGAAGATCCCATACAACCTGGAAAATATTCAAATGCAGAAATCCCTGGGCAACTAATGGTAGATATGCTCATTTCAAAGGAAGAAGAAAGTTCAATGTGTATTTCTTATGAGGCAACTCTTTTATTCAGAGAATAAAATGAGATACCAAACAGTGATGATATGGTCTTTCATAGAACAAATCTGAAGGATAGGAAAAGGGAAAGATCTGAAAGCATGTTAAAAAGTCTTCCTAAAGGAAAGAAGCAAAAGAAGTAAATAGGTATATTATAGATGACTGCATTATATATGATATTTGTACAGCTAGAATACTGTATCATTTCGACCGAATGTTCAGTCACACGTCACGGAACCTTTCTGAACTGAACAAATTTCGTATTTGTCACGCGTCACAGATGGGTTTGAACAAAGGTTCAGCGAAACAAAAATAGGTCTAAATTTCAAAAATTTCTTGTGCATTTTGAGCTAGTGTACATGTAAATTAGATAGGTTGAATAAGTATTCTAGTGCTCCTAAGCATTCGAAGAATACATTGTATTTCTATATTTTTCTGTTAGAGCATCTCCTACCTCAATAGTAGTGCTCTTGCTCACCTAAAATTTGATAATGTGAAATATGGGGCAATAATTGATGCTACAGTTAGCTACAGCATTCTTAAGCGGAAGGTATCATTATAATTTATTATCATTGTTATCTTATTTGAGAAACTTGTAGATTACGGTCTATTGCTTTCACATTTCAAATTTTCAGTCATACACACTTTGAACAAATTTCATTGATGTCATGCACAAAACATCAGTCTGAACTGAACAATGAACCAAAGTTTATTGTCACGCCAAAAAATCTTGAACATTCGGTCGAAATGATACAGTAAGCGCATAAATAATAACTGGACAGTACTGCGAGCAGCAGTAACGGAATACACACAGAATGCGAAACGCGCGCGCGCAGAGCCTCAAGACGTCATGTGACATAACGGCTACCGGTTACAGTACGTTCCCGAGTGGCGCCACAGCCACTTCCCACGGCAACCCAGGAAAGGCCACTTTCGCGAATTGCTCGGAAGACAGCCCCTTGGGTGTGATAGACCCGGCAACTAAATTTTTTACTTATGTAATGAAGGCTTATAACGGAAATCAAATGGCATTTGTTCGTTTCACACTAGTCGCGGTCAAAGTTGAGCTGCAACTTTTGCAGCTGCAGCTGCAGGTGGCTGTGTGTTGCCATAAACGGTCGACGCGCGTGAATTTAAAACTCAGCCACATTCCGATGTCACACTGCAGCCACAACTCAATCGTGTTTTATCTGATTTAACTACTTTTACACATCTCTCTCTTCATATGTCTGGTTTACCTACTCAAGAAGAAGCTATTGAAGCTTATCTAGTTAATATGATGGCCAGAGATGCTTTGTTCCCACCACAAACTCTTGAAGAGGCATGTATTCAGTTTAATATTGATGCTTCTATAGTAGTTGCTGCAAGTGAAACACGCTACCTCAATGGAAGAGATCACGTGGGTATAACGAAAGGGGAAACAGGCTATAATTGGTGGAAAGACCGTAAACGATGCCAAAATGGAGCGTGAGGTGGCATCACTTCTGCGACCGGTCACAAGCTGTCACTGTCTGAGTTTCAAATTCACGCGCGTCGACCGTTTATGGCAACACACAGCCACCTGCAGCTGCAGCTGCAAAAGTTGCAGCTCAACTTTGACCGCGACTACTGCCCTGCCAAAACCCACCGTCCACTCGCGTAGCCGTGGACGTTCTTGGTACGAGACTAACATCGAGCGTGCTGGCACCAGTGACCAGTCGGCTCGACCAATTATGTGCGTACAATGTGCGATTTCCGAGGTGGCAAGAGTGTCATTTAATAATAGGCAAGTGGGTCCAACGAGTTCAGGAATAAGTATGATCTATCAGTATTCAGAGAGCCATGAAAATAGAATTATTGTTACCCTCACTTAGGCTTAGAAGACATCTAAAATGAAATATTTTTGTCGTTTAGCATAAGTAATTGAATTTGGATAATTTGCAATCTGGATTTGATGGAGAAAAGTCCCACGAGCAGCAAGGTTGATTCCTTTGCTCTTGACTGCCATCTAGTCTCTCTGTCTCAGTCTCCCGGCTCTTCTCTTTTCTTCTTTCCTCTCTCTCCTCTCTCTCTCATCTATTTCTCTCTCTGACGGACTTGTATATCATATATATACTGTCTGCTGTTTCCTGTCTTTCGTAAGCAGTCACATTGCCCAACGCACTTCATTTCTCATTTCCTCTCAGCTATCCTTTTCTTCATCTTTCTCAATCATGAATCCAATGGGTATGGGTGGTCCGGCTGAGGCTCCGGTTCGTCTCTACATGTTATATCTTTCCTTTCTTTCATTGATCTCCCTAATCTTAACACTCTCATCCATCCATTTCAAATATTAGAGGCGCGCTCATCTTTACGTCGGAAACTTGAGCCCTCGTGTCACAGAATACATGCTTACTGAGATATTTGCTGTCGCTGGTCCTGTACAGCACGTCAAAATCATTCCCGACCGTAATTATCAGCACGGGGGGCTAAATTATGGTTTCGTAGAGTATATCGACATGCGCGCCGCAGAGACCGCTCTCCAGACTCTTAATGGCCGCAAGATTTTTGATACCGAGATTCGTGTTAATTGGGCCTATCAAGGTCAACAGAATAAAGAGGACACGACTGGTCACTATCATGTCTTCGTTGGCGATCTTAGTCCCGAAGTCAACGATGAAGTACTTGCCAAGGCATTTAGTGCATTCGGTACTATGTCAGATGCTCGTGTTATGTGGGATATGAACTCTGGAAAGTCCCGTGGCTATGGCTTCCTTGCTTTCCGCGACAAAACAGATGCTGAACAGGCAATCGCCACCATGAATGGCGAATGGCTGGGCTCCCGAGCGATTCGTGTCAATTGGGCTAATCAGAAAACGCAGGGTGCTCCTGCCCCCGCTGCCGCTTCCCCTCGTCCTGTGGGCGCTGGCGGAGCTCCAGCACCCATCAACTTCCAAGGTGGACCTCTTTCCTATGAATCCGTTGTACAACAAACCCCCGCGTATAACACAACTGTTTATGTCGGCAATTTGGTACCCTATTGTACTCAAGCCGACCTTATTCCCCTGTTTCAGTCCATTGGCTATCTTTCCGAGATTCGTATGCAAGCTGACCGTGGATTCGCATTTGTGAAGCTAGATACCCACGAGCACGCTGCCATGGCCATCGTTCAACTTCAAGGTCAAATGGTGCATGGACGTCCCATTAAATGCAGCTGGGGAAAGGATAGAGCAGACGGCACTACTGCTCAGCCTGGACCTATTAGTCCCACCACCGCTACTGCACCATATGGAAACGTGGTATGTTGCAAATCATTTTTTCCTCAACTTTCTGTCAGATACTGATAATCCGTGAAGCCAATGTACGGAATGCCTCAACCGAATACATACGGCCAGTACGCATTCGGGGGCTATGCCGGATTTCCCGCTCAAGCTGGTGCGACGCCTGGTGCTCCTGGACCTGGGTCTCCCGGTATGCCGCAACCCGCTAATGCGAGCGCTGCCGGAATGCCTCTTGCTGCTGGAAGTCAACAGCCCGGTGCAGACCCAGCAGCTTCGGCTGGTCAAGCAGGTCAAGCTCAGTGGGGGAGCGCTGATCCCAGCTCATACTACTCTAATTATTGGGGTGGTGCGTGTTGAATAACTGTTTCCAAATTGTATTTCTTACTTTATTGCTAGGTTACTATGGCCAACAAGCTACCGGCCAGCAAAGTGCCCCTGATGCTCAGATGCAAGGCCCTCAGTAATTACTCACACAATTCCGTTTTCTTGACCTCGTCTTCAAGGGCTGCTTGAAGCCACCCGTCATTCATTTGCAAATAATCGTAACGCATCTTGTTTATCGCGCATAGCGTACTGACTTCACGATGCCTTAGTAACCTTTTTTTTTTGCAACGTCGATCTGGTTTCTATAACTTTTCAGTTCCTTTTGTTCATCCTTTCATCACTTATTCCTTTTACACATATGTATCTGAAGTTACTTCCTGTGATTCAGTATTCAACTATCATCAATTTTTTCATTTATTCCTTACTCAATGTTATCATTGAACGAGCAGCAAAACGTTCGGAAAGGAAAGGAGTGTATGATAGCATTGCAAATTAGCGAGGAAATATAACAGTATGTGAAAGTAGCAAACAAGGATATCAGAAAATAGGTGGGTATATGAATGTAGCAAATGAATTAACTTAGTGCAATTCTTTTAATCGTCAATGATCAACCATTCGGTGTCAGATCCATGTTCTTGGGTGGAGGAGATGGCGTCCCATTCGTCGTCATCATCTGACGACTGTCGGGAATCCTCTCCCCGTTTCCCGACATAGATGCATTATCTCCGTTCGATTGCAATCTTAAATCCTTGGAATCATCGCGCCAGCTGAGAACAGCTTGATGTCTAGAACGCATATTCTCATAAAACTCATTGGCTTCATTCATCTTGTTAGCTTCGGTCTGCTTTGCATCAAGCCAACGCTGTAGAAGTTTGGCATTATCCTTAGATAATGTTTGATTGCGCTCTTCAATCTGACCTAGCTCTAATTGCAAAGTACTGATTTCGTCGTGAAGTACCTGAAAGTAACGTTATATGAATATCGAGCAAAGTTCCGTACTTGAGAATGACGAACCTCGAGCGCGTGATCTTTCTCTGCCATTAATTCGGCATGCTGGGTAACCTTTCGCTTTAGAGTAGCGAGTTCCTCTCTTGCATTTCTTAGATTTTCTGCATCAATACGCGAAAGCTCCTCCTTTTCGCGCAGAGTCTCATTCATAGACAAGAGGCGCTGTGCATTCTGTCCTTGGGTTTTGTAGACGGTTGCTAGCTCGTCGCGCAGAGATGATATTTGAGATTCTAATGAGACGAGATACGCAGCTCTAACGGGATTGCTGGGCGGTAGGAAGGAGGTTCGATTCGAATTGTGAAGGAGACGAATCTAGGGACGCACTCTTCGCCAGAAGTGGGAACCAGAACGGTGGAGCTGTTTGGATTCGACTTTACAGATCCAACAGCGCGGAGGAGCGAGGCATTCCTTTCCTTGAGGAGTTTTGTTTGCTGTGCCAACCTGCGATCTTCGAAAAAAGAAAGTAGGGGATGAGAGGAAAGGTGATATAAATTGGAATAGAAACACACATTGCTCAATGACGGGCGCGAATGCAGATTCCTTCGCATTGCGCTCGACGAGACGAATGCGTAGAAGCTCCTGCCAGGGAGGGGCAGCCATGGTATTGACAATGACAGAGAAGAGAGATGCGGTCGATGCGGCGAGGACGAAAGAATACAGACTCAGAGTAAGTAGTGTGAGTGATCGGAGTTTAAACTGGTCAGGAGGCATGGGTTATTGGATTCTGCAATTACTATTACAATCCTAGCTTGCTTCTACATAAACCTATCTTACTCACTCCTTCGACATCCTCACCACTCTCCCCATTCCATTCCTCGACCCCCTCCCTTATATCCTCGCTGTCTACCATGGGTCGCGTTCTTCTCAAGGTACATCCTTCTCTTCCACATCTCTTCTCTTTCTCATTCCTCTCCTAGGTCATCATTCTTGGCGATAGCGGGTTTGCTTCCTTCTTCCGTCCCTCATCCTTCTTTCTCACTTCTCGCCTCTTCAGTGTTGGCAAGACCTCTCTTATGAATCAATATGTCAACAAGCGGTTCAGCAATCAGTATAAAGCCACAATCGGCGCAGACTTGTATGCGTTTTCTTCAGCAAGCATCGAGTATCCTTCCTACTGACACCTCGCTTACCTACAGTCTCACCAAAGAGGTCATGGTCGATGACCGTCTCGTCACAATGCAGGTCTGTGTCCCGCTGTGGCTTCGTTCGCGTCCTCATCCAACCTCATACCATATGTATAGCTTTGGGACACTGCCGGTCAAGAGCGTTTCCAGTCTCTGGGAGTCGCGTTTTACCGTGGTGCAGATTGTTGCGTGCTCGTGTACGACGTTAACAGCGCAAAGTCTTTTGAGACTCTCGATAGCTGGAGAGATGAATTCTTGATTCAAGCGAGTCCTCACGACCCGGAGAACTTCCCATTTGTTGTGCTTGGAAACAAGATTGATGTAGAGGAGGGAAAGAGACAGGTATGCTTCCTTTGTTTTATTTTTGTTATTCCGGCATATTTCTGATGCTGTAGCAGGTTACTCAGAAACGTGCGATGACCTGGTGCCAATCCAAAGGCAATATTCCCTATTTTGAGACCTCTGCGAAGGAGGCTATCAATGTTGAGCAGGCGTTCCAGACAGTGGCCAAGAATGCACTCCAACAAGAAGCTGAGGAACAATTGTTAGTCATTTGACTTTACTGAAGTAGAATAAAGCTAACTACGACTGGCGACAGATATGTCGACTATCCCGATCCCATTCAGTTGGACTCTGAAAGCTCACAGAACTATGGCTGCAACTGCTAATCTGGACAGTAGTTGGGATACCGGTTCACGATGAACGCGTACACATACCTTGACTATTTCTCTTCATATGGCCGCTTACGATACGACCCACGATTTCTGTACTTTGCTTCGCGTACATAATTTAGTACTCGCACTGTCCTACACATTTAGTTCATGTTATTCATAAATTGGTTTCAAAACACGTGATAGCATAAAGGGCTCAGACTAAATGATACTACATAAATGCCAAACGAAATCCACGCTTTTACAGAGCGCTTGTACTTAATATCTGCTTCATTCCTGCTAACTTCTCTCGTTTCAACTCCCTTCTCTCCTTTGCCTGACTTTCTCTCTCACTCCTATCATTTTATCGTATTCTCTCTTTCCATTCTGCATTTTACTAACCGCTCAGCGTACGTATGACAAAGTTATATTTTACGTCATATCTTGTTTTTCAATCCCCACCTTTAGTTCACAATTCACCTTGCATATCTATCTAAACACCGGACATGAACAACCAAACACCGCCCACTAATGCTTCTACTCCCCGCACTCCCCCCGAGTTTAGTCCATTCTCAAACTCCACCGCATTGTCAGAGCCAACATCTGACGAGCAGCCTGACTTGGGAGCCTTCACCACTGTTCTCCGTGCTTGGAATCATTTTCAACCTCAACTCAGGATTCCCGCGTATCATCACTCGTCTTCTTCTTCATCTATAACTTACGGCCGGCGTAGCGATACAGGAACAGATCATACCTATGGATTGTCTGAATTTACCGATGCACGTATCTATGGCCCTCATTTTCAAACAGCTAGTTCCGGAAGTATTTATACCAGGCAACTGCCCGACGACTCTAATAACTTACATCCCAAACTTATTGCTCGCGATACATCAGTCTCAGTGCAATCCTCTTCACATATAGAAGGCGATTACTCGAACCCTGTTTATCTGCTTCCATCTTCTCCTCCATCTCCTGACCACGTCTCCACTTCTACCTCCTTCAACTTCGACCGCTCAACACTTGCTCCTACTCGTAGCTCTGCAAGAGAACCAGATATTGAAGAACTTGAATCGACTGTGTGGAACCAGCCTCGTATCGCTAGTTACTTGGAATCTGAGCTCGGTGTTGGCAGTAGAGGTTTAAGCGCAGAGTCAGCTGGCCCTTTTGTGGAAGACGAGCGAGAGGAAGAAGAATCATGTCCTTCCGTTCCTTCTTCGGATTCCGAGGGTAGTCGTACAATTGAGATTGCTTCGGAATTAGATGGTGGTGAAACAAGGGTTGACTCAGTAACCCTCGAGGCTGACGATTCGGCAGAGCAGGTTCAAGAGGTGCCCTTCGTTTCTGCCTCTTTTAATCGTGATATGAATTCTGCGGAGTCTTCATCGATCTCGCGAGATGATATTGATATCAACCTCGATATCCAAGACGATGACCAGGCGGTAACGCCTCGCGAAGTCTCTGTTATATCGAAAGGCTCTCAAATGGAATCTACAAGGTCATATAATGAAGATATTGACCCTCCAAGTTCAGAAAGGGATTTTATTTCTTACGCTAATGAACTTACTACCCCTTCTTCATTCTCTACTCGAGCACGAATCGTGCAGCCCATTTCATTGTCATGTTCGCAGTCGTCATCGTATTCTCATGCCGACTCAAGGTTATCAAATTCTGTTGGGGTTCTTCGGGTTTTCCCTATCCGAATACTGCATCTTCTCTTTCTCTCATATCGTATCAACTTCCAAATGAATCCGAAATGTCACCATCAGACATGCCCCGATTGCACATTGAACATGGTACTCTTAGTCCTGGTTCTGGAATATCTCCCTCGCTGGAAGTCCTGTCTGAACCTGAGAGGGATGCATATATCGAAAATTTGAATGTGTCCTCGCCAATATCATCATTTGATATCTCTCCTGATCCAGTAGTAGATATCGACCCTTCTCCTGTACCATCAAATTCGCCTCGTCACGCACTTGTCTCACATTCCTTCCAGGAGGAGCCTAATAAATCCCCTATCGCCCCCGTTTCCAGATTAATAGGAATTCCACAAGATTGTACGGATCCCCTACTTTCCTCGAGCCTCGCTTTGTTCGACCAGGTCGAAAATCAGATATCCAGCCAATTATCTGATTTGTTAAACGAGGAGCCATTTTTCATTGATCCAACAACATTTCGACCCATTCATCATGGGGGCCATTTCCATGAACATCAACTATCTCAGTATGAGACACCCGTGTATCTACACGAATTATCTGGAACTGCACCAACGAACGAATCACAACCTTCCCTTGGGTACCTGGACGAGGCTCTAAGCTTTATAGCTGCAGAACGAGCTAAGTGGATGGTACAGCGTGAGTCGGGAAGTGGCATTGGAGATAGTAAATGGAAACATGTAATTGGTAAGTAGGTTCATCTTTACTTTCGGTACCTGTCCACATTTTCTATTACTACTGTTGCCATTCCCTATCTTTTTTTTGTTGGTTATTAAACCATTGCCAACTGATTTCAGTTGAATAACATTTCATTGTTGTAGAACCCAGACGCAAGCGACGGAGAAAGCGACTTCCGAAGTCAGCCCCGTCAACGTTGGCTAGCACCACTCCACTTGGAAGTGCGACTCCTGTAGCCAATTCTGGGCTTCAAACCACAACGACAGATGGCGACAATGACAACGATGACGACGACGATGATGACCCATCTAAAGACGACACTCCTAGGAAGCAACTGGAAGAAGGATATTTAAGTCTGTCAGGTCATTTAGGTAATTCCAATCCTCAGATGAATCTAAAATCTTCTTCAATGCCATCATTTAACTCTCCATATCAAGGACAGTCGAAGATGGGTAGATTACGAAGAGAGAAAGGGAAAGCAAGGGGTAAAAATGCTGAACTTCCGCAAGAAGGTTTGGATGAAGATACCCCAAGGCCGAAAAGAGAGCGTCTACAGGAGTTGGCGCGAAAATTGCAAGACGTTTTCCCTGAGGACAGATCTAAACTTGAAATTATTATTAAACAACTTGGAAATGTTACTGAGAGGTCAGATTCCAAAAGAAGGCACACCAATGCCAACAACTGCAAGGACTCATTTGAGACAGATGAAAACGATTTAGATCCCCGTGGGCCACCTCCAACGAAAGATGACACACTCATTCACGTCTTTATTGATCAGTATGTAAAAATATTTTCTCACTTCCATCGCTGATACATTTTACAGTTCGAATATTCTTATTGGGTTATTATCACATCTTAAACGGTATCCCCCATCAAGAGTGAAAGAGGCCAAATCAAATGCATGTTCCCTAACATCTGCATCAGGGGATGATGTCCCAGTGCGCAATTTAGCAAGCCATAATCATTCGAGTCCTTTGCTATGTGTCGAGGAAACCACCGATGCACATTTTCCACTCATCCCGCTACCTTCTTTTGCTACAGCTAGCGCGAAAGGCACACTTCCACCTTCTTTACCGTTCAACTCCATTCTAACCACTAACGTAGTTGCGAATAATCGCGAAAGGGCACAGAGAGAAAATATGAAAATCAAAAAATCAAATTCAGATGGAGATGAAAAAATAGAAAGAGGGATAAACACTACTTTGCATCGCAAGTCCAAGAAGCCTGTAAGACACTTATGGCATGCGGCATTAACACTCATCCTTGAACGCGGTCGTCCCATCAATCGGAGGGTTCTTGTCACTTCAAGCCCGCTGTATCAACCTATGGACGGTATCGAACGTTTAGGTTACGAAGTTAGGGTTTATCTCAGAGTGCCTGATTTAGGTCAGTTATCTATGTACGTTTCATTTCGCTGGATGATATATTTATATTTTATTTTAGGCGATGGCATGGATCGCGAAAGGGGAGGTTCCAGGCACAATAAAAGTAACAGTGCCTCTGGGAACAATTTTAATGCCACTCCTGTAAGCATGGCTGGCAATAGCGGCCAGTTAGGCCATAAACGGAAATTTTCAAACAGTAGTAATGAGAATCACATATCTGCAACCGCCAGTCTTGCCACGAACTCTGATCTCCACCCGTTCTACACAGCGACAGATCTTAATAATAATATCAATACGAACGCTGCTGTGGTCAGCCGCGGCACCATTGGTGCCAGAGGGACGACCCGCATTAAATATCGAGAACAAGGCGTAGACGAATTGCTACAGCTTAAACTGCATCAGGCATTAGCTGCTACAGATGAGGTTCCAGATGGTTCCACCATTATTTTGGCGACTGGAGATGGAAACGTTGGCCAATTTAACGAGGATGGTTTCCTGGGTCCCGTAAGAACTGCTTTACGAAGGGGCTGGAAAGTTGAATTATACGCATGGGAAGATGGGCTAAGTGAGTTAAACTGTCCTGTCATACGCTAAATATACTCTTACAGCGATTAATAGGTCGTTCCTGGCGCCGTGAATTTGGAGAAGACAGTGAGTGGGGGCGCAATGGGATGTTTCGAATTATTGGGATGGAACAGTTTGCCAATCGCCTTGTGGAAGTAGTTGCATGGTGACCGATAATATGATATTAACATCTGACGTAAGTACATTGGACGTATGGATGCTCTAAGCATGTATAATCGGATTAATATCTGTGTAGGCTTCAGACCTCAGGCAACGAGCTTCAAGCCTCAGGCCCAGGTTCAACCGTTCAAGCTCTAAGAGTCATTATAAAAAAAGTAATAAGTTCAAACTTACCTATGTACTTACATGGCTGCAATTTCAACTTGTCCAAAGAGTCTGTACAGTATGTATATTACAATCATCAACCACTCAACGTGACACCCCACCCAACGTGACAAACCCAACTGATTGACCTCTCCTCACCTCAAATCTATGGCTATCACTACAATTCTTTTTGTATTTTGAGGCCTAGTATCCCAGGAATGAGTTCCAACAGTATTTTTACAGATATATGTTGAAATATATATATGAAACATAAATTAAGTTGGAGAGTTACCCCAAACATGAGATTTCCAAAAATTATATGGCATGTATTTCTCAATAAAGGTACTTGATTTAACTGTTTTATAACATAAGCAACTATGATTCAATGTAATAAACCTGTATAAATGTTTTTACGAGTAAAGTACATCTATGTTCTCTGATATCACTAGAAATCTGAAGTGCTCAGTGTTGCGAGACAAGGAGGTTTTGTTTATATTAATGATCCGGACTTCGGCAATCTTTAATTTTGAAGTGTTTTGTAATAAACTGTATTGCCATCAGTGGCTGTCATGCCATGTGGTTTTGATCAAAATCTAGTCCCCTCAACTATTTTGCGAATATTCGTTCCCTACTAAAACACAGCATGGTAAAAATTATACAAAGCAACTCTATATGATTATATCTACCCACATGTACAATTTTTACAGTAGAATATGTACTAAATGATGTGGAATCACAGCTTCAAGTTTTGTTGTCACGTATAATGGTTGATGACTGTACATAAGCTTTACAGGCTTTAAACCACGTGACATAAACCAAAGAATGGGGTAACATTTATTAAGTAACATTATTTACTGCATCGCAATGTCACTGTTTAAACGACGCGATTAATAGTGCGAACGTATCAGTGCCGAGTACTCAGCTGAACTTATTAGTGTTTACTCTGAGTTATTTTCTCTAATCCACCTATCACCTATTGATATACAGAGGTTTAATTAACTGAAGCGCGAATCTATCACTTTATGGCGAAAAAAAAAGCAGTTAGCGAAGAGGAAACCTTCGTTGTTGGTCGGTAACCTGTGACTTTGTACCTCAGAGGTATACCATTGCTCATATTCCCTCCTTATTTTCAGAGGTTATAACAAAGGCCAGGGTTGTGAATGCTGATGACGATGAAGATAAGAAGGGAAAACGGAAGAGGAAATATAAGGAGCAACCAGCTGTGTGGGTAAGTATTCAATAAGTGTTTCTACATCCATTTTCTTAGCCAGTTAACTCGTATGTAATCTAGGAGTACTATGTTAAGGTTAGGGAAAGAATTTATCTTAAGGTCACTTACTGATTGGCGAGACTAGTGGGAGGGTTATGATTCCGATGCCAATACGCAAGTCGCTGTCTTAATCCATTCTACTTGTCTGATACTTGGTCTAACAGTTGGGAGCCGGAAGCTAATCTAACAGAATGTGAACGACTTCTCCGAAGCTTTTGGGAACATATTGGTGTGGACAACGAAGATTATCAAATTGGCTATGTTGTAGAAGCCAAAGATGACTGGATTCGTTGAGTATTTCCCTGCATCTTAGGGGTTTTTACATCGTGTTCATTCTAGCTTTAAGAGGCGGAAAAACGATACTTCGCAAAACAATTGGCGAAAGACAACCGTCGTAAGGGAAAGAAGAAAGAGGAAAAGAAACACAAAAAGCTGGCGAGTGTACAAACCACTTATCCATACTCTTGTCTAATTGGGTGTAGACAAAAAAGCAAAAGACCTCCGCGTCCACCACCCAAATGAAATATAGGTCCGGTGCTTCAGAAGTAAGTGATAACGGCTATATGTTCTTTAATTGTTAAATTATCCATTACAAGCTTTCAAACGCTTCGAGTTCAAGTTCTGAAGATGACCAACCACTTCGAATCGTAATTCCACCGCCAACTAAGCGTAAACGCCTGACTACAGTGGTCCAATCGGATGAAGAAGTATGTTGGTTGCTGTTCTGAACACCTCTTTCTGATGATGTTATTCAGAGTGACCAAGATCCCGCACCTACACGCAAAGCGACTGTGACGACTACAAATTCAGTTAATACTACGGTGTGCACTCTTCACGATGATATTAATTTCTAAGGCTCTATCTGTGTTCATTAGCAGCAGGACCGACCATTGTCACCGTCATCTTTATTCTCTGGCTCCGCATCTTCAGAGCCTTCCTCCCCAGAAATCCCACTCAGTACATATCCTCAGCCTCAGCACCAACCTAATGCTGCCCCAGCCACTCAATCGCTGACAAGAACGCCTCGTCTCCCTGTTCCACCGTCTCAACCAGGTCAGGAAAGGAAGTCTACATTGTCGGCGGCTAAAGTAAAGGTCATGTTTCCGAAGCATTTGCAAACTAAAGCTTCCGGTCTACCTCCGGAAGGTTCTGGGCTAAGTCGTGGAATATCGACGAAGCAGAGGCTTGCTCAAGGGGCATTGCAGCCAACATTAGCTAGAGCACCTCCTCCAATCATTTCGAAAGCGAAACCATCTGCAGCTCCTAAGCCATCTAACCCACTGGCATCACTTAGTTTCAAGAAGACAACCGCCACCCCAGTCATACCTGACAGATTAAGAAACTCTCATGTTACTACAAAGCAACAAGATTTTGGGCGATCGCAACAGGGTATACCAGATTTGAGTAACTCAACATTACACGAACCAGCTATGGTCACACCACCTGAGTCTTCAGGTGTGTTCAACATCGAGGACACCACTTCAGGAGATTACAACATACCCTCAGTCCCAGAGAGAAGATCTAGGTTTGTCCATATGTACCCACGGAAACCCAGATGAATGCTTACATTTTTTAACCAGCCCTCCTAGAATAGTTCATCATACAGATCCATCCCTATCTATTGCAGATACATGGCTCAAAGAAAATCTACCAGACCCGTAAGTCGGTTTATCCTACCATAGAACCAAGCTGCATATCATACGATTTCCAGGGTAGCAGCACCGTTGAGGTCTGTTCCATTTTTATAGTCTTTTTTTTTGGTATCGTAATGCTTGAGTAGACCCAGTATAGATGCATACGATGGTCCTCCGCCGCCATCTTCCTTATATCGTAAAGAACCCGCTGGAAGGTTGGTGTAACGTTGATTTGTGTCTTCCATGCACTAAAAAAATATATGCAGGCCAAACATTTCAAAAATTTGGACCTGGTCAGGATCTCTGACTAGCTATTCAAAAAATGGCACCACAAGAGATATATGTAATGTTACGCTACGCGATGCAACGGATTACGAAGGGGTGGCATTTCCACACGTACTCGCGCGCGTGCAGAAACTGGAGTTTTCTAGTTTCTACAATGCCAATGACATGAGCGAGTTCTTGTCTGCATGCAAATATCCGACACAGTTTGCTTTTCTTGGTCCGCAAGAGGACGATGGAGTGGAGAATGGTGCAAAATTCTCAACTATAGTTCGCTGTATGAGTAAACATCGTAAGGTGCGCTATTGATTTCGCTTTATCATGATAGGTATGAAATGATTATAGGTGGTACTAGTACCCGCTAGGCTTGATGGAGAAATTGTCAGTCATATATTGTTATTTCCGAGCAGCCTGGAAATATTCCGGAGGATTTTTGAAATACCTTCGGAAGGCATAGGTGCACAAGGAATGTTGATAGCCGCCCACATTCCGTGGGCGTTAACACCTAATCTTATTCAAGCTAATCCCTACAAACCTCCGAGTATTCTTTGCCGCAACACAAAGTTAGAATCAATTCTTAAGGGTACTTTCCGGACCAAATCAATGTGTATGAAGCCTCTGTTCTGTCATGCACTTCGGATGCTTCGGATGCCCCAGAATCTCTACAACTTTCTGTCTGTTCCAGGCCGAGATCGCGCGTATTGCATTTGGAATGAAGGTGTTCAAGGTAGCAAGACAGGTAAAGACCCAGAAACCAAACTTCTGCAAGCAGTTTTGCGGGAATGTCCAGGTGCGAGAGACGTCGGGCACAAATCTGACATACGAGTAGTATTTGTTCACGTTGGTGCATTGAGAACGCTGCACAAACTACCCGGCTTAACGGAACGCAGACTTCGAGTCGCTTCGTTACAGTTCTACACATACGGCACGCATCCGACTGTATGTCCAGAAATTTGGGGAATAAGAGAAATATATCCTTGTGGTATGCGTTTCACTCTAAGTTTAAATAACCTTCATGAATTTGTTCTGTAGGCGGGATCGTTACATTTAGCCCCAGTGCATTGCTTGGCGATCCTATTACCCTGTTAAAACAGATTCGAAGGCTCAACCAGCATGATCTGTGGGAATGCTATATTCTGCCAAGTGCACTAGGGATGGCTGCAAAGCTGGCATGTGGTGAAGAAGACCCATTGATTAGTTATGATAGGTTCGTAGTATATATTTCATATTGCTCCTAGGAAATTCACTTTGATGTTAGTGGAAAATTTGCGCTACGATATTTACTGGAAGCTATCGAACAAGGACTGGTAGCGCTTCTGCGATCACCGCCAGCGCCTCTAATATGGACTGAAAAGAAAACGGTTGAAAGTTCGCAATGGATCACAAGAAATATGACATTTTCAAGCTACAAAGCCCGGAAGGCATTGGAAATGAGCCTGGAATCTTTCAGTGCGGAGTTTTCAAATGTGTCCCAGGGTGAATGGCGTACTTGCATAGAGAAGGCTATTTGTAGAGACATTTCGTCTATGCAATTACAACCTATCATCATGCGCAATCACCGTCGATATGTGATATTCCATAGTAAACAGGAGCGACCCCTTGTTTCAGATAGAGGAGGAGTAAGCGTTATTTTACTTTTGCTTTAGCAAATTCTAACTTCTGGATAGTTAGAGTGGGTTGCCGCGCAGGACTTTGATTTCAAAGATGATTTCTTTAGAAAGTCGGCACTGATGTAACAGCAACGTTTCACAGATTACCAATACGTCTTGTACAATCCTTTGTTTAGTTTAGTTTCAACCAAGTTTCAACAAATCAGTCAGGAAATGTATTTGTTCATTATACCTGACTAGTTTGAATGTTTTCTTTGTTAGTAGCCAGCTTGAAAGGCAAATAATTGATACATTTCAGGTCGATAAAGAGACATAAGTACGAAAGAGATACAACGGTGGACTGTTATCCAAGCGAGTCTAAGGAACAATGAATTGCTATATAATTTCTTCGCTGACACGACAAGAGGAGTAGAAATAGGAGCCTTTTGTGACATATCGTCGTTATCAAAGCTTGAAAGGAGTTCTAGGATATTCCACCTTTTGAGCAGCAGCATCATCCACAAACCAATAGAGCTGACCAGGGAATACGGGTTTTACGCGTGCAGATGGAAGACCCTCTTCCGGATGATCTAGAACGGACTTGAGAGTATCGGCTTTCTCTTTACCGGCCGCAACGAAGGCGACACGGGCGGCATGATTGATGACGGGATATGTAAAGGTGATTCGCTTGGAAGGGGGTTTGGGAGAGTCGTCAACGAAGGCAACCCAACGGTCTTCCTCGTTGAGAATATCATGGTCTGGGAAGAGAGATGCAGTATGGCCATCTGGGCCCATGCCGAGGAGAATGAGATCAAAGACGGGAAAGCGGGCGGAATCTTTTTGGG
Organism: Cyathus striatus; assembly: GCA_025738555.1. NCBI lineage: Eukaryota > Fungi > Basidiomycota > Agaricomycetes > Agaricales > Nidulariaceae > Cyathus > Cyathus striatus. The sequence continues at coordinate 162,782 of JAOVFP010000024.1, read as the reverse complement.
CAAATTCGTGAATAAGATCTTTCTCATAGCTATCTGAAAGCTCTTCGAGGTCATCCAAGAGGGCGGGGTTGAGGGGATGTATGTTTTCTGATGGAATAGGAACTTTGGAAAAGAGGATATCGTTGCATGCATGATGATTAGAGTCTGAATCGTTGAGGGGAACGACGCGCTCGTCAACATAGAAGACTTGCCTGGGGAAAGGGTGTTCAGTATTTGTAGGTTAATATTGCAGCTGGAACAGTTACCATTTACTCCATTTCACGGCAGGATTGGATATGAGTCCCCTGAGCATCTTTGGGAGGGAACCTCCGGAGAGGGCGACAGTGAAGCGGCCCTTCTTGTCAATGGAGTCCTTCTGGGCCTTGACGATGAAGGCAGCGAGAGAGTCGACAAGGGCATCTGTGTCGGGAAAAGAGATGAGAATGGGTGCGCTGGGTGGATTGTGTACGGCAGACATTGGACTGGAGGAGGAGGTCAGCAACAGGAAACGGACGGGCGGGACATGTCATACCGATTAGTGCAGCAAGTTCGAAGTAGCAGCAGTCAAGTCTCACCGCAGGTCGAATGATCAGATAACGCGCCATGACGTCAAACATGGAAGGCGGCTCCCACGGGTATGCAATTAAAAAGTATGCTATTGGTACGCTAGCACACTCGAAACTTCTACAAGTAACTTATCTATCCTGCAAATCAAGTATCCTTTGTCTAATGTTAATCATGTCATATGATGCTCGTGTCAATCAATATTCTGTAAGACCACCAATGGCGTACAGGTTAAATGAATGTGGGGCGGTGTCTTACAGTACCTACTTAAATGACTTTGCTTGATTGTCACCTTAAAAAATTACATTCGACGCATTGGCGAACCGTCCCGTGACCGCGAAGTCGTTGATGCATCCAGCTCTGCATCAGAAGGTGGCGGTGGCATAATCGCCGGCGATGATGACGACAGCGATGCCAACCCATGTGCGTACGGGTGAGAAAGGAGACTATGTGGTATGCTCTGTGAGGTTGAAATCGAAGGGGCGCGGCCAGGCAATGGTGTTCGAGATGATGGAGCTGTCCATGATGCTGACTGCGTTACCCCTGGGTTGTTGTCGGGGGAACGGTCTGCGAACGCACAGGAGTGAATGAACATATGTATGCGACAGGATAGAAAATAACAGGGAGCACATACGGACATGGTCACGACTTGTTGGTATCCACTTGTCAACGACGCTATGACGGTCGGGACCAGCGTAGTTGTAAGAACCGACTTCATGGGCTAGAGGTGCGGGAAGGATGATTTGGACGGCACTGCGATGGGGAGCACCGCGAATGGCACTGTGGGTGGACTTGGAGCGTAGAATACCACGGGCGGAGGAAACGGAAGTGGGAGAAGGCCGCAGAGAGTTGGGGTTGTTTGGGCGTGGCACAGGAGGGAGTGGAGGAACAGGAGGAACAAGTGGAACAGGAGAGAAAGTTGAGTGGGAGGCAGCAGAAGACGAAGAGGATGGAGGAGAGAGAGAATATGGAGGGTGAAGAGGTGACTGGGGAGTAAGATCGTCAAAGGCACTCTCGGCAGTAGGTGCGATACTGGCAGGGCGCGAGTCTGGTATGCTCTCTTTTCCGAGAAGAGAGACTTTGCTGGGAGATGTTGACGGATGCACCCGAATAGGTGGCGTCAGAAAAGACGAGTCGGCGTGCAAAGTGCGCCGCTGCTGCTCTCTCTGCCGGGCGAGCGGCTGGACGGGAGGCAGAGGGACAGGCGACGAGCGACGACAGCAGGACCGCACACTTCGGTACAGGACCACCGCCAAAATGAGAGCGCCTACCGCTGAGCACACGGCAATGATGATTATTGTCTGCTGCGACAGCGGAGACTGCTCGGCCGACTCGGCGCGCCCCATGAGAGCAACCATTGCCGCAGGGGGTGGGCGGGATAACGAGCGTGGAGCGAGCAAGGTTCAAACGAGAGTGAGTCACTGTGCGCCGGCGCGCTGGATTGAAGGACGGGGTAACCAAGTGCTGCTATTATTAGCCGATTCTGGGTATAAATTCAAATCCCGCCCTAACCCCCGCCGCTCCCCGCCTCGTCCCGCCCGCCATGGCCACGTCTCTCCCGCGCCTCCCTCCCTCCCAGCCCTCCCTCTCCTCCAAGCAGCCATCCCAGTCCCTTGCAAAACGTCTCCTCTTCCATTCCCTTCCCTCCCCTCACCTTCCTCCCCTCCTCGCTTCCTCTCTCGCCCCTGACCTCGATCCCGAGCTCTACGACTTCATCGCCCTCGCCCTTCGTGCCTACGTCAATCCCTGGTGGACAAAGATTACTCGTTACGACAAGGACTTTCTTCCTCACATAACACGCGTTCTCGCCATCGTCATACGCACCCTCGAGTCGCGTCTATCTGCCGTCGATCTTTCTCCTCTCGTCTTCCACTATATTCCTCTCATTCTCTCTCAGCACTATGCTGACTACCGCAGTGCACAATCAAAGCTCTCCACCTCGTACGCAGTGGGAGGATCCGCGTCTCTTCCTGCGCTTTTCCACGGCCTGCAGCCTCATATCGCTCTTTCCTCAGATGGCACAATAGATCCAGAGTATTATCGCCAAATTCTAGACCATATTCTCCAGGTCTGTCTCCCGTCCGAGGACTATGAGTCTGATGCAGAGCACTTTATTATTCGCGAGGTCTTGCTAAAAGTCCTCTTAAATGACGTCGTTCCCAAGATCACACAACCTTGGTTCATACACAAAACCATCCTCATCCTCCTTGGAGAACCTTCGGACCCTCATATATATGCTGTAAGCGTCCCTTGTCTGTCTTTGCACAATTATTATTCATTCATTTGCACTAGCCCACTCCCACTCCCCTTCCCCCGTCTTCCTCCCCTCATCCAACCTTTTCATTTCATAACTTCATCGTAATCATCCTCTCCGCCCTCCAGTCATTCTCCAGCATTTGCCTTACACTTATCCATACGTATAAACAAGCAATTTCCACGATAAAGCTCGTCAACCAGGCTCCCTCTCGCTCATCGAGCCTTTCCCCATGGACTGCTCCCGCCACTCCACGCGATCCCTTTCTTGGTCCATCACCTCATCTGCATTCCGTTGCTACGTCCTCTATCTCTGAATCTTCCACTATATCATCTGATCCGTCCCAGCTCCCGCCGTCTCCTGTCAGCGCCGATGTAACATCGTCATATTCCCACCACAACCCCCATTATGCCTATTATCCATTGCTTCTTTTCTGTCGTGCATTTTCTACAGCCGATCGTTTTGCTTCCAAGACACTTATGGGCGCTTTATTTATGCTTTCTTCCTTCATGATTCCTTTCCTTGATAAACTTCTCCCCCATCTCTTATTTACCGCTCTTTCTCCCGCTTTTATCCTCAACCTCGTGCGCTTATCCAAACGTACTCTCTTTCCAAATGGGTACCCCGGTCCACCACCACCAGATCCCACCCTAGAAGAACAAGCTGAAATTCGAGCAAGATTAGCTGGCTTGAGACCAAAGGGGGGCACTGGTATGTTTTCCATATGTGTTGGCTTATCATGCTTAACACATATTACTCCAATAGCATATCTACTTCCCATCCTTCTGGGTAGTAACCCTTCAGAGACACTGGATGCAGCATTAGAGCCACTCTCTAGTGCTGCTTGCAATAACCATACCTTTGTTGTCGTATTAGACTGCATATTGCTTTCCCTCTTTCCAGAATTGGCTGCCAATTCCGGCGTACAAGAAACATTAAAGTGACATGTTCCAAACATTCAGTGAACCCCACTGTAACATCACCCAAGGAAGAAAGCAGCATAGCTTGATTTACGAGACTAACTAATGTATGTACAATAAGAAACATAGTAATGTGTATAATGCATGAAAAAATGAAGTAGGCTGTGTAAATAACCTTTCAATTTTCGCCACTAGCCTGTTTCTGTGTCCTATATATCATGTTTGCTCGTACAACACCCATTACGAACTCCTATTGAACCTTTTAGGTATAAAATTATACAATAAATGAATTCAATTGCATACCATGAAAACTGGAGCCAAGATTCTAAGCCGTTGGCGCTCACGTTCTTGTTGTTCCAAGTCTTGATTAAGAAAAGTGTTTTCGTCGTCACTGACCTACTAAAGGTGAGTATACATTGCAACCAACAAAACATTACTCACATTACGGACAATGGCAGAGGCAGGGTGGGTCACATCGGCAAAGGTATTCTGAAGGCGAAAAGTTAGTGAAAATTACGTAGAAAAGATATTATAAGTCAGTACATTTATGCCCGACACCTGTTCGCGCGTCAAGAGACGGATATATATATTTACTTCTCCATTCTGGCGGTCGGCCTGCGAGGAGCGATAGAGAGCAGTAGTATTTGGAGTTTGTCCAGTTGACGCGGAAAACGTGGGAGGAAAGTCTTCACTTGGCGTCTCCTCGGTATCTGGCGCGTTGTTGGGAGTGTTGTTGGCATCCACAGTCGGACTGGAGGTATCATTGATGATTTCGATATTGTCCATATTGACCGTCAGAGCGGATGAAGGAAGAGAGTTGTTAGATGGGGTAGATGCAGAGTTGGTGGGGGAAGGAGTAGGAGTTTGTGAACACATATCGATAGACTAAAGGTCGAAGCGGATGATGAAGGGGAGAGAGAGAAAACAGGAGTTTTATATCAAAAATGAGGAGACCCTGGCATTATAGTTTTAACTATACGGAGCAGGAGGCAGGTCCAGAAGAAAAAAATGCAGCAGTTTGGTGTCAATCGAAACGAAACACGGGGACCTTGAACAATATGTCGCTTCCAGGCAATCTTGCTAGGAAGATGACGCGCCACCCTGAATAACCAAGGAAAACGTACTGTAGAACTTAATCTGATCCCGTGCCCCGCGAGACCTATGGTCCCAATCACTACCCCATTCTCCGCACAAAAAAGCCTCCGCAACCTGGGGAATATCCCTACCTACGGGGCCTCCAACGGGGAACAACAGTCTTCCCTGGAATTATTAGGCGTCTCGGGAAATGCATCGCTGAAGATAGCTGTGGATTGGCAAGACTGTGGAAGCGCGGCGTTCAACATACCTCGCCTCCGACCTCTTTCCGTGGTCATAATCGTGAACGCCGCCCGCCATTTAATCGCTCCACCATCAGGGACAGTAATATTGCAATGACTCGGTCGTCGTAGTCGTTTTTCCCATGGCTCGGGAGCACGATTGACACCAAAGATGGCAATATACGTGATGCCAATTGGGAGCATCGTTGGGTATACACTTCATAGGATTTTGAGCAGCGACCACTATTCTTATCCAAACCTCTTCAAATGTGTCCACTTCGATGCGAAAACGTTCTATGCGTCGAGCATGGTCCTAGCTGGTCGTCCGCAAAAAACCGCACATGCGTCCCATTGCCTATGGCTCTCAACTCCCTGGGGCTGTCGAAGATACGTTAAAGAATTGCAGCCCAATACAGCAGAAACATTTTCTGCACTCTTCATGCCGCATTCCTGACTCAAACCCTCGACCATTACTCTCATCAAGGGAATTCCAGCGAATTGCCAGCACGCCGCGTGCGCCTTTTTCTTAAAAAGGAAATTTCACGTGATAGCGCGACCGCGGCGGGAACCGACGCGGCTTTAAGACGTGAGTCACCAGTCTCCTGCTTAACACTAAACCATCACATCAGCATTGAATCGCCATCGTCAGGTATGATTATCCACATATTGTGAATGTTAGAAAAACGCAAATGTCCAACTCTGTGACGGATCGAAGCAAATCAAGTCTCTTCGAAGAATGAATGAAGAGTTCTACAACAGAACAATGTCCGAAACTGCCCGAGCTGGTATTCAACCTCAAGCGCAACAAGAGACAAGAAAAAAAGAAAGCCCAACCAACAGAAAGTTCAGCTCACCTCAGTGGCAAATAACCCAACAAATCTCCCAAACCTATACCCCAAATCCTCCAGTGTGCTTGGAATATGCTGATCCCAACCCTTGCAAAATCAAGTGTCCAGTGAACTACAAGAAATGAATATTCAGCAACCAACTGAGCAGTCTAGTAAGAACCTACAGGAAATGGAATGTATTGGATTTTCGTCTCTTGATGAAATGCTCGGAAACATCTCGAAAGTCGATCGAAGCCATCCCAATGCTAGGTCAGAACTTTGTGTCTTGCGCACTTCCGCTGTTACAGCAGTGAGAGACTACTGTAAAATGCTACTCTGCGGATATGCGAACTTGACAAGGTCGAATTTTCGGCGCCGTCATGGAGTTGTCAGTCGAATTATGTTCGAATTTCATGGAGAAATTATGCTGGTCTGTTATTTTCCTTCATCAGCGCCCTTTTGAACGCCTCCAGAACAACGATAACCCTTCTGAAGTCACCATTCAGGCCGTGGTTACTAGCTGTGGAAGAAGGAAAGGAATTTCTGACGACGACAAGAAAAAGAAAAATAACCACAGTTGGCATGTGTGTGATGGAAGAGGAAAGGAAAGTGAAAAATATTGCAGACGAGGTTGTTACCACCCCCTACATGCGCGATAGCTGACCAGCGCAGACAGTGAGTGAGAGGGAGAATAGCAAAAGATGGATGAAGAGCAAGTGCAAGCACTGCAGTGGTGAATGTTCCGGAAATATTATGCGGCCGCTTTCGCCAAGTTGTCGTTGTCACGCATTGAATTCAATGGAAATTCAAATTTCCATTTTTCTAGGCTCGTACTCTTTTTCACTGCACAAATTTCGATACAATCCGCACTAAATGGACCATAAATTTCTGCAGCCTCCTGAATTTTTACAGCAGCCACTTCGATCATGTCTCTAGCTTCCACCCCGATTTTTAACTAGTTTCACCGATCGCCGTTTGAATTTTGGAATATGTGACGCGCACGCAAACTACTCAACAGTCAACCTCGCCACTCGCCCAATAACTTGGCCAGAAACTGAGGTAATACTCAAGTAATACGGCACGGCCAGTCAAGACCACCGCCGCTCGTTACACGTTACGTTCAACTAGCTGATTTGCTCTCTCCAGCCAAAAAAATATAGGTGGTAATTTTAGCCTTGCTCTTTATCGATAACTATTGGACAATAGATAACTATGGCTACAGAGTCGAGGTTGAGATATCTTTTCTCAGTGATGCCGCTCCTTCCAAGGTATCCTTGCATCCTTATGCATCTTAGCAGGGTATAAGTGGGGCGATGAAGATGATAGTAAGTTACAGGCCTACAGGTTCAGGTATTGGATAACTTTAGCAGCTCTGTTAACATCGTTGGTTGGGTTGTTGGAAGATTTTTGCCACTTTGGTACACTGTTCAAGTCATTTGGATTGATATTTTTGATCTCCTTCCCACTATGTCCGTCCAAATATTTGTGGTATGTCTTTCTAGGATTTTAAAGGGATAACTTGCACGCACAGACGACGGATTGGCAGATTGCTATGGTCAGTGTCTTCAATGTTGTATATGTGATGCATACTACGTAATCTGTATGGTGTATGGATGGAATTATAGCATTCATTGTCAAATGTGCAATTGTTTCGTTCGAAACAAAGGGGTCGGTGCGCTAAAAATCCTTCAAGGACTCGCACCCCAATAGTGCTTTACGAAATCACTAAGTTTAATAAACTTTCCAACAACACGGTACTCCTCCTCTCTCCCCGCTGATTGCTCACCCGAATCTCTAGAAGCATTCTTTTTTATCTTTTATTAAGGCGAAGGCCATATGATTACCAAGACCAATCTGTGGGGAAGGATTGTTGGAACATTTGCAAAACCGCTGTAGAAATTGTGTCGAAATTGGGTTATATTTTATAACCATAATGACGGGCCCTCCGTCGAATATCTCTCGAGTATCATTAAACTTTCATTCCAACATTTACAGGCAATCATGTACTAGCTACTTCAGATATCTTCCCCATTATTAGTCCACGGTGAGCACGATAGTCTTTCAATTGTAGTATTGAAGTTTTCTTCCTACACCATAAAGCCACCCGATTCTATACAACGTCAAAAATGTTCCTGCCGTGACGAAATCTAACCTTCAAACTCACCGGGATATCAATAGCATGGAGCAGAATGTGATATTTCCGTGCGTCGTACTTGACCACGCTAATGGAGAATATTTGGTGTCCTGCGGCAGAAGTGCCCACGAAATAAGTACACTAAATATCGGTCAGTGTTCATATTCTGCTTTTGATGAAACATTGGGTGCATACTGAAAAAACTGTCCGAGCATATGTTAAATTAATCAATGGTCATTTATTTTCAGCGATCTCGCTTACATCTGCGGTCCCAAGAGCCATTAAAGTAGCTCCAATGATCCGCTCTTGGGCGACCAAATCCTTTGGAAGGGCGGTTCTTACGGCACGTAACATAAATGTGGATACCAGGCATAATGCAAAGTAACCTTATGAAACATGATCCAGTGACTTGAAACTACATGTGGAGCAACATACTGTTTGCTAGTTGCCATATAGCCATTTCTGTTCCAGGTTCCAAAGAGCGCGCAGGTTGCATGCCTGGTACGAATGTATCGTACCATTTCTCCGGTCCAGAAAACTTGACCATTAGAATTGGACACAACGACGATACTATGGAGACATTAGAACTAAATATATCCCAAGAAACAATAACTGCATGAACATACGAGGCTCCAGATAGAGGAAGAGCAATTTGTAGTATCCTGTTAAGACAAATGACTCTGGCATGGTGTTTATGTTGAGACCGTCGTACTGCACTGTCCTACTTATACGATATCTAGTACTATACTCAGGGTTGTTTCGGTCGCCGTTGCTTACCACCATTTCGTACTAGCCTGATGGCTGTACCTCATGCGCTAGCTATCTTTGTGTGCCTCAGAGTTCGTGGGGGCTAGACAAGCAGGGAAGATCATCTCAAGATCATTTATTATGTAGTTGTCATTGCGTTTTGTGTCTTTTATTATTACTAAACCTCGAATAAGCTAAAAGATTTATGTAGTCCAACAACAGACAAACCTTAAAGGAGCTATTGATATAAATTAAAGTCGATGCGTTGCTGTTCCCTTATACAATACTAGCTCCGAAGCCATATGCTACATAAGTAGTAGGATTGCAAGGCGCGACGTATAACTATGACAAGATGAATGTTTACATTCCCGTACAGTGTAAGGCCTCGAGGTAGACGAGCTACTACGGTTTAGCCTTGACTTTACTGACGATTAGGTTCTGAAAGAGGGATATCCATTAATCAATGAGAAGGGAGGAAAAGTTCGATTACACCAACTTTGTAGCTTTGTACATCGCCTCTGAATTTCGAAACAGTCCCATCTCCACATACCCAAAGCTAAAGATCAAAGTTTAATAAACGTTACGAAGTTGGTAAGACTAATATTTACCTCCTTTGCCACAGTGGTGATGAAACGTTCGTCGTGGGATATAACTATGACACCACCATTCCATTTTTGCAGTGCTATCATCAATGCGTCTAAACCCTGGATAAAGAACGGCATAAGGAAAAAATAATTTCCAGAAAACTAGGGAATTACCTCAATATCTAGGTGATTGGTAGGCTGGAATACAAGCATTAGATGGGAGCGAATTATTGAATATGAAAACTGACCTCATCCAAAAGCAAGATATGTGGCTGTTGCAAAGATAACACGGCAAAAGCCACTCTTGACTTCTGACCTCCACTGAGTGTTCCGATTAACTGCAGGCTGGAGATGCATATCACATCGTCAAAATCAGCTAAAATACGGAATTATGGGAGTCCTACCCAGTCATTCCGCTTATCTGGAAATTACCCAGGTGCGCCCGGTATTCTTGCTCGCTCTTTCCCGGAAACTTAGAAGCTAAGAACTGAACAGGCGTCATTGTCGGAACCAGTGTATCAACATGGTGCTGTGCGAAGTAACCACTTCATAGAAATTGAGCTCGTTGTCGACTTTAACAGCTAAATACGTACACGCGAAGTCTTCCGTTGCGGGTGACATGTCCACCTAAAGGCTGTAATTCGCCTGTCAGAACCTTGATACTATAGTACATATTAGTTTGAAATATCGACGAAACGTCATAATTGAACTTCACAGTGTTGATTTTCCAGCACCATTTGCTCCCACAATGGCGACACGGGAATCAAGTCCGACGTCGAAATTGACATTCTTGAGAATCGGTTTGTCATGGGAATAACCAAATGTAACTTCGTTCATTTGCAGAAGGGGAGGTGATATTTTTTCTGTTTCCGGGAATCTGATAAAATAACGGTAAAAGTAATACAATACAAAGAGATTAAGATACACATACTTAAACTGCTCAGTTTCTTCAACTTCTGGAGGTTGTAGATCTGGAAGCTACATATAGGTGAGTTCGTGATATTGTTACATTTACAATCAATCCACCTTTTCAAGTATTTTAATTTTCATTTGAGCTTGCGCGGCTATCGAGTTGATATGACGGTTTTCAGCGCTATAAGCAAATCAACAATCGATTTTACGCACCACGGTTGGCGTTATATCGCCAACGGTCGATGAAGGCTTGTAGATGCTTGCGGTAATCCATCTGGGTTTCATATTCTTTGCGTAGGTTGCGATCTCTCTCGGATTTCGTAGAATAAAATTGTGAAAAGTTCCTTCAAACAGTGAATATTAAACAATTTAAGATAATTTTCGAAATACCCTTTATAATAATCTAGCCTTCCGGAGTGCTGATGCACAATATCGGTGGCCACTGCATCCCTACAGAAAGTGTCAAACCTTGATGTTCTGCAATGGAATTATTGGCTTACAGGAATGCGCGGTCGTGAGATCTGGAATATTTTGGCATTAGATTTAGAGTTAAATCCAGATTTACAACGACATACACAACTAGTAAAGTTCCAGCCCAAGTCTGTAAGTAGTCTTCTAGCCATGCAAGGGCGTTAAGATCGACTGTTCAACGAATATGAGATGTGCTTAAATCAGAATATGAATGGGCGTACTGTGATTTGAAGGTTCATCTAAAAGCAAAAGTGTAGGCTGAACGAGAAAGTATTTAGATACAGAAAAAGACATGGATTCAGAAGTCACCTTCACAAACAATGCTCGAGCAAGAGCCAGTCTCATGCTGATCACAGATAAATATTTAACATGATAAGAAAGAACCCAGCCCCAGAAAAGACCTACCGCCAGCCTCCACTGAATGATCTTGTTGGTCTTTGCTGATCAGCTTCGTCGAAACCGAGACCTGATGAAGAGTAAGCCAGAGTCAATCGTACGTTATGCCAGCGACATACCAGCCAACAAAGCAGCAGCGCGTGCCGGTCCGCTCTCTGCATCCATATCGGCAAGCCTTGCATGTACTTCGGCTAGTCGAGATGATAATTCCTCCCGAGCGTCTACGAACCGCTTATCGTCTCCCTCGGCATCAAGTTCTGTCAACTTCTTATCTAGCAACGCTTGTTCTTTAATTAAATGGTCTCTCCAGACGTCTGCCTTTAGTACTGAATCTATTGCCTTCGTGTCATCTCCAACTATCTGTAGGGAATAAGGCAATACGAGCCACGAGAATGAGAGTGAGTACGCACTTCTTGTTCCACGAATAAGATGGTGATATGAGGAGGAATGGGAACCTCTCTCATGGCAATATGTCTTAGGAGTGTCGATTTACCAACACCTAACTTGACGTCAGCAAATAAAGTACATTGAAAAATGGTGCTGTTTCGTACCATTGCGTCCAATTAGCCCATATCGTCGACCATGGGCCAACGTCAATGTGGCTCCCGAACTACGGATATATATATAAATCTCGCATGAATATATCAGCAATTAAATCACATACAGAATGCGGTTAGACCCAAAGTTAACATCAATGGATGGTAAGTGTATATCTTTGCTCTTATTCTTGGAAGATGAACTTGCGTCCAAAGGATTGATCTGCAAAGGGAGTCATTGTTATCAACAGTATCAATGCTCTCCGGATGAATGCGACATTAACCTTCATAAACATCTCCTCATAAGATTGCTAAAAGCCACGTATGAGTATAACTTCAAATACTCTCCATCAGGGCGGCCTACCTGCTTTCTGTGCGCATCCAAGAGTTTCGAACCTTCATATAGATCTTTCCTAGAACGCTTTTCGATTTTGGCCTATAAAATCCCCAGAGATTAAGAATATTTCGATGCATATATAACTCTTTTGAACCTTCAGTTTGGCTTCCTGTTTCTCAAGTTTCTTTACGTCAACCCGGGACGCCCTGAATGAGCAGTCATAAACGATATTTTGTCGCAGAGTGGGAGACTTTCACGCACTTCCCCTTGTTAATAGATTCAAGATCTACTCCTTCTGACAAGGCAATTGTACTGGAAATTTGTGACTTGCTCATGTCCATGACTTTATCCAACTTTTGCAGCTTGGGCCTTAAGCTGTTTTTTAATCTGGCATTAAGTTGATCTTCGAGTAAATCCCCAATTTTGTTCATCAACTTCTCCAATATATCCTGTCTATCTCCAGCTAGTGATTGAAGGATGTTATTGGCAATCTGTAAGACGTCTTCTTCTTCTCCAGCATCATCCACGAGGTAACCAGACAAGTATTGAATAATGACTTCTTCAGCGTCGGGAAAGCTGGAACGGACTTCTTCTGCGATATCTTCCGCTGACATTTTGAGATTAGACCAGGTAGGTATACGTCCGAATAGTTAAACAGTTATTTGGGCAAGATCCGCACTGCCGTTAGAACTTGGTTAGAACTTCAAGATATCTAAGATTCCTATGTTCATGGAATGGTACTATTATTCGTAGTTGCTATCGGCAACTTAAATCAACACGAGCAAATACATTACATAATCTCCATTTGATCATTCCTATGTATGTACTTAACGCAAATTAGGGAACAGAATGTTGACAAAATGCAAGAATTTTCTCAGATCATTCAAGCTTGGACAACAGAGGAAATAAGTCGACGACCCCTCCTTCCTCCAACGAAGCCACCATTACTTTTCTTGCCGCCGAAGCCTCTGTTACCACGGTTCTATAGAGTGCACTATTAAAAGCAATTCCAAGTAAAATAAAAACTGAACCAACATTGCCTTGGCCGTTCTGGTTGTTACCCTGACCGTTGTTCTTCTGACTGTTGCCATTATTGCCTGCGGAATTGCCACCACCGGCATCATTGTTTCCACCATTACCATTAGTAGTTGCAGTAAACTTGGTGTTATACAACATCATTAGCTAAAAAAATAATGAGAAATGGAATGCAGTTGGACGTACGTAAATACAATCGTCGAGGGAGCCATGTTGTGCAACAGGCGCAATCACAGGTTGATGATTGGCAGCAGCGTTAATAGAACATAATCTATAAGCCCCGGCAGGTAGGCCGCTTGTAACATCGGCGGTCAAGACACCATTTTGAGCGGCAGCATTCAAGCCCTTAAAGGACATGTTTAGAAAAGCATACTACTCGGGGGAGAGATGAGCTATATACCTTGAAGAAAGCAAACACCTTAGGGTCTGTAGGAGTTGTCTGATCCAACGAATTAAGGCGCTCGGCGACAACATGAGAGTGGCCAATAATAGTACCCTGTCCATTGAGTTGCTGAGGGGCTAGAATACGGCAGGATGAGATGAGATGATGATAAGAGGCCTCATATGAACCTGCCTGCAAAATAGTTCTGCTGTGCATTAGTGAAAGAACCTGTTTGGAGGTTCTTGATGGCCATGCTAATGGTAAATTGCTGGTTTGCAGGAATAATCCCACCGTTGACGGGAAAGGTGAATTTAGATGAAGGCATTCTATCAACCGATGGAATGACGCCAATGGGAGTAGGATTGCAGGAACCAGACGTGACCTGCTGCCCATTGGTAATGGGAAGATTAGGGGCGGTAAGGCAGAAGTTGATGAAGTTGTTAGTCGAAGTCAGCGACGGGACTTGGCCTGCAGGAGAGGAGGCGTTAACGCCTTAGAATGGTGTAGTGTGTGCATAAGTACCTTCAGCTGGGACATCTTGGCCATTGTTTGCGAATGCGGTTGCAATCACACGAGAGTCAAGAGCTGAGCGCGGTTAAGAAACTAAAACTCGATGGCTAAAGGAAATTTACTCAGTGACGTCTGAGGGTCTCCCCCGGCATTATTATTTCCATTTCCATTCCCGACGTTATTGCCATTCTTATTTCTTTGGTTTCCTTGTCTTGGAGCGAGGCCAGCAGAAGAGTGAAAGAACGGAGCAAGAACAAAGAGAAGAGACAAGGAAGTTGTGGGTCGCATGTGGAAAGGAAGAATGAATGAACTTCACGGAAGCTTGAGAAGGAATGGGAGGAATGAAGGAGAATACAAGGAAAGAAAGAGCAGCACTGCTGCGAAAGAAAGAAGAGATGGTTGAAGGAGAGGATAAGAAGAGAGGGTCAGCACCAGTGAGGCTTTATATGAGCTGGAAAGAGAGAGCCGGGATGTTCGGGGTAACCAGGGAAACATTGGTGGATAAGAAAGCTCAGAGGGGAGGCTGAGGGATCCAATGGAGTGGTATGGACCTGGCAGGCCAATCCGCAAAGCAATTACTTAACTTGAACCGTCTTCGATCACAGTCTCTTGGCATTGCCAAGACTTTATCGATTTATCGATTATCTCCTCCCCGCGTTTGTTAAATTTCTTCTCTGCTCCATACTTTTTGTTAGCATTCACATGCACACTTCACCAGTCTCGCTCTCCATCCCGCCTCAAGCTCAAGTCCCAACCGCTCTCACAAGCACAACGTACCCCGAGTCAGTATGCGTTTGCTAGGGTACTGATCCATCATTTATCTTGGAAGCCCGCGTAACCATATGTACAAGCTGTTCAAAGGGACTCAATAGTGAATTCCCCCCTAGAACCTGTGTCCCGTCAGAGGAGCGCATCGTGCGAATACCACCATGGTCGGTACTTGGTTGGCCAAATAAGTTTTATAGCGAAAGTGCCAAAGTCTGCAAACAGCTCCTAATCTACAACAAAAAAAATAACAATAACCTGCAATGACGAAAATCGTCTGCATGAGTTGGGCTACAACCTGAAATAAATGGAATGTGCCTGCTTACGTTTATGATTTCGCTTTCACACCCTTTGCTTTCTCCACTGCACACATGAACGATGCAAGCGTATCTACCTCCTCGCGGCCGTTGCTCCAAGTCAACTCGCGAAAGTGTCGTTCCACGATTCCAGCCAATACGCCGTGCAGCTCCTGAATATCAGATAGTATAGGTGTTCGAATGTGGTTCTCTTCTTCTAGCAGTCTCGAACTTCGACGACGGCTTTGTTCCTTGGGCTCACGTCGCGGGCGGTTGGCTGGTGTGGCGGGGAGAGGTGGGCTGAGGGCGCGTGATAAGAATGCAGAGGGAAGGGCGAGCGAGGTGGGAGAAGGGGGGTCGTCCGCTGTTAGTGGCGAGGGATATACTGAAGGTACAATATCAAACTGTGTCAGGTAGCGGTGAAGGACAGCGGTGCTCGTCTTGGAGAAGTCGACCTGAGAGAAGGTTGAGATGTTCGGCCGTGAAAGAGGATACACTGGATATGCGCACCATGGAAACTTTCTGGTCGGCGTCCGCGGCATCCTTCTTGATTGTCGCGGCAGACGGAGTGAGCTGTTCAACGCGTTTGCGCTTGGACCTGGAGGATTCGCCGTCTGGCTTTTCCTGTGCTTGACGCTTGGAGCCGGCGGCTGTGAAGATGGGAGGGCCCTGGTAAGGGGCGTCGTCATTTACTTTCTTGCGAGGCTGAGGACGAGAGCGAGCGGAGGACTGGGGTTGTGAGGTAGACATGAAGAAAATGTAAAGTTGAATAGTGTGAATTTCGTACGGGATGACAGGATGCTCTGATTATAGAACGGACGAGATGAGATACCATAAAAGGAAATAGATTACCTGGGATACGATGATTTCAGCGCTGCCCCCGTCTATCTGAATTCACCATCCACATCGGAGACGGGTACCCATCCACATCCATCCACCTTGTCAGCCCCTTTCAGTTCATCTTATATCCGGATCCGCATCCCTCGGCCGTGTTTCCTCCCGCCTTTTAAGACTTCTCTCTTTTAAGACTTCTCTATCTGTCTCTGCCAACTCCCCATCTCGTTCTCTTTCCCATCTTTCATCATGTCTACCTACGGAACCCTTTTCAGAGTCACCACCTACGGCGAAAGCCATTGTGCGTCTGTCGGCGCCATCGTCGACGGTTGTCCTCCCGTGCGCCGCACCCTCTGCTTTCCGCCCCGCTCACTTTTATTTATATCACCTTCAGGGTTTAGAACTCTCTGCTCAAGATATCCAAGTCCAGCTAAGCCGCAGAAGACCTGGTCAAAGCAATCTCACAACTCCCGTTCGTTGTGTCCTTTCAACTCACTTGATCCTCCTAACCATCGGTTTTCACCGCACAGAGAGACGAAAAGGATCTTGTTCATTTACAATCCGGACTCGAGCACGGTGTCACCCTTGGAACCCCTATTGGCCTGCTTGTCAAAAATGAAGATCAGAGGCCTCACGATTATTCCGAGACCGATTTATATCCTCGGCCGAGTCATGCCGACTACACATACCTCGAAAAGTACGGAGTCAAGGCAAGCAGTGGTGGAGGGAGGAGCAGTGCTCGCGAGACCATTGGTACTAGTCCTTATATTCCCACTATTCCTCTTTGCTAATTTCATTGTCATAGGTCGTGTTGCCGCAGGAGCGATCGCTGAGAAGTACCTCAAACAAGCTTATGGCATCGAGATCGTAGCCTTTGTGTCATCAGTCGGAAAGGTTCATCTGCCTGCCCAGTTGCCCCTCCATCGCTCGGCCCCCATGATGACGATGACAACAATGATGATATCCAGGATGCACTGTCCCCCGAGTTCCAACAGCTACTCAAGACGATCTCTCGCGAGGAAGTCGACAAGCATCCCACTAGGTGCCCCCACCCGGAAACGGCAGAGAAGATGACACAGGTATGGTTCAGAGACTCTATTACGCTGTATAGATGATTTAAGCATTTCCAGCGCATTATTCGTGCCAAAGATTCTCTCGACTCTATTGGTGGAACAGTAACCTGTGTCATTCGCAATGTTCCTTCGGGTCTCGGAGAGCCTGTTTTCGACAAGTTCGAAGCCACTTTAGGTCACGCCATGTTGTCCATTCCTGCCACAAAAGCATTCGAGATCGGCTCTGGCTTCCGCGGTACAGAGGTACCTGGAAGCAAGCACAACGACCCCTTCGTTGTGAAAGAGGACGGTAAATTGGGGACATCAAGCAACTGGAGTGGTGGTGTACAAGGAGGCATCACCAACGGAGAAGATATTTACTTCCGGTAATACTCGCTTTGCTTACCCCTCTGTGTTTTGGCTCACAGTTTGCCACAGCATCGGTTTCAAGTCCCCAGCGACGATTTCCCAGCCTCAGCACACTGCACAGTACGATGGTACGCCAGGTTCTCTGGCCGCTAGAGGCCGTCACGATCCATGTGTCGTTCCACGTGCAGTTCCTATCGTCGAGGCTATGGCGGCTATAGTAGTGATGGATCAACTCCTTATCCAGAACTCTCGTAAGACAGCAACTAGCTTACTTCCCCCCATTACAACTCTCCCTCCCACAATGGTTCTGCCCCAAAAGACTTCCTAGATATCTTGATTTGCGTTCCTACACATTGATAATTAGTTTGCTTAGGTTAGACTGCACATATCCCTTTCATGTTACCAATAAATTATACAAAGATACTTGTTCATGCACGTGTGTAGAAATACTTATAAAAACATACAGCGTAAGTACACGATAGAAATCATAAGGACAATGTAGAAGATTTGCATAGTAGCAGCCATGTACTTTATTCCTCGGTATCGGAATCTTCAAGGCAATGACAACAAATTATGGGTTCAAGATGCCACCACCACCACTAGTATGTTTTCAGCTCCTGAATGATCATACTCAGTAAATGAAACATACGTGATGATTTAGAAGCCGACGAGGCCACGTTCCAAAAATTAAATCAATCTCCCTCGATAATCTCGCCTCCTCATCCCACTCACATGTCTCTGAAGGATTGGTTTCGTACGAGAGGCGGCACGGGGATCTCAATAACGGAGTATTTTCCGATGCAATGTGTTTGGGCCTGATATGATTGATCCTCGGAGAGCCTACCGATCTGTCACCTATTCTTCGTCGTTGTGCAAATAGTCCAACTCTTTGGCCAAGGGTACCCCAGCCTGGTTTTCCAACTTCGTCATCATCTCGTGAACGTAGCGGCGCAGATATGGAAGACGATGGTGAACCGGACAGCGATGATGCAGGGGAAAGTGGTAGCCCGTTGTTGTTTTCGGTACCCTCTACAATGCTGAAGGAGGCATTGCGGTGACGGCTGCGATTAAGACCAGACGTTATACGAACACGGGAGCGAAAACGCACACGAGCGTTTGGACGCTGCAAGGTTACGGAATCGATGACAGCCTCAACCTCACTGCTAGCCTGCGGTTCGCAGGTGTCGGTTCTGTCATTGTACTTGTTTTCATCAGCATTAGATCTTTTATATTCTGTTGCTCCCCGTACATTCGCCGAAGGTGTATCGGCGTGGACAGAGATTTTGTCTCGCTCTCCCTCATGTACATCTGGAACACTCAGATCTATTGTTACGCCTTTCCTTAGTGCATTGCTAGGCTCATAAGCTAGAGCCGCATCAGCCTGTTGTATTTTCGCTGCGACACATTTAATAGACTTGAACTTACCTTCCCTAGGATTCGAGCAGGACAATGCACATTCAGATTGATCAGGAACTAACAACGGAAGCTGGTGCTATTCATCAATGCTAAAGGATGGTCACAAGTATATTGAACGCTGCTGAGACGCGCTGTTAGGCCCAGTGGCAACAAGTTCAGCTGGTTTACGCTGAAGCAACGGGCATGAAGGCGGAGACGGGACGAAGGAAGTAAGGGGCGTAGATGTGAATGTATTTGAAGGCTCGTGGAAATGAACTAAATTTACTAGGCAGAATAACCTTTGATAGTACATAACTGTATTGATCAGAAGACCTACCTACGTCAGTTGAAAATATTAAAATCATAAAATATGTAAATATTATTTGATTTAGTAATTATGTAAGTGCTAACTTCGGATCGCCCTCCACTTCAGCACTCAGTTGCGTTGAGTCATCTTCTCGGAGTCCGGATCTTTGCTGTCTTGCTCTTTTCTTCCTATTCATAATGCAACTGGAGCTACAACATAGCATGAATACTCTCGCTAGAAATCTACGTCGCGTTCCAGGCGCTACCCGCTCTCTTGCAACAGTCTCGTCCTCCACTGCAGCTCCGACTCCATCCACATCTTCCTTTCGCAACAAATTAGAATCTGGTCCTACCTTGGATGACTTTATTTCTGGAAATACTTCTGACCGAGTAATCCTTGGAAATACCAAGGGGTGAGACATAACCCTTCAACCGGTGCAGAAATATGTAACCTTTCAGCAGCCCTCGTCTTCCGTCATTTCTGAAAACATCCATTCCTAATGGTGAATCATTCAAGAAAATAAAGAAGGATCTTCGTGGTCTTGGTCTACATACGGTGTGTGAGGAAGCTCGCTGTCCAAACATCGGCGATTGCTGGGGAGGCAAGTCAGGTTCCACGGAGGCGGATACACGAAATGCAGCAACAGCTACAATTATGGTGCATGCATTAATTTGCTGTAAAACGAATATTCTTCCTGATTATCTTTTTTCTGTATAAGTTGATGGGCGATACATGTACCCGTGGTTGTAGGTTTTGTTCAGTCAAAACGTCGCGGACGCCACCTCCACTAGATCCTCATGAACCTGAAAACACTGCTGAGGCAATTAGTCGTTGGGGTCTAGGCTATATTGTACTTACAAGTGTTGATCGTGATGGTGATTTTTATGAGATTATTTCATCCTTAAATTCAACTAACTTGTTTCACTTAGACCTCGTTGACGGTGGTGCTCATCATTTTGCTGAAACTATACGGAAAATCAAGTCAAAGTAAGGATTTCCTAAGTCAAATATATCAGCCGCACCGTTAACATATTTGTTTTAAAGAGCGCCTCATATTCTTGTGGAAGCTCTTACAGGCGATTTTGCGGGCACGTTGGATCATGTCTCTATCGTGGCGAAATCCGGGCTCGATGTTTATGCCCATAACGTAGAGACGGTAGAAGAGCTAACTCCTTATGTACGCGATCGTCGCGCCACATTTCGTCAGAGCCTGAAAGTCCTTGAACACGCCAAGAAAGAAGGCGTTCGAGTGACCAAAACAAGCATGATGCTAGGCGTCGGAGAAACCACTGAGCAGGTAATGGAGGCATTGAAAGGTGTGTAATCTTCATCTAGCTTGTTGGCATGCACGCTGAGATCACATGTAGAACTACGCAGGGTTGACGTTGATGTTGTTACCTTTGGTCAA
This sequence comes from Cyathus striatus, assembly GCA_025738555.1. Lineage (NCBI taxonomy): Eukaryota > Fungi > Basidiomycota > Agaricomycetes > Agaricales > Nidulariaceae > Cyathus > Cyathus striatus. Next base: position 142,452 of record JAOVFP010000024.1, on the reverse strand, counting down.
TATATGAGACCAACGAAAAGGCATATGAAGGTCGATCGTTACGTTGAACCGGCGGAATTCGATCACTGGAAAAAGGTGGCAGAAGATATGGGCTTTTTATACGTCGCCAGTGGACCCTTGGTGCGAAGCAGCTATAAAGTGCGTACTCTTTCTTCATCGTGGAGAACCTGAAAAATTCACTTTTGACCCCTCAGGCTGGAGAGTACTATATAGAGAATGTACTACGAGGCAAAGGCTCAAATACGAAGAAAGTTTTAGATTCTTCGGTTCCAAATGAAGGGCATACTATATACACTAATTAACTGGTTAATTATCATATGTAATTTGTGTATGTCAAGACTCAACGCGGATTAATTTACTTTCATCTATGTAGATAACATAGAATTGTCTAATATATAGGGAACGCATCTTTTCTTTAACAATTGTCATCTATGCGACTGCGAAACACGGGATAAATCAAAAATCAAAAATACCTAACGCCCTTCGGAAGTTCCTTTTGTTGCGAGTATGCGGTTCACGGTTTCTCTTACTGAGACAGCGTCATATCGTGCTCCTCCATCAGCACTCTTTCCTTCCATTTCCGTACATCTGATACCTAGTGCCTATAAAAAAAGATCGACATCAACCCGATTACTCGAAATTAAAAACCACAAACCGTGATCTGAGCCACTTCTACTTGAACCTGCGCATCTTTCAAGTATACTACGTCCGTGATAAATGCTGAAGCAGGGTACAGAGTATTTGCATTCCCCAATCCATGTGTCGGATTGTGGTAGTTAGAATTTAACGTTCTTGATATTGTGCTTCATTATGACATGAGGGAGGAGAAATCAGGATGACTAGAAAAACAAATACCGAATGTAATCAAGAGCAGTGTACCCTTCCGTCTCTCTATCGTTATGACTGTTCACTAAATAGTTATGAACATACAAACTTTTCCGTTCATGGGATACAGACGTACATAATAGAATTTTTGCCCGAAGTCGAGGTGATGATGCAATCGCCCCGGCCACACCACGAAGAGATAAGCAGGGGATAATGCTAGGAAAGTGGATTTTATTGGTAAGTGTATCAACAAATTATAAATCCCACTTGCCTTGTCCAGAGTGAACCACAGCAGTATACGAGCACATCTCGAGAAGAAAGGTTCGACAGATATTCAGGATTAGGGGCTGGACGTATTTCCATGCCATATGCATTAATATAAAATAATCCTAAAAACAGTTCCAACATAGTTCATTGGTCTAGAAAAATTACGCACTGTTAATTCTGGAAGAGAGAGATTCATACTCATCCTTCGAAGAGTGCTCAAACATATAGTTCTGTCCTAAAGAAAGGAAGCCGTCCAATCCTTCAGTCGGGGACGTTGGCTCTTGCGAAATCATTATATCGATAGGGTTTGTAGTGCGTGCGACTGGGTGTGATATTTCACATTGTCCTACAAGCCTTTCGCCGCTTTCCTGCGATGTCAACTAAGTACATCTTTTCAAGATCGCTAACATATGAGACGCACCAGCTCAGCGGCGATGGTAACAGTATGATTGGTTACGATAACCGGTAATATGTTGGCCTATATAAGGAAGCGTTGATTATATACCTCAATGAAGCAGATAATGGAGTTGATACTTGGCTATTCGTTATTGACGAAAAAAGAAAAATAGCTGACGGTAACGAGCGAAAGAAGCCATGCGCTGCAGCTAAGAAATAATTGCCGATACTGAAGAACTTAAATAACAAGAAATATCAGATATCAGATAGACCGCACCTGCCATTGCGAAAATCGAAGTTCTTATGTGCCCGTTTTAAGAGTTCGCTCTCGAAGTAAACCAAGAATCCTGTACGTTTGTTTCTGAGATAAAGGATGCGTGAAGGGATATGCGATGATACAAACCACGGATGGTTTCCTTCCTATCATTCGGCACTCCACCCCATAGGCTACTTCTTCCTTCGACGATATCTCTCCACTCATCTCTGGCTTGCCTTTCGGAGCAGTCGGCGGGAAGTCGATATGCGAGGAGCTTTCGTATGACATCCAAAGAAGAAGACGGCGGAGAAGGTGGAATGAGTCGAACAAGCCTGGACCTAATATCGCCTATCAGGCGTTATTGAGGATGTCAGGATGTTGAGAATAGTTTCTTGTTGCGTACCAACAGATGGTCCACCAAGAACACGTATTATTTCACTTGACGAGCCGCCGTCGTCAGACACAGGCAGTACATAACATGCATTTTCGAAAGCGGAGCAGATTGCATTTCCACCTGTTCCACCGGAGATTATAATGAAGGAGGCATCACTAGCACTCCGTAGTTTATCGAGGATCGTATTTTCTTCCCAGTACAAAGGGGATACTTTGGAAGTATCGCGCACTCTCACATCGCTGGTGTATGTTGGAAGATCAAATACAGAAGAACCAGGACTTTCTATCCCATGATGCAGCGAGCTATCGACTTCGAGTCCGAGAGAGCTGTTGATGTTGAATGGAATATCGTATTGTGGCATGAGTGTCTGGAGGTCGCAAAGCACGGTCCGGACTCCGGGTCGCATTCTGTAACACTCCGGACTCTTTCCGTCACGTGCACACTACTGCCGGCTACCCGGAACCTGGTCAATCTTCATCTTGTCGCTTTCACAATCGCTTTCCGCCCAGTTTTTTTGCACATATTTGTAGTTAGCTATTATAGTAACATAATGCTCAATTTTTGTGGTGAGAGCATGTCTGGTTACTGAGAAATGTTGCAATGAGTATGTGATTCCGATCAAAGTTGGCTAAATTTAGCATGCAGATTCTCACACGCTTTCTCAAAGACAATTTCTCTGCATTTTCCATCCCCATCCTTGTACAACATAATGTTGTGTAGCTATTTTCGAGCACCCTTTATTAAATGGAGCATCTTCTAATGTAATAATTGCTATATATCTTAGGTTGTAATGCTAGTTTTTAGTATAGTAGTAGCAGAATAACAATTTAGAGCATACTGAGATCAACCGGTCCTTTGTACACCCAATTTTGATTTTACATTTATTTCTTATTTAGACCGTTAAAATTGAATTTAAGAACATGGAAATATTTTCAACACGTATTAGCACTTACATGTAAAGTTAAAGAATACAAAAACAAGAAATGAAGTTATTATATGTCTTTTACATGTTTTTGGACATTTCGGCTCAGCACCATTCCTTTGTACACTGTCACATTGTTGTGACATGTACTAGCAAATTGTGACTGATATCCCTGATCAGGGTTTGTGACAGGGACCTTCCATGTCACGGATCTCATGAAATTTCAGAAAAGACAGTAAATTTAACATATAAGAACGCCAACACCTACAGCTCTTAAAAAAAGTATGTGAATTAAGAGAACACATATTGTTCTTATTATAAATGAGGCAAAAATTGATATGGAAGCACCCCATCTCGAGAAAATGGGCAGTGTACAAGGGATTGGTACTGTACAAAGGACCGGTGTGACTCAGTATATATGAAAATCAATACACCACTTGAACAGCATGCCTGAAGAGACTTAGACTTCTGGAAGTTGATATATATGCATGAACCATCACAGAACATCATAGATCCGATTTTTTACGATTTTATTTGCAGTGATATGCATAGATATGATATGCATGGCTTATGTCATTCTTTATGGTCCATTTGAGGAGAATTTTAAGTTGCAGACTAAATGAAGCCAATAATTCAACTTAAATAAGATGTATCTATGTCTTAATATTGTAGCAAGTCCGCACGAAAGCTGTAGCTTCAATAGAAACATTATACAATGGCAATAAGACTGAAAACAACATACTCGTTTTGCCAGTCGCTTGTAGCGCGTTCAAGTTCAAGTTCTTCGGATATAACGGCGTTAGCCGACTTGAACGCGCGGAAAGCGACTGGTTTGGAGTCTGAGTCTATCCTTGTTTCACTCCTAGCCTGACAGATAGTCTATATATTTCCTTTCTACTATACTCTTCTCTCTATTGTATCTGTCAGTCTACTACGTATATAAAGCCTTTGTTTTAGAGTTACAAGGTCAGATAATCTAGTTTTCAAAACAGTGATTCAACGCTCGAGCTCGATTGCTTAAGTCTCTCTCGTGTGAACAAAGACATCTAGCCTTTGTCACACATTCCTTGACTCCGGCATTCCGGATCCCACAACACGAGTTTCGCATATGTTTTCAGCTTCTCAAGTCACACCACACCAACTACTTATTACATTTTACACTAGGCGGCAAAATACAACTCTCAAATGACTATTGGCGGATTTCCAGCGCTGCCTGGCTTTTATGGGCTACTTTTCTTGCATCTGGAACCATGTCAGTTGAACTTTCAAATGTTATGAACGTATGTTAGAATTTTGCGTGCCGTTCTTTACAGTGTCCACCATTTCACCCGCTGTAATGGCTTGGATCTACCCAGGCGCTTTATGGTTTTTCCAAGAACTTCTCCCTGGGACTAGCTCTATATCTACTCCTGCCTTCCTAAACTCTCGGGAAAAGATGGCGGTTTTGCAACTTTCGAACTGTAAGCCTCGGTAGTCGTTTACTAGTCTAAGTGCAATTGATGTACTATCGTGTATTCCGAAGGCTATTTACTCCTTGGCTTGATATCTTCTCTGGTTTTTCGCGCCGTCAGGAATTCGTTGCCTGGTAATGCAGTAGCTCAGGAGAGAATAATAGGTGCTAGCTTAACTGCACTTGCTATTGCTGATGTGAGTAAATATACTGCATGTGAATACTTGTGTCAATAGTTATTGATGATCAACAAAATTTCACAGCTAACGCAGTGTGTTACTTCCCGTGCCATTACCTATTCTCATCGTAACTAATATTGATTAGCATTCTCGCAACTTTTATTGCTTTGCCAGATGAACTGAAGTTTACTCCCTTGGAATGGAACAGCATGACACATGGAAATATCACCATCGTCATTGGTTTATTCCTTGCTCGGTAAGTTGTGCTAACATCTAATTTGGTGCCTAACATATAACTGGATCGTAGAATGGCATGGTTTGCGGGTATTGGAAGGCAACGTTATTATTATGGACAGACTAACACACATCGAGAGAAACTGAAGTAGGCACTCCACTATAGGACGCGACAATTACCATTAAGTAATATGTTTTTTATTCTGCCGACCATTAGTAATTACTGTCTTGTTTGGTTACGTCTTGGTTACGTCAAAACATACTCTGTAAGACTGCCATGTAATTACATACAGTGTAAACTGCATATTTGCGCGTTAACTTTGTGTGTCGACGGTTTTCCCTTTACCGGGGCAGGCGCGACCTCGGTTGGATTACTCAGGGTCACCAAGCTGGGCTCAGATAAATAATAGGACAAATACGGCATTATGTAGTATGCATAATTTGTACATGATACTGTAAGAAACAATTTTCACTGCTTGCTACATCTTCGGACTCTTCAACAAGCCATTTCAGGCTTCTTTAACACTTTAAATTTTACACAACGTTGCTCTCAATGAGATGCAACGTTCAGATTCTAGCAATTCTCAACGAGACGCGTCTTGTTAGTAGTCACGTGGATATAAAATCAACGCGTGTCACGCGCAAACGCTTCCTTGCAAGTCAACGTTCAACGCACTGGCCAGCTTTCATTGTTCGTTCCTCCGTATACCAACACTCACCCAATACCATCGTATCGCGCGCATATACCTCGATGAGCTCGACCGAAGGCGAGAACTTCGACCTCAACAATGTATCTGACGTTGAGTCAGACGACTACGTCCCTGTTAAGAAAGTCAGTATCTAGCTGTTCAGTGAGCTACATATTAACATTTCCTAGGCGGCACCCGTAAAGACAAAAGCAGCCCCTAAGCCCAAGGCTGCTCCGAAGCCGACTGCGCGTGGAAAAGCCACGAAGAAAGTTCTTTTAGACCATGATTCCAATGCGGACGATAGTGACATGGATGTGGATATGGATGTGCGAAGGGCGTCAGACAATGAGAAGGAGAAGGAGAAACCAGCCGTACCCGCGAAAAAGAAAACAGCATCTGAAACATATACTAAGGTTCGCATTCTCTAAATTTCAACTTCTCGCGTCTAAGTACACCGTTTGCAGCTTTCACAATTGGAACATATTTTAAAACGCCCCGACTCTTACATTGGGAGCGTTGAAACAATTAACCAAACGATGTGGACTTATGATGCCGATATGAAGCGTATGGTTCATCGCGACGTAAAATACGTCCCTGGTTTCTTCAAGATCATCGATGAAATTCTCGTCAACGCCGCTGACAACAAGGTCGGTTCCTGAACTACTCTCTGATGATCTTTCACCAAAGGTTGGTTTAGATAAACGATACTTCTATGGATACGATCAAAGTCAATATTAACCTGGAGGAGAATACAATTTCTGTCTACAACAATGGACGAGGCATTCCCATAGAAATTCATTCGCAAGAGAAGATGTATATCCCAGAGCTCATATTCGGTCATCTTCTGTCTTCATCAAATTATGACGACGATGAAAAGAAACTCACTGGTGGTCGTAATGGATATGGTGCCAAGCTAGCGAATATCTATTCGCACGAGTTCACGGTTGAAACAGCAGACAAAAACAGTCTTCAAAAATACAAACAAACGTGGACGAACAATATGAGTAACTGCGGGAAACCCAAAATTACGAAGAATGCCAAAGGCGAGGAATGGACCAGGATCACATTCCGGCCTGATTTGAAACGTTTTGGAATGGACCGAATTGACGAAGACACAGCAAGTCTTCTTCGTAAACGAGTGTTTGACATGGCCGGCACAGTCAAAGACGTGAAGGTATTCCTTAATGACGAACGCCTAAAGATAAAGAACTTCAGACAATACGTGGATATGTATCTCAGTTCTGTTCAAGCGGAAGCTTCGGAGATTTCTGGCGGCGCAGCTCAGCCAAAGACACCCGTGGTATATGAACAAATCAGCGGTCGCTGGGAAGTTGCATTTGCACTCTCTGATGGATCTTTCCAGCAAGTATCCTTTGCAAACTCCATCTCTACAACGAAGGGAGGTACTCACGTTACAACCATTGCCGACCAAATTGCCAAGAACCTCGTAACGTCCATTACAAAAAAGAACAAGGCCGCTGCTGTTAAAACTGCTCAGATAAAGAACCATATGTGGATCTTCGTGAACTGTTTAATTGAGAACCCTACATTCGATAGTCAGACCAAGGAGACGCTGACATTACCAGCTTCCAAATTTGGGACCAAACCAAACCTTTCTGAAGATTTCATTAAAAGAGGTATTTTCAGTTGTCGGAATCTATAATATCCTTCTTACCAGCTTATTATATTAGTTGCCAAGTCCGGGATTGTTGACAACGTCCTCAATTGGGCCAAGTTCAAAGCCGACCAACAAATCAAGAAGACTGACGGAAGCAAGCGCAGCAGGTAGTAATTGTTTCTAAAAAGTTGCGCCCGCATTCTTCGACTGACATGGTCAAACAGACTTATAGGTTTGACAAAGCTAGCGGATGCCAACAATGCCGGCACAAAACACGCCAAAAACTGCACACTTATCCTCACCGAAGGAGACTCTGCGAAAGCCCTTGCTATGGCAGGACTCTCAGTGGTTGGACGGGATAACTTTGGTGTGTTTCCTCTCCGAGGAAAGATGCTCAATGTGCGTGAAGCAAAGCACGATCAAATCATGAAGAACGAAGAAATTCAGAATATAAAGAAAATCATGGGTCTCCAACATAATAAAGATTATTCTGATATTTCGTCATTGCGTTACGGCAAGCTCATGATCATGACTGATCAGGTATTAACCGTCGTCATGTTCGTTTCTGTTTCCTTCTCATTTAACATATATATTAGGATCACGATGGTTCACATATTAAAGGGCTTCTTATAAACTTCCTTGACCATTTCTACCCATCACTCTTAAAGCTTTCTGACTTCCTTGTGGAGTTTGTTACGCCCATCGTTCGGGTAAGTAATTTGTCACTCGCTAGTCAAGCCACCGGCTCATTTTAACAATTCAAATTAGGTGACGAAAGGAAAGCAACGCAAAGATTTCTTCACGCTTCCCGAGTACGAGCAGTGGCTTGAAAGCACCCCCGATGCACACAAGTGGGATTCGAAGTATTACAAGGTCCGTGTTTATCTTATGGCGACAGCATATTAGGCCTGACTTTATGCTCAGGGGTTGGGAACAAGTGGTGATGCTGATGCCCGTGACTATTTCAGCCACATGGAGAAACATATGATACCATTTGCAACCACTCAAGACGGAGACAGAGAGCTCATTGATTTGGCGTTTAGCAAGAAGAAGGCCGATGAGCGGAAGGATTGGTTGAGGCAGTTTAAGGTGTGGATGATTTATATTATCTGTGTCCAGCTTTTTGACATTATGCAGCCTGGTACCTACTTGGACCATCGACTTGAAGAGATTACCTTCTCGGAATTCATCAACAAGGAGTTGATTCTCTTTTCCATGGCAGACAACATTCGTTCGATTCCATCCGTTGCTGATGGCTTGAAGCCTGGTCAGCGTAAGGTCATATGGGGAACATTCAAGCGTAAGCTTACGAAGGAAATCAAGGTAAGCTTAACACAAAAGATTCGCAACGGCGGTCGTTGAGGTCTTATTTCCTAGGTCGTACAACTCGCCGGTTATATCAGTGAGCACGCTGCCTACCACCACGGAGAAGTCAGTTTGATGCAGACCATCGTGAATCTCGCGCAAAACTATGTGGGAAGCAACAACATTAATTTGCTCTCCCCGAATGGCCAGTACGGTACGCGTGACCAAGGAGGCAAAGACCATGCCTCTTCTAGGTACATTTACACGCTTCCGGAGAAGCTATCGCGAATGGTATTCCATTCTGCGGACGATGCTTTGTTAAACGCTCAAAAGGAAGACAATCAATTGATCGAGCCGGAGTGGTATTTGCCCGTTATTCCGATGGTTTTGGTCAACGGCGCAGAAGGTATCGGTACAGGTACGCAGGAGGTTATAAATCTGTTTGCTATTACAGTTCTCATAAGTTAATAGGGTGGAGTACATCTATTCCATGCTTTAACCCTGCAGACATTGTGGCCAACATACGGCGATTGATGAACGGAGAAGAAATGGAGCAGATGATCCCTTGGTGGCGCGGTTTCAAGGGTGAGATTAAACCGTCAGGAAAGAACAAGTACGATGTACATGGAATTGTTCGAAAGATCGACAATATGACGGTGGAAATCACGGAACTTCCAATTCACAAATGGACTCAGAATTACAAGGCCGAGCTGGAGCAGATGATGATCGGTGGGGGCGACAAGGAAGGCGAGAATAAGAAAGAAGGACTTATCAAGGTGAGCATTTTCATGGTGTTTATTTTATGCAGTACTGAAACCAGAACTGGGGACTAGGATTACAAGGAGCACCACGATACCGTAAACATACACTTTGTGATTAACATGGGCGCAAAGGAGCTCGAAAAGGCGGAGCAGCAAGGGCTTCTGGAATTCTTCAAGTTGACGTCGAAGCTGACGACCACGAACATGATCTGCTTCGATTTTGAGGGAAAAATCAAAAAATATGATTCCCCAGAAGATATACTGGAAGACTTCTATCCGGTTCGATTGGCGTACTACCAAAAACGCAAGGTGAGTAGCGACTCTAGGCATATGGGGCGGTAGTGTTTATGACATTGTGAATAGGACCATCTTGCAAGTGAGTTGCAGAACGCCTTTGAAAAGGTGTCGAATCAGGCACGGTTCGTTCAAATGATCGTTGACAAGAAGTTGACGGTGTCGAACCGGAAGAAATCTGACATTATTGCCGAGTTGCGTCAGCTGAAGTTCCGTGCATTCCCAAAGGTCCGTACAAAAGCTGCGACGGAAGAACAGGAAGAGCAAGAAGAAGAAGAGGAAGAAGGAACGGCGAGCGACTATGATTACCTGCTCACCATGCCTATTTACAGTTTGACGAAAGAAAAGGTGTGTACAGAATGATTGGAACAATGACTGTGGCTGAACATGATTTACTACAGATTGAGAAACTTAAGGAGCAAGCGATGCAGAGAGAAAGTGAATTGCTGGCATTGTTGGGCAGGTCGCCAAAGGAGCTTTGGAATGAGGATCTGGATCACTTCCTGGAGGGATGGGAAGCGAGTTGTCGGGAGTATGAGGAGAAGACGACGAAGGACTCAAGGGGCAAGACAGTGAAGCGGAAACAGACGACGCTCCGAACGCGCAAGTCGATTGGTGGACGCAAAGGTTCGGAGTCGGACGACGACTTTATGCCTGTGAAGGGGGCAGCTGCGAAACGCAAGGGAAAGGCCAAAGCCGAGGACGTGGACGATGAGGATGTTGTCGTCAAGCGGGCTGCTGCTGCTGCTGCTCCGAAACGCAAGACGGTGGCGGCGGTGAAAAAGTTGCTGAAAGATGAGTCGGACTCTGATATTGAGATGGTGGTGGGTGAAGAGGAGAAGAAGAAGAAGAAGACGACGACGACGACGACGGGGAGAAAGGCGACAGCGAAGAAGGTGCTGAAGGATGAATCAGAGTCGGATTTTGAGATGGAGGTGAAGAAGACGACGGGGAGAAAGGCGACAGCGAAGAAAGTGCTGAAGGACGAGTCAGAGTCGGATATTGAGATGGAGGCGAAGAAGACGACAGCGAGAAAGGGGACAGCAAGAAAGCTGGTGGTTGATGATTCGGACGACGAGGACGAGTTGATGATGAGCGAGAAGGGGAAGGGCAAGGCAAAGGCGGAGAACGAGGAGACGAGCGTCGGGAAGGGCAAAGGAAAAGGCAAGGCGGCAGCGAAACGCAAGAGCCCGGACGAGGAAGAGGAAGAGGGATCAACGACGAAGCGACAGAAGCAGGCGGAGGTGACGGACTATTTTGGAAAGGGTGGAGGGACGACGCGGAAGATATCGAAGAGCATGAAGCCGGCATCGCCAGGGAAGGGGAAGAAGAAGAAGAAGGCGGTGATGAGCGATTCGGAGTCAGACGTGGTGGACTATGAGGACCTGCCAAAGGCTCCTGCGCGGGGAGGACGGGGTGGGCGGGGAGGGGCGAAGAAGTACATAGAGATTGAGTCTGATCTGTCGGTGGGAGAGGAGGGAGACGACTCGCTGTTTGTAGACGAGGATGAGTGATGGGCCTGGAGTGTAGTGACGTCATGGGGAAAAGAGTAGAGTGTATAATAATTAAAAAGAGAGAGGATGACATCTTTACCATGGACTTCTTCACTGTCGTTCCCGACCCAGGATCTCATCCATCCAACCCCCGCCCACACCCAGATGCACCCTCCATCGACTCTTTTGCCGAGGCCATAGCCAGTCGTTTTGGCCACGCCGCCATCCTCACCACCCGTCTCACCCCTGGCCCCCTCCCGACCCACGATGCACCTCTCCCCATGTCCACCATCACCCTTGCCTCCATTCCATCCTCCCTGCCCCCACCAACCTGCCCCACGCCTTCGTCCCCCTCACCCCCGCCTCTCTCCCCCAATGGCTCGACGACCCCTCCACCCTCGTCGTCGACATCCGCCCCCACGCCGCCCACTCGTCTGCCCGCATCCCCCGCGCCCTCTCCCTCTCCGTGCCCTCCACCCTCCTCAAGCGCCCCCTCTTCTCGCTGCAGCGCCTGTCTGCCATGCTCCCGTCCGCGAGCGCACGCAACCGCTTTGCCGCCTGGAAGTCTGCCTCAAGGATTGTCGTCTACGACGCTGACTCGTCCGCCATCCCCGACTCGTCCAACATCCAGGGTCTGCTCAAGAAGTTCAAGTCCGATGGCTTCAAGGGCGAGCTGGCCTGGCTTCAGGGCGGCTTTCAGGCCGTCTGGCGCGAGAGAAGAGATCTCGTCGATACTCATCCCCCCACCCCAGATGCAGAGAACGACGAGGAAGACGACGACCATGACAAGCCGTCCAACCAGCCTGCCGTCCTCCGCACTCGCCATCTCCCCATGGCAGCCTTTTCCTCCTCCACCACCACCGCACACAGCTCCCCCCATTTCATCCAGCACTCCAAGCTTCCATCTTCTGCAAATGCCCCTCGCCCTCCTGCATCCTCCCTCGCCCTCCCCACCTCCTCCCACCCCGCCATCAACCCCTTCTTCGACACCATCCGTCAGAACATCGAGCTTTCTCACGGCATCACAGAGCGCATCCCCCTCCGTCTTCCACGCCGCGTGCGTCGCCGCATCAACGACCTTCCCTTCACCTGGCTTCAGCACATTGCCAAACGTGCCGCAAAGATTCCACCCCTCCAGCACAGACCCATCGATTCCTGCTCCTCTGCCTCGGAAGAATCCGAGGATGACGATGGCGCCGATCCCGCAGACGTGGAGGAAGGCTCAGAAGCCCTCGCAATGCAGTTCTACCGCATCGAGCTTGCCGAGCAAAGACGCCTCATGGGCATCATGGAGCATCACTCCAAGGAAAGCGGCCTGGCTCCCTCCGCAACCCATCTGCAACCCAACATTGCCTTTCCATTTAGCATCACTGCCGGTGTCGAGAAAGGTGCAAAGAACAGGTTCCTATTTTTTATTTCCTCATCTATTTCGCCTTCTAATCTCTCTCATAGATACCGTCATATTTGGCCATTCGAGCATGCCCGCGTTCGTCTCCACCAGAAGCGCGAGGCGGACGATGACTACGTCAACGCTTCCTACGTTCAACCCCTGGGAACCAAAAAGCGCTACATTGCCACTCAAGGTCCCCTTCCAGCTACCTTTGTGGATTTCTGGACGTGAGTTTTTCATTTCATCTTACAAACTCACATGTCAATTAATTACGGAACAGTCTGTGTTGGGAACAGAATGTCCATGTCATTGTCATGCTCACCCGTGAAATAGAGGGCTCCATGGTCAAATGCGGCAATTATTGGGCTGATTCTAATTTTGGTCCTCTTCGCCTCCGTCTCATCTCCACCACTGGCACTATTCCTTCATCTGAGGAGTCCTCCTTTGGTGGTTTCTTTACTCACAAATCCTCCCTTTCCTCTCGTCCTCATACCAGTCGACTGTCTCAAGACCGCCCCTATCACGGTCGCCACCGATGGTCTCATCACCACCACCAGTCCGAGACCATCAAGCGTGTGTTTGAGCTCACGCACACGGATTACCCGGAAGCGAAACCACGCAAGATTGTCCATCTACAATATCTCGATTGGCCTGATATGAACGTTCCCGAGGATCCGCGTGGCATTCTCGGTCTCATACGAGAAGTCGACCAGTCCGTCAAGGAAACAGCCTCGCCCAATGAATCTCCATTCCAAAACTCTGCCGGTGTCAGCCTCAAAGCAAGCGGTCGATTGGGCGTTACCGAAGTCGATGAGAAGACTGGAATCGCAAAGCACGCAATGGGTGAGATCAGTCCCGTGCTATTGCACTGTAGCGCTGGTGTTGGTCGGACCGGGGGCTTTATTGCCGTTGATGCCGTTCTTGATGCCATTCGCCGCGAGATTAGGCAGAGAAAAGCTGCTCAAAGTCAGCGACCGCCGGACGCTATGGACATCGATGTTGCCCCCACCGCTTCCTCCTTTAAGACTAGCGTAGGCGAAATTCCTGCCGAGACTGCCGCCATTACCATGTCTGCTCAAGCAGACAACACTGACAAGACCCGTGCTGGTCCAGAGATGACGGTTCATATTCCTATTGTATCGCCGATTCCCGTCAGGGATGCACTAAAAACACCCATGCAGGTCGACGGTGTCGAACTTCCCTGGATGGATCGACAGCCTTCGTCCTCTGCATACGCTGATACTACTCGTCAGTGGGCTGAGAATGTGAGCAAGAGTACAGGACAGTCCTCGAAAGACGATGGATCAGTCAATTCCAACGTAGAATCGGTAACTTCAACTTCTAGCTCGTCTCCAGCAAGCACGACAACGTCGGATTCATCGAATGCAGAAGGTTCAACATTTGGTTTTAAACATTCTGGTAGCTACCGTCATCCATCGTCCTCGCTTGGGACTTCTGTATCTGTATCCTCACTACCCTTCTATAAAGCATCGTCATTCCCGGCTCAAGGGACTACAAGCTCCGCGCCCAATATTTTGCCCATACGAACGCCAGTAGAAGTGACGGAGGCAGCAGCAATAGTCGTCGACCAACGAACACGCACTTTCTCTGCACCTACCGATTCACAAGCTCGGGCGCTGTTACAGCTTAAATTGCCTCCTGCTATCATCACTCCGGGCAGTGATGATGATGTGCCATCCAGGTCGCAATCTCCTTCAGCGGATGAATCTCAGTCCGTTTTGTCACAGCCTGCTGCTCCGGCTACTGTTCACACTACATTTTCTTTTGCTCCACCTTCTTCTCCCATACCTGGGCCGTTATCACAGTTGGCTTCGGCAGATGTTGCTAGTAGTCTTCGGTCAGGGGAATCGAACAAGACGTTTGACTACAAGGAGCCGCGACCATTGCATGATGACCATGAGCCTTCTGCACTGACGTCATTTGAAGAGCCAATCTGGGAAGTCGTTCAGGATATGCGGGAGCAACGCATGAGTTTGTGTCAGAGTTTGCGGCAATATGTGTTTGTGCATGCTGCCATCATCGAAGGTGCACTGATGGTGGTGGACGAGGAAAATGGTGCAAATGATCTAGCCAAGGCAAGCTTTGGTGGAACCACCGATGCAACATCTGCACAAAAATTTTCTTTTGGATACCCCAAATCAAGTTTGTATACCACGCCAAGCCGGTCGTCAACGCAGTTATCGTATCAGACTGATGCTTCCGATTCGGCATCTTCATATTCATGCGCAAAGCGAGCAGCGAGTCCGACCGAGCTGTTCAAGGAAGGTAAAGGCGGGGAGCCTTTACATTCGAAACGCCCTAGCATCAAGAGGAAGCAGCGAAGTGGGGACGAACCAGAAGAGCAAAGTCGAAGCCCGCCATTTCAAAGAGCACAGGCACAGCTAACGGCTGGAGGTGGTGGACCGCGTCGATCACCTTCTCGCCCCAGGTAGCTTGTGATGTATGTTGACCGGATTTTAATCGGGTATAAGACAGTGCTTTGGTCACTCGGCTTAGACCCCGTTATACTGATATAATTTATTGCGGACGAACACATTGCGGAAATTATTCCCCAGGACCGGACCACATATCGTTTGTTCTTTTTCTTCTCTTCCTGTAATACTTGTTTGAGCGCGTATTGATTTGACGCGTATCAAATGGCATAGTTATAATACTTTGTGGAATGCACATACATACATTTTTAGGCGCACATATTTAGCATGTATCGTCTCGTAGCACAAACATACCAACTGTATCACTTGTTCATTAAGTGCATTTATTAGATGCACATGATATATATATATATATATACTATATACAACTGAAAAGACTTTCTATTGCGTCAGTACAATATGGATACAGTGTATGCTATGATGTAGAGTTAGTGAGGGTAATGTATGCGATAAATCCAACACTGGGTTCATTAGGGTATCACGATGCGACGCTGAAAGACTCGCCACATCCGCAAGCATCCTTTATGTTCGGATTCTTGAAAATAAATTTGGCACTGGTAGAGTAATTGGTATTCGGTGAAAAGGCGGTAGAGCAGAGGATGCCTACCTGAGAGGATCCTCCTTCCAATCCATTTCACTCCCTATTATAGAAAAGAGAGCCTTGCTGTCAATCAAGACACGGACATCATTCTGTTCGACGACTTCGTCGAACTTGCCAGGCTGATCCACATACTCAAGATGGTATGAAAGACCTGCACAGCCCTTGTTTCGGACACCTATTCGTATTAATTGGGGGGTAGGTCCATTGAGCAGGGCACGAAGACGGGAAACCGCAGCAGGTGCCTGAGGAGGGAAGCATATGAGCTGGGGAAATAAGGATATAAAGGAGATATACGAACTATTGTTAACGCCGCCTTGGTAGACCTAATCTTTGGTCTCGGACGCTCTGCCTTGGGTGCGGGCGGAGGCCTGGCTGCTGTTTGTGGGGCGGCGGCGTCAGAAGAGAGCTCTGTCGGCGAAGGCACAACGAGAGGGGGGGACTGATGTGGCAAGAGCGGGGAGTGGTCAGAATGACGAGAAGGAAGGGCAGACATCATTGCTCGTCGGGCAAAAACGGTGGAAGAGGGGAAGGGGGCAGAGGGGTATAGGAAGAGGAGGGGTGAGGGCCGGAGAGGGCATGCAAGGCGACGAGCAACAGCGGCGGACATGGTGAGCGTCGAGAGCAACGAGTCCAGAGACCAACTCTCAAATTCAAAGTTTGGCCGCGCTTAGTCAACAGTCAAGACCACTCTCGGCCTCTCCCCGATCCACGCTGACTCAATTCCATCGGCCAATCATGTCCCTCCAATTACTCTCCTTATCTTATCTTAATGACAAAAATATTAATTAAACACAATCATGTCTCCTGTACATAGTTTCCAGGAAATACCCCTTGCTGTCCGTTCAGTCGCCCCGTCCACCAGTCTTCAGCACTCTGCGTCTTTTCTACCAGCTCTATCCGATCTCCTGCACTAAACGACAAGTCTCCTTCAGCCTACACAAACGTGTTAATTCACTCCCTCGTCCCTCCATCGTGCAACATACCTGTGCTATGAAATCATATAATGCTACTACATATTGCACCTGAGGCGTTGGCTTCGGCTTCGGTTTCAGTGGAGGCGGGGGTGGCGGTGCCCGTTTCGCCGCTGCCGCAGCTACCACAGACCCACTACCTGGCGTATACGGAGGTGGTGGTGCTGACATGGATGGCACACTGGGTGAGGGGGGTGCTGCTTTGGTGTAGGATGATGCAGAGGGTGTCCGGCCAGGTGGAGGCGAGCGGAAGTTGGATGCACCCGAAGAATTCGTTGTAGTAGACGGTGTACGACCAAGTCCCTGCTGACTGCGATTCGCTTGCACGAGTCTCGCTGTGAGTTACCCCTCTAAGAAACGCCAAATTGTTTCACAGAAAGACAATGACGGCTTACAAACTGATATAATTCTCTTCACAATGTTCAACTCTTCAATAACGCTCCATGCATCCGTACGTTTCTCTTCGTATTCCTGCGCGATCTGTGCCCCAGGCACGTTTGAGATGTCGAATTTGGCCTCGTCTGCGAAGCTATTCATCTTTTCCAGAATCAGGTAGTAGATGTTTAGTCTGATGTCAATTAGTAATTCTTATCTTTCTGGTAGCAATTAGATACCGCACTGCATATAGAACAATGAATTGAACAGAGGATCAACAAATTGTGTAGTGAGTTGCATAAACCGAGGAAGGTCCTGTTTCAGTGCATTGTTGATGTATTCATACTCGTTGGTTGCTATCTCAAAATCTTGCTCCAGCTACGTAGGATTGGATCATTATTAGAGGTCCATCACAGCTGCTACTCCGATATACCTTGAAAAGATTCTTTTCGTCGCTGAGGGATTTCTCCCTCTTATCGCGCAGCTTCGTTAGCGAATTGTTGAAGCGGTCAAAGTCAGTGAGCTACCACAACAATATCACTTCAAGG
Organism: Cyathus striatus; assembly: GCA_025738555.1. Classification (NCBI taxonomy): domain Eukaryota; kingdom Fungi; phylum Basidiomycota; class Agaricomycetes; order Agaricales; family Nidulariaceae; genus Cyathus; species Cyathus striatus. The sequence continues at coordinate 125,031 of JAOVFP010000024.1, read as the reverse complement.
CACATGATCCAAATATAGGCAGGCATACTTTGTGCTCGCGTTTGGTTATCGTCTTGCGAATAGTTTTCAACACAGACTGGAACTCCTTTGCGGGGCCCAGGATACGGCTGTTAATGAGCTCCAGCTCAGGTCCTATCAATGATCGCATTTCTTCCATCGCAGTTTGGTACTTTTCAACGTTTCTGATGGTATGCTCCGCGTCAGGGTGTTTTCCAATAAGATCATATTCTCCAGCAATAGGCTGGAAAACAATGGAGACATGTGTTGAATAGCCAGCACCGGCCTCAAACAACGCTATAAGAGTGGCATGATATCAATTAGAAATACTGATTATGGCAAACCGGGTGTCTGCTTTGGTAGAATAACTCACAGGAGACAGCTTCCGAGAAGGCTTTGGTATCCTTGATCAACTTCTCGGTAGCCTTCTCCAATGCGCTGAAATGACGATGATACTCTTCAAATTCGGGATCAACAGACTCTAAAATGAAGTGTAATTGCAGGTACAATGAGTAAGCAGTAAGATGGAGTATTTGGGTAGATATGCTTACTCTTTGACATCCCAATCTTGCTGGTGACCGCGAACGGCGTCCTGAAATATTAATGCTTGGTATCAGTGACATGACATAGGAGTTCAGCGAAGGATGTACCGAGCAAGTGCTTTGCCGATTCCCTTCATGGTATATGTTCAGAAAAGGTGAAATTATGGGGGACGATGACTGGGTGATGGGGAGGAGGTTGCAGGGTTGCCAACGGGCTCAGGAGTGAGAGGATGAGGAGGACTAGGGCGGTGAATGCAGAGACTGAGATGCTGTATCAATCTTCCCACGATGGAACTATCTGATATCTATTTCCTCGACCCCTTCCTCTTCCTCATCTCGTCTGCCATCTTTCCCAATGCCCCTGATAAACCAGCCCTCCAACCAAATCAAGTAATTCTCCCTGCACTCTCGCCTCTCCATCTCTCTCATAGCCTACCTTCAGACTCACAAATGTCTCCATAGTCCGTCTCAAGAAGGGCGGTAAACGATTTGAAGTGAGCCTGACACTCTCGGTTCCTTCTGTCTCTTAATCTGTCCCTCAGATCGCCTGTTACAAGAACAAAGTTCAGGAGTGGAGAACGGGAGTGTATGTACCATATTCCGAGTATATCTGTACCGCGTCTGGAACTTCCTATGCAGGGAAACGAGTCTGGATGATGTTCTTCAAATTAACAACGTCTTCACAAATGTCTCTAAAGGAGAAGTGGCAAAGAGTGGCGATCTGAAGAAAGTTTTTGGAACTTCTGATGTTTCGGAAATAGTGAAAGAGGTGCGTAAGCTACCCCCAAAAACTGCATATAGGTCAACTGAGATGCGCCTTTACAGATTCTCAACAAGGGAGAAGTTCAGGTCGGAGAAAAGGAGCGAGAACATGATCTTACTTCCTTACGCAAAGAGATTGCAACGCTTGTCGCTGAGAAATGTGTGGATCCATCCACTCAAAGACCATATCCTGTTGGCATCATTGAAAAGGCCATGGCTGAAGCGGGATTTAGTGTAAAACAGGGGAAGACAGCGAAGAGTCAGGTCTGGAAACCACATCATTTGCAGCAAAAGAATCTCTGACCAGCTAGCAGGTTTCGGAATGCATCAAGCAATTGCAAACTGACTCAAAGTTACCCATACAACGTGCACGCATGCGAATACGTGTCTCCGTACCCGTTTCTGATAGCACTCGACTTCGAGAAAGGATCGTCGAAGTGGGGGATAAAGTTGAACGTGAAGAATCCGGCGAACAAGACTGGGAAGTTGTATGTCATGTTTCTGTCATGTTGGCACATATTCTCAAATGTTGTTCAGACTATGTTGATAGATCCTGGACAATTCCGAGTTATCAATGAACTTTTACAGAAGGAATGTAAGAACAAAGGTCGGATCGAAACATTAACATTTGCTGCCACGGCTAGTAGTTAGGATACACTCACGGATGAAACGATACGAATTTATGTACTATTAAAAATTTGCTTTTCATTACAACACCACCTTCAATTACATACTATGTCCAGCTTAATCTACAAGTTCACGTCTCTTAGAATCAAAGGACGAACAACCGTTCCCCAATTGTCATCCCACGTATTCCACATCTGTGAACTTTCAGTTTTAGATTCAAAAGGAGGTTGTGTTGCATGAGAATCGTGTAATGGTGTAGTGGAAGCCTTGGCGGTATCCGTAAGCGAACTTCTGAGAGTACGCAACGAAGGCGAATCTGGGAAAGAGTCGAAAAGATACTGCACAAAATATCAAACAATTTTTAAGAACATGATACAAGCAAGCAAACCTGCAATTGTTGAGCCAACTGGTGCGAGTCGTCAAATGTAAGACCGTTTTTCCCGTCCCTAACAAGTTCAGGCAGACTATCAGGGCTTTCGTGAGTAGTGATAAAATTGCACAGCGAAAGTGCAACATACCATTCAAACTTTAGAGCACAAACAGGTAATCCACAGCCGAACATATCCACAACTTTCATAGGAAGATCGAGGGCCGAGGAGCTGGAATGAAGACAAACTCCCAGATCAGCAGAGCCTGACGATGGCTTGAATAAGATATATGATTACAAGTTGCCATTGCGCACCGAGCAAAATAGGATAGTCTTCAGCTTCAAGCCATATACTGATACATCTCACCCACTTCCATGATTCTTGTAATTTTCCCACTTCGGACATGTATTTGTCTTTCAATGGACCTTTGCCAGTGAGAATAACCAGTAGCTTGGGCAGTCGGTTATCACCGCTATCATTCGATTCCTCTGCGTACTCATTGTACATCTTAAGAGCATCCAAAAGTATACCAAAATCTTCGTCTGGAGTCCAGGACGTACTAGAAACGAGGAGAGCGGGTCTATCCAACCTTAACGAAGGTGAATTGAGTTCAGAATATGTTGAGGTGTGAGCTGAAAACATCGTAAGTTTTGGACCCCTTCAGTATGTAGAAGCCATCAATTTACATCGTCCTTTAATCTCGGTAAATGCAGTAGAATACGGTGGCGATGAATCTGGCAAAAACTCGTGCAACACCGCATTGGATGTTAGAACAGGCTGCAGCTTTCTAAAGAGCTTTTGGGATAATTATTCATATCGCAACTGCCGAAAATTGCGATCCCTTACTTCATGTTCTTCTTGTGAAGATGATCGGTGGAAATGACGAGGTGGGCGATCATATAAGATCTCCTTGTGCCCTCTAATGAATGGGCATGAATACATGTCCGTAGAATACTTGGGGAAAGATACGCACTGTAAATCCCACTCCTTTACAAGGAAGTCACGCATAGCCCTCGTAACAAATAAGTGCGCATACGCGGTCTTTCCAAATTTTCCTTCAATCCTGGTACGGAAGTGAGCGCAGCGTTGGAGCCTGTAAATGCGACATCCATACCATTTGTATATGCGGACGAACGGATGCTTATTTCCAAGTTTGAGAGCAAGAATAGTGTAACCAAGGTTGTGCCAGTCGATTATGACCTTACTTCCTCTTATATAGGATACGAGTTGCGCAATTGCCAGCGTAGGAATACTAGGCGGATTCTAAGTCGAATCGCATAAGCATGAAAGACTACTGATATCAAGAGACGATACTGCACCTGGACAAGAATGAATTCTGGAGGCACTTCGATCTCGACAAGGAGCACCCACAGGATCGATATAATTTCGTGCAATACCTTAACTGGCGCAGCAAAAATAAATGGAAGCCTCTTAGCTATCCTCGGTGGTTCACGAAGATATCGTAGTTGAACTTTAGGTAAACGTTCCAAGGAAGGAATAGGTCTTGACCCTGCCTCGTTCAATATAATGTATTTCGTCCCGGGAAAACGGTAGCGCACCTCCATATGCAACAACATCTGTTACAAACTCGTTCTCGGCAAAACTCTGAGCATGGTACATCATGCGAGGACTACGTCCGATATCGCCCAAGACCAAAATGGCCACTGTACGTAGAGAATGGCGATTTGTTGGGCGAAAAAAGGAAAACAAAAAGGACACAAGCGATATTATAAGAATAGTGGAGGCAGCATGAGGGATATATTCCAGGAGTTTGGTGAAGGCCATCGCAGTGACGGTCGAAGGCAAGCAGGGCAAGGTATACCAGATTAGGCAATAGTGTATACATTGGTCAGCAGCACTAAATTGCCCTGGTCGGGGATAGCTGATCCATGCACTCTACCATGTCCTCCTCTTTCTTCCTGCGTCCCAGACCCCTCCGTTTCCCCATCTCTTCCTTCAATGCAGCTCCCCGTGCTCTCACAAGACCCATCTCCAACCTGCCCCGACCACGAGCAACCCTGTCGTCCCCGCTTGCTCTGCGGAAGCCCCAGATGACCTCCACCCCCAATGTCCAGTCAAGTACTTGCAATTTCCTCCCAATTTTGCTCTATTTTAACCACTCCAGCAGCGAGGTCAATGTTTATTCAAACTGAAACTACTCCCAATGAGGACTCTCTAAAGTTTATTCCTGGTGTTCCAGTCATGGGGGATGGTACCGCCGAATTCCTGGACACTCGTTCTGCCCTGTCATCTTCCCTCGCTATCCGTCTGATGGGCGTTGAAGGCGTCTCAGCCATATTCTACGGACCGGACTTTGTTACCGTCTCAAAAGATTCAGAAAACCCATGGACCATAGTGAAGCCCGAGATATACTCCATATTAATGGAGTTCTTCTCCTCTGGTCAATCACTATTCCGAAGTCAGGAGGAAAGGGATGCAGCGGGACCTCAAGATACCCGAATTCTCGATACTGACTCAGAAACAGTGGCGATGATTAAGGAGTTATTGGAGACCCGGGTCAGACCTGCCATCATGGAAGACGGAGGCGACATTGAGTATCGCGGATTTGACGAAAGCGACGGTCTAGTCAAGGTAAAGCTAAAAGGAAGTTGTAGAGGTTGCGATTCAAGTAGTGTCACACTCAAGAGCGGAATAGAACGGATGCTTATGCATTATATCCCAGAGGTAAAGGGAGTAGAACAGGTGCGTTGACAAGCCTTCGTTTGTGTCTAAGCATTGTCTGAGGAGAGCTAGGTTCTGGATCAGGAGGAAGAAATTGCTTTAAATGAATTTTCAAAACTGGAGAAAAAACTGGCAGAAAAGGAAGGAAAGCAAGATTCCGTGTAAGGACTGACTTGCTCACGAATGCCTTGGAAATTGACGTGGGCTCCAGCTTGGCACGATACATGTCAATATAGCTGCTGTAGACATTAACCTGGATACCAGGATATGATGGCGGAGTACTTGTGGTTATTGCTTTAATGTTTAGGAGCTGTGATAGGTTCTAGCGGAAGGTTGGGTGCAATTAATTAATAAATGCAACAGACAGCAATACTTATGTACTCGATGTTAGAACTACTTTAACTTACAGACTTTGCTGACATGTATTGAACTATTATTATCTGATATACATCATATCACTTGACCCAGTCACCTGACGCATATTGCTCCGATATAATCATTAGTCGGAGTCCTGCGACTTCCAGCGATCCTCGTCCTCATGATATCTGGTCTCTAGACATTCCTGCATTCCTCATTTAACCATCGTTTGTATAGTGTATTAGTGTTTATTGCTGTGGTCTGCGCTATGGTTAGTCGCAACCACTCCTATGTATTAACTTGTCCAATTTCGCCTGCGACATTATAGGTTTATGTGAACAACAAGAAATTTGCTTGGTGTTTATATTACATACTCTTACTTCTTTCAGGCCCATTGTTAACTTAATTCTAGTGAATCTTGTATAAAGGGTCACCGATCCTCCTCCTGCCACCACACAGATCGACCATTATTCGAGATCAAGAAGAAAGGTCGTCCAGTCTCCCAATGCGACAAGTGCAGGGAACTACGTCAGTCCAAAAAGGTTCACTCAAAATGTACTTGTAATCCGAAGAATGATCCCGCAACGAAGGAACTAGTCAATTTGGTCACCGGGCAAAAGTGTAAGTACGTTTCGTTGTCTTCCATCTATTCAACCCTAAGGAAGAGTTCATATCAGCGAGACGCTTTATTCCTATTGTGCCTGCGCTACCTAATGGTCTTAAAGACGCATTAACGACGTCCGATGAAAGTTCATTGAGCGCCATTGACGTGCGGCAGAAGGGTTGGCTTATTTTCTTAACTTACAATATATGAGAGCTGATATGTCCAAACAGTGGATTCTTTGCTAAACCCATGCAATTGTAAGAACCTTTGGAAATGTCGATGTAATAGATCTCAGTCTACTACTTCTGCCCCAAGCGAGCCATTTAATCAAGACCTTAATGCTCTGGCCAACGCCGCTGTTTTGCAATGCTGCCAGGCTCCGACTTCCGAGTCACCTTCAGAGGGTAATGAAAATCCTAAGAAGCATCACAACTCGCGACCACGTAGTCCATTCTCCTATAAGCGAACGAAGTCTTCCGCGGTTGTTTCGTCTACTTCATGGTTTATTCCCCATTCGGGGCTAGAGCTGCCTCCAATACACATGGCTTATAACCTTACGCCAGGATCAAGTCAGGGCTTTGTCGATACTGACTGTGCTGTTATGCCACCGATGAGCACAATCAAATCGTTAGCCGGAACAGGATGTACATGTGGTGTCCTATGCGCTTGCCCTGGATGCGCAGAGCATCGAACAAATGAAGCAGACAACGATGAACCTAGAGCTACTCAACTCAGGGATTGTGCAGACGGATGCACGCAGTGCATCGATCATAGTCTAAGAGCGTTGCCGGGCACAGAGCCTAACTACACAAGTCCGATCGATATGTTTTTTGCCACAATGGCTGCTATTCCACCGCCTCCAACGATGCGCGGTCCAGGAGGTGTTTCCCTAGTAAAATTACCGAAACTTGAGTGCTGCGGTGGACAGTGCGGGTGTCCAAACGGTCGTTGCTCCTGCAATACTGCTTGCGTTGGTTGCTGTCTTGAGGAAGAAAGGGAAGTATCTCTGCAGGCTTCATTGCAAATAATAGATACGCCGCAGCAAAGTACACACATAATACGGAGTTGCTGTGCCGAAAAATCGTAACCGTTTTGTTTGTAATTTTATTTCTCTATGTACGTGTTTGAATTATGAATCTAGATTGTACAACTGACTCTGATATTTGTACATAGAACCGGCTTAAACAACTACACGGGAGATTTAGCATACTCATGTACATAATTTATACGCTATTAAAGTAGTCAGAAATGAATATTTCATATCTGAGGAAAGTTCTTACGTATCATCTGAACGATAGATCGCAATAAATGTTTGTTAGTAAATTATAGAAAATACTGGTGGAAGTCTGAAACCAACCATCATAATGAAAGCGGGTCTGTCCAGATGAATTGATGAGAAGCTCTGGCAAATGTATATAAAAAAAGCTCACTTTCTTAGGGTTTTCTGGGGCATGACGAACATATCTGTCGTTATCTACTGGTCTGAAACAAATTATCACGCCTATTCTACGCATTATAGATTGCGACATCATACCGTTCCTTTTTCTGTAAACGACTTCAGTAGCTAAATATATAAAGCCAGATTTTGAACAAACCTTGCAGGAAGCCAGCATACTTTGCAAGGTAACACAGACAGCTACCACACTCAGTACAGGTGACCATTCATTTCCTAGGATTGAAGCGCAAATCTGCAGAAGGGTGGAAGCCAAACTTTATGACGAGTAAAATTTGCCATTGAGTATATGTACATACATGACCATTCGAATAAACATGCTACATTTCAAGTAAGGCATTGTGTTTATAACGAGAGTAAGACTTACCGGATGTATTGGCGCCTCCCGCCCATCCGTTACAACAAATTGTACGGCAGGAGAAGATATTGGATATTCCGGTTCGAATCGAAACTGAAGAGTATACACTTCTCCCTGAGGACCGAATTCAGTATGCAAAACATAGTTATATCTGTTATCTGCCGTGTAAAGATACCTGATACAACGATTCACCCATAACTTCAATTGTGAACCACCAGGTGGCGAAGTCATCCGCTTTAATCAAATTGATACCTTGGAACAGGAGCGAAGTTTGGCTGTTCATCCAAGAAATATTACAGAAAATTCAGCTTACCGACCGGACACCCTTCGGTTTGAATCTCTTTTAACTCTTTTGCAAGCCGTCTGGCGGATATGGATGCCATCGAGAAGAAAAGTGTGTAATAACACGTAGGATATGAGGCAGAAATCTACAGCAATTGTCGTGCAGAAAGCCGTTAGAGTTTGAACAGATACTATAGATCAAGCAGTGAAATATTGTCGATGTCAATATTCAGTACGACATGAGAGTCTTGAGTCTGAGCTAGACCGGTGGCCGGTCGGTATCGTGAGACTGCGTTCACGTGATATGAACGATTGTATCGTGTCGATATACCGACCGGTCCAACTCGTCAAATTTAGGCGGGGTAAAAGTTATCGGCGTTAAAGCTTCGCAAAATCGCCTTTTTTGGGTTTTCGGATAGAGCCGTACTTTCCCATCTCAGTACTCGTGCGCAACGCGTACCTGTTGTCCTCCCTTCCATTACTCCCTTCCGAAGGCTCCTCAACTCTACCATTTATTGACTACATCTACATGTCAACACCACCCGCTGCGCTGAATACGCTACATTAGTCTCCGTGGTCAACGGATAGCACTCAAGATTCAGGCATGCCCTCAAAAGTCAACACTGAACAGCATCACAAGGTCTTATGAACAGCTGAAAGTGCGACAACTCCTTTCCATGGCCTCTAAATATGGTAGATTTGGGTGATTGGGTGTTTCAAAAGGTTGGAATGTGCAAGGAATAGAGGGAAGATGGTGGAATTGGATTGTTGGAGGTGCTGCTTGGTTGGCTGGTGGGGGCAAGGGAACTACATGGGCTATACCTTGGTTCTTAGACATGGTAGTGGTTTAGATAATTGTAAAAGTTACGATACTATTTGAAATGGAGGATACAAAGTGCAAAGCTGAAGGGAACACAGTAAAAATGAGAGACGATGAGGGAGATCATGCATACCCGCGAGGACTCGAAAATCCCAAAAAGTCAATTTTTGAAGCCCAAAAGGTCTTAACGCCGATAACTTTTACCCCGCCTAAATTTGACGAGTTGGACCGGTCGGTATATCGACACGATACAATCGTTCATATCACGTGAACGCAGTCTCACGATACCGACCGGCTACCGGTCTAAGTCTGAGCCTTGAGGGCGTCGAAGAATCGTGATGTCACGTGATATCACATAGTACTAAAGGGTTACATGTAAGTACATGTAATAGTTAAAAGCCCTTGGTAAATAAATCCAAATACAGAAATTTGCTTTATCAACACGATCCTTTCTTCTTCCGTTTTCTTCAACATGTATCCCCACTTTAGAGTCACCTGTTCTCCTGTTTTATTCAGAAGGAGCCTACAGGCGCTCGTGGGGACGTAGATTGACTTCCATTCATGCTACGTTGCTATTGATCGATATCCTTGCCAATATCGCTCACTTGCAGCCTGGCAAGATACATTATTTTAGTATCTACATATGCGTATTGATATTTTTTACCTTATGTTACTCGTAAATCTAAAAATTATCTAATAGCTTCAATCATTGAAGTTACACAATTGTTAAACGTTAGAACTTTATTCGCACCCCTATGCCATCTACTTGGAGTCGCAGGTTAAATTTGACGTTCAACTTGTTACTTCAAAGCTTCAAGCTTCAAATTGAAGCACTCAGTACCTTGTAAAATCACATGACGTCTCGGATCACTTATAACGGTACAAGCCCTGCTTTCGCTGGGATGAGTGCGAGTTAGGGGCAATCCTCGGCATCTAACTTGTTGTTTGGCCAGACTATATGCAAATACAATGGCATGCAGATTTCCACGCAGTTATCCAGCTAATTACATACTAGCCTACTATACTCAGTAAAAAAAATTGGAATGGACTTCGCTTACGAGTCACCACAACTTGAAATCGAAACGAGCGTACTTTCTTTGAAGTGAGCCACCCTTCTGATACCACCCATGTCGACCATGCTTTCCGCAGGTATTCGCGCTTCACGACCAGTCTATCAACTGGGTCCTCGTCCTTCTAGGATTGCATCGATAATACATTCATTAGGGAACATCTTTCAACGAGTGAACAACTTGTACTTATGTCTACTTGTTTCTCTTTGGGTCCAGAGAGCTTGAGGAGGTATGTAGAGTTTATACCTTGTCGGGACTCATTTAGCTTCCGAAAAACTTAACTTTTTTAAGTACCATTACATATATGGTCACAATGACCAATAGTATAAAAACTACAGCTGGATTACACAAAGGACGAACTGGAACGAAAACATGACGATCTACGCAAATCTATCACATTTCCCGGAACTCCTTTGGAATGTCGGCAAAGGCTGCCATACCAACTCCTAATATTCCTAGCCTTTGAATGCATGTCGTCGTATGACGATACATGGTTTCAAGTGCTGGACGAACAGGCCGACCTTGAGATCCTTCGATTCCATAGATTAGAAGATATGTTTTACGATGCTGAAGTCAAAGCTTACTCAATATCATTTGGTTTACTTCGTTCGCAAGAGTAACTCTAGCCTGATGGCCAACTACTTCAGAAGTAGCTCCGCCGACTTCCAGAGGATTCTCCCAAGCCACAATTCCGAAAGTTTGTTTGAATAGTTGTTGCACTTCGGCTCGCTCATCCATTTTAAAATCATCCTGTAGAGTCTGACCGTAAGAAATAGCGTTATTCAAAGCAGCTTCATAATGCTCTGCCATAGCAATAGCACTTGAGCTGTCCACTGTCAAAGGCATCACAGGGTCATGCATACTGGTTCTTGATTGAGGTGCCGTTGTTGTAGCTGGTGATCCCAAAAACATGGAATCTTCATCTACATCCATTCCCATTACGTCCTCGTCCATCCAGTTACTTCCATCCGAAGACGAGAGGTTGTAAGGTGGCTCGTACATCTGGCTTGAAGGCTCTTGATTAGACACAAGACGTTTCTTCATTTCAGTCGTCTCTAAGATAAGCTCAACAAATTTCCTACACCGTAGCTTGAAAAACATAATTCCACTATCCGTCTCGAGAACATCTGAATAATGCTCTCGTATCATTTCGACAGCCGCATCGATATCACCACAACTGATGGATTTCACAATGCTAGTTCTTCTTTCGATGTCGTTTTCGATGCCATCAAGATTGCGCCGATCGCATGAACCTGAATCACTCATTTCGACGTCACGATCGTCCTTGGAAACCGAGGGTTTGTCTTGTTTCTGAAATGCACGGGCTGTTTTTGCATAACCATGATGGACCAGATAAGATAGAACAAGTTGATTTATGATAGCTCCTGAGTCTTCTGTGGTGACTGAATGGCTTGCTTCGTTCTTGGCTTGTAATCCCCCCTTTAGAACAGCGCTGTCAACAGGTGTACGAAGAATTGTAGACCATGTATCGCTGTAACGTCGTCGGACGTGATAATCGATATCGTATTTGAATGGATCGTGACCAAAGTTGGCACGAACTGATTCCCCGGTATGTTGTATTCCAACGGAAGGATATAAGTCAATATCTTTCCCAACGTTTTCAAATACGTCACCTAAAACCACATTTCTTAAGATTTGATTGGAAAGAGGAATAAAAGTATAGGTTCATACCAATTAGAACACCGTTCTTCGTGAAGAATGCCTTGTTAGTAGTAAAATCTATGCCACAGCCAACAACATCCCCAGCTGAGAAAGAGTTATGAATACGACGTCATTCATGAGCTCAAATATATACCTCCATAGGTAGGACCATAGGGCGTCCCATTGCGTTCCGTGGCAAAGGAGCAACCATCGTCTCCATGATATCCCCAAGAATTAGGCTCCCAGCCAGGCAGGCGTGAATATTTTACACCACCCCCAATGAAGCTGTGTGAATATCAGTAGTTTAGCAAGTCTGATCCCAAGCTAACTAACCCAACACTAATGTGACTAAAACAGGCTGATAAGTAGTTTAGCGACGACACACATTCTTATGGCTTACCCCCTTGATTCTTTTCCGATAATCTCCACTTCATAGTAATATATGCCACAAGCATGGGGGATTGGGGCCGCAGTTCTCGCTGCAGCCGCATCTTTTTCTCCGGTACAAGACGAACCTACGAAAAATTTAGAGAAATACCGATAAATATACAGTCTTACAAACTCATATAAATCAACTCCCGTCCGTCTGAAGACACAGAGAGATTTGCATTTCGGTGTTCTTCGCTCCAACGAGCAGGCAGTTTCAAACAACCTTCCAGTGGTACCGTGCTGGATGAAATGGGATGAACATGTTGAGGAGGAAGGCTAGCATTACTGTCGTCATCACTGTCGACGGAGGGCGACATTGCTGGCACAAAGCCTTGTGAATGCCGGGGAATATCCGTCTTATGACTAGATTCCACTTGTAGCATATTCCTCAGTACAGAATGATCAAGGTAGGATGGTCGAGGGAAAGGTGCGGGGGACATCTGTGGTAGGGTGTGCTGATTTTCAGCTGTTCTTGGAGCATTACCTGATGTATTGAATCTCCGGCTGGACATCGAAGAAGGGCAAACCATATCTCCGTGAACAAGCTCTGTGCCGCTACGGATTACGCGAGGTTCAAAGGATGAGCCCCATTGAGACCCTGGTCGCCCATGCACACTGGAGGACAATGAAAGGGAACGTGCTGCTGGGCGTGTAGCGGGCGAAATAGAAGGACCCATGGCAGTTGCTCTGGATCCATGAATGCCTTGAGACCTATGGGATTCTGGAATGGGAATAGGACGATTGGACACCGGGTGAGTGATAGGGAAACGAGATCTGGAGGGAGGAGGGATAGATATGACGGATTCGATGTTGCGAGCAGAAGAAAGGGTAGGACTGCGTGGAAGGGAAATGCTGGAGGACCTGGAAGGGCGCGTAGTCATGATGGAAGTCGGGAAGGGAGGAATGGATTCAGTGGAGCATGCACATGCGTGGCTACTAACTAGCAAGGATTGGTGAGCTGGAGGCTAACAGACATGTTATTATCAGGATCACTCACCGCAGAACTACAGAATAGTATAAGCTGGTTAGAGATGTGAAGTAGTAATAGTAACTTTAGTACACTAGCTAGTAGTACTAGTAAGTAAACTGCAATATAGTAGTAGCCAAGTAATACAAATAAGTATAATATTACATAATTATTACATCACGTGCACCACTTGCCCCCGCGATGTACTTACGCGTCCGTACACTCCTTGTCCTCTTCCACAAGTACCTCAGTATCAGAAACAATGGTATCTTTTCTTTCTTTCTTTCTTTACATGCCATCCTATTAACCCCTTCCCTCTCAACAGGAGCCATCCATGCGCATAGTGCCCGCCCAGCCCACCAAGTCCGCTTCCGTCAGTGATACCGCGAATTCCCTCGGACTGCACGACACTCTCCAGTATGGTCCTTTAAGCCTTTCCGCTCAAGTTAAGTCAGAAGGGGGTCTCAAGGATCGGTTGAACAATGTCAGTCTTATTCCAGCTATTGTCCTGATACAACCACTCAACGATCGATGCTGCCAGTGGGAAGAAACTCAGGACAATGTTAGGCTTACTCTTCAGCGAAATATCTACGGAATGCATGCCCCTATGCGCTTGTTAATGGAACGAAAGATCGTAACGGCTGTTAGTCCCAACATCATGGCAGTTTTTACTGTTGACTTTATCTGCTTTCCAGGGTTCCCATCTTCCCGTTATGCCTCAGTCCAATCTTCATCTCGACATCCTCATGGGACGCGACGAACTCATAGATACTGCCGATATATTCCTCGGTAAGAAAATGTGATATCTCTATCTTGCTTAACTTAAAGTATTAATCTAGGTGCCGACGGCGCGCCTATCGACTTACATCGGGAAATGGAGAAAAGAACTCGCATGTAATTGTAGCTTCGCGCAATATATTATCATAATCATGTGTATTTGTAAAGAGGTTGCGGCACATGGGCCATCCAGAATCGCTTTCTGGCACATTATCGTTAGTCTATCCAGGGTGTGGTTAGAGGCTTCACATTCTCGCATTTGAAAATGCCTTCCTCTACAACTATACGCGCACTTCCAACACATCCTTCTAAAAGCGGTATACCAGCGAACGCGTATGATCCACATATCCAGATCCCAGGCAAACTGTTATCAGAGATGCGTCCAGCTCCCTGCGAAGGTCCTAGCCCACTCGACCTCGCTCTATACCCCCGCCACCATCGTCGATCTTCCTCTACGTACAAGGCTTTCAACGCATCTTTAGCTTCCATCGTCAACACTGCACGCTCCAATTTTGCAATGCTCAGCACAGATGCATCCAAAGGAGGTATAATGGGATTTGTAGTTTGATAAACTGGTGGCAAAAGCTTGGGGTAATTTTTGGGGTGGTTTAGAATGTGAGTAGCCATGGTATATGTAGCGTCCACGCAAATCGGAGGGGGTATTCCACTTCCTTTCCTCTTGGCATCCAGGTGCGTGACTAGATTCAAATCACGCCGGTCCATAGCATTGTTTGGCAGAAGTGACGGATCGGTGTGATTAACAACAATGGTAGTACAGTACTTGAAGGCCTTCAAACAATAGATTTGCTGCTCGATTGCGGATACATGTGCGACGTTTGATTTAGATGGAAGAGATGTTGCATATGATGCAAGTAGTGGGATAGCTCTATTCGCCTGTGTTGCAAATATGATATGATGAAAATCAGTGTGCACCTGAGTTCCAGAAGGTGTGTCACATTCAATCGTTACAAGACTTGTGTCTTCAATGCTGGCTTGGATCGATGTAATATGAGAGGAAGTATGGATGTGTTTCAGTCCGACAGTAAGCTGAGCGACCACATCACGTACTCCATTACTAACAACGTAGTGATGAGTTCCAAAAGTTAACCAGATATAATCTACCAAAAATCTTTCAGCATTATAATGGATACAGTAAGACTCCAACTCACCAAGAAATTCTTCTGCTGGATGTCCGACGATATCAGCTGCGGGTGCTGTGCATACGGCTGAGAATAGTGGAATCAATATCTTCGTGGTATATTCAATCCATAGTGTGTCCAATCCAAGTAAGGCAGAGATATATCCCTTAGGTGTAGTTGCGCTCATCCATTCGCCAAACGTAAGTTTGTTATGCTTAGTTGAGCGCCATGCCGGTACCGAATAAAATAGCATCCTGAGATAGCAGAACACTAGGATCAGTGTCGTAAATAAAAATATTACAGTTGAATATAATTCG
Source organism: Cyathus striatus (assembly GCA_025738555.1). Classification (NCBI taxonomy): domain Eukaryota; kingdom Fungi; phylum Basidiomycota; class Agaricomycetes; order Agaricales; family Nidulariaceae; genus Cyathus; species Cyathus striatus. The sequence goes on along the minus strand of JAOVFP010000024.1, from coordinate 109,818 downwards.
ACGAAGAAGTTCGATGCCTGAAACTTTCTTCGAGTAGACTGTATCAGTGAAGATGGTATGCTAACACCAGCGCGTCCAGACGACCCATTGTAAATCATGGATGTGTGCAGCTTGATCTTGTTATCGTCACTGCCTGGTGCAATGGAAGAGAAAGAATATGAGAAATCAGCCTGACGAAACGATACGCCTAGATACTTGTACAACTTGATGAGTTGGGGATAATAACCTGCCACAAAAGGAAATAAAAAACACATATGCCAAATATCAGCCCGTTCTTACCACCTTGAAATGACCTCATTGGAACGTCAATCCGCTGATATTCGTTTGATTTTGGAATAGGAAGAGAAACGGAAGCAGAATCCATCCCTATTGTTGGAGACTGTCAAGGCCATGTTCAGTATCGGGGCTGGCAGTATCATCAAATGAAAAGTACTTACCTTTTCAAACACATGAACCTCAAACTGCGTACCGCCAGACTCCAAAGGTTGAGCCAACAAATATGCTGCAGTTAAGCCAGCAAGTCCACTGCCCACAACGGCAACCTTGATAGTGTATTCTTTAGGCATGTTTCTCTCCGTTGTGCTGTTATAAATCTGGAGCACATTTAGTTCCATTTAACTAAACCTCGTGAAAAGGCTCGCCCAAGCCTCACCCTAACGAAAGTTCTTCCCTCCACAAAGAATGTCTGGCGTGATAATGATCAGGAATATGTGCTAGTAATACAAGTAGCCCTTTGGTCCACCTTTGGTATTGTCTGGTAGTCCTTCGAGTTCGGAATGCTGGTCTTGGGAAAATATCAAACGTTTCTCAGCCACTGTAACTGAGTTACACATCTGCATCACGCACCATGTCGGATACGATCGTTAGCCGAAACTGAAATTTAACCGGGATTGTCCAGGTGCCAGGGAATGTTTTGGTGCCTCCCAACCCCCTTGCATCTGGCGGAAAGAATATACTTACAGTGCGTACGGAGTGCAAAAGTGGATGACTTCCCGCAAGGATCTGGCGTAGTCTGACGACGCCAGATTTTCAAACTCCTGTTTTTGCCTCGCTGACGCCAGACCGTAAGGTAGCTGTCCATTGGCTTCAGATGGATTCAGAAGAGCAATAGACTATGATAGAGTAGGCGAGACCAGGAGGGAGAGGAAGGGAAGCGGACAAAATGGAGATACCGGTCGAGATGAGCCATGTGGAAATGTCACATAGCCGAGTAAACATACCTTTTGGGGACATCTGGAGGCTTTTCGAAAGCTTTCGCAAGTCTGGCGGAGGGGGCCTCGCCAGATGTTCATGTCTGGCACAGTCTGACGGTGCTCAAGAATTTGAAATTCATCTCGGCAACTCGGCGCGCCCATGTCTGGCGACGTTAGACTGTGCCAGATTCTTACGGGAAGTCATCCACACTCCTGGCTGCCGACTTTTTTGCCGTTCGCAAAATCCATTCAAATTCGAGTCCGCAGGGCCGCACTGGCTAGCGCCACTAATAAAAGTAGTACTGATATGGCAATGCCTAAAGTGCCTGTGATCTTCGCTTTTCCTTTTATAACACTAATGCCAATCAAGAACGATTGCCTCGACATCGTCGACGATTGAGTAGGAGCAGCCAGGGGAGATGTTCATCTAGCTAGGTGAGCACCTCAGCACCTCCAATGTTACATGGTGTTGCGCAAACACCCATGTAAGGTCGCGAGATAGGTATATTCAAGGTATATTAATGTGAAAAGGAAAACTACTTATTAGCAGATCATCAATGCATATTCCTCAAGCTAAAGGTTATGGCCACACCGATAAATATATAAGCACCAAAACAAATATCATTAATCCACCCGTCTGCGTTTCTCTTCACGGGAATCATTACCAAATCTCTCTCGAGACCGGGATCGTCGACGATATTGTCTCTTAGATTCAGTATAGCTAAGCCGTCTCGAAGGTGACCTCGACCGCGATCCTGTCCTTCGCGAGCTATGGTAATCGGATGCACGATCAGGATGACTATAGTAATTGCCACGACGTTCGTACTCCCTGTGGCCATTTTCCTCCCGACGATTATTCCAGCCCCGTTGGTCATGTTCACGCTTCACAGAAGACGACTGAAGTACTCTGGTGGAATCTCGTTGATGCATAGGAAGGTCTTTTAGCTGGGGACAATCTAAATAATATAAAATGAGCGTCCAGGTCCGTATAAAATACTGATATTCGTGCCTTTTTTCAAGTGTGGGCCCCCACAATTAAAACAACCAGGTGGTGTATCAGAGGTTTTGGGTGGGTTTGCGCCACCAGCTGTCACAGTAGTATCTTGGTCCAACAAATGGGTATATTTGGTGCGGCTACGCTTTCCAAAATTTTTAACTTGCATGACCTTTGGAAGCAATGAAACATCGACAGTTGACTCCGTAGCTTCAGTGTAATCATGTCTTTTTAAAATCTCTTCATCCTACAGCAGATCATCAGTCTCTCGGATAGGAAAAGAAATAAGAAACACCAACTTGGTGGAATGCGCCTTTGTGCCAGTATTTCTGCAAAAATTTCTGCTGCCCTTTGGGCTTTTCTTCTCGCAATTTCTGGGCTCTTTCTAAATCCTCCTTCAGTCGCTGCTCCTCTGGCATCGCCCTTCGTCTCTCTACTTCCTCCCGCTCTTGCTCACGACGAATTTCTTCTTCCTTTTCTTTTTTTATTCTAGCCAGTTCGCGTAACCGCCAAGCCTCAAATTCGCCTTCAGGATCCAATCCGTCTGTGTCGTCTACATCAGGCACCAACTCCTCCTTCTCCTCTATGTCGACTTTAGCAAAAAATCGGAATATAAACATAAAACTCACTCACTTTCCGCGAGCTCCCGCTTGATACTTTCTGCAACCATATCATGACTTTGTTTACGTCGTTCCTCGGCCTCCAACTCTTTTCTCCTTAGAGCTTCCTCCGTTTCCTGCGCCAAAGCTTCCCTTTCCGCGATTGTAGCTCGTGCACGTCTATATCAGATAAATAAACAAAAGGACAGATGTATTTAGAAAGATCCAACTGACTTGGGAACGAACACAGGACGAAATTGCTGTTGTGGTGTTTCGTCTTCGTCTGATTCAGTTTCGTACTCACTTGACTATGCGGCATAAGATAAATGTATATTATAAAATACCACGATATGCTCACCTCTCCCGCACTGTCTGGTTTTCTTGCTTCCTCTGATTCCTCCTCGTCGGAATCTACTCAAAAGAGTCAGACTTGTTAGTGTCGAATGAGCCTAGTGTGAATACCTTCATCTTCTTCGTATTCTTCCAATGCAGTTCTTCCTGACTCCTCTCTACCAGCCACGATTACCTTGCCTTCTTTGGAGACACTAACATCCTTCAAGGAAACATTCATTGACTTCGATTTTTGTATTCCAGCACGTAGTGGAATATCACCATCATCATTGTTTTCATAGTCCTGAACGATATCTTGATTCCCTTCTACAAGAATGTCGCCGTTTTCTTGCAATCCTTCCTCAATATCTGAATCCGATTCCACCTCTGCAACGCCTTTAGGAGCCTTTCCTTTCCAATAGCGTGCAGCTGGCCTGGGAGCCTGGGAGCTTGTTTCCGTATGGTAGACATAATACTCCAAATTTAGAGGAAGCTAGAACAGTATAGATGTATAAATTGGGCACGGTAGAGCTGATCTGTGGAAGGGTAAGAAGCAGTAAGTAGTACCGAGGCCAGTGTTACTTAATGCAAACTTAATGACGACGTCCATAATCGTTAGTGTAAGTACATTGGTCAGCGAGGCGAAGCCCTTGGTTGCAAACAAACGCAACTTGTAACACATGAATATTTGAATTCAACACATAAATATTGCATAAATATGTATTTAATTAGATTATTATACAAGTCCTAATACAACAGTTGCTCTGAAACTACGCGCCCTGCTATTGCGGCTCGGCTTCATCGAGATAGCGCCTTCAGGCAAAATCTCGATGTATTCTTCAGCACGTAGTGAACTGGACTTCCAACCCCAACTTTGGCTAACCGAGAAAACATCAGGTGCACTAGTGAAACGCGTCTGAGTTGATCCAGTGGCGCTGGCACAGCTAATGGTAAAGTATGCAGAAATCTGCGGTCTGGGATCGCGATACGGCTGAGGAGGAGCAGTCGGAGTTGAGGTAGAAAGAAATGAACTGGAAGAATTAGAAGTTGAAGATGAAGACGGGGGGGAACCTGTAATTGGAGTAGATGAACGAAGTGGATTAATAGAAGTAACTAGTGGGGTCGCACTCCGAGATAAAGTAATTGTAGCAGGTGAGCGTTGCTGAACACTGGGGGATGATGATACTAAAGAAGGTAGAGAAGGTCCACGGCTTCGTAGACTAGGCTCTGCACCAGAAGACCTGTCCTCATTTAAAGTAGGACTAGGTGCACTGGCAGCAGGAATAGGATCCACAGTGGATTGCCGATGGAGGTAGATACCCAGCTGTGTTTGATTTTTCTTCTTCACAACCTGGATATAGATGTTGAAAAGACTGCCTGCATACCATACAGTATGTGAATGTAATCGTGACTTCTCCTTCAGCAAGTCCAGGTCCCAGAACTCAACAGCAAATCGATACGGGGGGTAAGGAGACCAGCGCACAGTACCTTCAGGATCCGATAGGATACAAGAATCTGCCGTGTAAGGAGATGAAAGAAGCCCAAAAAAGTTGGCTTCGGATGTGGAAACTTTGGACATAGCATTTGTCCGCGGATTGATAGTGCCTCTTTCTGAGTTCTGGGGGGCAAGCGGTGATTGCAAAAGCGTCGCAGCGAACAAATCCTCCATGGAAGGAGGTAGGTTGTTCTGGTTTGCGCGTGCATGCAACCCGCCATCGCCAATGCGAAGAGAAGAGTCACCAGGCACAGCAAAATATTGGCTGGACTGAATTTCATCGGATGCTCCTAGTTCTCCTGTTGAAGGTTTCTTGGATAGAATGCCAGCTGTAGTTACCGTTACACCTAATTCTTTGTCACGAGGAGGAGGGGAAGATGGTATCGCTTGTGAAGCACCTGTGGTATAAAACGAAGTCGTCGGTCGATATGTTATCTGATTGCGGAAGATAGAGTGCTTCCAATGAGCATCTTGCATCACCGCCAATTGGACATAAGGACGTTGCGTAGTTGGTGATATATCGTTAGCGATGGCCATGAGTTCTTCAAATGTCTGCAAAGCTTAAACATTAGATTGAGACATCACTGAATGCCAAATAACGAACCATATTCATATAATAGATGGCCCTGGAGAACATGTTGCTCCATATTTCTTCTTCACTTTCCAGGATCCCGTCTTTCCTACGTAACTCGACGACCGATCGTGCAAATTCATATCTCTCTCTTTCGCCCCTTATGAAAAGGGTATCTGCAGAGACGAGAGCAGCTATCCATACCGGAGTAAGTCCTCCGCGACGCCAAATCAGTGGCACTTTAGACAAGAGCTCCGGTTCAGCACTAAGTGGATTGATATCGACAGTGGACGAGGTGGTGGGCAAAGTTTGTGCACGCTTTCTAGATAATATGGGACGGTTTTCTTTATCACCTGCTCCGCCATCCTCGAGAAGAAACATATCAGTAGCCCATCGAGCAAGCCAACAGGCACATGCCTCTCCGATTTTGTCGGAGAGCGCACCATAATGATACGATGGATGGCTCTCTTCTTGTTCGTCGTCTGAGGAGTTGGTGGAGTCACAGTATGTCGAATGAGATATAGCTTTCTCGACATCGCCTTCAAGTTTGGAGTTTGACACATCCGACGAAGATGCCGCTGCAGATGGGGATATGTATTCGGGAACAATCTGTGCAACGTTTTCCAGTCCAGTAGCGGCTGTGGGTTCCTCTGCAGAGGAAGATGGAATTGGACGACCGAGGGCGAAATTAAGGTATGGAATAACGGTAAAAGGACCGACAGTAGATAGGATGAGATGGAGTGCCTGAGAAGCTACTGAGGGAATGGACAGATAGATGGAAGTTGCTAAAAGGGACAAGAGGAACCGGGGTGTAGCAAGATGGTGATTGGGGGGGAGGGGAGGATCAATGAAGTCGGACTGGTGAAAGGGGGGCGTGAGAGGTTGAGAGGTGGAAGGAACGAGGCTTGGGGGAATATGGAGGGGCGGACCTCCGCCGTAGAGTCTCGAGATGCATAATCTAAGAGATAACATAAATATAGATTATAGATGTGAATGATGGGGAGAAATGGGGCAACTCACTCGAAGGCTAGAAGCTGTGTTAGCAGAGTGAAGGCAAGAACTTAAGGAGACTGACCTGCACGTGTTATGTTTCGATCGTCAAAGCGGATGTGGATCTCTTCAGGAGCACGAGTAGAAGCGCTCGCGCTGGAAGACTCGCTGAACCCTGCGGTGAAGAGGGAGCGGAAGAAGCCCTGTGTGGGGAGAGAGAGGTAAATCAGGGGCGAGAGCTCATATGAAAATACTTGCAGATTGTATGAGGACGACGCGATGGAGATTGTAGACGGCGGTCCAAGAGCCAAGGACACGAAGGGCGACGTCGGCGGTTCTGCCCTGGAGAAAGGAGGAGTATAGATGGGACTGGATGTCGAGATGGGAAGGGGGTATGGAGAGAGGAGAGGACATGGACAAGTGGGAAAGCTAGCGACTCTTGCTCAAGGATCGGGCATCTGTTTTGTATTGGGAGACTGTCCGGGATCAAATGGGCGTGTCGTGGCCGAGGTGGGGTCGATGATGGTTATATTATTATTTCATTACTAGTATTATTATTACAACAGCCATTATTATTATTACAACTACTATTATTACTACAACTATTAGTATTATTACAACTACTATTATTACTACAACTATTAGTATTATTACAACTACTATTATTACTACAACTATTAGTATTATTACAACTACTATTATTACTACAACTATTAGTATTATTACAACTACTATTATTACTACAACTATTAGTATTATTACAACTACTATTATTACTATTACTACAACTACCATTAGATTCTATTATCATACTATTGTCACTTACTACAACTAATATTATTAATATCACACCTCTACATGGCTTACTCTCAACCACATCCTCGACTCTCAGTTCTCTCCACATCCTCCCAGTCCTCCGCCGAACATCTCTCCCCAACCACAACCTCAACACGCTTCTCTCTTCCTTCAGCCCCCTCCATCCAATCCACCCTTGCAAAGTCCTCCCTCCCAAACCGTCCTAACATCTACGATAGGAATCTCAACAAGACTCGCATAGCCGAAGTCTCTGCCTCAGCCTATGCCTTTCTCTTTTCAGAACTCGTCCAATACACTCAAAGCCGTGTCAGCGGTATCAATGACCTTGAGCGCAGGTTCGTCCCGGCCTTTCCTTCCCTTCCCTCTCCTGACCCACTTTCCAGATTGAATACCCTCGGATACCGAGTTGGCACACGCGTTCTCGAACTCATGTCATGGCGAGCCGAGGCATCCTCCAAAACCCCGAAGCGCGAAATACGCTTCTTGCCCGCCCTCATGTCAATACATACCCAATTATGGAAGGCTGTCTTCGGAAAACCTGCAGACGCCATCGAAAAGAGCGTAGAAAATGCTGACGAGTGTCCGTCCGTCTTTCTCACTTTCCCTTCGATCTCGCATTCATCCTCTAATTTCCAGACATGATTATTGACAATGATCCTCCCTTTGAGCGACATATTTCCGTACCGCGAGATATGAGTCAACTCAGCTGCTCATCCTTTACAGCCGGTATAGTAGAGGCTGTTTTAGATGGACTGGGTTTTGTATGTACATCTCCACGACCGCGTCGTGTTAAATACTTACCATCTGAATAGCCTGCTAGAGTGACCGCCCACAACACTCCCAACTCACAGTATCCCACTCGCACAACAATCCTCATCAAGCTAGAAAAATCAGTGCTAGAACGAGAAGATCTTCTAAAGCAGTAATGCTTATAGTTGCTTTATCCATTCTATAGCCATTTTCAACTTCCACCACCAAGTGCACGATAATGATGTATCAGATATGTCACTTACTGTTATGTACTTGGGTGCATAAGGATCGGTCATTTCATGTGACTGATTGTTACTATGTTACTGTCATCTTTTCTTTATCGCCCATAAGAGCATATTATAATACGCATCATGCCATAGCGCTGTTAACTTTCTCTGGCATTGCGATGGTAAACATCGGCAGCATTCACATTTCTCCTGCTCTTATTAACACTTCTTGTGCTTGGTCTTCCGATTTGCAACAGCTGCAAGACCTGTATGATTCCCCATATACGGGAGCTGTTACCACGCGAACTGCAACAACTGCTGGGTATAGAGAGAATGAATCCAATACTGTATGATTCCCCCGTTCCCCTGTGACTGTATTCGTATTACGACACATAATAGGTTACCTTTGCCACAGAATCACTGACGACTTTGAACTCTTTCGGATACTCGCCCTATTCCCTTGCAATCTATCTTAAATGGGTCGAGCAAGTGTTGACCTCCTCAAAGAACTCTGCCAATACCAAGCCGTTCATCGTTAGTATAACGGCATCAGATCCCAACACTTTGCAATCTATGGTCGCTTCAATTCAAGAACTTCGTCGAAGACTAGGTGACATACCAGACTCCCAGACACACATGCACTCTTCCCGCATCGCTATAGAACTCAATACGTCATGCCCGAATATTCCAAACGCGTCTCCGTCTGGCTACGTGTTTGGTGCATTGCTTCCTATGCTCAAAGTGTTTATGGAAGAGCATGCAAAGGATAATTCACTAACAATCGGACTTAAATTACCACCTTTCGTTTACAAAGAACAGTTCACTGCCGTCCTCGATGTTATTGATTCAATCTCTTATATGGGAGAATCGACGGGATGCCCTATTTCATTCTTCACGTGTACAAATACGCTCGGAAACTCCTTGCTCTTCTCCGAACAAGGAGATCCCGTAGATGATCGAGCTCAGTTTGCGCTTCCCACCGCAGTTGGAGGACTCGCAGGCGATTTGCTTCATCCGTTGGCACTAGGCAACGTTTACACGTTCAACCAATTATTGCAAAATCACAAGAAATTAAAGAATATAGTGATAATTGGCGCGGGAGGCGTTACATCCAAAGAAGCAGCCAAAAGGATGAAGAAGGCTGGAGCTGCTGTTGTTGGCTGCGCAACTCTTTTCGGGCGGATGGGTATTTGTGCGTTCGAAGCTTTAGGGACGACCTAGCATTTACATAGACTACATACAGTACGAACATGGTCAATTGAACTCATTGTCAATTATTTGCCTTCGTACATTATTCTTCATAACGAAACGTAAACATCATGTAGTCTAGTTTAGGGAAGGGTACAAATCATGCTGAGAATACGGCATAGAATGTGGATAATAGTGAGTTTCTATTGAAGAAGGGTAAGGTGAGTTGTTTATAGGTGATGACGTTGTCGGACCAAGGTCGTAAAAAAAAGGTTCCGACTGCATAGGAGGGATAAGCGAATTCATACAATACTTGTCTTCGGGAACATATGTCCCAGACGATGAAAAGAAAGACGAGTGAGCAATCTCTCGCGAGTTTGACGCATTATTGCCACTATTTACGTCCGCTTGGACTTGATCAGAGTGTAAATCCAACCCACAATAGGCACTATTAAATGGATAGTTATGCTAAGATAAAATAAATGTCAGACTTTTCAAAACATGCACCGAAATTCGGAGTCTGAACACACCAGTGACAATAAATGTTCGGGATTACTTGCAGGAGGAAGGAGAGGGCTCAGAAAGACCGGACACTCTGCCTCGCACTGAGAAGAAATAGCAGCAGGTATGGGCTTATTTATTCCGAGTGATGATCGTGAAGTCTCGGACTGACTCGCCTCTCTCTTCGTTGCGGCAATGGGTGGACGTTCATGCCCCATCAAAACAGAGGGAGAAGCAATTGAGCTAATACTCTTCACTGCGTTGACGAGTTCTTCTCCTTGCTTCCCCGACATCAGGAGCTCTGCGACCCGTTGACAACGTAAGAGCTCTTCCGCGCCATTGCGTTTGACATTCCTTCGCGTGGGAGGCTTAGAACGAGTACTAGGGCAAAAGCGATAGCCCGGGTATCTCTGTAGATGCTCCAGTTTCTCATCTTCTGCTTTTCTTCGCCATACATCCTTTTCTGACTCGGACATTTGGTTCCAAATATGACCTACTATGCGACTTATATGCCTATGGTCGTGCTCTATGTTGCGCCCAATTTTCTGGCCAGCTGCAAATTCGGACCTGAAAATCATAAATGCATTGCGAGGACGCGGAATATGATTGGGATCCAGGGAACGAGACCTAGCAGCGCGTATAAGGGGCGTTGACAAAGATACTTCAGTAGTAAAGCTAGCTGGACGTGCACGGCGGGAATTGCCACTGCGTAGCAATGCAGGCTCATCCGTTTGTGTATAGTCATATACGGAGAAGAAATGGCTCTGTGCAGGAAGGGAATGGTTGACCAGATCTAGAGACGAACTCTGATGACGTATGGAAGTACTTTGATCTGCATGAAAGTGAACTTTGAAGAGGTGGCTACAGAATGAACTTCTCACCATGAAAAAACTGGAGGTCATTCTGAAGACTGCTCATGAAAGATATGCGAAACACAGACGTACATGGCAGTTGTGGGTGGTCCCTAGGCTTTATATTTCCGGGAAATGCTAAGGAGCTGGCCAGGGTGATGGGCGAAAGCGATTCTACTCATCCTTTCAGGTAAGTCACCCTTGCTAATATCACATCTCAGATTGCAGATCCTAACAGATCGGTCCATATTTGGCGTTTGCCTCCGAATGCCAAACATGCCATAACGTTCCCTCCTTTTCTGTCACATCCGAGATTGCACATTGATTACAAGTGATTACACCGTACTTATAGGGACTCCGGGAGTCGGGACGCGCGGCAAATTCCACTTTCAAGGAACAATGAAAACAAACGAAAAACATGTATCGTCTACATAATAACATATGCGCATAGCATGCTTTAACTTTCCAGCAACAGGATTACTCTTACCACGTTAATTCACTGGCTGCCATTACAGCTACTCACTGAGCACCGCTCAGTCAAATACATGGGGATAAGGTTGTGGAAGCGGGGTCGCATTCCATCGTGGCTTGTCCAGCTCTCTTTCATACCGTGACGTCGGGCGAGGAGAATCGGCTAGCTCGTCATACGCCGTACCTGATAGGCGACGACGAGATGTCTTTAAACGATTCAAAACCTAGGTATGCTACAATTAAGTTATATTATAATTTGTATGTGAATATGTTATTACCTTTTCGTAAAAAGAAATTTCCCCGTCCAAGTGATCTAATGTCAGCGCATGAAACTCGTCTAGCTTTTGCTGATGGTAAACCTCCATTTCGGCCATGGTGGTATTGAGAACCGTCTCACAACGTGACAAAACACCCTCTTCCGTAGACTGACGTTTGCGGGGGCTCAACAACAGTAATACGACTACAATATTGAAGAATTACCTGTCCCGTATTCGATATGGTAGCTCTGTATCTGGATAATGTAGATTCATGCGTTGCAACTACTCCCTGTTGAAAGTGAAATATAAATTCAGATTCGTACACAGCAACCAACCTCATAGATGCGGTCAGGATGTGCCATTTTTTTCAAATATTCATGGGTAGCTAGCTGGGTCCTCCGGGCCTGAAAATATGGTAAAAACAGAATTATAGATAAGGCGGAAGGTGATGGTATTACATGATCATCATATAGGTCGGCAACACTGTGAAGGGATTCAGCTGTTAATTGAATACCCTTAGAAAGCTTTAAACATTCTGGCATGTATGTGATGAGAGGGGATGAAACCTTATAAATGTCAGAGATACCTTTACATCCCTCTCGCCAACACCAAGTATTCAATGTTAAATCTTCTTCCGGATCAGATGCAGCTGAGCCCCCGCGTACAACCCTCTGGAAATTTTCCTTTGTAACAGCTCGCGAATTTAAGCTGGGTGTGATCAACGACAATAAGGAATAGGATAATAAGCGTTCTGCCTTTGACATTTCTGGATTTCGCATCAGAAGACAATGAGTGCGCCACGGAAATGTCCTGACCAATTCTAACGTCTCTGATGTTGCTAAATATATTCCGTATGCACTGAATTCCTAGACTGTTGGCTTTAATATGAGCGTGAAAACCTTTTTCTGCCGCTTCAGCATCCTGTACGTCAATGTTGAAAGCAGGATGATATACATTGGCAAAGAAGGATGCACCGATAGATGGGAGTGACGAATGCTTAGCTAAATAGCTATGCCACTCCTATAAATAAACATGTATTCAGCTTCCCAGTAAAAGCATGGATGAGTTAAACTCACGTTATCATTATCACAACTTAGAAAAAGTGTGAATATGTCTGCATATCTAATCACAGGATGGCCAGCTAGCTTTTCGAGATAGCGTTCAAGATCACCCCTTCTAGCTTCAATAAAATCCTTGGACTCCTTCCCAGTATATTGTTTCTCTGGAAGAGGAGGAAGCGCAATCGCAGGTAACCTGCGCAAGAGTATGGTGTTCAATAAATTAAAGTGGGAAAATCGACGGTATACTGTAAGAGGATATGACCCAAGGACTTTGGAACTATCGCATTGAAAAAAAGTTGTAATGGTGTACATTATAAAGGAATTTGTACCAGCAATACGCTTTTCGGGTGAATGAACAAGGATTTTGATTGCGGGAATCTTTTCTGTCCATGCTGGCCCGACGTCAATATAATGGCGGTCCACCTCATTACTCGATTTGCTGCTTCCCTCGATTTGAGAGTCGGAGGTGCTGCCTCTTTCATGGGTGGTCTTCTCGTTTCGCGTTTTTCCAATTTCGCATTCAGCATCGATGTCGGAAGTCTCCGACAAAATCCATGCTTCCGCTCCACTCGTAACAAAGTTCGAGAAACGATTAAGGGATTTACCGCCCAGAATACTTTGTCTAAAGCTTGGAAACGCAAACGCACGAATCCATTCTGATGTAGTAGTTTGTAGTAAAATAGAACGTGACAAGGAGGAAGCAATATTCCCAGGCGAACTACTGAGAGGATCGTCCACAGGAGAGGATTTTGACGATGCCTGGGATGGTGACGTTTCTGACGCATTTTGAACTACAGCAGAATGGCGGGAATTATGTATATACTGGATATGAAGCGGGTCGTCAGTATAACTTTACATAAGGAGTGCATCATACGCAACAGGAATCAACGGAAGGACGTACTGTATAATAATTTACAGGAAGCAATCCAATTTCACCGCTGCCTAAGGTGCGTACTAGGCTTCGACCCTCGCCAATGTTTTCTTGCAAGACATTTAATTCATCACCGGCTTCCAGCTTGCTTAATTCTTGAAATTTAACTTGACCAGCGAATGGATATATGGCCCATGCGGTCTGCCCTCGGTGGTGCACGTCGACTTCAATCACATCGCCTGACAGCATACGGTGATTTGAAATGCTTTCGGGTGAATTTTGGATTGTCATGACTCCTTGTGAAAGTGAAGGTTCGGGTTTACTAGTCCAGGCAACGGAAGTGTTAAGCCCCACATCGAAGTCGTGTGATTGAGGAGGAAGTTTGTCGTTCATATCAGCCATATGGTTTACGGTTCTAGGCAGTGTAGCCTCCATGAAAATGAATGGATGAACTGAAATGATTAACGATTAATGAACCTTTGAAGCTTGAAGTATTCAAGACAAGTAAGTATCCTGTACAGTGTAAGTACTTACTGCAGCGTGAGCGGGTCCGTGGGGAAGCTAGTTTCAGTCACCGTCGCGGCCCGCGACCAATGATGAGCGCTAGCGCCAGTGAGCATCGACTGCAAACTTACTACATGGCTACGTTCATTTACAGCAGTTTGCAAAAAGGTTGGCACTCGCGCGCGTGAACAAAATGTAAACATTCATAATTAATAATGTGATCGAGCTAAGTACCTGCCGTTTTGGGCCGAACGCTCTGGTTGAGACTCATTCCATCTCGGTTCACCTCGCGTTTTTGTACTGTTGTACCCTTCCCATCTATATATTATTCTCCAGGCATACATTCCATCTAAGCACTATGCGCTTTAAAACATTTAAAACATCTGCATCTAACTTTTCTTATGGCCATGATCAAGCCATGATACTTATGTTGTCACACACTGCCGCAATCGGCCAACAATGAACATATCCAAGATACTTATTTATTGCAGCCCATTTGACATTGTTTGATATGGCGAGGTAACCCATGTTATGTGTTGATTATGTATGTTAGAGATTGGCCAGGGGAGCGAAGTTGGTTAGAGAGTAGCAGGAATAAGTATTTGGGCGGAATGAGCTCAACCAGAGTGTTCGGCCCGAAACGGCAGGTACTTAGCTCGATCACATTATTAATTATGAATGTTTACATTTTGTTCACGCGCGCGAGTGCCAACCTTTTTGCAAACTGCTGTAACTTGTATCTAACAAATCTTTCACTACTGTAATTACCAATAAAGCCCAGTCAAAAGTCGCGCAGACCTGGTCCGGCAACATCCGGAAATTACAGACGCATCTGACGTTCTGTAATTTTCGGATTTTTTCTGATTTTGACCTCTTTTCCGGATTGAAAACAGGTCTGAACAGATTTTGACAGAGAGATATAAAACCAATATGAAATTGTATTCAGGACTAATCCGACGATTACAGGAATGTACAGAAACATGGATATTGTGACGTAATCCCTCCACTCCTTCCTCCCTCCCTCCCTCCCTCCCTCCGCTTTCTCCCCCCCTCTGCTTCCTCCCCCCCCTGCTTCCTCCCCCCCTCCGCTTCCTCCCTCCCTCCAACTAATCCCTACACCACCTTCCCCCACCCGCTCCCTCCATCTGTCAATAGGATCAGTGGGGAGGTATAGGATTAGCAGGACATAGCCCTCGACTTGATGTCATTAGCATTGGTTTACAGGAGAGATGGGGAAGGCGAGAATACAGATGACAGTGGAACGACCTGAGGAGGACAAAAAAATGACCAGAAAGCAGAAAAAAGGACCGTTGGAACGACTTACACAGAAAGGATGAGATGGTACCGAGGAGTTGAGAGTCATGTGGCGGGTGTTTGGCATAGCCCTGGGAATGTTGCGTATATGTAGTCAGATTCTGAGAAACTGACGAGTTCAACTCACCAAGAACAATCTCATAACAACCACGTATTCATCCAGCAGTGGAGCATCTGCAACTGTTACGGCCTGTGTGAAGATAGCTTGTGAGAACGAGAGCCATGGAAAGCGTACAACTGACCTCAATTGGTGGTCCGTGGTTATAAATATGGAATTGTCCAAGAGCAGGAGGCCGGGAGAACATTTGAGAGGAGGGGTACGAGAGTAAAAGCAAAGACACCAGGAGAGGCGGACAGTAGGATAGAGGGAGGGAGGTAGGAAGCACAGAGCAGAGGAGTAAGGGAGAGGGGAAGGGGGAGCAAGGGGAAGGGGAGGCAAGGAGGAGTGAGAGCAAGGGAATGAGGAGGAGGGAAGCGGGGAAGTGGGGCAGGATATGGGGGATGGTGGTGGTAGAGAAGCAAGAGAGGTCGCGCATTGTTTGGCACCTAAATATATGTGTACCAAAGCAACGCACAGACCCTCTGGGGCCTGGGCATCGAGTGGAAACAACTGATAATATATATTGTCTAAGTTCAATGGTACACAATGAAAGAATTGTACTGGGTGTATTTCTGATTTCAAGCGTAAGTGCAAACACAACGAGAGAAGACCCGACAAAGACAGTCGGAATAGATTAGATAAGAGCAAAAATAGCAATGATTGGTACGTGTGAAATTGGGTTACCCGGAGGTGACCTGCTCAGTTCGGATTTTTCCAGAAAAGTCAGGTTTGACCGGAGCAGACCTGTGCGACTTTTGACTGGGACTTATTACCACATAAAGTATATACTTACTTGAAGTATAAGTATAAGTACCGTACTGAGAAGATAAGCATCCACTTAGGGGAGGTTAGTAGCGCCATCAAACAAAACATTTAACCACGCCGCAAGACGAAGACCCTGTTTTGCGATCTGTGTTTCAACCTGTTCGTCAGTATGAGGTCAGCATTTTTCTAAAAATTCTATGAAACATAAATATTTCGCTTACAATTGGGATAGCATTCGTGTAATAGCTTGTTGTACATAGATCTGCTCCGGAAGAATAATTAAACACAAACGACTGGAACCCCCGGAACATCAGCGCGTTAAAATCAAAAGCACAGTAACAATGTTTTAAACATACACAGTCCAACGAGTTAGCATCCTTTGCCCATACAAGAGGGCATTCAAGCGGTGTGATAGCGCGCGGACGGAAAAGGCCAGTGACATCGTCCTGGACTGTGCGGCGTCGACTAGCTTGGCTCGTAGTTGAAGTGCAAGACAACCAGAAAGGTGCGAGAGAGGCGTAAGAGCCGGACTTCATGTATATATATAAGTAAATATTAATTGGTAAGAAAGTAACTTATGTCTGACTTTAATCCGTGCACCGACATCACTAAATTCGGGCGAATCTCCTGTGAAAATGTAATGTAATGTGAGTTGATGTGCGCGGTATGAGTTGATGTGATCTTATGGTTTGATCATATAGGGGTAGATGTTAATTTGCGGCCACCCCAAGTAGCTCTTTCTTATGGCCACTCATGCTGCTCATGGGAAATCATGAGTGCGATATATTATCACATCGACTGTATGAGATTGTAGTGAGTCCCCCATTGAATTGTGAGCTCAATAAAATCTGTCAGTGCTATTATGATTTTTATGCACAACAGTATTGCTCTTATTCTCTCTTTCCAATAAAATGGATATAGGACGTATGCAATAGCAGTGGAAATTTGTAATAAGATATATTTTTGCCTATATACTTGTACATAGTACCTGCATAGTACTACGAAATACTGAGTCTAGGGAACAAAGTGCACCTTTCCGGCCCCTCCTTTACTACTAAAGCTCCTCTGCCTATCAACCAGCCTGTGACGGAGTTTTGGAGTGGAAGGAGTGACAAATGTGCGACATACTATTAAATGGTAAAGGTCACAAAGATACGATGAACACACTGAAGCTCTTGTCGACTTACTCTTTATGCCCCCTTCACACAAAATAACCCAGGAATCTGCGACAACACTGAAACAAGTAGGCACCTAGTAAACGACTTGGATGAAGATTTAAGGGAAAGAGATGGATAACGACATACTTATGCGCAAATAAACATTGAGAAACTTGAGGAAGATTTGGTAAGACTCGAGAGGGTAGACTAGAAATGCAGGATGAAAATCCGAGGTATTGAAGGGTGGTACATATATTGCATTTGTTATTGCCAAACGGGGTATTTTTTGCTTGGCCATGGCGGGATTTGGCGAGATGGGTCCTGACAAGGTCCTGATGTGTATCAAATCGATTGCGGAGACTCGACCGCAATGTTTTGACATAAGTATTTCCAGACCCAAGCAGTCCAGCTCTACATATGTGCCTGTGTCATCAAATGCCTAGGCGCAATTATGTGAGTATGGGATACAACAAGCAGCCACAGGCTTGAAGGCTGAGTGACTGTGACTTCGAACTGCCGTTGGTCTTTCCGAGTACGTATATTGCCCAATTACCCAGATTGGTCAGTCATGAGACTGCCATACTGACAGTACCGACGCCTCGCGATCACTGATGCCCGCTCGATAACTGGCACCGAGAACAATGTCGGAACATGGTCAGGCTTCTTTACTTCATAGTTAGACACTTTCTTCGGAAATGCTCAGCTGGATGGCTCAATAGGAGGACATTTGGCGGCTGTAGGGTAACGGCACATAGCATGTGTATATAGGTCGGATGTTAAAAGATGGCGAATAAGCGTGCAAAAATTGACCTGAGAAGTAGGAGGTGGACGGCACATAGCATCGACGTTTGACACCGCAAACCAGACTTACCCAGTAGAGCAACTGACGGTCGACGTCCTAGAACAGGGCAGTCAGCGACTCTTGAGAAAGTGAACGAGAAGTGCACTGCGTTGACATCGAGCTCTAAGGTTTTGTCCATGTACAGTCAAGATTTGGCAGTAGTCGCCTTCCTCTAATCAAGAACACAATGAAAGCTGCTCAAGGGATACTATGATAAAAAATTTGTAAGTTAAGCATGGTATGATGATAGGAATATAATCACGTAACATTTGCGTCTGATCTCGTGGTGAGCTTACAGCTACTTATACATAGTATACAATATCTTGATGAGATCATGAATGTTGTATACTATGATATTAACATCACAACCAACGCATAACCGCTCATAACGCCCGTGAGAAATGTGCGGCTATTTGAGACTTTCACCGATTTAGTGATGGAGCGTGTTGGCCCAGGTGGCTACGGAATTTCCATAGTTTGCAGAGAGAAGTTTGTTGATCATCCCAGAATCTGTAGCAGTTCGTTCACTAAGCCTCCTCATATCTGCAATACAACATCACCATACCCCATAGCTTGAAAGGAAACCGTCAAAAGATGCAAATTATAAGGTCCTTGCATGTCTTACAGAATGAAGGTTTGTGGTGGATCCACTGCATTTAACGTTAATTCCATTTCCGCCTTCCTCCACAGCTTCCACATGCAGTGGTTGGCCTATATCTCCTATGAACCACCGCGGTAAACTCCTGTCAAACTATGACAGGGAAAAGCGAAGTAGAATACGAACATGATCTGTGGAACGCTGGCAAGGCAGTGTATTCGTCTGAGTTCAAGATTCAGACGCTACAGATGATAAGGACTGAAAGCGTACCGAGAAATTTTAAGGCTTCCTGACGTTGAGAGGTAGACAAAGAAGCATCAACTACCCGAGTTGTATAGTTGGCAATTGCAGTCACTATTTTAGTTTGACATCATTTGCTCAGTCAAACATATCAATGATTTCGCACATAAATAGTACGTACAGATACACTTCCCGTTGACACAGTCCCTTGATTCAGAGACTGAACAAGAATTAGGTGGATTGTCTGTAAGATGCGAGGGTTTCAACGGTAGCCAAGCAGAATACACAGGAGGTATCTAGTACCTTCTGCATTGACATAATGTAATGTAGATGACCTGGAGAGGTAAGGTAGTATTAAGAATTAAGATAATATTGATAGTAGATAGAAGACCGTTAACGATTACCATGCATATGCAAAACTAGACTTGATATCATCTGCCCACTTATTTAGAATTTAAAAATATATCAGTATACTTCATAGTAAACAAGTGGTTAAAAATGGCAAGTTAGTTCTATATACACACCGTTGCTACAGGTCCGAGGGACTGGGAATAGGTGGGACCGAGAGAGGATGTAACAAACGCCAATGCTTTGGGAGAAAGGAACTATTAGTCGTATATGTCAATTTTCTGAATTTCTTCGAACGCATCCCATTACCTGCATGGCTACATATCTGTACGAATAAAGTTAATGAAGTGCGATAACAACAAAAAGACGCAAGAAGATTCAAAAAACCCAACAGCTTGGTGTCCGTTGGCTCCCCATCCTAAGGCTGGGGTTGAAATAAAAGCAAGAGACAGTGCAGTTACAAAGAAGCGTCTAGCTGTGTGCATATTCGTAAATGACACAGAAAAACGCGAACGTCATAAGCCTTTTATGTGAGTCATTATAAGCGCCAGGAAGGACGGGGAAGGATTGACAGTGTACCCATTAAGTCATGGAAAATATGGAGGTATTATCAACTGCGTGGAGTGCTGTATGGAGCGATGTGCAACCGCAAAGCTTATCGCATTGAGATAACATGAGAAGCACATCGAAAGTCATACATTTTAGCTTCCGGTGCTCATTGCCATGCGGGGAAGCACTCCTGATAGTCAATTTCGATCTGAGCCATATGGTGCCCAACATACATACTTCGTCAATCACTACTGTCTTCAACTTCGATATAGCATGATGCGTTCCTGAGAGGCAAGCATTCCATACTGCAGTACTAATTCAACGTGGGTTCAATATCAAAAAGACATGCTGCATACGTATTACGAACGCTACGCGTTTGGTTTTATTCACCATCATCACCTTTCTCAGCCGAACTGCCTAATCCCCCCATTAAATCAGCCATGAAATTGGCATCGAGTTGATATATAGCATGTAGGTCAAAGGATGAATCATCTGTTGAGGGATGAGAAACGTCTGGCTTGGAAGAAGCAACTTCGGGTGTATGAGATGAGGCTGAGAAAGTCATCATATGTCCGGAAGCAAGATTGCGCTGATCCACGACCACCATCTCATCTGTCTTCTTCAATGGTTCAGAGTTAGATGTGAGAGAGGAAAATAAATCGGAGGGGGTATTTCCGAGATTCATTTTCTCAGGTATAGTTTCGGGTTTCATACTCTTACCCCCAGCTACATCAGAAGAAAATAGGTCTTCGACATTGGCTGTTAGAGTTGGGGCCATATCATTGTCCGAAGCGTCGCCGAAGAGATCTGACATATTGGACATATCCATATCGAGGTCAAGCTCAATCGGTTTGTCAGATGTATCCCCTGCTACCGGCTGCGAAGACATCGATTTTATGTTGGTGGATTTCAGTTCATTGTTCTCTGGAATGCCTGTTAAATCGATATCAACTGCTCTATCTGGCCCTTGACTAGATGCACTGACGAAAGCGGCCATTAGATCAGCAGGAAACTCATCAGGACCGACAGCGCGCGCAGATTTAGGGGCTAAAGTTACAGGGGAAGCAAGACCACTTGAAAACATAGAGATATCATCCGCAGCCAGACGAAGCGCAGATGGAGATAAATCGAGTTTAGGTGGCAGAGTAGGCCTATTGAGAGATGATATCGATATAGCGGAAGGTCGACGACCCAGTGGAACGGAAGACAACGTCGACTTTGGGGGAGCTAAGGGTTGTTGGGATACCTCTGCATGAGACTCGAGGCTAATAATGGCGTTATCTGCTACTACAGCGGGCGGAGCCATAGAGTCCCGTAAGCGACTAGCTTCGGCGGCAATTGTTCTCTCTTTTCGCGAAAGGTCGCGTCGCAAGACAGCTATCGCACGTAGCTGTCAGTAAGTGATTAATCGCATTAGTACATGCTTACGGTAAAAAATATGAATGTACCAACCAACTGAGATTCAATAGAGTCACACAATTGATCGTATTTTTCAATTTCGCGCCCAAGTGCAGCTGTTACAGACTGGGGTGGCTTGAAAGCTTGATTTTGGATACCTCTAATGAATATTAAGCCTTCGTAGTATACTTAGTGGGTTAAGTAACATACAGCCTACGCGTGTCAGCATAGAAGCTATAGACTTGACCGACTTTAACCACCACATTCTGCATGAATAATGAGATAAATCATACAAGTAGCGATGTAAACTTGCTCGCCTTAAGACACGACGTAAGGCAGATAATTTCGGACTCGAGTAGTGGAGGGGACAAGTTAGGTACGGGAGGAGGAGGCATCGCTTTTGAATCTAGCAGCCTCATTGGAGATATATGGTAAAGTAGATATTATCGCAGCGCACTTACCCATTTTCCCTGGGCCCCAACACTTATTCAAATACGCACGAAGCAAGCGAAATGTTCAGGTGGAAAATAACAGTATGCAAGTTATGGTGTTATCCTGTGGTATTTCGTGCTGCAGGAGCTGTCAACTGGCTGGAGCAGTAAGATAGTCCGATAGAGGTGCAACAACAGTTTATACCGGAGGGCCGATCTGCCTATCCCGGGAACGAGATCACACTTTTTGTCACGTGAGGACGCGTGGCCTACTCGTTGACAGGCAGACCGGTAAAACTCGTTGAGGTTTTGGTGTAGCGTTCCCTACCCAAGTGCTCCTCCCTCCCTCATGTACAATATACCCTATTCTTCTTCAACATACATACAGTATTAGTTCCTGTATATATTACAGAGAAAATATTAGGTGTAATAGTGGAAAAAGGAGTAGTGCATGAGCTCTGAATTGAAACCAGTACAATACTTAATACTGCCATAGTGGGCTGTTACATTATTACCTCAAATATTTTACAATATTTTCATGATATTTCAACATTTCAACCTCACATAGATCTTATGAATCCTTAGATGTTTTTGATGTCCCAGTCAGGTCCCACAGTGGGGGACAGAGGTGGGACAGCGTAAGGAACACAAAAATGTCAACGAGTTTAACCGGACCGTCTATCGACGAGATACCCCCACGCCAGTCATGTGACGCCAGCGTGTTCTCGTCTTAGACGGTTCGGCTTCCGGACTATACGCTCAAGCGCTCAAGCTAAGTACAAGCTCAAGAGCTCACTAGCTCAGCGCTCATTACTTAGCACGCTACTCGCTACGCAGTACTTCACCTTCTATTATATTTATTACACCCCTGCTTAATCTCTGCCACCGCGGCTACCTGTGTTAATGGTCTCCAGATAACCTGACTTCTGTTTCTTCAGCAATACCTATATCGCATCGGATAGTTTTGGTCTGTTCACTAATTCCGTGCTCCTTTTTGACTCATCTACATCTTTTTATTCTAGTAAGTACACAGTACTATGGCGGAAATTGAATCAGGATCTAGCATTACCATCCATCAGTACCCTTTTGTCCCTGTGAGTATACTCAAACAATACAATAAGTACTCTCTCACAAAGAAAACTAGAGACGCATCCGTCACATAACGTCCATCCAAATACGCAATTTAACGCCCTTTCCAGTTCGGGACTCTTTCACCTCAGCTTTATCAAAGCCCATTGAAATAAGCCAGTTAAATTCCGGTGGGCAAATTCCGTACGTCGATGTGGCCTCGCCTAAGAAACGTTTACGGAAGCTGTCGAGTGATTCAGCTCCTCAAGCCAGTCGACGAGATAGGATTCACGATGATGAACTCACCCTGCACTTAAGCGGGAGGAGAGTTAGACCTCGTTCCCATTCTTCTCAGTCTAGAATGGTTATAGCGGATCGCCCCCCAAGTAGTTCTGACGATTTGGATTCCTCGTTCAATTCCTTTACCTCAAAATATATGGCACGGCCTCGTACAACGTCCATGAATTCTCTAGTCCCCTTACGTCTCTCAGAATTATCTAAAGAAATATCCTCTCTTTCTGCGTTATTGCTAGACACATCACAGGGTTCATTAGAGAGCATAATCAGCTCGCGCCTAGTGGAAACTTTTCTGTCTATTGATATCCTACCTTCATCCAATCGGGTCGTTACTTCGAGGCATCGAGAAGTACTTGTCACAGAAACCATTCGCGAACCAACTAAACGCCTTGTTTCATTAGGCCGCCATGGAAGGCGACCTCACAATACCCCAAAATCTTCTAGTGGTCATGTAGAAGATGATATTCCTGATTATCTTTCACCGATCCATATTCCGTCAACAAATCCTATGTTCCCTATTGATGTTCGCTCTGGCCGTGACATATCTCCTTGGATAGATATAAATGGAAGGTCACTTGATATTAAATTATGGGGAAGACGGCCTTCCCTAGGTGACGCATCTACTTTACGGCCCAGAGTTGCTGAACATCGTAAAGGGCTTAATCGGACAGATGCTGGATGGGTCGTACTTGGTTGTTGGGATGTGGATTTAGATGAATTGCGCGAACTCCCAGAAAATGTAAGATGCTTAACCATCATTTAGTCATCTAAGTAATGCTTATCATTGATATATATAGTGTTCCGATTATTCAGATCTTCCGTCAAATAGCCTTGTAATTACACTATCACCTCCCGGCAAAACTTTCTACTATCCAGAATCTGGTTCAACTGCCTTCCATTCAGCTCTGCATAACAATGGATATACTTCTGACCCTGAGTTCCGATCTCAGGCACTTGTGCGAGAATTTGCGGCTTCTTCCCTAATTTCAACCTCCCAATATAGCACACGAGAGCAAGCTACAATTGACTGCTCAGAGGGTCATGCGAAGAGCGCTAGTTGGCAGGATATCTTTAAGTCAGAATATCCAACAGTTTTTTGGGTTATCTTCTGACAAAGTGACAGACTTGTATCTACCCAATCTTGTGTTGTGGACACCAACAAATCCTTGTTAGCAGTTGTGGATGAGATCGGTACATTAATACGCAACGAAAAAAAAATATTGCTGGTGAGTTCATTTTTCAGTTTTTCTCAGTTCTGAAAATTTCCTTATGGCTCAAACAAGCGACGGGATATGTCATTGCGCGAGTCGCGCATTCAAGGGTTGAAATTAAATGTTTTCGAAGTTTTGGAAGAGTCGTCAAAGCGTGAGTCCCCATGCCATGCCATTGTCATTATTACGTACTTATATGTCATCAGTTAAGACACGGTTACAATCACGTACAACACGACTTCAACAGCGACGTAGTCTTCTTGACCTTGCAAAGAAACAAGTTACATGCGCACAGAATTCTACATGCAGAATTGCACAGTGCGTAAGTGATCAAAGGTTAGGCGTTGCTGTTCATGGAAGAATATGTATGTTTATGAGGTGTAGACAAAATCTATTGCTACTGCGCTCAAATTTCGCGCCTCTTCGGGTGTCACTTATTACCATCTTATCCAACATCTTCCCGATCGAGTTGTCGTCGCCTCCTGATCTTCTTTATACAATTTTGAATGCTCCATTACCAATACCTGGAGGTCCAACAGATCCTGCACCTCCGCTAATGCTCCCCGAACATAAGGAAGTGACCGAAGATACTGTTGCCACTGCGTTAGGCTATGTAGCACAAGTTTTACGATTGATATCAACGTACACGGCTCGAGATTTGCTATATCCAGTTACTTATGTAGGAAGCCGGAGCCTTATCCGGGATGATATTTCAGCAATGGTTGGACCACGAATGTTGGTAATAACTTTATGATTGGTAATTATATACTGATGATGCTTCAGGTTTCCATTGTTTTCTGTCGGTGTTGATACATATCGCTTTGAATACGGTGTATTCCTCTTGAATAAAAACATCGAAATGGTTTGTTTGTCTGTCAAAAGTATACTGATTGCTAATTTTTATTCAGTTAATGATAGAACGGGAGTTGCGAGCATTAGATATGCGTCACACTCTTCCGAATCTTAAAAATCTTCTACTCACGTTAAGCCACGGCCAAGGCGCAACGTTACGGTGCGTCAATAGACTTGCCAAGTTTGTTGATTTGCAGAGTTTTCTAATGCAAATGTAACAGAACAACACGTATACCAGATTCACCTAAACTGGATCCTCGAGATATGAATAATCGTCCTCATCTTCAGGACCCTGCACTTCTGCAGACAGCAGAAGATAGGCCGACAGTGTCTGACGACAGTGATCCAATCACTTCTACGACACCGGTGGCTGGTGGGTCCGGGAAGTTAAGGCTTCTTGGCTTAGGGCCTTTTGCAGATTTCCTCCGTTCTCGCCCATTGTCTACGCGGACATTTACCAGTGCGTCGAAATATTACAGTGGTACCACAGTGCAAGAAGGACCCGAAGGGAATTCTAGTCTAGATCTTGACGAAGACCAAAAGACTATCCAGGCATCTCCACGCGAAGCTGCGGATAATGGTGATCAAGTCATGCAAGGATCACCCATTCAGTCACTTAATCTAGAGACTAGTTGAAATACGTGGTTCCTTCCCGGCATGTTGTTTCGCTGAGGACCCATTGATGGTGCAATACATATTTGAGCCTGTCCTGGCCTGTCCTACATGGCGAAGATCAGTCGTCGCTAATTCTATATGGTGACGGTCATACTGATGAGGGCTCAATTGTGAGTAATAGTTTGACCCAATGATGTAGTGCAATTATGTAAGGGGTATGGAATTCTGGATTCCAGCGAGTGCTAGTCCAGCACTTAAATTAGAATGTGGCACAGTTAGAGTATTTATGCCTATTAATCATCCATTATTAATATACAATAGGTTTGGCATTGATTTACATAGGAGGCAACACTGGACTACTTTTCATGAAGGAAAATAGTGGAGGCGACATAAGTTTGTAAGCGGCACGGAGAAATGGCGCCAAAAGCATGAAGCGGGAGTACAGTTACGGATAATTCTACTACTTGTACCATTGCGGTTGCGGATAGAATAAGTAAAGCGGTGGACAGCGATGTCAAGAGTGCTTAGGGTGCTAAAATGAGCTGTGGGCGAGGGAAGTGTGAAGACAGTGAAATGTGGAAAAGTTTTCAAGGGTTATGCGCCAGAAACCGGAGTTGAAAAATTTGGAGGACATTGCCGATGTTTAGAGTTCAGGGACTAAAACGTACGTGCTTCTGCCACCAATACTTATATTTCAACAAGCCTTGCCACTCTCAACTTGTCTCAACCATTCTCTCCTGTTTCTATTTTTCAAACTGGAGTATTAAAAGGGTTTGCGAGTCTTTTCTTTTCTCGTTCGTCCGCTCATATATACTGTATACAGTCCGGAATCAAGCTTTGTAACAACAGTCCTTTAGAGACGCTCGAATTGCAGGCGTGTCATCTTCCTCCAGTTCTCTCTCTTCCAGCTAACATGCATACAGGATTCCCACTTGTGCATTTAGGAACTCTTTCTATCTCCTTCGACTCCTTCTCTTGTTTTTCTGTCGTTCACAGTCCCCATCTTCTTGACTTCACATCAATATGAATAGTCCATTGGAACGTATCTTACCAGCTTCTACTGATAGTCATTCCCCGTCCAGCGAGAGAAAGCAAAGTCCGCCTGCCTTTTTGGATCTTGCTGCCTCAGTATGTTGTTTATGCTTAATCTCCTTTCACATCTCACAACCAAGATGTAGGCGGGAAGGTTGGGAAGTAATATGCCTGATATGTCAGCAGTACGTTCTTACCTTGCTGTATTTGTCTTTTCCTTCCAACAACTTTGCCACAGCGTGTCGAATTGAAACGCTTAGAGCACGAGCGACAACGTGCTCTTCAGCGTAAAATGTTTGAAGACCAGATGCGTGCACTGGAGCAAAAGCAAGCACAAGAGCTTCTTAGTATCCCTTACGACCCATCTGCAAATGGGAATGGAGGAATCCAACATCTTGCCGTTTCTGCACCCACCACACCACCACGCGTCAATGCACAACTTAATGGAGAGGCATACGGTCCTGGGTCTACTGCTCGGCTTTCGGTGGATGTGGAATCCCTTTCAAAGGCTGTCGGGTCTGTAGCTGATAAACGCAAGTCTGTTGCTTATGCGCCAATTGTTAGCCTCTCGCCCGATCTTGCAACAGTTCAGGGAAGTAGCGGATTTTCCCGTTCAGCCGGAGCAAAGAGTATGCCAGCCAGCCGCCGCACATCTGCCAGTAGTCATGATGATGAACTTGCTGGCCACCTTCAAGGTCTATCTCTGGCAGGTGAACGTTCTGTCCGTGCTTCTCCGGTACCCGCCCCTGTTACGGCTTCTATCTTGCTTCGTGGAAGTAGTCGCTATGACGAAGACGAAGGGGCCCGTTATGCTAGCACGTACAATGCTGGTATGATGCTGGACGAGCAACTAGACCAAGAGATGCATAGTATGTGGCCAAAATATGATTCTTAAATCAAGTCGAGGATATATATTACATTTACAGATGCCATGAAGAATTTGCCAACCTCTGACGAGGATAAGTACGGGAACAATTATCAGGGAAAGGTATTAACAAGTCTATTGATTAAATAGAAAGTCACTAACGAAAAGTTAAAAAGATATCGACCTCTTCCGCTGCATTGGATCTTGCGCATATTTCGCAGACATCGCCCCGCACGCATTTTGCCCGAACACCAGAAATCCGGGATAAATCATCGGAATGGCCCCAGTTCACGTCGTCACGTCCAGATAATCATTCCTCGAGAGGTGATCGCCGCACAGTTACCAATCCAAATCTGACATTGTCTGCACCAACGGAGGAACTAACGGGCAAGTCACATGGAGCTAATGTTATGGGCGGTACCACCTCCCTTGTGCAGCAAACGTCGCAAAGCTCGAACCAGTCTCTTACCCCGGGATCTCGTCGTGGTTCACCTCATAACTTCATCGATAGTTTATCTGCTGCAACACGATCGGTCCCCACTACACCACTAGGACTTTCAAGTACAACTGCCCATTTACTTAAAACCCCGGGACTCCAATGACTCCTGAACTTCATGGACGAATTGGAACTCCTGCTTCACATCAAGGAAATAATGACATAGCCGTTAACTCAGGGGACTTACAAGCATCCTTGTCTCGAGTACCTTCCAGTACCTTTGACAATAGTCCTCTCAATTTCGGTTCAGTTCCATCAAATAGTCGTGATGACGTACGTTTTGTGTATCTGGTATTTCTCACACATTGAATTTCTTCTATAGTATGGCGTCGATGGAGTGTATGCCCTCGCAGAAGCAACCGAGGCTGGTAGGTACAATGCATACGGTTTTGAAGCATCTGCGCGTGGAGGAGTAAATCACAATTCGGGATCTGTTAACGGGGCTAGTGGGTTGTATCAACATAATGCAAACCGTTACGGCCTCGGCTTGGCGCGAGGTCCTGATCATAAATTGAATGGTCTGCATGGAACAAAACACAAACGCGGTGATATTGATCGCGAATGTGAGTATTTTAATCAACTATAGTCGATCTATCGTTTACAATGGTTATTTTTTTAGTCAATCGATTCGCAGGAACTCGTCTTGAAGATCTTCAAGGAGAGATCCCGGCTCTGTGCAAAGATCAACATGGCTGCCGCTACCTTCAGAAAAAGTTGGAAGAAGGGGTTCCCGAACATCGAGATATGATTTTCCGGGAGACATTTGGCCATTTTGCTGAGTTAATGACCGGTAAGCTTTTGTGCTTGTAAAGAAGTTCTTCTGTGCCGACGCTTTATAGATCCATTCGGCAACTATCTGTGCCAGAAGCTTTTAGAGTATTCGACAGATGACCAGCGTAATATAATTTGTGAATCCGTAGCACAGGATCTCGTCAATATCTCTCTTAACATGCATGGTACACGAGCTGTCCAAAAAATGATTGACTTTCTATCTACAAGAAGGCAGGCAAGTCCATTCAGCGTCCCTTCTCACCTATCACACTTACAGGGAGCAGCAGACTGATCTTAGATACAATACTCAGATCCATTCAATTATTGTGGCACTAAGCCTCCATGTGGTGGTACTCATCAAGGACTTGAACGGCAACCATGTCATTCAAAAATGTCTAAATAAGCTTGCACCTGAGGACAACCAGGTATATCATTTTGTCCGATACTTACTGAAAATCATGTTGACTCTGTGTAGTTCATTTATAATGCAGTGGCAGCGAACTGTGTTGAGGTGGCTACTCATCGTCATGGTTGTTGCGTGCTTCAACGCTGCATTGACCACGCCTCGGATCACCAGCGAATCCAGTTGGTTAACGAAATAACTTATAATGCACTTACTTTAGTTCAAGACCCCTATGGAAATTATGTGAGTCATATGATTTCATTCAGCCGCTTAACTGACTTGCGCAAACGAAGGTTGTGCAATATATCTTGGATCTCAATGATAATCGATTTAGCGATGCTGTTATTAGGCAATTTGCTGGAAATGTCTGTGCTCTCTCTGTACAGAAATTCAGTTCGAATGTCATTGAAAAGGTGTAGTAATTTTGTTCGACCTTTTATTATCACAATATCAATGTCTTCTCAGTGTATTCGTGTAGCTGAACATAGTACACGCAAAATGCTTATTGACGAGTTGCTCAATCGTACTCGTCTGGAAAAGCTATTGCGAGACTCCTATGGAAATTACTGTGTTCAGGTAAGTACCTTCAATCCCGTGTTTGACATTCTTAATGACAAATACCTCTTTTAAGACTGCCTTGGATTACGCAGAACCAACTCAGCGTGTGCTTCTTGTGGAAGGAATCCGACCAGTTTTGCCGCTGATTCGCAATACACCTTATGGGAAGCGTATTCAAAACAAGCTTCAGCGTGAACAAATGGACCATTTTGGCGGATATAGCTCGCAGACGCTCGTTAATATGTCCCTTAACACTCAGGGATCTGGTCGTCATTTAGTCCAAGGCTTAAACGCTAACCCGCTGACCGATGTCTACGGTGGTCCGAATGGATTATATCCTATGCAAAGTCAGCCTTCATTTACCCAGCATCTTACTCCTCAGATGCACGCATTACAGCCTCAATCTATTGACGGATACGTTCTTCAAGGAAATTCGCCTCACAACCAAAGTCACAGTTCATTTTCTGGTGCTTCATTTGCTGGCGTTGGTCCTTTTAATGGTGCTACCCTTACTAGCTCACTCAGTGACCCATATCAACGCTCGTCCTTCGGGTATGGGATGTAATGCAATCAATATATCTATCCTTCATTTTGGTCGACCATTTTCAATTCTTCAACCTACGGACATTATCTTCCTTTTAATCGACCTGCGTGTTCCCCGCGCATTGTGTTCCTATACCACTCAAAATCGTTTACATTATCAGCTGTTGCAATGGTTTCATCTACTTGTGCGATTGCCCTACAAAGTGGCTCTCGTATGACAATTCTGCATTGTATTTTGCACCCGCATATCCTCTATTGTTTTATGTTTTCAAACAACTACTACTTCCCTTTATATTTACCCACCCATTTGTACAGGTTATTTGCTCATTTGACTCTTTCTAACTCGGTTGTCTGTCTAATAGTATCCTCGTCGCAGCACTATTTGCCAATGCCTGTCATTCTGTAGTTATCCATCACATCTGTATAAAGTCGTTAATTAGATATTAAACAAGGAGGTCTCTTTGGATTTGTTACACCGCACGGCCTCTTGGTGCAAATGACTTTTAGTCAAGACTTCAGATAAGATAGGCAGACGGTGAAGTACTGAATAGTAATTGAATTCTTACGGGTGAAGTGATGTTAATCACAGGCCATACATAGCAGAAGAGCAAATAAGTAGTGGATGAGTCCCAGGTCCCAGCGTAGCTACATCACTATACCGACTTACAAGACTTACAAGTTAGTATTTAATACACTATCCGGAGCCATAATTCGGACTTTGATGCTTTTCTACCACTCGTGGAATCTTTCTTGGTGTAGTCTTATTCGGCGGCATATTCTCAGACTTCGGAGCCTATATTTTGCCATTGTGACACATAGATACTGGAGGGACTAGCTGTACTTAGGACACTTGATTCGATTCATTTCATGGAGTTCAAGAAGCAGTACTTTTCTCATACAAGAACTCATATTATTCGTCCCTACACAGACCTGCCGGATACATCCAACGTGTAATGTACCATATGAAAAAAGCGCATGACTGCTGGTCAAATATCACCGGTTCTGTAAAAAATATCAATTCCGAGACTAATAGAATTAAGAAATCAAACTTCCGTACCTTAACAAACCCGATAGCAGCAGACTTCTCGCGAAAACATTGACGGCAAAGGTCTAAACCATATTTGCGAATGAGACCTGCCTGGTGGGCACAGTGGCGACTGTGCAAAAGAGAACCACATTCGCATTAGGCGGAATTGGAAATGATGCATCACGTACCATTGGCGACTACCCTTCCCATACTTCCTAGGATGCGAGAACCAGACAGCGTCGTGTGTCATTTTTAAAGGTTTGAACGAGACGTTTGTACGGCACAATGAATACTTTCAGAGATGTTACAGTTCGAGATATGGCTTATGTAATCTATATAGGACTGAAATTAGGTTTGGTCTCCGAATTAATTGACAAAGAAGTCACGTGATTCAAATCGTTCTGTGTAACGCATCACATGCGTGACTAATAGGCAAAGTCTCAGGCTCCTAAAACCAGCACTCTCGTATCTCGCAACAACCTCCTTAGGTAAACAAGGGCAAATATTTGCTTAAGGCAAATAAACCTAAGGAGGTTGTGCTTGATAGAGCAGCTGGCATAAGTGGTCACCGAAGTTTCCCCGCGGACCCTTTCCATCAACAGGGAAATCAACGGCGGGGCACGCCGCATTCCCACCTCATACCTATGTACTCGCGCCCATGAACACCAATTATCTACCATTATTTGAGCCTCATACTCTCCGTGTACTTATTCTCAAACACACAAATAGTTTAATTTTGGTCTTTCTTTGTTGATTGCAGTAATAGTATTTGTATTATGAAATAATAAAATATACTGGATGTGTCAAAATTACCGGCCTACATATACTTATATGAGTTGAAGTGAAGGATAAAAAATAAAGCAGGTACTGTTGGATATGCAAACGCCTCCAAGTTTGACTCGTGCTCCTGTTTTTCATTAGACCATGCCCACTTGTATTCACTCAGCAGCCACCACCTCACCACCAAGGTCATATGCTCATCACACAGCAAGGTAATATATTGTATATATTGTATCTCTCTATGTTTCACTATACCACCATGTTTTATTCTAATACTTTATTATCTTGTACTGTTGCTGTGCTGCACAGCACACTCTGTGCCACACACATTCCCTCCTATGTAGTTTACTCCTTTATCTAGGAGTAAAGGACTCATAATGTATGTTAATTACTCTAGGTTTTCTTCAGGTACTACAGTGTGTACTCCACATACAGTTAAACAACAGCCAAATAAGTGAATGCTGGTTAGCTGAAAGGCTCGGGCCTCAGGCTTCAAAGCTTCATATACATACTGTATTTTAAAAGGTAAGTACTTTCATCAATCACACTTGTAAGTCTATGAAAGGCAAGTACTTACTGCAGTCAACAAAGAAAGACCAAAATTAAACTATTTGTGTGTTTGAGAATAAGTACACGGAGAGTATGAGGCTCAAATAATGGTAGATAATTGGTGTTCATGGGCGCGAGTACATAGGTATGAGGTGGGAATGCGGCGTGCCCCGCTGTCGATTTCCCTGTTGATGGAAAGGGTCCATGAGAAAACTTCGGTGACCACTTATGCCAGCCGCTCTATCGAGCACAACCTCCTTAGGTTTATTTGCCTTAAGCAAATATTTGCCCTTGTTTACCTAAGGAGGTTGTTGCGAGATACGAGAGTGCTGGTTTTAGGAGCCTGGATGTTGTCTAGTTGTAATACTTAGGCTCAGTTCAGATATAAGAATACGAGCGTATTATCGTTGTATTTTTAATTTGATGGGAATACCATCAAAGACCCTGGCCTTGGTAAGATGCTAACGTAAGAGTCAGTTCAAAATAATATGGTTTGAGCAAGGATGCCGGCTATGAATATATCCGGCATCTGGCGTCCAGCTGAGCAAGGTCGCGGCTCAAGCCTTTTTCATTCGCGTCGCTTCTCTCCTCTCATCACTCACCATTTGTGCGAACGCTCGTCTCAACATCCTCAATTCTAGTCTCTGTATTCTAGTTATATTGCTAAGTACCGATTCATAATGACACAGGTCACTGACGCTTTGAGGGCCCCTAGTGGGAGCGATGGGCCAGGGAACAACCTACCCACTCCCATCAGCTCTCAGGATGTTTTAAACGTGTCAGCAAGTCTTCAAGGCATGTCGCTTGATAACGGCATGCGTTTTGGTAATCAACGCACTGGGAGGCAACACAGCAATGAGGATGTTGTCAACGAGCGCCCGGAGCGAGAAGGGGGAGGAGGAGGAGCCCCGACAAATCTGGGCAATCCGGATTCGAATAACCAGCGACAGGCTGATTCAGTAGCGGCGGTGAATGCTAGACTTCGGGAGCAAAACGAGGAGCAGAATAAGGAAATACTGCGCCTACGACAACTCATAGCCCGTGCGCCGGAGGAAGATGAGGCTTTACTGTCGATGTATGCGTCGTGAGGAGATAGAGGCCACGCGACAAACTGCTAGGCTGGCAGCAGGGGATCCACCGAGGAAGGTGGTACTGCCAGAAATTATACTGGGATTTAAAGCAGATCCTCTATCAGTTGGTGAGTTTTGGTCTTATGGATATGCTTCTGGTTGACCCTTTGAGCTACGATAATGTGCATGGGGACAATCTGGTATATGCGGCTTCCTTTACGACAGGTCATCTTCAGCAGCTCGATTGAGCTGGCATGTATCGACAACTTGTGTTTTCTTTGTTTGGGTCGTCAGTTTCAATGACTGGGTGTATGCGTATTTCGTGTCATGGCCGATTTGCTTTAGTGGCTCGAGTGAGCTTGTGTGCTTCAGCAGCCCATTGTTGGGTTGTTAGCTTCAGCGGTCCATTTGGATCATTAGCTTCAGCGGCTCAATTGAGCTTGCGCGCTTCAGCAGCCCATTGTTGGGTTGTTAGCTTCAGCGATCCAGTTGGATCGTTAGCTTCAGCAATCTATTAGGATTGTTAGCTTCAGCGGTCCGTTTGGACTGTTATCATTGATGATACGCTTGATTCATGATGACTCATGAGCTCAAGGAGTGGTTGATCCAGTGCTCTGATTGATTTATTGGGTGACTCGGATGCACTTCTTGGTCTTTTCAAGGAGATTCTTTGTGTCCCGATTATGAAGGATTGTCGTGCTTACAAGGGTCATTGGCTTTATAGGTATTTCGCTTAAATTGGAAAAGGCTTTCTTAGCGGCAGAATATATCTCCTATCCGCTGCTAACTTTGGGAGCTAGGCAGAAGGCGCTGAAAGGAGAGGACGAAATTGTCTTGGGTATCAATGTTAGTGGGCAGTTTACGACCAGACAGAGGGACAGATCGGAGGATTTCAATATCAACTCGGTGGATTGGCACAGTGCGGCGGCAACAGCGGTCTTACATACTAGGCGACTTCAAAGTGAAAGCCGGGCTGTTGCTCTGGAGAAACATCATGCCATTATTACGAGGCTATCACAGGAGTATCCGTGGAAGGTCGTGATGGAATATGACATTAAGCAGAGAGAGCTCGCCTTTCAGGACAAGAGGCATGACTTGTCGCAATTGGATGGCACATGTCTATTGCTGTTAACATCGAAGAATTTAGTCTCAATGTCTTCTTCCAAGCGGGCTGCACCTTCGGATAAGGAGAATTCGTTCCAAGTGCCACCACCTAAATGTAGGGCGGTTTCTTCGCAGTGGAAGTGTTTTCGCTGCGGGCGACTTGGCCATCTGCCTTCTGGATGCCAAGCTTCGCAAACCACGGCCGGAAGGCAAGTTCCAGCACTCTCTTCAGACGGAAAATCGTTGCTCTCCACAGATGGGAAGCAATTTTGTTTCTCATGGGCTCGTGCATCATCATGCAGATTCCAGGACAAATGCAGGTTCTTCCATGCCTGTAGCCTCTGTGGCGACCACGATCATGGAGCACAATCGTGCAGAATATGAAGAAGATCCCAGGATTGTTAAAACTTGCTTGGACACTGATAAACTTGAGTCTCTTCTTGGCGAATTAGATCTTCTTGAGGACTGGAGGCATATCGTCTATGGTGTTAGGAATGGCTTTGATATCGGAATAAAAGATATGCCGACTCACACATTTATTCCCCCTAATCACCCTTCTGCTAGGAAAAACCCGGAGATTGTTAACGAATATGTTGCTAGTGAGGTAGCTGATGGTTGCTACTCTCGAGCGTTTTACCCTCTAGAGTTGGAAGCAATTATAGGTCCATTCCGCACTTCACCTTTAGGCTTGGTTCCAAAATCAAATTCTGGGCAGTCCTTTCCGGATGATTCAGGATTTTTCATTCCCCAAACATGACAATTGCATTACATCAATAAATTCAATGATCAATTCCGACGACTTCCCAACCGAGTAGGGAACATTCAATTCCATGTCGGAACTGGTACTTTCGTTACCAGATGGCTGTATGGCTGCGACATTCGACATTTCAGCGGCCTATCGTATAGTTCTGGTGCTCCCTCAACAACAGAATTCAACATGCGTGTTTTGGAATGGGGTGGTTCATGTGGATCACGATGTGTCATATGGTGTAACATTGAGTTCAGGCACTTTTGGATCATTGGCGGATATGTTAGTGGCCATTTATGTGAAGGTGGAATTCGGCCCGTTGCAGAAATGGGTCGACGATTTTATATCAATTTGGCTCCCTGGCCAATCTTGGTCAGAGGAAGATTTCATGTCATTAACGGAGAGTTTTGGTGTTCCATGGAATCGGAAGAAAACTCGCCCTTTCGCATTTGTTCAACGGTATTTGGGCTTCGATTGGAATTTACCAGCCAGGACGGTGAGCTTACCACAGGAAAAGTTGGACAACGTCCTCAGCCTTTTGAGGGTGTGGATCAACCCACACAGCAAATTCAGAATGCACGATGTGGCACACCTTCATGGAAAATTGGTACATATCTCTTGTATCTTTCCCTTAATTCGACCTTTTCTACAATCAGCTGCCTATTTTGCATCCTCCTTCAAGTCGCCACGAGCTATGCTACATGCCCATTCGTCAGTGGTGTCGGATGTGCATTGGATATTAGATCTTCTCCAACATCTTCCAAACTCAATACCCTTGAGAAACCAGGAGTGGTTGGATATTGGGTGGTGGGGAGATGCGAGTACGAGCTTTGGTATTGGAGTGGTGGTTGGAGAGTTTTGGGCAGTATGGAAGTGGTCAGCTGGAGTGCAGATTGGTCCTGGGAAGGTCCGCAACATTGGATGGGCAGAAGCAGTAGCGGTAGAGCTGGGATTGCAGATGGCAATGAGCACTCGATTGGTGGTTCGCTCAGGCCAGTATATGGTGAGATCAGACAACTCTGGGGTGGTCCATGTAGTGAACAAGGGTCGTTCGAGGAGCCAGGAGACAAATACTATCCTCAAGGAGATATACTTGCTCCAGGCAAAGCTGGGCATTCGGATTTGCTCTGTACAAGTCGCGAGTCGCGACAATGTGGTCGATGCCTTGTCACGAGGGGATGTCAAGGGTTTCCTGGAGGGTTTTCCTCAAGCACACAAGCGCTTGCAGCCCCCTTTGCCGAAGCATCTCCAAGGGTTTCTGGAGCCAGTGTTTTTATGTTTTTAGGAGCTCCCTTCGCTTTATCCCAGTTCCTGACCCCTGATAGTGGTTCAGTTGATTCAATTTCTGTCTCACCTTCGCCTCTACGTCCAAATTGCAAAGCTGAGCAACGTATTTTTCTATGGAAAGGAGTCAATACTCCTCCTCTCTCAACGATCAGTGACTCAGTGATCCTGTCTTTAATGAGAATTGCATCACAAGCTTCATTGAGAGATACAGCAGCTTATGGGTCGGGTCTGCGGAAATTCCATGTGTTTTGTGATGTTTTCTCAATTCCAGAAGTAGACCGACTCCCGGCTTGTTTTGAACTGATGCATTCTTTTGCATTATGGGCGGCTTCAGACCCGAACCGACTACTGGCAGGTCGTGACCTCAGTAGGGAACGATATTTTGAGCCAGTATCGATACCAACAGTGAGGAAGTATTTGTCGGCGGTGAGGGCTTGGCATATTGCTCAAGGCTGGCCTCCACCTTTATCATCTGCAGACTGTTAGGATTTCATCACTTATCTAATCTTTTTATCTAATCATATCTTATCTATGTCATGTGATAGTCACATGACCTACAATGTGGACACCATGTGTATCAACATACATTACTCATCATGACTGTGGGCACAGTTGCACAGTTCGGCCATATGTATTACATGAGTTCTTAATGTAAAAGCACAGTAACATGCGTTGTAGTGTAGGTTAATGTACATGCAATTACTTCATGGTTCTTTTCTATAAATACGGTCTTTCTAGTCAGTAGTTCGTTATTCTTGTGCTAGTTTATTCCAGATTAGCAATAAGACTCATTTCTCTCTCACGTTCGAGTGTTTAAGTTCGGCTTCGAGTATTTTGCTCGTCTGTCGCTAACAAAAGCACAAGAATCTACCTCATTCCTCGACCCTGAACTTCTTTCCTTCCGCCGAACCCCGGCAAAACTTTTCTTATACCTCACTCCCCGTCTTGGACCTCTTGGACCAGACGTACACTCTGTTCGATAGACTTGATCGTTGTACTTGGAAGTACGAGAGGACTGGTGTAACGTTGAGCCCGACACTGTCCGAATTACCGATCATCTAAGGCCCTCTGCCTTAAGTTTGGCACGGCGCCAGTGACTGGGGAGGCTACCACGTGTTGCCCCAGCTGGTTCTATCTGCAAGAAAGTGTGCGTGAAACTTAGGACGTCTCGCTAGTTTCCGAGCATCCTCAAGAGCTTCTGTTACTTTGTCTATCACGGTGGCACCAATTACTCGTTCCCAAACCCTTCGATCACTCCGTTCCCGTTCTTATCACATCCCCTCTTCATCCGTATCAATCTATACTCCTCGATCTCGCACCACACCCTATACCCGTCCTCAAACTCCGAGAGCCATGTTGGTGGACTCCGACGACTCGGACTTTGATCCTA
Organism: Cyathus striatus; assembly: GCA_025738555.1. Lineage (NCBI taxonomy): Eukaryota > Fungi > Basidiomycota > Agaricomycetes > Agaricales > Nidulariaceae > Cyathus > Cyathus striatus. The sequence continues at coordinate 71,742 of JAOVFP010000024.1, read as the reverse complement.
ACACCTATCTTTCCCTTCACCAAATCCCTAATTACATCGCCCCACCCCGTCTCCCTACTCCTCCTACACACCCTATCCTTCGAACTCTCACCATTATCACCGAACCCGGACACGACGACATACTAAGATTCAGTACTCCTACCCGATACATTCCTCCATTCGAAAGAGATTTCTATTCCCCGTTAGGATACGAAACCCTTCTAAACACCGTAGACAACAACAGTAGAGAACTTCCAACACCGACATACCCTGACTCCGACAATGATCTATAATGATCTCCGCCGAAGTTATTCTTGGCTTCATCACAGCCATAGTGATGGTTTTCATGAAAGATGAGATTGTAACACGATGGACAAACATGACTCCTGTAAATAAACAGTTAATCACGGAAAGTGTTTCCGCAATGACCCAAGGAGTCATTAAGGAAATTAGAGACGGAATTAAGGAGGATCGACCGGAACCAAAGGAAAAGGTCAAAATTCCAGAAGATTATGAGGGAGATCCCCATACAGTCAACAATTGGATTAGATGTATGATGTTATACTTCCAGGAAAAGAACATCACGAATGATTGGAAAAAGATTACAATCGCATTACCAAAGGTCAAAAAGGGAAAAGACAATCGAGCCCAACGATGGGCAGACACGTTTTTAGGAGATTTGATCTTGTTTAACGAAGAACGAGCTCAATGGAAATTACTACACGACGGAAAAGAACCCACCTTACAGGACACACAGAAGGTTAACATCGCAGCAACAGACACATCCCCAGCCATCGTCCATGATGCATTCAAAACAGGTTGCCCATTCACCAATTGGAACACATTCGTCGAAAGACTTCAATTTTTCTTTATCTCCACGGAAACCCAAAATAATGCAATCGAACAGATCAACAAAGTCATACAGAGTAATCGACCAGTTGAAGACTATACGATCGACTTTATGCAATGGATGAACTTAACCGGATTTGACAACACGGCTTTAGTAGACAAGTATAGACGTGGCATGCACCCTCTCTTAGCCAGAAGACTCATGGAAGTCGGAGGACTTTGTTAGGATTTCACCCCTTTATCTTATCTAATCCGCTTATCTTATCTTATCATCACGTGATTAGTCATGTGACATACAATGCGGATACCTTGCGTATCAACATGCGACATTCATCAAAGACTACGGGCACAGTGCACAGTTCGGCCAGGCCTTTAACACGTAGAATACATGAGTTTGCACAGTAGAAGCACAGTTCCATGCGTTGTAGTGTAGGCAATAGTTACATGCGGTTACCTTGAGGACTTTACTATTAATACGATCATTTCAATTACTATTTCTCTATTCTTGTGCTAGTTTATTCCAGACTTGCAATAAGATTCACTTCGCTTCCTTCTTTTCGAGTGTTTGAGTTCGACTTCGAGTTTTTGCTCGTCTGTCGCTAACAAAAGCACAAGAATCTACCTCGTTTCTCGACCTCGAACTCTCTTCCGCCGACCCCCGGCACACTTTTCTCCTTACCTCGTTCCCCGTTCTTTGGACCTTCGGATCCTTAGACGTACACCCCATTCGATAGACTTGTTCGTTGTGCTTGGACACACGAGAGGATAGAGTAACGTTGAGCCCGACTCTTCCGAATTACCGAACATCTTAGGCCCTCTGCCTTGAGTTTGGCACGGCGCCAGTGACTGGGGAGGCTACCACGTGTTGCCCCAGCTGGTTCTATCAGCAAATCGGTGTGCGTGAGACTTAGGACGTCTCGCCAGTCTCCGAGCCCCTTCAAGAGCATCTGTTACCTAGTCTTTCATTCTGGCACCTATCACCCGTTCCAAAACCCTCCGTACTCTTCGTAACCGATCCTATCACATCCCCTCATCCTCCACACCAATCTACACCCCTCGATCTCGCCCTACCCCTTACACTCGTAATCTGAGAGCCGTGTCGGTGGACTCCGACGACTCAGACTTCGATCCCAATACATACCTTTCACTCCATCAAATTCCCGATTACATTCCACCTCTACCCCGCCCCATTATCCCTATTCCCCGTATCCTCACCATCATCACCGAACTTGGACACGACGACAGTCTAAGATTCAGTACTCCCACCCGATACATATCCCCATTATCACAGGATTTCTATTCTCCATTAGGATACGAAACCCTTCTTAACACCGTTCACAACGACGGTAGAGAACTTCCTACACCTACTTACCCCGATTCCGAACTATAAATATGGATACACCAGGAAATCCATGGAACCAGGTACCGATACCTGGAACCGCTTATATTAATAACCCCGGAACACATCATACCACTCCGACAATTCACACGGAGGCTCCTACTCCACAAGGATCTCCTTCACCCCTCATGCTACCGGTAAATTTCGGACAACCCCCTCCTAACACCCCCAACCAACCACCACCACCCCCACCTAATCCTCCAACTTCATCTGAACGAGGAGGTTGGGTACACATGATTGTAGACGCTATCAAATTCGTTGGAAGAGGCATATATGGATTACATAACCCAGTAATCGAAACAGCCCAAGCCACTTCAATGATGGCACACAGACAACGCGATGCAGTCACAGATAAGGCTCTCAAAATTGAGAAGCCTGAGAAATATACGGAGATCGTAAACATGCGAGAGCTTGGATGAGATCGCTGGAGTTGTACTTCACCGGATCTCGTGTCAATCCCCTTGAGCATGAGATGAAGATAAGGTTCATGTTGAGCCTTATAGACGGATCAAAAAATCAAACAGCAGCTAGCTGGGTTGATCGAATTATGGTAATAATGGAACAAACCCCTGGAACCAAATACGAACAGATTAAGGAGGACTTTTTACACTTTTTCGGAGTATATTCAGAAATTCAGGACGCTCAGGACGAACTCGATAATTTATACATGGGACGCTGGACAGTTGAAGAATTCACTGTCAGGTTTTCAACCATTGCTGGACGAACGGGATATAACGACGCTGCGGTCATTAGAAAATACAAAGACAAACTTGACCCTCGATTACTTGAAATGATTGTTATGCGAGGAACTCCGGACACCCTTCAAAAATGGTACGACACAGCTCAGGAAATCGATCGAGAACGTCGGAATATTTTTAGAAACAAAAACCCACGACAAGGACAGCAATTCAATCCCGGAAGGAACCAGAATTTTGGACAACGACAAGACGTGCAGAATACCCAACAGGGTGGACCACGACCAAATCAATTCCAATCTCAGAATCAAGGACCCCGTTTTTCTCAGAACCCTGCACCTCCCCCAAACCGAGCCAACCTCACGGTATCACAAGGAGGAGATCGTATGGACGTCGACACCATGAATGCCCTGAAACGAGAAGGACGTTGTTTCTATTGTAAGGAAAAAGGACACATGGCCAATGCATGCCCTAAAAAGCAAAACCGAGGCCCTTATGTACAACGAAACGTAAATATAGACACTCAGTATGTAAATAACCCTATACCAGTAGCATCCACTAGTGGAATCGTAGAACTACCAGACATTACTAGATTATCGGAGGAACAACGGGCTCTCCTCATTGCTCAACTGGGTTTTCCCCAGGGCCAGCAGTGAGTGCGAACTCGCCGGCCTCTATTTATATAGCTTCTTCTGTAACTGTACCTACGATTGATCTGGAATCTAAGTTCGTATCGTTCAAGAAAAAGATATCACAGCGCACCTTCCCTGATCAGGAAGTAAAACCTGGAAACGTGTATTGGATCGCACGGAGATTAAAAGACTAAACACCGGAACTTGCTTTAGCATCACTTAGCATTTGGACACACTCGAAACGGAAACTAGAAGTAACTCCGAAAACAATTAATGAACTAAATGATCTCTCCAATCAGGATGTAATTCAAGCGTTAAACGAATTAAAAGGACCCAAAAAGTTCATTCGAGGATCTAAAGGAAATCAAATGGATCTTGACCTAATGATTACCACTTTAGACACTCAATGAACCTATGGACTTAAGGCATTACTTGATAGCGGAAGTACTGGAACATGTATTGATCGGAAATTTGTGGAAAACAACAATATCACTACAAAAAAGCTTCCACGCCCTACTCCTGTTTATAACGCCGATGGAACTCTGAATAGTGATGGAGCTATCACTGATTACGTTGAACTTCGAGTTAGACTTGGAAGACATGTGGAAATAATTCAATTCGCCGTCTCCAATCTTGGGAAAGCATCTATGTTTATTGGACACGATTGGTTAAAAATTCACAATCCGGAAATAGATTGGAAAGAAAACACGATCAAATTCACACGTTGCCCAATAGAATGTACTCCATTGATTAACACTATGAACCCAGAAGAAGATGAATCAGATCTAGATGAACCAATTAATCTAGAATCAGATGATCGAATTATTGCGGTAAATCTATTCGAACAAATTGAAATATGAGCATTTCAAACAACTGCTTCTAAAATTGCTGAAGCTCAAAATCAGCAAAAACCTAAGAAGCATTGGAAGGAAACCGTTCCAATGTATTATCATGAATTCGAAAAAGTATTCGCCAAGGAATCCTTCGATAAACTTCCACCTCGTAGACCTTGGGATCACGCCATTGAATTGTTACCAGGAGCCACTTCATTTGACTGCAAAATTTATCCATTGAATCTCGATGAACAGAAGCAACTTGACGAATTCCTCGATGAAAACCTTAATTCAGGACGCATTAGACCTTCGAAATCACCATGGGCATCTCCATTCTTTTTTATTAAAAAGAAAGATGGTTCGCTTAGACCAATTCAAGATTATCGAAAACTGAATGAAATGACGGTTAAAAATAGATACCCTTTACCGTTAATTCAGGAGCTAGTAGATAAATTAAAGAAAGCACGCTATTTCACAAAATTGGATATTCGATGGGGATACAATAATGTCCGAATCAAGGAAGGAGATGAACAATATGCTGCGTTTAGAACTAATCGAGGATTATTCGAACCCTTAGTAATGTTCTTCGGTCTCACCAATTCCCCGGCAACCTTTCAAACCATGATGAACGATATATTCAGAATGGAAATCAATGAAGGAACAGTGATTGTATACATGGATGATATTTTAATATTTACGGAAACTTTGGAAGAACATCGAAAGATGGTAAAACATGTGCTTAGAAAATTAGAAGAACACGAATTATATCTTAAACCGGAGAAATGTTTCTTTGAAAAAGCTGAAGTAGAATATCTCGGTCTTATAATCTCTAAGAATTCTGTACGAATGGATTCGGAAAAGGTTAAAGCAATAGTCGATTGGCCAGTTCCGAACAACAAAAGAGAACTCCAACAATTCTTAGGCTTCATTAATTTCTACCGACGATTTATTGAAGGATTTGCCAAGATTGCTAAACCACTTCACGAACTTACAAGCAAAAATGAATGGAAATGGGAATTATCGCAAGCACTCGCTTTCTCTCAATTAAAAGACCAAATCATTTCAGCACCAATATTAGCTATGCCAAATGATGATGGAAAATACCGAGTAGAAGCTGATTCATCTGATTTTGCAAACGGAGCCATTTTATCTCAGGAACAACCAGATGGAAAATGGAAACCAATCGCCTTTTTATCCCATGCATTGAGTCCAACGGAACGGAATTATGAGATCTACGACAAAGAAATGTTAGCGATCATGAGAGCATTAGACACTTGGCGACAATATCTTTTAGGAGCTAAGCAAATCTTTGAAATTTGGACCGATCATAAGAATCTTCAGTATTTTAGGAAACCTCAAAAATTAAATAGACGCCAGGCACGATGGAATACAGAACTACAAGAATTTCATTACACGTTACATCATAAACCAGGCAATCAAATGACCAAGGCGGACCTATTATCACGAAGAGCAGGACATAACCAAGGAGATCAAGATAATGAAGATCTAGTATTACTCAAACCGGAACATTTTAGACAAACCTACGAAGTCCATGGAGAAGACGAAGAAATAATGGAACAAATTCGTAAATCTAGAAAGAACCGAGATAAAGAAGTAATCAAAATGCTTAATCTTGAATCTAAAGATTGGATCGAATCTCAAGAAGGTATTATCACATGGAAAGATCGTATCTATGTTCCAAAAAATGCCAAACTAAGGGAACGTATAATCAGACTTTGTCATGACTCTGAAATTTCAGGACATCGTGGAGAATACAAAACTATGGAATTAATCACAAGAGACTATTGGTGGCCCAGATTAATGGCGGATATTAAAAAATACGTATCTGGATGTGAAGCATGTCAGAGAACGAATATTCACAGATCTGCTCCAGTCGGAAAACTCATCCCGAATAGTATACCTGAACACCCATGGCATACGATATCTATAGATTTTGTTGGACCTCTCCCATTATCAGAAGGTTTTGACTTCTTAATGGTAGTCATAGACCGATTCACAAAAATGGCCGCCTTTGTACCTTGTAATAAAGAAATCAACAGTGCGGGAGTAGCAGAGAAATATCTTGAAAAAGTATTTACACACTACGGAGTTCCAAAACGAGTAATCAGCGATCGAGGATCACAATTCGCTTCATTCTTCACCAAAGAATTAACAAGACAACTTGGTGTTCGAATGAATCTATCAACGGCTTACCGACCACAAACCAATGGACAAACAGAAAGGGTGAACCAAGAGATAGAACAATATATGCGAATTTACGTAAATTACGATCAAGACGATTGGGCTCGAAAAATAAATATTTGTGAATTTAATTATAATAATACCGTTCATAGAACAACCGGATATACCCCATTCTATTTAATGTACGGATACCATCCTTATACTGGAATAAGACCATCTGGAAAGACAAGAGCTATAGGTGTTGAAGAGTTTGTTAAAACAATGGAAAAGGCAAGAGAAAATGCGAAAGCAGCCTTATCATTAGCAAACGAAACAATGGGACGTTACTATGATAAACACCGAAAAGAAGCACCCGAATACCAGATTGGAGATAAGGTTTACCTTGAAGGAATTAATATTAAATCCGATCGACCGGTTTCAAAATTGGATGACAAACGTTATGGACCTTTTAAAATTATTGAAAAAATTGCACCATCGGTTTACAAACTTGAACTACCTAAATCATGGAATAGAAAAAATCCAACTTTTAACGTAGAATTATTATCTAAATTTACCCCAGCCCAATATCCATCTCAGAAAAAACCTAAACCGCCACCCGCTATTTTAATAGACGAACAAGAACAATATGAAGTTGAATCTATCTTAGCATGGAAAAAGAACCGGAAACGAATATTATACAAAATTAAATGGAAAGGTTATTCGATGGAAGACTGCACTTGGGAACCGATCGACGCACTAACGGGAGCCAAGAGCTTACTTAATAAATTTCATCGGGAACATCCGGAAGCCCTAAATATATAAATATACGACACTCTCTTACCAGAAATTATTATTCCCAACTATGGATTCTTCCCAAACACTCATTATTGTCTCCGTCCTTTTCATTCTTTTTGCTTTTTTATTCGCTTTCGCCATTTCACCATGGCTCGTCCGACTCCTTTATCGAATTCAAGACCGACGACGAGAGAATCAACGATTACGTGATCTCGAACAGACAATCGGAATCGAAATGTCGTGAGGACACGACTCTTAAAGGGGGGGTAATGTTAGGATTTCACCCCTTTATCTTATCTAATCCGCTTATCTTATCTTATCATCACGTGATTAGTCATGTGACATACAATGCGGATACCTTGCGTATCAACATGCGACATTCATCAAAGACTACGGGCACAGTGCACAGTTCGGCCAGGCCTTTAACACGTAGAATACATGAGTTTGCACAGTAGAAGCACAGTTCCATGCGTTGTAGTGTAGGCAATAGTTACATGCGGTTACCTTGAGGACTTTACTATTAATACGATCATTTCAATTACTATTTCTCTATTCTTGTGCTAGTTTATTCCAGACTTGCAATAAGATTCACTTCGCTTCCTTCTTTTCGAGTGTTTGAGTTCGACTTCGAGTTTTTGCTCGTCTGTCGCTAACAGACTTAAGGTTACCGACAAACTTATTGACTGGGTTGACAAAGCCGCGGAATACGAAAGGAATCGCCGTGAAGCTAATTTCGGATGCACCCAACAGAACTTAGGACGACCCCAGACTCAAAACCAGAATTCAGGACGCCCCCAGAATAATACAAACCCCGGAACCCAACAGACACCGAACACGCAAAAGACACCTGATCGCTCCAACCTTACGGTATCACAAGGTGGTAACCGGATGGATCTCGACCAACTAAAGAAGGAAGGTCGTTGTTTTTATTGTAAAGAGAAAGGACACATGTCCAACACATGCCCCAAGAAACCACGCGGACCTTATGTACAATGTAATGTAAATATGGACTCTTCTATACCAGTAACTTCCACTAGCGGAATAGTAGAATTACCAGATGTAACTAAATTATCGGAAGAGCAACGCGCTCTCCTCATTGCTCAATTGGGTTTTCCCCAAGGCCAGCAGTGAGCGCAAACTCGCTGGCCTCGTTTTATGTACCTTCTAATGTAATTGTACCTACGGTAGATCTGGAATCGAAATACGTATCATTACAAAAAGAAAGAACCAAACGCGCCTTCCCTAATCAGGAAGTAAAACCTGGAAACGTGTATTGGGTTGCACGGAGATTAAAAGACCAAACCTCAGAACTTGCCTTGGCCACATTAAGTATTTGGACACACCCCAAAAGAAGACCTGAAGTAATTCAGAAAACGATTATGGAATTAAACGATCTTTCAGATCAAGATGTAATTCCAGCGTTAGAAGAATTAAAAAGACCCAAAAGATTTATCAGAGGAACAAATGGAAATTAAATGGATCTTGATCTAATGATTACTACATTAGACACTCAGAGGACATATGGAGTAAAAGTGTTACTTGATAGTGGAAGTACTGGAACTTGTATTAATCAAAAATTTGTAGAGGAACACCAACTCACAACAAAGAAATATCCACGACCTTCTCCAGTTTATAATGCAGACGGAACCCTTAATAGTGATGGATCTATTACAGATTATGTTGAACTAAGAGTACGACATGGACGACATATAGAAATATTACAATTAGCCGTTATCAATTTAGGAAAAGCATCCATGTTTATCGGACACGATTGGCTTCGAACTCATAATCCAGAAGTGGATTGGAAAGAAGGAACAATCAAATTTACACAATGTCCGATAGAGTGTACTCCGTTAATAAATACAATGGACCCTGAAGAAGATGAATCTGATCTAGATGAACAGATAAATCTTGAATCTGATGATCATATCATAGCGGTCAATATATTCGAACAGATTGAATTAAGAACATTTCAAACCACAGCTTCAAAAATTGCTGAAGCACAAAATCAGCAAAAACCGAAGAAGCATTGGAAAGAAACTGTTCCGATGTACTATCATGAATTCGAAAGAGTATTCACAAAGGAATCATTTGATAAACTTCCACCAAGACGACCATGGGATCACGCTATAGAATTACTACCTGGAGCAACTTCATTTGATTGTAAAATCTATCCGTTAAATTTAGACGAACAGAAACAGTTAGATGAATTCCTTGATGAAAATCTAAATTCAGGACGTATCAGACCTTCGAAGTCACCTTGGGCATCACCATTCTTTTTCATCAAAAAGAAAGACAGATCTTTAAGACCAATTCAAGATTATTGAAAATTAAATGAAATGACGGTTAAAAATAGATATCCTTTACCGTTAATTCAGGAATTAGTAGATAAATTGAAAAAGGCACAATACTTTACCAAATTGGATATTAGATGGGGATACAATAATGTTCAAATCAAAGAAGGAGATGAACAGTATGCTGCATTTAGAACCAATCAAGGGTTATTCGAACCATTAGTTATGTTTTTCGGACTTACAAATTCCCCAGCAACTTTCCAAACTATGATGAACGACATCTTTAGAGCGGAAATTAATGAAGGAACAGTAATCGTTTACATGGATGACATTTTGATATTCACGGAAACATTAGAAGAACATCGAAAGATGGTTAAGAAAGTTCTTAGGAAATTAGAACAACATGAACTTTACCTTAAACTGGAAAAGTGTTTCTTCAAAAAAGCTGAAGTCGAATACTTAGGACTTATTATTTCAAAGAATTCTGTAAGAATGGATTCTGAAAAAGTAAAAGCAGTAGTCGATTGGCCGGTACCCAATAATAAACGTGAACTTCAACAATTTCTTGGATTCATAAATTTCTACCGAAGATTCATTCAAGGATTTGCGAAAATAGCAAAACCTCTTCATGAATTAACCGGAAAGAATGAATGGAAATGGGAATTAAGTCAAGCACTAGCATTTTCCGAATTAAAGAGTCAAATCATATCGGCACCAATTTTAGCAATGCCGAATGATGAAGGAAAATACAGAGTAGAAGCTGATTCCTCTGATTTTGCTAATGGAGCCATTCTATCTCAAGAACAAATTGATGGAAAATGGAGACCGATAGCTTTTCTATCACATGCCTTAAGTCCAACTGAAAGAAACTATGAAATCTATGATAAGGAAATGCTTGCGATTATGAGAGCATTAGACACATGGAGACAGTATCTTTTAGGAGCAAAACAAATATTTGAGATTTGGACAGATCATAAAAATCTCCAATATTTTAAAAAGCCACAGAAACTAAATAGACGACAGGCAAGATGGCATACAGAATTATCAGAATTCCATTATACGCTACACCATAAACCAGGAAGTCAAATGACTAAAGCTGATTTACTATCTAGACGAGCTGGACACGAACTAGGCGAAAACGATAATGAAGATATTATACTTCTTAAACCAGAACATTTCAGACAAACATATGAAGTTCATGGTGAAGATGAAGACATAATGGAACAAGTTCGAAAATCCAGAAAAAATAAGGATAAAGAAGTAATCAAAATGCTTAATCTTAAATCGAAAGATTGGGACGAATCATCTGAAGGCATAGTAACATGGAAAAATCGAATTTACATTCCTAAGAATGCTAAATTAAGAGAACGTATAATTAAACTATGTCATGACTCTGCAATATCTGGACATCACGGTGAATACAAAACAATGGAACTAATCACGAGAGATTATTGGTGGCCTAGAATAATGATGGATATAAAGAAATATATTTCGGGATGTGAAGCATGCCAAAGAACAAACATACATCAATCAAAACCAATAGGATTATTAAACCCTAATAGTATTCCAGAAGGACCTTGGCATACTATATCGATTGATTTTGTAGGACCACTTCCATATTCACAAGGATTCGATTTCTTAATGGTAGTCGTTGATCGATTCACAAAAATGGCAGCCTTTATTCCGTGCAACAAAGAAATCGATAGTCCTGGAGTAGCAGAATTATATTTAGAAAAAGTATTTAAAAACTTCGGAATGCCACAACATGTCATAAGTGATCGAGGATCGCAATTTGCATCTCATTTCACAAAAGAATTCACAAAACGACTAGGTGTAAAAATGAATTTATCTACTGCATACCGACCACAAACAAACGGACAAGTAGAAAGAGTAAATCAAGAGATAGAACAATATCTTAGGATTTACATAAACTACGACCAAGATGATTGGGCAGACAAAATAGCCGTTACTGAATTTAATTATAACAACACAGTACATAGAGCAACAGGATATACCCCTTTCTATTTAATGTACGGACATCATCCCTATGGAGGAATTAGACCAAATGGAACATCAAGAACTATTGGGGTAGATGAATTTATTTCTACAATCACCAAAGCTCGGGAAAATGCTAAGGCAGCACTTACATTATCCAATGAAGCAATGAAACGAGGATATGATAGAAATAGGAAAGAATCACCCGAATACAAACCTGGAGATCTAGTTTACGTAGAAGGAATTAACATTAAATCCGATAGACCGGTTGCAAAATTAGATGACAAATGATACGGACCTTTTAAAGTAATAAAGAAAGTAGGATTAGCCTCGTACGAAATCCAATTACCAAAAACCTGGAACCGAAAACATCCTGTGTATAACACACAACTACTTACGAAACATATTCCAGCACAATACAAATCACAACAGAAACCGAAACCCCCACCTGCCGTTGTGATAGATGATCAGGAACAATACGAAGTAGAAGCAATACTTGCTTGGAAAATAAATCGGAAGAAGGTCCTTTATAAAATTAAATGGAAAGGTTACTCCTATGATCATTGTACATGGGAACCGATTACGTCATTAACCGGATCAAAAAGCCTTTTAAATAAGTTTCATCGGGAAAATCTGGAATGTCCTAACGTATAAATATAAACAAAATCGTTTGAAGCAATAATTATTCGAAATGCTTTCAAACAACATCACTCTTTTGATTTATGTTATTGTCATCTTCATCCTCTGCATGGCTGTTTTTATACTCGGTCATTACATTCCTCGTATAATCCTTCGAATCCAAGAACAACCACCCCGACCAGAAGAATCTATAGAAATGTCGTGAGGACACAACTCTTAAAAGGGGGGTAATGTTAGGATTTCATCACTTATCTAATCTTTTTATCTAATCATATCTTATCTATGTCATGTGATAGTCACATGACCTACAATGCGGACACCATGCGTATCAACATACGTTACTCATCATGACTGTGGGCACAGTTGCACAGCTCGGCCATACGTATTACATGAGTTCTTAATGTAAAAGCACAGTAACATGTGTTGTAGTGTAGGTTAATGTACATGCGATTACTTCATGGTTCTTTTCTATAAATACGGTCTTTCTAGTCAGTAGTTCGTTATTCTTGTGCTAGTTTATTCCAGATTAGCAATAAGACTCATTTCTCTCTCACGTTCGAGTGTTTAAGTTCGGCTTCGAGTATTTTGCTCGTCTGTCGCTAACACAGACTCGGAACGCATCGAGTGGTCTTTGAGAGGTTTACAGAATTTGCTGGGCCTACGCAGGAGACCTTTGCGCCCTCCATTCACAATCCAAATGCTGAAGGTTTTGAAGAGTTCATTAGTTTTGTCTCAGCCTTATCATGCATGTATTTGGGCAGCTGCTACTTGTGCATTTTGGGGCATGATGCGGTTTGGTGAGGTTACAGTGGCCTCTCGTAGAGCATTCGATGGCAGAAAACACCTTAAGCGTTCTGATCTCGAGTTTGGTCGTGATTTAGATAACAAACTTTTCGCGCGATTAAATCTTCCAGCGGCAAAGACAGCGGCAACAGGCGAGGTTCAGTCAATAGTACTGGCAGCTCAAAATTCGGATTTATGCCCAGTGCAAGCTTTGTTGAATATGAAGAGGGTGGTTCCTTCTGAGTTACCGGAACCTTTGTTCAGCTGGTGGGATAGCTTAGGGGACGTCAGACCTCTAGTGAAGACATCGGCTATATCCTTTTTAAATGGAATAATGACTGCCAATGGTTTTGGGACAACGTTCAGACATTCCTTTCGCATTGGTGGTGCTTCTTTTTTCCTGGCGCAGAAAGTGGACCCTGAAATTGTCCGATTGGCTGGTCGCTGGAAGTCTTTGGCATATGAAGCTTATATTCGGTCCTTTGAACTGGTGGTTTCACGCCATATAGGAGGATTGGCAGTGTCAGTATAGTATCAGTTGGTTGGGTTGGCTGTGCAGTCGCGCCACGGTTGTTCTTGGTGTTGTTTTATGGGTAAGCGGCTCGACTGCTCCGCGTCCGTTTGAGCATGCTCAAACCTAACCCAACCTTATTAGCCTTGTATTTGCGCGGAGACCATTGACAAGGCTGGATTGAGCAAGGATGCCGGCTATGAATATATCCGGCATCCGGCGTCCAGCTGAGCAAGGTCGCGGCTCAAGCCTTTTTCATTTGCGTCGCTTCTCTCCTCTCATCACTCACCATTTGCGCGAACACTTGTCTCAACATCCTCAATTCTAGTCTCTGTATTCTAGTTATATTTGTTTTTTATTCCCTCCCTCCCTGATCCCCAGCTTTTGATGAATTATTCAGTATTATTGAAGGACCATGAGTCAAGGTCTATAGCTTAGTTTAATGTCGCACTGTCTTGTTCTTTGATTTTATAAATCAAGTGTAATATAATACACTGGATATCGATGATCTCTGTGTGAATCAAGGTAAAATCGCGGAGCAGTTCCCACCCGCCCAGCGGCTCGACTGCTCCACGTCCATTTGAGCATGCTCAAACCTAACCCAACCTTATTAGCCTTGTATTTGTGCGGAGACCGTTGATGAGGCTGGACATATTTTCAGTTTGACGAGAATGCCATCAAAGTCCCAGGGTCCATTTTTGGTAAAGCCGTGCTACCGACTGATTTGTGCCGACGGCGCCAATTGACAGAGCTCTGTCACTTCACCTTTCCCTTCAACACCGTTGCTGCTCTTCATCCTCCCACTCACCTTCTCCTGACCAAGTCCAGCTTACCACTTTGAATATATACTGTATCATAGCTTGTTGTGTGTTTTTTCATGCATGACAAAATGTATTACATGTGCTAATCTCAATTGAATTCCAATAAACAATGCTTTTGAGCCTTGCATATACTATGATGTGCTCAATGGTGAGCACTAGTGAGCACACATCTCTTTTATTTTTAGCCCAGCTATTATTTATTTTACTTTTAATTCTCATACATATGTCATGTAGTATATAGTGCACATATTAGTGCAATGAGTGGGAGGAAGAGGAAGAGCAGCGTTGATGGGAAAAGTGAAGTGACAGAGCTCTGTCAATTGGCGCCGTCGGCACAAATCAGTCGGTAGCGCGGCTTTACCAAAAATGGACCCTGGGACTTTGATGGCATTCTCGTCAAACTGAAAATACGACCATATTATTTTGAACTGACTCTTACGTTAGCATCTTACCAAAGCCAGGGTCTTTGATGGTATTCCCATCAAATTAAAAATACGACGATAATACGCCCGTATTCTTGTATCCGAACTGAGCCTTATTACTTAGCACTTAGAAGCAAATAAGCCAATATAAGGAGTGATGCTACACTTAAACTTAAGTTACTGCACTAAGTACTAGCTAGCAGTCTAAGCGACTGTATCTAGAACGAGAGCAAATTGTTCGTTGAAAGGTATTTTGATCACTTATACTTAGTCAATAAAGGATACTAAACGACCTCTTCATTCTACTGCAAAAAAACGTAAGAAAAGAACGTCACAGTCTAGTTTCTAAGTACTATTAATATGAGTTTTGTTCAAGATGGTAGCCAGAAAGTCGACGTTGGGAATCCCAGAAATAGTTACAATGCTTGGAGAACCTGCTATGGTTACATATATATGAATACCCACTGAAAATGTGTAGAAATGGAACTTTCCTTGTTGTTTTGCAGCTGCCATACTTGATACGCGAGGTGTGCCAGGAGTCCGGTTTCGTGTCTCGAACAGCGGATATAACGATCCTTCTTTACAAACACCGCATACTGTCGAGATCAATGGCATAAATGTTAACCACATCTAATTTGAATATGTATCTGCGCACCAACTTCCTCGGGTCGGATAGACTTGCTAAATCTCCCGTAGCTAGCGAAGATCTAATGAAGTTGTTGTAAATCAAAATATATATCTTAACTTACATTTTCGAACAATTTTTGCATTCTAAGATGATGATGGTGATAATGATGAGACTGGGGCAAATAATATTTTATGGTGAGTTACTCACCCCATCGAAACGGATACGTTATTTCGTAAGTATGTCGTGTCTAAAATGGTATGTTATAGAAATAGAGCACACCAGTAAAACGGGCTCACTGATATTTTAATTTCGACGTGACGATTCATGACCCGTAGTGCCCTTTTCAAGTTTCAACGGAATGAATAATGAGAATACAATGGAGAGATTCTCGGATAAGTACGCACCAGTTTTTCCAAAGCTTGCCATGACTCTCTTTCAAATTTTTGTCAATTATCCAGCATGCCAAATGACACATTTCGTGTGAAAGTGTATTCTGATCCTTTCTGCAGGCAAGTAAGTAATGGTAAGTCTTCAGAAATGTTCTATAGATTCACCGTCGCAATCTAAGATTTTTTCAGCTAATTCAATTTCAGTTGTTTGCGAGCCATCTCGGGAGCTAAGGAATCCAATTAATTGAGCAAATCTAGTGCATACAGAGGCACATGCGACTGTACCGGTGCCACTTTGCACGTCCGGCCGTAGAAAGAAGACGCTTGTTCCAAACAAGCTTCGTATCTCGCGGAAGCTCATTCGCAAAGACGTCTCTATTAAGTTCGTCGAATAGTTTCTGTGCATATTGTCTGCGTCTCGTCTCTTCCTCTGTGTATTTCACTTTTTTACTTGAATGGCCAACAGGCGGCGCATTCTTCCGCTCACTTCTAGGGGGTATAAGCTTCCGGGAAGTTGAGGATGTACCTGTTATATGGTGATATAATACCTGTTATCCGTTACCGTTGTAAATAATCACCTGCAGTAACGATAGGCTTTCTTCCTCTGTGAGGGTCATTCCTGTGGATAAACTAGCTGCAACAGAATGCAAGTCTAAACTGAGTCTGCGTACAGTAATAATATTGCATCGTCGTCATCATCACTCTCGATTATCGGTGGACGTGTAGTTTTGCGGCTTTTCTGAGCAGGAGGGACTATCTCGACAGAGCTATCTGAAAGTTCGATAACTTCGCCGCATGGCGGTGGCTGGAAAGAACGCTCCTTGCGACTGTTTGCCTTAGGCGTGGATACCGTATTAAGAGGGCTGGACAAAGTTTGCGACTTCGCATACGCTGCAAGGCACGAAATGATGAGATAATGCGAAAGAATCCCTAGATAGGGATTAGTACCAGGAATGCCACTAGATAATACAATAATACCGTCAGTCAAAATGGTTCGGGGGGAACAAATATTTAGTACTTACTTCAGACTCTCCTCGTCGGAAGATATTTCAATGACTTCTAACCCACTCAATGCAGGCCTAGTAATGCTGTTGAGTTGAAAGTTGGCGGCAACAAGTTCAAAGTGAAATGCTTTGAGTATCTCTTACAAGAGTATTTCTTCTTCGCTATCAGGAACAATATCACAAAAAGAAGTTCTTTGCATTGCCAGTGCCATTTGGTGATACTTGGAGTATAAAATTTGTAAGGAACGGAATTGAACGGGAAGGTGTGCGTACAAATTAAGTAGTACTAGTACTTAGTCTAAGTCTCAAAGTTAAACAACGAGCGCGTTCTCGTCATGTGACCGTTAACCAGCTTCAAGCGCCACAGTAACAATCTATAACAATGTCACGGTCAGACTTTTATTGATCACTGTCAATGTCAGTGTCACAATAGATCACACAGGAGTCACACTATTAAAGTAATTGTTTAAGTGTGTATACAATTATAAAGACCATATTTTAACTGTACAGTCCCGGCTACCGGTCGCTAGATATCTGTCCATGTAGCGAAGCTTTTCCGCAGGTTTCGTGTGTCCATTGGTAACTAAAGTCGAGTGCTGCATACTCGTACGATTATAAACCTGGATTGAACTTGATGGTATACATATATATATGAGAAAGAGAAAGAATACTAACCTTTATTCCGTTATCACCTGCTGCAGCTACAATTTTCCTGGTATCAAACTGCAAAGCCGTAACAGCGTGATCGTATTTGATAGTCTCAAATATGCCACCTGTACGAAGATCCCATACCTAATTACAATATATAAGAATGTTTGTTCATGTTAATGCCAGAACATACCTTTATAGTTTTGTCAAGACTACCACTAGCGATGTGAATTTCATCGAACTGAAGACACGTCACAGGTCCAGTATGCCCCAGTAAAGTTCGATGAGCTTGACCAGTACGCACTAGCAATATGTTAAGACCTAAAAATGTTGTAATAATATTATGCGTACTGTCCCACATGCGAACCGCGCCATCCCCGCTGCCGCTCACAAGACCATATCCCCAGAACTGTACGCCACCGACAAATTCGTTGTACATATCCCAGCTTCCGTCTGCGCGAGGGGGTGTTGGAATGGCAAAAGTTCCAGCTGCAGCTGCAGCACCAGTAAAAAGATGACTTGGTAAGGCTGCTCCAGGAATTGATGATGATGCATGAGATATAGCCCATAAAATATCCATAGTCATAACGCATTGTCCAGTAGTCAAATCCCACTGTCTTAGAGTTTTGTCCGATGCACCGGTAACCTTGCACTCAGGTTAAAATCCGCAACAAATATATTACGACAGGTACACACCAGACACTGATCCTCAAAGTATAACGCAGTAACAGCCTTCGTGTGTCCTTCCAAGGCTTTGACGAGAGGACCTATGGATGCTTTATTTGTCTCCGTTGAAGGTTTTCGGTTTTTAATCCACTCTTTTTCCTCATCATCTTCATCTTCCTCGGCAACATCACTGAGAGCAACGAATTCATCGTCTGCCCATTCGTCATCGTCGACCTTTCGAAGATCCCATACATTGATATTGCCATCTTCGCTTCCTGTTAGGCAAACGTGATCTTCTACCTGCATACATTTGATTGCTCCTTTATGGCCCTTTAGTCGACCAATTTCTCTACCCGACAAAAGGTCCCACACGCGGAGATCTGAATCATCTTGTGAAGCCGTGACTAGCGTCCCATATGGCTCAGAGAAGTCTAACGCTGTTATAGCAGAGCCGTGGTTATCCAAAGTCTGCGGTTTCTTTTGTTGGCATTGGCAATAACATCACTACGAAATAAACTAACCATGAATGCAACGCCAGGGGGGAGTTCATCATGCTCGGAGGGGAGGAAAGCTGGTCCTACAATATTTTCGAATTCAAGCTGACGAAAGAGGCGGCCAAACGCAGCGTACCTTTCTTCCTTCGAGAGCTGTAAAGAGGATGCGCATGATCTGTATCATGTAATCGTACCGTAGATTGTTCAAATTGGATCCGCTCCTTCACGCCTTCTACTGTATACATAACGTCAATATAGCGTCCAAAGAAACCTATTAGAACACTAACATTCGTCGTCAAGTTCCAACTCATCTTCTTGCAACTTGAGAAGGTCGGCCTCCAGCTTTGCGCGTATTGTGTCCAAAGCTTCAATCTTATGTGTAATTTCGGCGATTTCATTATTAATGAGGCTCTAATTGCTCTAAAATGAGTTGGATCTGGGCAGGAACACACAGGAAACCATACCCTTCGGACATGAAGATTTTCTTTATCACGTTGAATTTCCTTTGTCTGCCGTGTGAGTTCCTCCTTTCCAAGCTTCTTAGATGTACTCAAGCTTTCACGCGTGCGCCTTTTGAACCTTCGTGCCGAATCTGCTGGAGAGACCGAATGTGCGTCATCCTCACTACAGGAAATTTGATCTTCATATTCATCTTCGTCCATCATTAAGCCTCTAGCAGCCATTCCGAGCCTCTTGAGCCCAAGTCGTGGAGTGTTCACTGTTCTGGTTCGCCTCCTTCGTGACCGACTCTGGTCAGCGCTGGGAATGGTGGCGTTGAATCCTCGAAGAAGGCTAACATCGGAAGCAACTCCCTCTGGCTCTGGAACCTCCGCTTCAAGGAGTTCATCTGTCGCTTCCACTATTTGTAAGTCGCGAGATGTTATCCGCCGTGAACCGAGTCCAAGCTTGAGGGGGGCACGCCCTAGAGTTGCAAAATCCAGACGAGAGCCAGATATACGGCTAGTCCCAAGAGAAGAATTTGATCTAGATGAAATGGTTGCAGCAGAAGTCATCATACGAGGAGTCATAATCACTGGAGCTACTATAGGATTGTTAGCAGTGAGAGGCGTAGAGCAAGTAGGAGACAAACGATCGGATAGAATCCTTGTAGAGTCTGTCTTTTTGTGTGTAAATGGAGCAAGGAAAGCTTTTTGTACAAGCTCGAGTTTACTGGGCCCATTGGGAGGCAGGTTGTTGGGTGTTGGGTCTGTAGACGAATGAGCAGCACGTTTTGATTCTCCAGATGGCCTGCTGGAGCTGGCACTCATGCTGAGCAGGAGATGTCCAGAAACGAGGCGGTGAAATAGAGGTAGAAGGAATGGAGGGTCCTCAGTGCTCGTAAGTAGTGAGTTTGCAGTCGCTTTCAGCAGCAGTTACCTGCCCGGACGGCGGAGAATAACTTTTGGAACAGGCGCCGGTCGATCCGACTTGCAATATATTCCCACGACAATTCTCGGCTCTAATTTACGCATCATAAGCATGCATTACTTGAAGTTTACTTCAACTTTCAGACTTTCAAGCTCAAGGTCAACTTGTTTTCATTCGTGAAAATAATAACAATACATCTATTTGACTAGCTCCACCCCAAGTCAACGACCAACTCCAAGCCATAACGCCGCAAATCATAGTCTTTGCGAACAAAAGACAACCCATGCTCATCGTCGGGCATCGTCTCTCCGTGACTCTCTTGTGTCGGTATTTTTATCGAGCTACTGTGGCTCGCTGTATCGTCCGTTGAAGCACTCAATGAAACAAATAACCCAGGCAGAGATATCACTTTGCGCAGATTGAAAGAAGGGAGTCGACCCCATGAATTCCAAGAATCCGAGAAACCAAGCTTGGAAGAATCATCGGAAGCAGCCATGCTCAGTTGAACTGTGTGTGACGCTTCTGCATTAGATACACTGACCGCTTCGCTCCCGTCCGACGCATCCGAAACCCCGCTGCCAGGTTGATGCTCCAATTCAGCCTTCAATTTCTGAACACTAGCATGCTCCCAGTTGGATATATTGAACGGTTCGAAGAAGTTTCCGGCAGAAAAGTCGCACCAGCAACGATCCACCGCTCGTATGACAGTTGGGAACGGGCGGGGATAGTCGGGGGCTAGAGAGGCCCGGAGAGCATCAGCAAAAGTGGAGATATTGGTTGACCAGGGTATCGAAAGAGGTGTGTCCAATGGAAAGGGCTGCCAGTAGCAAGATGATATGAAAAGCGTTGTAAGTAGGACGATACAATAGAAGCTAAGAGAAAAGGATAGGTTAGGCAATGATCGATGTTACGAATAGGAAAAGTAACGGACCATGGTTTTGCATGCAGTGTCAAGGAGAAGAGAAACAATAACAAGAAATAGGGAGATGCAGTAGGAATGGGGAGCAAGAGGAGAGGGAGAAACCAGCGTGTACACCTTGAGCAGCCGATGCACGTCAGAGATATGGATTCATACCAGGGAAACGGCGTACCACATAGCTGTTTAAACGTTCAGTAGAGCGTAGATTCAGCGCCGACAGCAAGTGGGACGTCAGGCGCGAGGAATCCTTGAGAACCTTAGCGAATTCTTCGAGATCCGGACATTGCCGCAGATGATCCTCACACGCCGTGAACTTTCTGGAGGGTTCGACCCTTCCTATAAGTATATTCCTCTCTTCCTCAACACCTGTTCACCCCATTCTCTTTCACTTTCGCCACACCCTCAACGCCATGATTCAGCACCCAGAAGTTCTTTGGGCTCAACGCAGCTCCGAGTCAGATGACGCTAAGGTTCGTACATTCTCCCTTGTCGTTCGTTTTCGCGATCTAATCAACGCGTCTCGTGAAGAATGCCCTCTTTATAACTGTAAATCTCCCCGACGTACAAGAGTCCTCTTTGGTTTACAGCCTCACCCCGACTTCGATATCTTTTAAGACCAAGGCCGGCGAGTACGTTTATAGTCCCTTTTTTTGCTTCTTTTCTTTATCTGATCTTGTCACAGTGAATCAAAGGGCATTGCAGAAAAAGAGTACGCTTTCGATATCGATTTTTATGCCGAAGTCGATCCGGAGGTATGCATCTGACAAATTTCAATGATCGTATTGCTGATGCCTCAAATTCTTAAAATTTATCAGCTTTCCTCAAAGCGATTAACCTCACGCTCGTTCTATCTTGTCCTTCGCAAGAAAGAGAAGAAGGCAGAGTATTGGCCACGTCTAACAAAGGAAAAGGTCAAAAACGCATTCATCAAGACCGATTTTAGCAAATGGGTGGACGAGGATGAACAAGAGGGTACTGAGAACCCAGGAGTCGATGAAGACATGGAAGGTATGGAGGGAATGGGTGGTATGGGCGGTATGGGTGGCATGGGTGGCATGGGTGGCATGGGTGGAATGGGTGGAATGGGCGGCATGGGCGGCATGGACTTCGAAAAGGTGATTTTTGCTTTTGCTTGTATCGTCTCCGATCTGATTAACTTTTGTGCAGATGATGGCGCAGATGGGTGGTGCTGGTGGTCTTAATGCTGGTGGTCCATCGGAATCAGGTCCTGAGGAAGGCGAGTCCGATGACGATGATGATGGTCCACCTCCTCTTGAAGAAGCTGAATCAAAATAATTTGCTAATGGGTGACCTTAGTTCTTAATACCACCGTTTATCGTTGTTGTACCTGTAATACCAAATGCAGTGCGCTGTCAATCACAACTCTCCGTGAAGATATCTACGCTGTCTATTGCAATTTACATTTTATAGTTGACGTTGATTCCATATACATACATGAATACTAACTTCACATCAATGTGATTTCAATGCCGGTACTTATTTTGCTGACTTTCACTCTAGTTATATATATATTACGCGTTGCGATGCTCAATACTTTGGACGTACTTACTTCGTTAAGTCGTCCACTACATAGTCGGGGCTGGCATCTGATCCGAGAAGAACGTGTCTGGCTGTAGAGGTACAAACTGCAAGTGTAGTGGAGCCAGCTGCCCGACCAGACTTCAGACCCGAAACTGCATCTTCTACCACAAGGCCTAAAAATGGGAGGTCAGCGCATACATGTGAACCCAATATAAGTATATTCACATTTTTTGGCCTCTACTCCACAAGTGGAAGCCCCGGATAAATAGGGATCGGGATGTGGTTTTCCGCGAGAGACATCGTTCGACGTAATGAATGGTAAAGAAGGGAGTGGCACTCCTGCACATTCTAACGCGCGAGGAGCGTATTTATTGGAAGCTGTGACGTGAGTTTATACTACTACTCGTTACTTTATAATAGGAGTATTCGCACCAGATGTAACAATTGTCCAAGGGATCGAAGAATCATTGAGCTGGGAATAATAGATTGATGAAGGGTAACCGAATGGTGCTGTAAACTACGAACTTGTGAGAGAAGCTCAACCACACCAGGAAGAATCAAAGGGCCGCCTTGTATGACTTCATCTTCAAATCGGTCTACTTCTCGCTGTACAATAAAGCGAGTAGCATATTTTTTCGCTTTCAAAATCAGTGGATGGTTCGTCATACCAGTAACTCGGCCTCATCTTCAATTCCACAGTACTCTTTGAGCGTATCATATAATCGTCTCCCGTGAGTAGCGTGAGCGATAGTTAATGAATCACCCAGGCGATAGTCTTTTGCAAAGGTGTTCCAAGCTTTTAATACCCCAGGAGTTGAGTCTATAAGCGTGCTGTGATGTGTAGGACAAGCGCAGTAAGTAACCTGAGAGAAAACTGCCACAACGACCGGCAACAGACCCATCCATGTCGAACAAAATCTAAGCATCAGGTTTGCATCAGGTGCAACGGGTCGTATCACAGTATCAGCGACGGCCAACAGTTTCACGATTAATATAGTCTCACAGCATCAACATTAAAGACGATTGGCGCCATTAGCTTGTTGGACAAGTAGCCAGCTGCCAGAGGTTGGGTAAATATGAAATATGGAAAATAAAAGAGCGTAAATGATTGGATTGCTTAGTAAGTACATCCATGGGCGGGCCGGGATTCGGCAACTCGGGCCTATGAAGCTCTTGGCTTATGAATCTGATTGCTCGAATCCGATGCGTTCAATTCTAGTCTCTAACTCACGTTCAGCAAATATCTGGAGTCCTCGACAATATTGCCATTGGCTACTGCAGCAAACTTGTGCCTGACATGACCATCTTCTCAGAACGCTAGGATCAACGCTAGATTTCCTTATTTTTAGCAACACTCTCTTGGTTCTCTCCTGCCCGCTGTCCCCGATTGGTCTCCGCAATGTCTCCGAGTTAAAATTATCCTGGATGTGGTTGCCACTTGCCACTACGAGACGATGTCAACTGTTCACAGGACCAGTACGTGGTTACCTCCTCGTCCAATCCTCGTCGGTATCCAGGGCACAGTCTTGTGTGCTAATTTTATGCATCAGCTCCAATGGCAGATGCGGGTCTATACAAATATTGTGATAATTATAACATCGTTGCAAACGGCTTTACGGCGGTTGCAAACGTCCTACATCCATGTACGTAGCCCACAGAATAGCACGCTCCGTGTGTTGTTCTCGTTGCACGCCAAATGTTTTTCAACCACCCCAGTCGGAATTCTATGATACGCGTGCTCTCTGCCCTCGTTATGACCGGAGTTTCCAGCTTCGGGCGTCCAAAATTGTAACCACATTTGTTACTTGCGCCCAAGATAGATCATTATATGTTAAATATAGATGACAGTTCTCCCAGCACGTCGTCGCTATCCCAGGGTCTCCAGGATGCTATAAATTGTCCACCAACTGCAATCTGTCCCCATTCCCCTTGCCTTTCTTATTCTCGCTCTTTCCAAGCTTTGCGATCCGGGATCGTTTTCGCGGCTAGTCCTGCATTTTCGACGTCTTGACCTGGTGCTCATCTTTCTACCACCTTCCTTTTCTTACATATTCGTAATCCTTTCTTTCTCCATCTCCCCTCTTTAAACACCAACATGAAGGCTGCATCTGTACTTCTTCTTCTCGCAATGTCTTTAGTGGCTTCTGCAGCTCCACCACCAAATACGCAAAACAAAGGTGGATTTGGCGGACAGAACAGAGGGGCAGCCGCTGGGAATGTTGCTAAAGGAGGCAATACCAACAACAACGCCAATAAAGGTAACGCTGCTTCCAACAAAGGCGTAGGTACATTATTATCACAACATAATATGCTACTAACCTTTGCATATAGGGCGCTGCAGCTGGTGCGGCTACTGGTGCGGCCGCAGGGCTGCAGGCAACGCTGCAAACAGTACAGCTGCAGGAGCTTCAGGCAACGCTGCAAACAATACAGCTGCAGGAACTTCGGGCAACGCTGCAAACAGCACAGCTCAGAGCACTGCAGCTGGAAATAACAATGCCAGCAGTGGATCGGCTGCTGGAAGTGCTAATGCTACAGCTACCTCTGACCCACAGTCATCGCTTAGTAGGTATTTAATTCGGTATGGGTGATGTAACGCTGAAAGCTGGTTAGCGCTTGATCCCAAGGTAATTGCAACTGGGTTCGCTAATAATGGGCAAGATGTACCAGAAGCAGGTGGGTGTAACATTTATGTTTATCTGGTAACTGCGGTTCTCATGAGATTTAGGCCAAGTTGCTTCGTTGACGTCGACAAATAATTTCATTAACTTCTGCCTCACGGTGCCCAACCTTCCCATTACCAACGGCCAACAGATTACCTCCGGCTCTTGTAATCCAGCGCCCATGGGTTCTATCCCTTCTTCCGATAACATGCCTTCTGCAAAGTTCCAAAATCCCAAGAACGGTGACACCATCCAGGCCAACACTGCCTTTACCATTGAGATGGCAATCAGTAACATGCAGACTGGGTTTTTCGTCAATGCTGCGGAGAATTACTTTGCAGGTAAATTGCGCTCGCATAGCCACAGTTATGGAACGTTTTATTTAACCCTTCCTCAGCACCTCAACAATTGAATGCGCAAGGACAAATTCAAGGACACTCACATGTTGTAGTGGAAACTCTTGATTCATTGGCTCAAACAACCCCCACCAATCCCAAGAATTTCGCATTCTTCAAAGGTTTAAACGCTGCTGCTCAAAACGGTGTTTTGACAGCTGACGTTACGAGTGGACTTCCTGCTGGCGTTTACAAGCTCTCTTCTATCAATACGGCTGCCAACCACCAACCGGTCTTGGTACCAATTGCTCAGCATGGCTCGTTAGACGATGCAGTTTATGTACGTGCGCGCTATTATTTAAGTCTACTGCAGATACTTACCAAGATTTACCAGTTCACCGTAACTGACGATGGACAAGCAGCGGCAGCTGGAGTGAGTTATCTGCTATTTTATTTACTTACCAACTAACTGGTTGTTTTAGGGCGCAGCAGCAGCAAATAATGGAACAGCTGCTGCAGGTGCCGCAGGCAGTTCTGCTGCAAGCAGTGCCCAGACTGCTGCTGCCAGTGTATGTATCAATTACGGAACACTTCGTTGTTAAGAATGCTGATAGTCGTGTTAATACAGGCTACCGCCGCCGCCGCCGCTAATGGAAAAGTACCTGTAAACGGCGCCAACGGTGCGAAGGCGGCACCCGCTCCTGCGAAAGGAAAGGTACCTGCTAATGGTGCTAATGGAGCGAAGGCTGCACCCGTAAGCATGAGTTGATTATATATTATATATGATGACTGAAGTACTTCCTGAAGGTACAAGGAAACAACAGAAACAGGAGGTTCTTAAAAGTCACCAACTGAAGCTGTAACGGGTGTATATTTTGAGTCGACAATTTAGAACACTCAAGAAGTCTTCGTTCTTATTTATAATCTTCGTTATAATAGGGGGGTTTGAGACACGAATGGAGGGTGGCTCATTTCATAGTTATTAGTTTTGTAAGTAGTTAGGTTGGCCAGGCCGACGATTTATGCATTGGATTTGAGCGACTATTTATGGAAAGGGATGATTCTGTAAGAGATTGACTCGCTGTTACCAGACGGGCCCTTAACTTCGGTGCAATCTGGTGCAATCCTGCTGCTAGCAGGAGCCAGTCAACAACATTATATTCCTGTAGTTAGTTGCAACCGGGGATAATGACTCTATGGTCTCTTGCAAGTTGCAAACTTGCAACAGTTTGAGCTTGTCTTCATAACAAGTCCAGCGGAAGATATTTTCTCGTAGATTTAGGGGTATTTTTATATGCAACGTGAGATTACGGTTTAAACATCGTTATAGCAATAAGTGCATTGCCACTAAACTACTCCCGTTGTTGAGCGTGGCGTAAACGTTCGACCTCCCACCGGGATTTCATGAGCTGGAAACCTTCGGACTTCGATCGAATACTGACAGCAGGCGCCAGCATTTGCATGTGGGCTGCCTGAAGATAAGGAGGTATAAGAGTGTCACTCCGAATAACCTGAAAAACGTTTAACACCATTAAAGCAAGGATCGAAATAAATAAGCTGACCGATCCTATAGCGAGAAAGAAAGAGAAGGTAGCAGCGCTGCTTAGCATGTATTGTGAAAGCGTTGCCAAGAAACCACGAGGACCAGCGCCTCCCCTTGTTTGAACAGAAAATCAGAACTAGAACATGAGAAGTGAGAGCAACTCACCTGATGATGCTCCAGGAACCAAAAATGAAGCCAATTGTCAGCCCTACACCTCCGCCCATGACTGCACCCATCCTAGAGGTAGGTTTAACATCGTATTTTCATTAAGGAAGTTGAGAAATGTTCACGACATACTTAACTGGAAAATGAAAATTGTCAGAGCGATCAGAAACCAACCGTGGAGGAACGCACGCTTTTGCCATACTGAAGGTCCTTCTGGGAGATGAGAGGTAGGCACTGGAGGCATTCTCAGATGACTATATGTGAGGTCTGTATATCTCCGAGTCCTTAAGCTAAGTTTCAAAGTTTAAGTAAGTAGCTGTAACAGCCGTGAATTATTTGGACGCGACCAGAGCAAGTACTCAAGCTTAGGCACGTGATTTCAATGTGTATTCCGTACTATTAGTATTACTAGTGCGTAGTGAGAGCATCGCCGAACAATTCATCCCAGGTTCGCTCATTATATGCCACGACCGCCGTCTTTTCCTCGTGCGCAACAGGCACAAATTAGTATGCTGTACTTGCTTTGTAACGTGCATCTCAAGCTCATCGGTATACATAGTTCGTGCAAACCAACGAGATCTATTTCATGTATTTTCATTAAGAGAGCAAAGTGAAAGCGTTGCCCGCTCGTGGCTAGGTGAGGTTTGCTAGAGATTTTATGTCTAATCCATGCATAAGGTTAAACAGACTTTCAAATAGGAACGAGGTGGCTACATCGATGGGGCGCAGAACTAGATGTCTTGGTGAAACTCGTATATTATGGAATAACAACCGGTCGTGGTAACGTCCTTTCCTTTTTTTGATTTTCATTATCATTGAATGAATAATTTACTAAGCTACACAAACATTAGGAGAAGAGTACACCGATATCTGGCAATATTCCGTCCTCGATGAATTGACACCTCCGAATAGCAGAATACGTTTCTTCCTCGTTGTGTTTTCAACGTTTCCGAGGTATTTGTCTAAGAAGCTTACACATGGTGTCTCTTCTCAAAGTGGATACCTAAACCTTTCCCACCGGCTCCAAGCAGTATCCAATTGGCTGGAGGTTATTAGTGAAATTAATCTTGCGGTGTTCTATTTGAAGGGATCGTATTATGACTTGACGAAGAGAATCATGAAAATCCAGCATGTGCGTATTTGTAATGCCCTATTTTGTTTTCACTAATGCATATGTCAAGTTATCGTCGGTTCCTCAAGATCCACATACTCATCCGCCCTCTTACTCATTACTAGGAATTATGATTCTCGTTAGGCTTACATATAGATTTCTAAATGCATTTTATCCCTCGAAGGAAAGGAACATTGCTGAACCACGAAGTGATCTGCATACAGTTTTGTTGGATGACAGGCCCGTCTCTTATATTAGAGACGCTTCAGAGTTGGAAGAGGAAATTGTCAAGTCCGCAGAATACGATGAAGGGTCCGCTCTCGACCTAAAGATGATCCAGTCGACACAGCGCGGATCTCGGAACTGCACTTTGTGCCTTGAGGAAAGAACATTTACTTCCGCAACGGAATGTGGACACCTTTTTTGCTGGAATTGTATAGTTGGGTGGGGGCGAGAAAAGGTACGTAGTTCATTTTGAACATAATATATGATTAAACTCTGCGCTCTGTTAAGCCTGAATGCCCTCTATGTCGTCAAACACTGAACTTAGGGCGACTGTTGCCGATCCACAATTTGTAAAGAGGAGCACCCTTCCCTTTCACGCTCAGAATGCATGAAAACTTCGTATTCACGCCTATAAACGTTTGGAATATCATAGGGCGTCATGTATACTATTCTTATGTCAAATTTTGAGACCATTCGGCAATAATTACCGAATTTAAACCCAATTATCCATCCATTGGACATATAAATGCACAGAGATGTATTTCAGTACCTAGCAAAGTTTCACAGTGATAGCGTAAACAGAAAAAGTGGAAATGCGGATTTATTAAGATTTCAAACTCTCGATACGATATCAAACTCTTGTTACATGATAGTACCGCTCACGATACTTGCTGTATAAGAGTGATATTGTCACCCTTCAGAAGGATCCGTCCTGCTGAGTGTAAAAATGATAAACCTAGGGAGTCTGCAACATACATACCTAATTCCCTTCTCGGTTTTGCATCCTTAACAAAGACCTCAGCAGCATCATCTATCACGATGTTCATGAATTCATCAAATCCCTGACATTGTTATCAAAAAGTCAATAAAGAGTCGGCACTAACTCATATATGAAAAGACATACGATTATTCTACCTTCAATGCGCATCTCAATGTTATCGTACAACCATATAACAACCTTTGTTCTCTATGGACAAAAAGTGAGACTATAAAACAGAAAGCGCCACGAAATCTACACACTTGCTGGAGATTTTTGAATATTACATTCTTCATTCGAATGAAATAAGTTGTTAATATAATTGAAATAAGTGCAACACCTACGATGGGCTGAACCATTACACGCTGTTGGCGACCCGACATCTTGAATAGTGATCTTTGAAGGAAAAGAGCGTAAAGAGATTGTGCGTGTGGAAGGGAAGAGTGAAGCTTAGGCTAAGACTGTGCGCGCTTATTTCGACGGAAGGTCAGCTTAGGTAAGCTGCTCAACCTTGGAAGCACATGGCTTGAATGTTCACTGTCACTTGTTTAAAAGTTGTTTGCCAACGCGTCTTAGTCTGTAAACAGTAAAGTACCCTACAAGTACGTTGGCAACCATTCCTTTCGCTCAGTATGGAGGTCAGTGCTCTTTTAAACGTGTCATCTCTATTTCAAATTCTGTTCTTATAGGTGGTCTCTCCATCCAATTCTTCGACAGCAGCAGCTGTTACGTTCATTACCTTCGTGCAGGACCTGAAAAAGAAGACAAAAGCATGGGGTCCTATGATTGAGCTTTGCGCTAACGGAGAAAAGACACTTGAAAGATTCAGATACCAGTTCCCGGACGATTGGCTTTACAGTGATCAGCTTAGAGGGGAATGGAGTGCTTACAATGAAATATTGAAGAGGAAGAACGATTCTATTCAGGAGCAACTGTGTAAGCCTATTAGAAACACAACTTATACGTACACTGTCTGACTAAGTCCTTCACAGCGGGCCTGCAACTCAAGATTGTCGCAGAAGACAAAATTGTAGAAAATAAGATTACCGATATTCTACAGGAATGGGAAGCTACGCGCCCTGTGCAAGGGAGCTTGCGTGCGGATACTGCCATGAACACCATCAATGTATTTGAAGGAAGCTCAACCGTGTACAAGAGGAGTACGATCTTGTATGCAGAGCGAAGGAGGCTTTGGATTTGGAACTGACACGCCACACGCGATTGGAACCGGTGTTCGAGGAACTACGTGATCTGAAAGCTGTCTGGACCGCACTGTCCGGAATTTGGAGTCAGATGCATGAACTTCGTGAACTTGCTTGGGCAACTGTGCAGCCGAGGAAGCTAAGACAGCAACTAGATGCGTTACTTAGTTCGACCAAGGAGATGCCTACGCGAATGAGGCAGTATGCTGCATTTGAATACGTGCAGGATGTATTAAGAGGGTTGTTAAAGTCCAACACCATTGTATCTGAGCTGAAGTCTGAGGCTCTGAAAGATCGTCACTGGAAGCAGCTATTCAGGGTGTTAAAGTCGCCTTCTCAAATCAGTTTACCCCTGTGGGTTTCGCTCACGTTACACGCATAGAGATACCTTCTAATATGAATCACAGAATGACTCTTGGCCATGTCTACGACATGGATTTAAAGAGGAACGAAACATCGATCAAGGAAGTGATCATTCAAGCTCAAGGAGAAGTCAGTATCATTGCTTTCGAGTCTTTTTTGAAACTTAACAACATAATGACAGATGGCACTAGAAGAATACATCAAGCAGGTTAAGGAAATATGGAGCAATTATACTCTTGACTTGGTTAACTACCAGAATAAATGTAGACTTATCAGGTACGAAAAAGAAGCCTTATATGCCACGGTGCTGACAGTAAGGGTTAGAGGATGGGATGATCTCTTTAACAAGTGTAGTGAGAACCTCAACTCACTCACAGCTATGAAGTTGTCACCGTATTACAAAGGTCTTGCACATTCCATCTCTTAACTGGCTGAATATTTACCTTTTGTCAGTCTTTGAGGAGGAAGCTGGTGCATGGGAAGAGAAGCTTAACAGAATCCATGTTTTATTTGGTAACTTTTACTTCCTGATCTGTGTACTTTCATCATATCAACAATTCCGCAGATGTATGGATTGATGTCCAACGA
The DNA here is from genome assembly GCA_025738555.1 of Cyathus striatus. Taxonomy (NCBI): domain Eukaryota; kingdom Fungi; phylum Basidiomycota; class Agaricomycetes; order Agaricales; family Nidulariaceae; genus Cyathus; species Cyathus striatus. Next base: position 40,304 of record JAOVFP010000024.1, on the reverse strand, counting down.
CAATGGGTGTATCTGGAAGGAATTTTCTCTGGAAGTGCAGATATTAAGCACCTACTTCCAGTGGAAAGTGCGCGATTTCAAAATATCAATGCTGAATTTCTTGCCGTGATGAAGAAAGTCTACAAGTCACCATTTGTCGTTGACGTTTTAAATATTCAAGGGATTCAGAAAAGTCTGGAACGTCTTGCCGATTTACTCAATAAGATACAAAAAGCACTCGGCGAATACCTTGAGAGAGAGCGATCGTCCTTTCCGCGTTTTTACTTTGTCGGAGACGAAGATCTCCTGGAGATTATTGGCAACAGCAAGGACATCCTTCGCATCATGAAGCATTTGAAGAAAATGTTTGCAGGGATTTCAACAGTAATGCTTGACGAAGAATTGACCCAGATACAAGGCATGGCCTCAAGGGAAGGAGAAGAGGTCACATTTTCCGAGCCGATCATGCTAAAGGATTTTCCTAAGATCAATGATTGGCTGGCGAAAATTGAATATATGATGCGCGTGTCCCTCGCAGATCTATTGGTGCAGGCGTTATCGGAACTCCAGACCTTTTATGGCACTGGATCTCTAGTTATTGAACAGCTGATGGAATGGATGGAGAAATATCCTGCTCAGCTTGTGACATTGGCCATTCAAGTAGCATGGACCACCGCTGTGGAAAGTTCCTTAGAAACATCGCAGGCACCAGACAATGCATTGGAAACTATCCATCAAGCTTTAGATATACTCGCCGATATCGTCCTGAAGGAGCTGACCCCGGTGACTCGTCGAAAGTGCGAGCACTTAATCACCGAGCTAGTGCACCAACGTGATGTTACGCGAACCCTCATTCAACAGCAGGTGCTGGACACCAGAAGTTTTTCCTGGTTATATCAGATGAGATTTTATTTAGACAAAAACGCTGAAACTCCTTTAGATCGTCTGGCCATCAAGGTCGCCGATGCTGCCTTTCCGTATGGTTGGGAATACCTTGGGGTACCCGATCGCTTAGTACAAACGCCTCTTACAGATCGAGTGTATATGACATTAACTCAAGCGCTGGATAATCAGCTAGGAGGTGCGCCCTTCGGGCCAGCAGGCACTGGTGCGTGATCTGTATAGATTATTCTGCCGTGGTATTAATTACTTTAATGAATTGCTCAGGGAAAACCGAATCCGTCAAGGCTCTGGGCGTTCAGTTGGGTCGCTTTGTTCTGGTGTTTTGTTGTGATGAAACATTTGATTTCCAAGCAATGGGACGTATATTCGTTGGCCTTTGTCAAGTAGGAGCGTGGGGGTGTTTCGATGAGTTCAACCGGCTCGAAGAACGTATCCTAAGCGCAGTTTCTCAACAAGTTCAAACCATTCAACAAGGTTTAGTATCACTTGTAAAGAATCCTAACACAGAGATTGAGTTGGTTGGAAAAAGCTTGAAAATCAATAAGAACATTGGTTTGTAGATTTCTACAACTTTAATTGTGGACATCCACTTAAACTGAAGGAAACTAGGTATTTTTATTACAACCAATCCAAATTATGCTGGCCGCTCTCAACTGCCACCCAATTTAACGAAGTTGTTCAGGCCGTACGCTTACTTTCTACGGTCTTGATTTTACTTCAGCTGACTTTATTTATACCTAGAATGGCCATGACACGCCCCGACAGAGAATTGATCGCGCAAGTTATGCTGTTCTCTCAAGGTTTCAGAACTGCGGAGTCGCTGGCCTCCAAAATTGTTCCGTTCTTCAATCTTTGCGATGAGCAGTTGTCTCCGCAGCCACATTATGATTTCGGACTTCGTGCACTTAAAGCTGTATTAGCAAGCGCTGGTATTTTAAAGCGCGAGCGTTTGCAGAACGCTCGATCTGATTCAAGTGATGGAGAAAGTTCTCTCGGTCTCTCAGACTCTATGTCTGAACAAATTATTGTCATCCAAAGCGTCACGGAGACTATTGTCCCAAAGCTGGTTGCTGACGATGTTCCGCTTCTTACAAGGTTCTTGCTTCCTTCTTGACACGTGTTATATTTATTGATCTGTTTCTAGTCTCCTTGCTGATGTCTTCCCTGGCGTAGATTATATGCCTGTAGATTTAGATGCGCTTCGAGCGGAAATTCTCAAAGTCTGCACCGAACGTCGCTTGGAGGACGGTGATCGATGGATTGCGAAAATTCTCCAATTGTACCAGATCCAGAAAATTCAGCATGGTCTAATGATGGTTGGACCTTCTGGGACTGGGAAGACGAATGCTTGGCGTGTTCTTCTTTCTGCTCTCGAGCGCCTTGATGGCATCGAAGGAGTATCCTATGTGATTGACCCGAAGGCCATGCACAAGGATGCTCTGTATGGAACATTAGATCCCACAACTCGAGAATGGACTGATGGTTTATTCACTCATATTTTGCGAAAAATTGTCGATGATGTACGTGGCGAAAGTGGGAAACGGCATTGGATCATATTCGACGGAGATGTTGATCCTGAATGGGTAGAAAATTTGAATAGGTCAGTATTAACGAGAAATTCTGAGATAGCTTTATTAACGCAGACAATTTCGCAGTGTTTTAGATGATAACAAACTTCTGACACTTCCAAACGGTGAACGTCTAAACCTTCCTCCGAACGTTCGTATTATGTTTGAAGTGGAGCATCTCAAGTATGCAACACTTGCAACCGTTAGTCGTTGTGGCATGATTTGGTTCAGCGAAGATATTGTAGAACCCTCGATGGTGTACCGCAACTATCTATCCACTCTTGCGGCCATACCACTGGATGCTGACGATGAAGACGCTACGGAGGTACTGACGCGACGCGTTGACGTTTCGGATAGTGTGGTTTCTGCCAATCTCGACACCCAGCGACAAATTGCTGCAATTTTAGAGCGCTACTTCGCAGATGGTGATTTGGTTAGCTCGGCATTGAAATACGCAGAATCTATGGAGCATATTATGGATTTCACCGCAACAAGGGCCCTCAACACTTTATTTTCTCTCATCAATAAAACTGTTCGCAATGTTATTGAATATAACCTTCAACATCCAGACTTTCCTCTGACGCCAGAACGAGTTGAACAGTACGTTACGAAGCGATTGTTGGTCAGCACCATTTGGGCGTTTTCTGGTGATTCAAAGCTCGATCTTCGAGCTGAACTGGGAGATTTCCTGAGGAACCGCACTGGAATAGATCTTCCTCCTCTAGCCGCTGGGAGCTCTCTCATCGATTATGATGTTCAAGTGTCGAACGGCGAATGGATTTCTTGGCAATCAAGGGTGCCTGTCGTTGAAATTGAGGCACATGCTGTAACTGCTTCAGACGTAGTCGTCCCGACAATGGATACCGTCCGCCATGAAGAAGTGTTATATTCGTGGCTTTCAGAGCATAAGCCACTCATGCTCTGCGGACCACCAGGCTCAGGAAAGACGATGACGTTATTTAGTGCATTACGAAAGCTTCCAGACATGGAAGTCGTCGGTCTGAATTTCTCAAGTGCAACAACTCCTGAATTGATTTTGAAAACGTTCGAGCAGTACTGTGAGTATAGAAAAACTCCTAATGGCGTCATTCTCGCTCCTCTGCAGATCGGACGCTGGCTCGTTGTTTTCTGCGACGAAATCAATCTACCTGCAGCGGATAAATATGGAACTCAGCGTGTTATATCATTTATTCGCCAGCTCGTTGAAAGCGGTGGATATTGGCGAGCCAACGATATGGCCTGGGTTAAACTGGAGAGAATCCAGTTTGTTGGCGCTTGCAATCCACCTACTGATCCTGGACGAGTTCCACTCAGCCACCGATTTTTACGTCATGCTCCCCTTGTTATGGTTGATTATCCAGGGGAGATTTCGCTGAAACAAATTTATGGAACGTACAACCGAGCACTCTTGAAAGTTGTTCCCAACCTACGTACATATGCTGATCCTCTTACAGATGCTATGGTGTCATTTTATCTTGCTTCCCAGCGGCGTTTTACAACTGATGTGCAGGCTCATTATGTCTACAGCCCTCGAGAACTCACCCGTTGGGTTAGAGGTATTTATGAAGCTATCCGACCCCTTGAAATCCTTCCTGTAGAGGGGCTGGTTCGTGTTTGGGCTCACGAAGCCCTTAGACTATTCCAAGACCGACTTGTGACAGAGGAAGAACGTCTTTGGACCGATGAACATATAGACGCTGCTGCCATGGAGCACTTTCCCACAATCAATCGCGACGAAGCATTGTCTCGGCCAGTCCTATTTTCAAATTGGACATCAAAACACTATATTCCTGTCGACAGAGAAACCCTTAGGGAATATACGAAAGCTCGATTACGCATATTCTATGAAGAAGAACTCGACGTACCGCTCGTTTTATTCAACGATGTGTTGGACCACGTTCTGCGTATTGATCGAGTCTTCAGACAGATCCAAGGTCATCTGTTGCTTATCGGTGTAAGCGGAAGCGGAAAGGTATTATTGTTATATAACTTCTTTTCGTGACACTGATGCCTCATAGACCACCCTGTCGCGATTCGTTGCCTGGATGAATGGCCTTAGTATTTTCCAGATCAAAGTGTCTAACAAGTACACTGGAGATGATTTCGATGAAGATTTGCGTACTGTACTACGAAGAGCTGGCTGTAAAGGGGAAAAGATTTGCTTCATAATGGACGAGTCAAATGTGCTAGATTCTGGTTTCTTGGAGCGTATGAACACCCTTCTCGCCAACGCTGAAGTACCGGGTCTTTTTGAAGGGGATGAACACGCGTCCCTAATGACAGCCTGTAAAGAAGGTTCTCAGCGAGATGGCCTTATGCTCGATTCTCCTGAAGAATTGTATCGGTGGTTTACGCAGCAGGTTGCCAAAAATTTGCATGTGGTATTCACCATGAATCCTCCGGAAAATGGCCTAGCATCCCGAGCCGCTACATCGCCGGCTTTGTTCAACCGCTGCGTTTTGGATTGGTTTGGAGATTGGTCTGATCAAGCTTTCTATCAGGTCGGCATGGAGTTTACGCAAACTCTGGACCTGGACCTTCCGTCGTATAGTCCACCAGCAAGTTTCCCAATCATTTATAGGGGCTTTCCTGCCTCCTATTCACAGAACTGCTGTTGTTAATGCATTAGTCTACGTCCACACCTCTCTCCATCAGATAAATCAAAGGCTGAGTCGCAGGCAAGGCCGTTACAACTATGTTACGCCAAGGCACTATTTGGATTTGTAAGTTTATTCCCTTCACGCATTTAAAGCGACTCTAATCGTTTGTAGTATTAACCACTATGTGCGCCTCTACACGGAAAAGCGGGACGAACTCGAAGAACAACAGCGACATCTTCATGTGGGTTTGGATAAGCTCCGAGATACTGTTACGCAGGTAGAAGAATTAAGGAAAAGTCTTGCCATTAAACGGTCGCAGTTGGAAGCAAAGGATGCGGAAGCCAATGAAAAACTAAAAAGGATGGTTGCGGACCAGCAAGAAGCAGAGCAAAAGAAATCGGCATCTATTGAAATACAGGCTGCTCTCGTGGAGCAAGATCGCCATATCGAGCAACGACGTGCTGTAGTGATGGCTGACCTTGCAGATGCAGAGCCTGCAGTTCTTGACGCACAGGCTGCTGTAAGCAATATTAAACGTCAACACCTTCAAGAAGTTCGAACAATGGCAAATCCACCAGAGGCAGTTAAACTTGCCATGGAATCTGTATGCACTATCCTAGGCCATAAGATTGATAGCTGGCGCACCGTTCAAGGCATCATTCGTCGAGACGACTTCATTCAGCGGATCGTCAATTTCGACACTAATAGTCAGTTGACCAAACAGCTACGCGATATAATGAATAGAGACTTTCTGTCTCGACCGTCTTACAACTTCGAAACTGTTCAAAGAGCTAGTAGAGCGTGCGGTCCGCTCGTCAAGTGGGTCATCGCCCAGGTTAAGTTTTCAGAAATACTGGACAAAGTGGAACCGTTGAGGAATGAAGTGCAGTCATTGGAACAACAAGCAGAAACAACAAAGAAGCAAGCCGGTGCAATCATTCAGATGATTGGTGAATTGGAAAAAAAGATTGCCAAATACAAAGATGAATACGCACTTCTGATCAGTGAAACACAGGCCATTAAATCCGAGATGGAGAGGGTCCAAAGTAAAGTCAATCGTAGCATGAAACTGCTAGAAAGTTTGTCTTCAGAGAGGGGTCGGTGGGAAGCAGGGAGTCGTACATTTGAAGCAGAAATGTCTACAATCGTTGGAGATGTGCTACTTTCTGCTGCATTTCTGGCTTACGGCGGTTTCTTTGATCAGCATTACCGCGAAGTAATGTGGCAAGACTGGACCAACCACTTATTGGAAGCAAATATTAAGTTCAAGCCTGAACTTTCATTCACAGAATACCTTTCCACTGCTGATGACCGCCTTAGCTGGCAATCAAAGTCTTTACCGGCGGATAACCTTACCACTGAAAATGCTATTATGTTGAAGCGATTCAATCGGTATCCTTTAATCATTGATCCAACTGGCCAGGCTACCACCTTCCTCCTAAATGAGTACAAGGACCGCAAAATCACGGTCACGAGTTTCCTAGATGAGGCATTCCTAAAGGTTCTGGAAAGTGCTTTACGTTTTGGAAACCCTTTGTTGATTCAGGATGTTGAACATCTCGATCCCATTCTAAATGCTGTTCTTAACAAAGAAATCAGGCGAACGGGGGGGCGAGTTTTGATCAGACTCGGTAATCAGGACATTGACTTCTCTCCTTCATTCACAATGTTCTTATCTACGAGGGATCCGTCCGTAGAATTTTCTCCGGATGTATGCAGCCGTGTCACGTTCGTCAACTTCACCATGACAAGAAGTAGCTTGCAAAGTCAGTCTCTCGATCAGGTATTGAAGGTTGAACGACCTGACACAGAGCGCAAACGAACGGACTTGATGAAAGTTCAAGGGGAATTCCGTCTTCGACTCAGGACCTTGGAAAAACTGCTCCTGCAAGCGCTCAACGAATCTACAGGAAACATTCTAGATGATGATAAAGTTATTGATACTTTAGAGACGTTGAAACGGGAGGCAGCTGAAATTACCAGAAAAGTTGAAGAGACCGATTTAGTAATGAGGGAAGTTGAGCAAGTGACATCTGAATACCTGCCTTTAGCGCAGGCATGCAGTTCGGTCTTCTTTGTTCTGGAACAGCTGAATCTTGTAAATCATTTCTATCAATTCTCTCTTCGGTTCTTCTTGGATATTTTCGACTATGTCCTTCATCATAATCCTAACCTCAAGAATGTTACCGATTATAATATTCGCCGCCAAATTCTCCTCAAAGATCTATTCCTTGTGGTACAAACGCACATCTCGTGCTCTTTTATACCGTGATCATTTAATGCTCGCAATGTTGCTATCACAGGTCAAACTTCGCGGTGCAGAAGAAATAGGAGACGAACTCGAGTTCTTGCTAGAAAGTGCCGATACCATAGCTCCTACTACGATCCAATTGCCGCAGCTTTCTATGTTGTCACCTGATCAGGCATTGAGGTTGGGACATTATTCAAAGTATCCCATCTTCAAGCCGGTTTTATCACATATAACAGAGCATGATAGCGAATGGGTTCAGTTCCTTGAGTCAACCGCTCCGGAACAATGTGTGCCCATTCCATGGGATGCCAGTACTCGTAAGTTTTGAAAAACTACTTCCGAATCTTTCTGACCTGTTGTTATGTAGCAATTCTGGAGGCCATCCGCTCCTTACTTCTTGTTAAATGCTTTAGGCCAGATAGGTTATTGCAATCAACAGCAATGTTTATCAAGACTGTCTTCGAGATAGATCTCTCTGCGGAATCAAGTTACGATCTAGGCTCCATTGTTGCACATGAAATTCCTGCTGCGACTCCTATTGCACTAGTATCTGTTCCAGGGTACGATGCTAGTTATCGAGTGGAAAACCTTGTTAAAATCACAAGCGCTCGATCCACGTCTGTCGCTATGGGCTCACAAGAAGGTTTCACATTAGCCGATCAGGCCATTGCAGCAGCTTCTCGACAGGGTACATGGGTTTTGTTGAAGAATGTTCACCTTGCACCGTCTTGGCTGGGACAACTGGAGAAAAAGCTTCAAACCTTAACTCCACATCCTAACTTCCGATTATTCTTGACGATGGAAGCCAACCCGTCAATCCCAGTAAACATTCTTCGTCAATCTCGTCTCATAATGAATGAGCCACCTCCTGGTATTAAGGCTAACCTCCTTGACTCGTTGCGCTCTATTCCACCACAAAGACTTTCTCAAGGTCCAGCTGAGAAAGTAAGGTTATATTTCCTTCTAGCATGGTTCCACGCAGTTGTCCAGGAGCGTCTTCGCTATTCTCCACTTGGGTGGAGTAAAACATACGACTTTAACGATTCAGACATGGCATCTGCTTTCACTACCATTGATACTTGGTTAATTGGTGCTTCAAGGGGTCGAACAAATATTGACCCCGCAACAATTCCATGGGACGCCCTTAGAGCGTTACTAAAGCAATCCATATACGGAGGTCGAGTTGATAGTGATTTCGATCAACGTATTCTGGATGCCTTTGTCGATGCTCTATTCACGCCAAAGGCTTATAACGTTGACTTTAACTTGGTTCCCACCGTATCTGGCAACACGGTGCTCAGTGCACCGGATGGCACAAAGATGGAGCATTTCATGTCATGGGTTGGTTCTTTGCCAGACCGCGAACCTCCGTCATGGCTCAGCCTACCACCGACTGCCGAACGTGTAATTGCTATCGCCCAAGGTAAAACCATGATTTCATTCCCTAATTTATAACAAATAATCATGTTTGTTGGCAGGAAACGAACTCCTTGGCAAACTTCGCAAGATGCGAATGTTGGCTGACGACGATGACGAAGTCGCTTCTACTAGCTCCAAGTCACAGACTTCACAACAACCCGCTTGGATGAGGACTCTCTTTGAACGCTGTCGAGAATGGCTGGAGCAACTACCCTCGGTGAGTAGATTATCAATCTTTGATTACGCCTTACTCATAGCGACCATATCTCAAGGCCTTCAATACACTTGCCAAGCAGTCCGGAGATCAAGATCCTCTCTATCGCCTGTTTGTGCGAGAAGGGGAAATTGGACAAAGGTTACTCTCCCAAGTCCGGAAAGACCTTAACGACATTGTCAAGGTTTGCCAAGGGGAATTAAAACAAACAAACCACTTACGGACTCTCATGAGTGCATTAACTAAAGGTGATATTAATATACAAGTTTATATTCCTCCCTAATCCATTTGCCTTAGGGACGATTCCTGATCACTGGAGACGCTACAAAGTGGATAAGTCGATGGCAGTTTCCGGATGGATTGCAAGCCTTGCACGTCGATTGACTCAGCTTGATCATATTGCTAGTTTAGATGGACTTAACGATGTGGAAGTTTGGTTGGGAGGGTTATTTTTCCCAGAAGCTTATATAACAGCAACAAGACAGGCGGTGGCACACAGGAAGAAATGGAGTCTAGAAACTTTGAGCCTCAGGCTTGATATTGAGCGTGTTAATGACCCCAGTGCTTTCATCATCGATGGTGAGTTTCTTGTCACTTCCTACCACCTATATATGACCTCTGACCTCTGCACTAGGATTGGTGCTAGAAGGTGCTTCTTGGACCGGGGAGAAACTAGCTCTGAATGACGGTGAATCCATTAGATTGGGTTCCTCGCAGCTTCGCTGGGTTCAGTCAGACGAATCACGGGAAGGACTGGTGAACTTGCCGGTGTACTTGAACAATGACCGAAGCGATGTACTGTTTACAGTGGACCTACCTTTTGACAGTGGTGCGAGGTCATTAGTTGCAATGAGAGCTGTCTGCTTGACGGCGGCTGGATGATGAGTGCCCATTCTTTTTATGATACCAGTGCATAGTAATTAAATGATGTTACCAATTTATGTATTTAATATTTCACCCTCGATAATGGAAAGTTTTGTAGGATTACTTGGGATGTATGTAGGTACTTCATTCGGGGGAGATACTACTATACTACTGTACGGGTTCTGTTATGATTTCTGTACTACGCTACCCCCGGTGACTTTTAGGACTTTCCAGTCGATTTCTACCTTCTTTGTATTAAATATTTCGCGAACATCTTCGGCGATTTTCTCAAAATTGTGGGTTGCAAGGGCTAGTATTGTAGGGCCGGCACCAGAGAGGCAAATGCCTAGAAGACCAGGGTGCGTTGCAGGCGTGATTGAAGTTGTGACTTGCGGAAGTCCAGGGATCTGAGATAACATCGCGTAAGAAACGGATATCGATACAACAAGGTATGGTCACGTACGAGCTCCTTTCTATATGGTTGATGTATCCGATCCTTCATCGCCTCGTATATTAGATTTGGATCGGGTGGAGACTGAGCAAGGGCAGTTGTCAGGACAGCTAACCGCTGGAGGTTGAATATCTACAGTCGATGAAAGATCAGGGAGATATATAGGGTAGATAATCTAGCCAGAGACACATACAACGTCCTTGCGGGAGTAATGAGTAGGTAGAACACCTCTAGCCTTCGCAGTGCTTAATTCAAATCTGGGTATAATGGCAACAGCGTGAATGGCATCTGACCAACCAAAGCGGACGTAGTGACCAATACCGAGGGGAGGAATGGGAGGATTAAGACCCCAGTCTTCGCCTGCATCCTCTGGATATTCGGGAAGAACCTCACTAAGAGGTACACTTGCTGCCTCACTGGCAGTGTCATCGAGCTCCTTCAAGTAGGAGCCGACGAAGCCGCCGACTAAAGCAGCGGTGACGTTGTCTGGATGACGTTCGACCATGAGTGCAAAGTCCAGTAACCTTTCGGTTGAGAGATCCAGTTGGCCAAGTTCATTTCCCAGAAGTACACCGGCAATGACAGCTGCGCCGGAAGATCCTAGGCCGCGTCCGAAAGGAATTTCATTATCAACATGAATCTTGAGATGGGAAGGAAACCTGCGAATTGTATGGCATCGCAGGACATAGAGAGCAACGCGGGTTGTGAGGTTTTTATATGCGTCGAGAGGGACTTCGCCTGCGCCTTCTCCTGAATATGTTATAGATGGGGCCACATAGGTGTCGCTCGGAGGAGTTAGGGGGAAAGAGACAGTTAAGGTGCAAAATAAGGAAAGGGAGAGGCCGACGACGTCGAAACCTGGGCCAATGTTAGCAGAAGTAGCTGGCACGCGGATGGAGAACTGGCGCAGAGACATTGAAAGGCTGGCTGCCCCTATTAGTAAGTGAGACGATAATCCAACCGCGTTGTTTGGCGACGGAGATGTAGGCATTGATCTCAAACACTATGTATTATTATGTAATAATATGTATTACGTAATTTACCGCATTATTTGGCGACGGAGATGTAGGCATTGATACCAAACATTATGTATTATGTAATATACTATAATCAAATGTATCCAAGTAACGCGTCAAATAGATTGATTTGAACTGCCATCCACTTCCTTCTTGTCTCTTGTCTTCTCTCTCCTGTCCTTTCATTCCCCTCTCTCCTGGCGCTGGACGCCCGGCATGTTATCCACTCTGATATCCACGCCAGTCGTCCTGCTCCTCCTGCATCTGTCTTTTGCCATCCTCGCAGCTCCTTCTTTCCGTGCTAGAAACCTCACTGCCCTGACGCCTGGCTTGGACCTGCCTATCACTATCTCTAGAGGTTCTCGCGTCTATAGACGTGGCGATGTCACCGGCTCAATAGGATTAGGGAACAATGCTGACTTGTAGGTTGCTTGTAGGGCACACTTGTCGTACTTTATCCGGAATATTGACTACCTATCACGATATTGCTTGTAGATTGTACACGGTTCCTATTGAACTTGGAAACAAGGTTTTCGCCGTGAATATTGGTTTGTGCTTCAACTAAACTCCTACTGCAAACTGTTGACACTTACTGCTAAACTAGACACCGGATCGAGTGATTTATGGGTCGTATCAGATCAATGTCAGACAGGCTCATGCCAGGGCTCCGACGTTACACGCTATCCGAACACTTCCTTTCAGCCAGCTGGCGCGGATGTCTCCATGTTTTATGGCGATTCAACGACAGGAACGCATGCTTCTGGGAGTGTGGGCTTGGATACAATTTCAGTGGCCGGAGTAGCCATGACACAACAGGCATTCGGTTTAATCAATGACACCAATAACGACGTTGTTCAGTTTGACACTGCAGGTATTTTTGGCCTGGGATTTCCAAGTGGGAGGTGTGTACTTCGTGTCACTTTGGCGAGTTTGATCAAATATTTTATCCACTAGTAAAATTCAAGAGTCTGTTGTCATCGCCAAGGTCATCTTTGCCACATATCACATGCCCCAGAGATCTAAATTCACAAACGCAGACAGGTCCTATCGAAAGTACTGACGATTTTATCACCTCTACTTACACCAGCGGTCCACTCATGGCAAGGATTGCCATGACCAATGCGCTTGAGGTGCCAATGTATACGGTATAGTGCCATCTCTTAGTTCTTGTATAAATATACATTTGCTGAAATCTCATTAGATTACCCTGCAACGCAGTACCATCGACATTGGAGGCACCGGATCATTGACAATAGGAAAACTTCCTGATAATGTTAATAATTCTTCCTTGACATGGGTTCCTGTCCGCTTGTACAGCCCGGAGGAAGGAGGGTTAGAGCCTCCCAAGTTCGCTCCGTCTGAGGTGCGGATGTTAACTATTTCCCAGAGTGGATTAACTCACTCGTCCCTTTAGATTTATCCATTGTGCGTATTATAGCGACTCTGTCGCTTTTGTAACTAAGGAAAACTAGTCGCTGGGAAATAGACATCGATGCTGTGTTCCTTGATGGACAACAACTCTCTGACTCTGCCATCCCCGCGAAGGATGGTGTAGATTCAAACCGAGTTTCTGCACTAATCGATACAGTGAGTGTTGGATGCTACTTTTATCCACTCTCCTTATGTCTTCAATAGGGGAATTCTATTCTCCGTGGTCCCAAGGATGTCGTAAACAATATCCTTTCTAAGGTGTCGTCCGCCTTTGATTCTAGTTCAGAGTCTGTACCCATAATGCCGTGTGCCATACCACGGACATTATCATTTCAAATTGGTGGAAAGGTGATAGCATTACGTTACGTCTGAGACACCTTGTTGATAATCGACAGGTTTTTCCTATCGACCCTCGTGACTTTATTGGTCAACATACCAAAGGCGACGCAACAACATGCGTGGCTGACAACTTAGTTGCAACAGATCCGCCGAATATTGGAGCATTGTTTCGCTGGAGCTTGGGTGCTCCATTTTTTCGTTCGTGCGTACACACGTCCACTAACAAAATGGGAGTCTGATCGGAATCTTCGTAGAAACCTGGTCGCTTTTCACTACGGCAATCTTACACATCCGTCAGTGGATCCTCCTCGAATCGGTATACTTTCCATGGTTCCCTCCAATGCAGATGATCTACTCAAACAAGCAGTTACTGACGCTTTAAATGATGGAGGCGATTTCGAAGGTAATGTCTTCGCTTTATCGATAAATTTATTGGTTAATATGTTAATATTTGAACATGTTCAGAGACGATGGTGATAGCTCCGACCGAGAGCGCTGCGGCAGAAACACAAATAACAGTGTCTGAGGTGTCTGAAACTGTTGCGGTGACATCAACAGCAATTTCAGCAGCATCGACTACAACATTACCTGCTACACCAACGCGGACGCTATCTTTACAACCAACTACTATATCTACCATGAATACACCAAGTAACTTCGATAAAAATGCCGGAAGCTCTCCGCTGAACTTGTCTCACCTGCTGAGCTTTTGGATAGTCACTTTTTGTACATTTTTGCTCGCTCTTTAATCCAATTCGGTATAAAACCACAGCTGCCGAGTGACATCCTAGTACATATTCATTATTATGCATTCGTAGGCGTTCAGATCGAATGTAAAGTAGTTAACTAATTACAATAATAAAAAAACCTGGGAACCAAATAATACTGCAATCAAAAAAGAATCCGCTATCGTGCAGCAGGAGTTGCAGGCGTAGATGGCTGAGCTTGATATTGCCCGTAGTATTGCTGTTGAGCCACAGGAGCTGTAGTTACGGAGGGTGAATAAGGCTGTAGTGCACTTCCCTGCTGGGCATTCTTCAAGTGAGAGGGAAGTGTTGGAGTGACGACGGAGGATTGTTGAGCCGCCTGTCCATATTGCCATGTCGCTGTGGCCTGTTGCGGAACTACCTTGTTGACTGCAACAGTGTTAGCGACAGCGGGCGTTCTTGGAGCTGTGGGAGGAGGCGTAGCCGTTCCTCCGGTACCACTAAAGAAGCTGGCGTATGCAGAAACAGGTTGTGGTGTGCCACGACCCGAAGCAGCAGCAGCAGCCGATGCTGCAGCCACCTGTGCTGGGTATTGAGTATACCAGTTTGAGTACGCTGCATACGGTTGTTGGTTCGTAGCCATATAGGATTGGGCCCCAGAAGCTGCGGCAGCGGCAGCGCCGGTGTAACTCTGTTGGCCATAATATGATGAATGTTGTTGGCCAGCTGGAGTTACATATCCCTGGTAAAAGGAACCTGTCTGGCCGGGTTTGTACGTTGTATACGGTGTTGCCGTGACAGAGGGAGCCCGGTATGGCGTTCCGGCCTGAGGTTGACCTGGGGTATATGTGTAAGGATACACGGCGTAGGGTTGTGTTACAGGTGCTGGGGTGGTGGTGGAAGAGGTATCGGGAGGAGGGGAGGCTACCGATGCACTGGCAGGTGTTGGAGTAGAACGAACTTTTACTGTTGAGTCATCACGAAGAGCGACAGCACGCGCAGGCGGTAATGTACCGTGCCAGCCTGATGAGGGCTCCAAAGCCAAAGAACGATGTAGTTTCCGAAGGACGGAAGGAGGAGGGAATATTGTAGATGGTTCGGCGGAAGCGGTACGTGGTCGTAAGGAAGACAACACCGTCAATGATTCAAGGATGTTTTGAGCTGCACGTAGCAAATAAGATGCGTGAATGGCTAGACTAGAACAAAAGGGATTAACATACCGGTCTCCCACTCCTCTGATCTTTCTGCGACGCTAGCATCACTACCTTCTTTGGATAATCTCTTGAATTGAAGCTCTTCGAGCCTGATGAGAGCACGGTGATTCTTGTCGAGAAGTTTCTGAACGGCATTTTCAAGCTCCAAGTTGCCAAGTGCGGACTTGAATGATGCAGCGTCATCATCCGAAAGGAGACTATGCAGATCGGGTTCTGACTGCTCATTATTGGCAGCGGCAAGGGAAGGGTCGATGGAGGAGGGAGGTGCATCATCTACAATATCGGCGCCGTTGACTTGGACGATATAACCTGAGCCTTCTAGAGCTTCTCTCCTGGCAGCGAAATATTCACGCCTGCGCAGCTCCTTGTGGAAGAGAATAAGACCGAGATCCCTTCTTCCAACGAGCTCCATGTCGTGGTCAAAGGCAGGGGCAAAACTGGACCAGGGGCCATAGTCTAGAAACTTTGCGGTGGTCAACTGTCTCTGAGTGGGAAGAGTCTTTGTGGGGCCCAGGGAGCGGGTATGGTAAGAGGCCAAGGTGGGGATGGAGGAGGGAGAGAAAGAAGAGGAGGGGGAGGGGAGGACGACGGCAAGCTCTGCATGTGCAGTGGAAAGGTCGGTGATGCGGTGAGAGAGATCTGGTGTGGAGGGATCTGAATTGGTGGAAGACCAGTAGTCGCCAGAAGGGAGATGCTGGACGAGGGCGTACTTGCGAGCTGGAGAGCGCGAGGGGGATTTTGGAGAAAGGGAAGGGCTGGAGGGTTGTGGGGACTTGAGGATGGACTCTGTGTCGAGAGGGATGGAAAGGGAGCTGCAAGAGGCCTGGTGGAGGAGGTCGAGGGCAAGGTTGCAGAAGCGGAGCTGCTGAGCGGCGGTGGGGGAGACGCGTGAGCGAGGAAGGGAGGAAATGGGGCGGAGGTGGAGTATGGCATCCTGTGGAGAGGGGAAGAGTAAAGAGTAAGGAAAGCGAATGGAAGGACAGAAGGCGAGATACCTTGATGACGGAGAGAGGGTGCTGGGCGGGGTGCTGGAGAAGGGAGCTGAGAGACGACGAGGAATGCGGGGACGCGAGGTCGGCGGGGAGAGGAAAGACGCGGTCTAGAAGCCCCTGGGTGTCGGTGCTGGGAGAGGTGAGTGGGTTGGGAGGGGGAGAGAGGGGGAGAGAGAAATACCGTCTGAGGACAGCAAGTATTTTGGACGCATGGTGCTGGGGAAGAAAGGCGGGGTGGGTGGCCGAGTGGGTGCGCTGGAGCTTGGCGGGGAGGGCGGGGAGGGCGGCGTCGTGTGGCGGAGGAGAGTCGTTGCGCTTGCGCTTCTTTTGTGCTTGCAGGTCGTGTTCACCAACGGCAGAGGAGCGAGTAGCGCGTGCCATGGAAATCGACGAGCGCAGGTAAAGACAAACCACCAATCAATCAAATTTTATTTTATTTCTCTTTATTTATTTATTCATTATTTATTTCCGAGTGCCACTCCCGTTCATCTCTTGTCCTTCCCTCTTCCTCCCTCTTCCTCTCTTCCTCTCTTCCTTCAAATCCCCCATCCCGCCTCCCCCACATGTCTCCCATCCTCAGGGCCGCCCTCCGCTCCAAGCCTGCCAATGGTCATGCCGCCTTCATCCCCCACATCCGCAAGCTCGTCTTTGAGTACTGCGACAACTGGCCCTCTTCCCAAAACACCCGCTCCTTTCTCCGAGCTCACCTCCGTGACCTTGCTGCTCGCAATCCCCATGTCGAGGTCGTCGTCAAGCAGCGCAACCACAAGGAACCCATCGTCCGCGGCTTCTATGGTGCGTCTCTCCTCTCCCCTTCAGCTCCCCCGTGCCCATCTCCCTCCCTAGCAAACAACAGAGACAAGGTCATTCCCCTGCAGAAATTGGAGGTCACTGGCATCCAGCAGAAGGTTCAGCTCCTGCTCGACGCTTCTGGCGCAAAGATAAAACCCCTCAAGCGTCGCCCTGTCGAGAGCACCACCGAAGCCGCAAGAGGCATCTGGAGCGGTCTTCACGCAGACCGTCCAACTCTCTAATCACATTCTCACTCCCCCCCATTAATATCATACCTTCATCTCCTTCTGGTTACTTCGCTACATATCCCTGGCTCAGACTCATGTGTTGATGCAAAATGTAATGTACAATTTCGCGTTCTATCACGTGATCACCATACCTCGTCGCCCCTTAGGCTTTAGGCTTTCGTACAATACAGGATTGCCACCGCTTCCTGCTACTCGCCCAGGCAGCACTCTAATGCTACATTACTATTACGCTTTCCCTTGCATAATCACGCCTGACCACGACGCGCAGAATGAGGGCAATCTCTCCCTTCTCATCATTCCATCAGTCCCCACACGTGTAAGTCGCGAGGTATTAGGTACTGCACCCTGTTCCCTCCCCAATATCATTTGCCGGAAGAACCTTTTCCTCTCCTCTCCACTTTTCCTTTAAGCTTTCCCTGCTTGCTCTGCACTTGCGTGACATCCTTTTCTTTCTTTCCCTCTCACTCACTCTTTCATCCCTCCCTCCCTCTTTCTCTCTTCCCATTCCCTCAATGTTCTCTGTGAGCCCTTTTTCTCACTTCACCTTTCAAGCATGTTCTCAGCTTCATGTTTCAGAATTGGGCAGCTTCGAGTTCCACCTCTTCTTTGTCCTTGGATGACCTTGGTTGGCTGGCGGCGAGTGCTCTCATTGATCTCCCTACCCTTGTACGTCGCCCGAATCATGTATGATGACTCCATTACTTCAAAATAAATAACGTATTTTCTCAGCCATCTCCCAGATCTTCCGTAGTCTATGCCGAGTCCAGTTCTCCTCGAGATTCTCAGCTGACGGCTCAGAGTTCAACCTCTAGCTTCCAATCGGCACTTGAAGAGCAACATGGCTCTCATTACAGAAGTACACAACTGACCGATACCGAACCAGTGGAAACAGTAAGCCCAGTCTCGTCCACGCTGTGTGAGGTGCCTGTTGCCTGTTGCAGTTGTCTAACCCATTGTTTCCCCTTTGCAGACTTCGCCGCCTTCCTTAGACTTGTCTTTGTCAAATGCACTAACACCCGCAACCCCTGTCAAGTCTCGCCGCTTCTCTCCTTCTACGCCGCACTTACCTTCTCCCCTCTCACGCCTCCTCATCGTGTCTCACCGTCCCCATCTCCAGCTCCTCGTTCACCCGTTCGTACTGAATGGATTTATCGTCAACCTAGAACCCCACCTCGCTCCCATCCACAGCATGCGAGTCCGACCCCCTCACTGTCTCGTCCAAGTTCTCGGCCCCGTCCGCCGACAGGCTACCATTCTCCCCCAGCTCTAACTCGGCCAAGATCCAATTCCAGCATGCGCAGCACAGGGTCAATTCCAAACAGCAGATATGTCGACCGTCATCGTTCGCAGCGGAGTTCAGCTTCCAACACAGTTCCACCTCCGTTCTGGTCGACCATTCTGCGGCCCCGATCACGCTCGGAGAGATCAATTCCTTCTCTCAAATCTATTCCCTCTCAGTCACAGATCGATTTTACTCCTGCGCCATCGACTATCATATCCGCGGCTTTATCCTCTTCAACGACTTCTTCGTCGTTATCATCCGCTTCAGACCCCTTTAAAGCCGATTCTGCTGATATTCGGCCGCCTTCAGTGGCATCCACGGTCTCCACAGCGTCTTTGTCAACAGCGACCTCTTCTTCACGACCAGAGACTCCTACTTTTCCTGCTTTTGTTCCCTCTTCTTACAACAACTCGGTTCGACCTCGCTATCAGCGGCGCCGTGCTACCGATCCCAGTTATAGCCACCCGCCTGCTCCCCTGTCTGCTTCATGTCCCCCCTCAAAGTCTATTTTAACCCGTGCTTCGTCTATATCCACTAAGAATTCATCTTCGACAGCCGCTTCCAAATCTGTAAAATTTGTCGATATGCCTACAGTGCATTACGCAAGTACTGGCTACCGGGACTTGCACACGTCGAGCAACACGTATCTAGAACGCACTGAAACTAGTCTCAATATGGGACTTGATGTTGACAGCATGGATGTCGACGCTGATAGCCAATTATTGGAAAACGTAGACAATTCGCATCCAGACGAATGTGACCGTGAGCTCCAATGTTCCACGCCTACTCCAGAAAAAGAACGAGCAAAAGGTTTAAGGCGGCTCGTTATGATGTCCAAAAAAATATCTGCTGTGTCTTCTCCGTACTCTCGCCCGACTATATCTGGCCCCTATGCACTGGGAGCGTTACCCAATTCTCCCCGGCATCGCTGCCGCCGGCATTGCGCTCTACTGCCTCACTCAAGTCGCAGTCAAGCAAGTATAGCAAGAGCACTGGTAATGGCACGGTTACAGGTGTCCCATTGCGGGCAGCGCCATCATTGGAGAGCTTTCGTAGCGTGAAGAGCACCGGTGGCAAGAGTGTGCGCAGCTTGGGTAGCGTAAAAAGTGATGCTGGTACTCGTGGTTTCAGAGCCTGGCTAAGCCGCGTAATCGCTGGCGGGAAGTCCTTGTGATATTTATTTATTGTGACTTCATTCTTGAACCCTAGTGGTTTGTAAACTCATGGGACATGGGACAGTTGTCATTTTTGGAAAACTTGACGAATAGTACCCTTGGTTGAACCGAGAAGGCTGGATAATTTACCACTAAGTTAGAATGACGATATACAAGCAGATAACGATTCGATTTTAGCGGCAGGCCACTTTTTAAACTTGCAGTGATTGAATCATTCGGATTGTACATTTATTTCAAAGAATATTTTTACGCATTTGAATCACGTGTACTATGTAAGGAACTACTGAGTCACACCGGTCCTTTGTACAGTACTAGTCCCTTGTACACTGCCCATTTTATCGAGACAGATTGCTTCCACATTAATTTTTGCATCATTTATAATAAGAAAAATATGTGTACTCTTAGTTTACCTACTTTTTTAAAGAGTTGTAGGTGTGGATGTTCTGATATGTTAAATTTACTGTCTTTTCCGAAATTTCATGAGATCTGTGACATGGAAGGGCCTTGTCACAGACCCTGATCAGGGATGTTAGCCGATGTCAGTCACAATTCGCTAGTACATGTCACATAAAGTGTGACACTGTACAAAGGAGTGGTGTTGAGCCGAAATGTCCAAAAACAAGTATAAAACATATAGCAGCTTCATTTCTTACTTTTATATCCTTAAACTTTGCACACAAGTGCTAATATGTGCTACAAATATTTCTGTGTTTTTAAATTTAAATTTAATGGCATAAATGAAACACAAATGTAAAATCAAAATTGGGTGTACAAAGGACCGGTTGATCTCAGTATAGTGAATGTACGCTGCCGTCTAGGTCCTAAACCCTTCAGCAAAGTAAGGCGGGAACAGGACTGACATCCAACAACGAATCGCTCTCTCACGCAAAACCACCTCTGCGCCTCCTCGAAAGCTATTAGGCACCCTTAGCGAGAGGAAAGTATCCTTCAAAGCCTCGCTCGTCGTAATGATTTGTAGAAAACGGCAAGGATAGAAGAATTGACGTGTTGAGAGAAGCGAAGGAACGCGAAAATTCGCTTTTTATATAATACTGATCGGCAAATACCGATTGTTTGGCGAGCAGAGAATCAAGATCCCATTCATATGTGCTTACAACTGCCCTCGAGTCGCGACCCCCAGCTGCTACCTACTCATATAGGTATATATCCTTGTCTTAGTGAGCTGCCTATTCTTATTCCTTCATTTCGCCCTCAGTTGAATGTATCTAGGTTGTAATTCATTGTTACTACCATATATCCAACAGCTATCTCTTCGTATAAGCAGCATACATGGACACTTCTCAACAGTCGGAATATCGACAAACTTCTCCTGATGTACAGGTCGCCTACAACCACTTCAGACAGTTTAGGCGAGACCTCCTGGAGCTTTCTGATAATCTTCATGCTCGTATTGTAGCGGAGGAGAACTTTATAGGGCCTGGACATGAAGCTATTGTGCTAACGGAGCCGTTGGAGGATGCTAGTCCAGAGAGTCAAGACTCTTCCGTAGATAATGCTAGGTCTCGTAACAACAGAACATTATCTCATCCTGTGAGTTTATCCTCACCTCTCATGGCAACGCGTCCGCCTTCGCGCCGACCAATGGCAGAGTCTCACTTGCGACGTACCCGAGACCTGGATCCAGACGATCCTAACACACTTCTCGGGAGACGTGTTGCTGCTCGGGTCGCAGCAAGCGCCGATCATCAACCTTCACAATCTTTGGACCGCTCTCCGCCAAATCCACCCTCTGAAAACACTCTGTTCTCGCAACAAAGGTTGGGTCCCGACGAGTTATCAGGCAATCAGGCGGATACAGGACATAACGATCATTCATTTGCGCATCGCAGAACTATACTATCATCTCAAGCTCTCTTCGCAGCAAGGGCACCTATTCAATCTCAGAGTCCTCCAGAAACCCAGAGATCTGGAACTGAATATTCAGCTCGACAACAAACACAATTTGATCGCCCGGATAGATTGTCTCTTTTGTCTAATTTTTCTGTTCAAAATTTCTCCACTCCTCGATCCGGTACCCTCATAAGACCTTTGATTTTTGAAGAACCTGCGAGCTACGTCGATCAAGATTCTTTACAGTATTCGTCCACACTGGATCCGCTTGTAGAAGATGAAATTTCTACAAGGAGCTACATCGTACATAGGAGACTGAATGCTGACGGCGAGGAACACGTGCACAACATAAACTTGCACTGGAATGAGGGTAAATTCAGCTGCATCAATCTATAGCAATGGTAACTAACCATATATTCTTATTAAGATACGAGTTCAATGAATGCAAATGATGTTCATGGTCAGCAACCTCGAATACCCAATGCAGCAGGTACAGACCTACAAGATCATAGTGTAAGGCGACGGGGGTGGGGTTAGTCGAACTACTCTTTATAGTCGAACACTGCAACGAAACTTATTTTGATCTAGCACGACTAGATCCAGATGGGAACGAAATCTCCGTGAATGAAGAACAATCAGAACGTTTACGCGCCACATATAGGACACGTGCGCTGCAGCGAACTCGAGAAGCTGTTGCTATTGATGAAAATCGTGAAGATTGTTTCGATGAATGGGAAGAATTGGACTGTAACTATAATGCTCGGTTCAGTTCTGCTGAAGCATTATATCGAAGAAACAGCTCTTACAGTGGGGAACAAGGGCTTAGACTGTTCGCTCCTGCTCCGTTTCGTCCCAGTCCTCTTCCAATGCCTCTAACGCAAATGATTGATTGTGAAGCATCAAACACAGGGCCACCGGAAAATGATTTCGTTTTATTTCTTCCAAATACTGCAGCCTTAGCTGGCAGGTAGCTGTTGGGAATGATCATTGTCTACATTACACTACATATAGTATTTTCTAAAAAACTTTGATACCTTTAGTAACTTGTATTATATTATACATCCTGTATATTCGGCAATATCAATAATGTCACTGTCGTTACGCTGAATGAGTTTCCGGCTTGCGGCGTATCCATTTTTTTAGCACTGTTTCGTCTCCTGTAATGCAAAAGGTGGGAATAATGCACGCCACTAAAAGTGCAGCCGATAACAAGCAAAGAGCTGTCCATCCGTGTTTTACGCGATCATAAAGCTGATCAATTCATAAGAATCCTTTCTACTACGAGGTTCAGTATAAACATACCTGACCGCCAACGACAGGACCCACTAGAAATAGAAATTAGATAAATCCCAACAGATAAAACGGATGTAACAGACCTGCATTTCCAATTCCATACGCCAGGTTAAATGCACCGTACACATGTGCATCTACAACATATCGAGCAATGAGAATACATACAAATGTGAAATCAATCGATGCCTTACAACCAACACCTTCAATTTGGCGTGATGTTGCTGCAAGTTCAGCAGTTAATGGAGAAATTGTTCCTGATGTAAAGAAACCTAGTATAGAAATAATATTTTTCAATAACAGGTAGCAGCGTAGTCGTCTGCAATTGATCTGCACAGTGTAAACTCACTTTGTAGGGCAAAAGAAGCAATAAATAGTGCCAGTGGGCCCTTAACGCATATCACGATCCACCACGGAACCGAGAGGGCAAGACATAGCACAGTAATAATTCCAGTCCCGATGCGATCTGAAAGATATCCAGACAGTGGTGAAGCTAAGCGAAAGGCAATGAAATCTGTGAGAAACAAAAATGCCATTTTTACTGATGAATACTTGCATATAAATGTGGGTATTACGGCTGCAAAAAAAATGAGACCGACTTTACCAGGACCGAGTCCCCAAATCTCCTGAAGGCGTAGTGGTAATGTAGGTTCTAGAGTGGTGAATACAACACTACGGAATTTAACATTGAGCAGACTTTATCATTGTGCTCAGGAAAGGAAACTTGCCCGTATACTAGAGTCGTTGCGATAGCAACCATGGCCCTGGAAGATTTTGCGAGCAATACCATGACAGAAATGAAAGAAACATGACTAGGATCCGAAGATCCAATAGCAAGGGCTGATTCACGGTTGTTCGGTGTTGCTTCACAAACTATGGTTTTGTTCTCCGTGCTCTCAGTGGAGTGATTTTGCTGTGAAGAGTCCTTCTTCTCAATAACAAGAAGTCGTCCAGTAAGATCTACAGCAGTGATGCATAGACCAAATATAAAAGGACCTCGATATCCAAAATGATTATAGATTGCACCTCCAATAGGCGGACCAATTACCATCCTGATTCATTGAACAACGTAATATTCATGCAAGTATTATTGAAAGCCTACCCTATTGATAACCCTGTCATAGCCAAACCTAGCTGTCCTATTAAAATTAGTATGTTATCTTGGCTATCAATGACCTACCAACTCACTACCAACGAGATTTTCTGGGACAGAATCACATCTGCGTCTCGCTGATAAATAAAAGCAGTGTACGACTGTTAAATACTCACAGCAAAGCCAATCCGACGACCCAAACCATCGATGATCCAATGCCTTGGAAAACACGAGCAATGCACATCACAATAAACATAGGTGCTTCCATAAGCATGACCTGTGATCCTACAAGTATACTTAATCCCAACACAAGAGGCCATCGCCTTGCTTGGTACTTTTCAGAAAACCAAGCAATTGGAATTGTCGCTTTGAAGCTATTGTAAATCATCTTACAATGATATCATTTAACTGCAAAACTTACAAGATACGAGTCCCCCTGACTAAAGAATAAAATACAGCCACTATCATGTTTTGTCCAAAAAGTACTGAACAGCTGAGAACGCACGTATGCAAATAACAGCCATCCAGCTAAGGAGGACACATCATTGTATCCTAGTGCCTCAAGATGGAATGGCATTACAGGAATGATAATTGAATATACCAGGAGGTCCGTGGCGATTCCTACGCAGGTTGAGTAGTCATAATGATATTAAAAGAAACAATAATCGTACCTAGACCAACCACTAACGTAGCAAAAGAATAAGAGGATCTCCACTTGAATCCTGCTGGCAAGGACTTAAGAGAGTGACCATGACTATGTGCGCCGCAGGCATCTCTAGCAGAATCAGTAACTAAAGGCATGAAAAAGCGACACAAAGTTTCGCAACGTAGATATGGTAACAAGTCTGAATTGAGCTCTGAATCTGATAAACTTATTAGGAACTTACATAAGGAATAACATATGCAACCATGATACGGTCTTCAATTTCATACTCCAAACAGAACTCTACCGTTAAAGTTCATCAAGGCGAAGTGGGTGAAATCCACACACGAAATAATACGGTATACGACGTGCTCCAGTTACTCGCTATCATCATCATCATCATCCTCACTACTGTACTCCTCTGCTTCATCATCGATAAACCCATTTAGTGAACTTTCTTCATCACTATCTTCCTCATCCTCTTCGTCCTCTTCGTCGTCGTCATCATTATCTACTCCTAATTCAACATCCTCTATGCTTCCTTCATCATCACCGCGCTCAACATCAACTTCATCTACTTGCATATCTTCCCCTTCACTCGATTCACTCTCGCCTTCTACATAATGATTTACTTGCTTCCCTTGAGAAGCAGAAGCCAGCTTCTTTTGCCTGGGAGCCAAGGCAGTCGGGGCGCTAGAAGTCCTCATTTCGATCTGAGAAAGTACCATGTCTAATCGACCGTTCAACGAAAGCAAGCTTTCATGGAGGCTCAGACGAGATGTCAATGTTGCATGTAATCCGGCTAAACGAGCAACGAGATCGGGTATCTGTTCATATTTAAATTAAACGCATCTCTCAACATTGTAGAGTAACTTACCGCCATCAAGTGTCCTGCATGAATGATGAGGACGGCTTTCACCCACGTGATTAAGCCCATTCCTCTTTGTGCACTTGCGCCGCCTCCCCTTCCCTTCATATTCCCCGCCCTGGAACCACGGCTCAAACGTTCAACGCAAGCAGTTACCAACGGTATAACCAACTGTGGGGGCAGAAGACGAACTGTATTTTGGATTAGCGTTACGTCTGAATGTGCCAAACACGTCTCCAAGAGCCGCGCATCGTTGGAATGCAATGCTTGAATTAATGTCCGGGTGAGCGAATTAACAGGAGCAGCATTCAATTCCTGTTGCGCCTTCTTTCCAGACGATTTCAACTTATCTGTGCCAAGTTCATCATCACTGTCCGATATTCGGGGAAGATCTGTCGAAGATATCGTTGCCAGACGTTGTCCGAGGGACATTTCTGCCAGATCGACTTCGAGTTCGCCCTCCACGTCTTGAATGTCATCAGCCTCTTCACCATGTCCAATGGCAAGACCGGAGCCAACGGCTAATGAAGAGGATTCGTTGTAGCGGTTCTGAATGGGACCCTTTACCGACGTGTAGTTAGCACTGAAGGGAAAGTAGCATCCATATAATATATACTTACCGTTTGCGATTCTGACAACGCACCGTCCTGAACATCGTTCAAGGTAACATGTTGAATGAAATTGCCAGCATCGTCCAAGTATGGCTAAGACCAGTTAACATGGAAAGCAAGAGGTGCATTGCCACAGAACAACTTACGACAACATCAAAGACAGGTCGAACTCCCTTTACAAGCCTTGCCACCCGAATGGACCCTACTCCATCAGGGGTAAATGCAATGGAAACAACATGGGTATTGGATGCTACATCCTTCGCAGATGCAGCTATGGTAGAGTCGGGTGACAGCGTTGAGACTTTTGCCTGAGATTGTTCCGGAAGAGAAAATATCGATACTTTTCCAGATGAAGAGAGGGTGGCGAGTGCATGGTTTTTGTTAGATTGTAACTTGTCGGAAAGTGCGAACTCTCGAGCTTCGGAATCGAGGGGAATCGATGCAATGGGCTTTTCGGTGGCAGTTGAGGATGTTCCCGCTTTCCATAGGTATAAGCATCGGTCATTCTCAGCCATAGAGACAAAACGCGAAGATGACGTCTCCCAGCGCAAATATTTTATTGATGATGCGTGCCCCGTGTATGATGCAAGTGTGGTTGGTTTCATGTCAACACCCTCTATTTGGTTTGAAACGAGACGGATTTGATGACGAGCGAGGAGAACATCAACGGATGGCTGGTCATCGGATGAGACGGGTCTGCATGCCATGGCGGTATATGGAATATGGTCGTCCCCCTTCCAATTGCGCAGAAACTCGTTCCGTTGTAGATCCCACAGACGGACAACGCCGTCGGCACCAGATGTCCAGAGCATAGAGGCATTTCCGGACGGAGAACAAGAAATTGCAAGGATGGGGGAAGTGCTGGTGGGGTGGGCAAGTGTGCGGACAATCTTTCCGTGAGAGGGGGACAAAATGGAGACAGAGCCATCGGTGAGGCCCAGAGCGAGGAGATTAGAATGGAGGGGAGGAACGGAATCTGGTGAGAGGATGCTTCCGCGCTTTTTCTCTTTTTTTGCTCGGCTGAGATTCCTGGGGATCAGGGTTGGTAGAATTGAGGTCGACGGGGACCCAGACAAGAGAGGAGACGCGGGCGTCAGAGAAGACATGCTCTACAATGGAGTGGGAGGCGACAGCATCGTAGACGCGGAGTCTGTGTTTGTCGACAGAAAGGGAGACGAGGGCGAAGAGGTGGGCATCGGGGGAGAAGGCGGAGAGGATGGCGGGGCGGGAGAGGTCTTGGACGGGGGGCTGTGAGATGAGGGAAGTGGCGACGGGCTGCTGGGCCCTTTTTGCACGGGCCTTTTTTGATGTTGTTGGGGACATGAAAGAAGACGAGCGGACAAGAAATCTTTAGTTTTTCTTTTAAATGATCACGTGCACAGATAAGATAATGCTGCTGTACACACTCCAATCAAACTACTAAACAACATTGCTATTGTCCCGCTAACTCTTCTTCTTATTCTTGTTGTCCCCGCCACCTTTCTTGTTCTCCTCCCCATCTCTTATTCTCCTCTTGTCTTCCACCCCCTTAAATACCACCCCCTCCCTCTTCTTCTCATCACCAGACATGCTCAACTATATCCAGGTCAGCACTCCGTCTCCCCCTCCTGCCAGCTACTCACCACCACCCCTCTCCGCTAGCTCGAGAAATTAGGTCACTCCTGCCTTTCCTTCTCCCCGTCCTCCCAGCTAATTCTTCTCCTTTAGGCGAAGGAACTTATGCCACCGTCTACAAAGTCTGCTCTCATTTCTCACCCGCTCCGCCGCCCGCTCACCTTCGTGCATACAGGGACGATCAAAGACCACTAACGAAGTCGTCGCCCTCAAAGAGATCCATTTGGATGCTGAAGAGGGTACTCCATCCACCGCCATCCGTGAGATCTCTCTTATGAAGGAACTCAAGCACGTCAATATCGTCAGACTACACGATGTCATACACACCGAAACAAAGCTTATTCTCATTTTCGAATACTGCGAACAAGATCTAAAGAAGTACATGGATCAGCATGGAGACCGTGGCGCCCTCGATCCAAATACAGTCCAGAGCTTCATGTACCAATTGCTTAAAGGAACAGCTTTCTGTCACGAAAATCAGGTTCTCCATCGCGATCTCAAACCTCAAAATCTCCTCATAAATCGAAAAGGCGAGTTAAAACTTGGCGATTTTGGTTTAGCCCGTGCCTTTGGCGTTCCTGTAAACACATTCTCCAATGAAGTATGTTCCGCAGCTTACATTTCGTACATCCACCTATACCGACTCAAAACATTTTAATTCTAGGTCGTTACCTTGTGGTACCGTGCTCCAGACGTTCTACTCGGTTCCCGTACCTACAGCACTTCCATTGACGTCTGGTCATGTGGCTGCATATTTGCTGAGATGATTTCAGGCGTTCCACTATTCAGAGGTCGAGATAACCAGGATCAGCTCCTTCACATTATGAGGGTCGTAGGAACGCCCACAGATGTCCAGTTCCAAAAGATGTTCAAGGACACGGTATGCTTCCCATCCAACTTTCCTTTTCATCACACTCAACAAATCCCGCTCGCCTTAGCCCGAGATTTCATTGACAAACAAATCTTTCCCCCGTTATCCGAAGATGTCTTTACAACAAGTTATACCAAAAGCATCCCCACAAGGTACGTATATAATCCGTTCGCCTCCGCCTCTAGTTCTTATCTCCAGCGCAAGCCATTGATCTATTGGAACGACTACTGAAATTCGACCCCGCGGAGCGTATATCCGCTTCCGATGCCCTATCGCATCCTTATTTTGCCAATCTTGCCAATCCCACATCATTTGGTATGAACTCTCAAAGTAATATGCCTCCGCCTTCCTTCAACTTTCCTCATCCACACGGTCATCAACCACATCATCAGCAACAACCTCATCCATCTCAATATCCCCCTCAGCAACCCATATATGGTCAGCCTCATTATCAACCTGTCGATCCTGCTGCTGCCGCGGCCCATGCCGCTCACGCCCGTGCACATGCGCAGCCAATGAACCAAGCAGGACAAGCTCCCTACCCTGCTCCTGGTGGTCAGTACGGCGCACAATATCGCTAAAAGTATTTCGACTCGTATATGATTACATCACCGATCTCTTTTTGCATTTCAAGTAGCCTGGAACTGCAGGATCTTTGTACATGAGTTACATTTCCAATGGTATAAAACGAGGATATCAAATTATGAGACATGTATTTCCTTATGGACCCTTAATTAAATTATATAACAATGATAAGCTGAATGTCCTCCTTGAAATGGTTGCAGATGTTACATATCCAATACTTAGACAATTCAGGTAACCGGAGGTTGCCCAAACATAGAGAGAAGTGAGGTAAGATCGGCTAAGTAAGCTAGCATCAGCAGACACTATCTTCACCATGCCAAGTCAACATACCTTTCTTTAGTGGTTTACTAAAGAATGCATTCATCCCAGCACTCAAACATAGTTGCTTCGTGGAGTCTTGACAATCGGCACTCAAAGCGACGACTGAAAAGCAAAAAAAGCTTAATTCAGTCCCTGGATATTGCAACATGAACATACTTGGCAAGATTGTGGGAGTCTTTCGCTTATCTTCAAGTAGACGCAGCCGTTTCGCAGCCTCCACTCCGTCGCAAATAGGCATGTCTATAATGTGGATCAATCATAAGTGATGATAGAATCTAGAAGCTCAATTCGTAGCTTACGATGGTCGAAAAGAGCAACGCTGAAGTATCCCGGTTCATGAGCTTCCCATTCTGAAGCATTCATTAGTAATATTCACTTGTTGAAGTGCCCGACTTATTACCCGCTATGGCTTCTTCTCCGTTACTAGTGGCTGTCACCTTTAGATGGTAACGTTCCAATTGCCTAACCAACAAGTTTTGTGCAATCGGGTTATCTACCATTTATAAGTAATCTTATCGTCACAGGCCTAGAATACCTCACCTTCTGCAATCAAAACATTTCCGTAAAGCGTGCGTTGAGCAGCAGCCAAATCCTCCAGTGCCTTCGTTACATCCGATGTATGTTTAGAAGATATGGTATTTGGTAAATTTTTGAGGCCAGCTAGAGTCTGAAGCATTCGAAGTGTCCTCGGTGGTTTAGTCATCTTTACTACACCTGGTATGTTGCTATTTCCAAATATAGCCTCTCCTGAGCGACTAGTTGTCGGGGTATAAAGATGTATGACCTTCGTTTCTCGCAGAGAATTGCGTCCTAGTCCATGAATAAATTGGGATAGCTCATGAGCATGAGTCTCTGATTGATCATCAAGTATAACGAAGTCCAATGGAAGCTCCGAACTTGAATAGGATCCAAGTTGAGACTGCGCTTCTTGTATCGTTGACACTAGTTTAATTTGAAATCCCGTGAACATCGAGCTCAAAAAAGCAAGAGTGGCATCAGATGCTGAGCATACTAGAATACGTAAGGGCCGAGGAGACATTAACACAGATCTAAGATTCTGTAAATCCTGCGCAGCCTTCAGCAGATATTAACATGAATGACTACAAAAGTATTGTTGTCTATATTCACCTTGCGCGTCTCCTCAGAATCAAATACCTTTACTGGAATTGTGAACCAGAACATAGAACCGATGTTAAGTTCGGAATGAACGCCAATAGCACCTCCCATGAGTTTGACCAGTTGTCGTGAAATAGAAAGGCCTAGTCCAGTTCCTCCAAAACGGCGAGTAGACGAATTCTACACATGTATGTTAATGCTATGAGAACACAGGTAATTGAATTTATACGACGTACATCTGCCTGCTGGAACGGCACGAATAAAAGGTCGACATCACTGGCAGAAAGACCAATTCCTGTATCCCTGTTGATAAAAATATGAGAACTATGACCCCATGAGCGTGCGAGTTAACAAACTGTATATCAAATCTTAGTTGTACTTCACCGTTCGGTGGGGAAACATTTGTATCCAGTGAACACACAACGCGTACATAACCGGAGGCAGTGAATTTCACCGCATTTCCGATAAGGTTCATCAGCACTAAGAAATATAGGTTCATGAAATTTATTAGTAAAAACATTAAATCCTACTATTACCTTGACGAATGCGAGCATAATCGGCAAATACCCCTATTTCGGTGCCAGATAAGTTGTGATGTGTATAGACAAGTTGTCTGTTAACAGAGCACGCACATGATGGGACGTCCGGTTCAATATTGAATGACAGATCGAGCTTCTTGGCAGCCATGGGGAGTAATAACTCCATGCAGTCCTGATATGTACAATTTAGAGCTGTACAGCAAGATAGTAACCTACTTACAGCTATTATGTTCTGAAGAAGGTTGCAGTTAGAAAAGCACAGATCGTGTATTGACCTCTTACCTCGACTAGGAACCCGCTTGGCTCCAATTTAACGGCTAATAACGATATCAGTGGATGAAGACCGAATATACATAGTAGAATCACCAGATGCTTCCAGCTTACTATAATCTAGGATAGAGTCGATGATCTGCATGGTTTATCGTGTTTAGCCAAACCAAAAAGATTATTAAGGAATAAATGGGTATACCTTTAGTAATAGTTCACAAGATTGTTTGGCCGTTTGAACTAGCGATAAACTTCAGCATCGGAATGCAAGCTTGTGTAGCATAACATTTACCAATTTCGCTTTGTCCAGGATTCAACTCCGTCCCACTCAGAAGATCAAGAAGACCGTAAAACGAGCTATAGGATATGTTAATTACCATATAAACTACTGAAAGAAAGTCTACCTGAAGGGGTCCTCAACTCGTGGCTCATCGAGGCAAGAAAGTTACTTTTTATCTGGTCGAGACATTCAATATCCCCAAAAGCAAATAAAACAGTAAGGTGCACCTTCGTAGCTTTAAGAGCGTCTTCACGGCTTTTCCGCGCTGCTTCAAGAGCATCTCGCTGAGTAGCTATCATCTTTAAATTTTCTCGAGTTCCTGCCTGTACAGACCTAAATAATAGTGCATTTGCTATACTAATGCTGGCTTGTTGACAAAGCAGCGTCAAAATCGTGACCGTATTTTGTGAAAAGGGATACCGGGAAGCGAAATAGACAGCACCGAATGTTTGTCCGCGGTTGCTAAAGATAGGAAGACACAGCACAGAACGATGGAGAGTCTGACCCGCCTCAGAAGAAAAGCGTGAATCCAAAGATGCATCATCGTAGCAAATGCGTTCCTTGGAGTTTAGTGCTGGAATATGATAGTCAGTTGTATACACTGAGTTCAGCGACAACGCGCACGAACTGTATTGGATGATGGCTTTTTGTAAAGGGTCCGCAATTGTGCGAATTGACTTGGGGTTTCTGCTATGACATTAGTTTCATAAACCAGGTGTTTAAATATCCCTTACTCATGAACCTGACATGGCTCAGGCGGAACCATGCTCGTGGCTACGGTATAATCCCCTGCCTCCCGCGCAATAACAACTATAGATTTTCAGATAACATCTAAAAGGCGCCCGTCGAAACTGCATACCACATGTATTCTGGGATCCGGAAGTTTCTGGAAGAACTTATTGTTAGCAAAGAACGATGTAACTAAGTCGGTAAAAGTTTGCACACCAGTCGCGATTTCCGTAAGTCGTTGTAAAGCTATATGTACAGTGAGTTGTTTAAGAAATATACGTACGTTGACCACAAAGCGTACCAGACGACAAGTTTATATCACTGGAGATATCTTTACTCCACTTTAGGATAGCAGCGAGGTCTGTTGCGCTCAACGTGGATTCTTGATCATCAGGGGAATTGTGCCTAGTCATTTGCGATGACAATGAATTGGTCCCAACAGCAGTCATTTCAGTCTGCACCGCAACATCGGAAGAGAATATTGGACGCTTTAAAGGCAGAAGTGACCTTACACCAACCACAGCTGTAAGATGGTTTCTGGACAAAGGTTAGATACATCGGTGATCATCCTTGGAAAGGCTTACACTATTCCTTGCGCGCCCCATTGAGCTTGCCTAGAAATACCGCGTCGCTGAAGCTCACTGCCAAGACCTTCAACGCCGCATCTTACAAAATGCGATCCTTGCTGTAAAACATCAATAACTGAATTAAAAAAGTAGAAATGGCTTACGAGGAACAGAGCAAATCCCTCCTCTAATAACCAGTCATTATTTACCGCTAGTCTGCAATACTCATTAGCGATTGGATAACTAACTGTATATTTAACGGTTTTGCTCTCACTTCACTGCCACGTCATACAACTTAAATGCATCCGGACTTCCCTTCAAAGCAGCCATTTCTGCGTCCTTCGAAACGTTAGCAACGAAATGAAAATTAAAACAGATTGATTGAATATTTACCACAATAGCTACCCATGTACTTGCATTGATAGGACTTGGAGATGACCACCTATGGCGATTATTATCTAAAAAGTTGAAGACAGGATAACAACATACTTCCTGATATAGCCTTGATTAGCCCTGATTTGAGCCAGGTATGTAGATTTGCGGTCTTCTGACATGGGACCTTTCCTCAAGCACGCTATCATAGCCAAGCTATGAAAGAACAAGGCATAACGCACATGTCGATGACTACTGAAAATATTAAGAAATATGTGAATGTTCATAGGAGCGGCACACACTTGGGATGGATATCCCTAGTCTGGTAAACATAAAACCCAAGAGATGCAGCTTCTTCGATATATCCAACGCAGAAATAGGAAGCGACCTCGAAATCCAGGAGATAAGTTGCATAAAATGAAAGGTAGAAAAGTGTAACTACCTTGTACGAGTTATACCTCAGGTGTACGTCACAATTAGGCAAGAGAATGGAGAGTTTGGAATCTCACTCACCAATTCAGCACCAACGATACATTTCCCGATGATTCATGAATCTGCTCCAAAAATTCACTCTCTACAAAATTGTCGGTGTCGAATAGTGTTTGCATATCTCGTGCAAGTGTATACCCTCCAAGCACACGGACGCAGTTAAGCACGCCAGTGGCCAAGATCGCACATTCAGCGCCTGGTGCCCATAACTGCACATCACTCAAGCACTAATAGGACACATATAAAGAAGTCGGCAGATGATGTAGAATGTTATAGCTCACCTCTTCTGCTGCTACAACCAATTCACTGACTAAGGGATTTATCAATTAAATTCCATTGCAGGGAACATAATATAATACGTTGCTTACGATGATTGCATAAATAAAGTTTGTTTACAATGGTATGTATACTGGCAAAACTTGTATAAACGCTACGAAAAATTGTAAGTTCTAATGTTCACTACAGGCTAAGGACTGTACTCACCGGTCTCCAGCAGTATTTCCATATTTAATAGCTTCCTCCAGTTTGGGCAAGTTCGACCTGATATGTACGCTATCAAACCCAGAAACCAGTGCGCAATACAAAAGGTTAGCACGACTGTGTAACATAGCATCAATAAAGCCAAGTATCAGTATAATTACAACGACATTCACCATTTTTCTCCCATGCTTCCGTGCCGAGCTGCAATGCGAAGAGCAAGCTTCCCTAGGTCTGCGGAGAATCGATATAACTCTCTTCGTTCTGCAGCAGCTGTTGGAATGTTTATCGTGGTGTATATATTAATGATAAAGACTGACCCCCAAGCGCCCAAAAAAAACCCAACGCAGTACCAGGAGCCATACCAGACCTGTCTCAGAATCAACATCCAAATTTTAAACATTTGTTAAGCCAAATTATAATACCGCAACGCAAGTTGAATGGTCTGCACAAACTCTGAAATGAGATAATATTCACTGAGTAGATACGAAAGGATTCACCGTTAACCCGATGACATCCGCAAAAGCAAACGGTGACGGGCTCCAATACGCATTTATACCTAATGTTACGAATAAGCTTAGGATCCCTGAATGGCGGAAAAGACTTGCCGGCATCATTGAGCAGTGACACAGCAAGTTCTATTCTTTTATCTGTTGTTCGTGGTATCGCCATTATCTCATCAAATCCAACAGCCAATATCTCGTTTTTTACTTGTTCAAACATTGCATCGGCTTGTCGCCTAGTCGGGGAAGCATTGATATCAATTCCGAGCAACTTCAGTGCATACAGTGTATCGCTCAGAGCATCTGAAAAATTACTGCGCGACCAATGATTACGAGAACGTAAGCGTAGAAGATTACTCCTGTGCTCCGGATCTTCAGCGTGCTCGTAACATTCTTTTATGATGTCGTCTGACGTGGAATATTCGCCTGCAAAACCTTTGAGATGAACAGTTGGAGAAGAGAAGCCAATACCGAACCTTTCCAAGTGTATAACCTGAATTACATAAAAATTTATATGGCTGTTGACACATAAAAATGAAACTCACGCAGCGAGACGCGACATGATGTTAAGTGTGCGCGCCGGTTTATCTATCCAGCGATACTCGCTTAGAAGGGTCCTTGCACTAACGAAGGAACGAATGGAGAGCTAATTACATAATTGAGAGAGTGACGGTTCCAATAAGATGTGCGACACTACCTCGTGAGCACCCCTTGCCCAAGCAGATTCTCCAGCATCGATGAGAACCTCAAGTAATTCCTCCTTCTTTGGATGGTCTTGCAGAAGGGAGAGACATCTACCAGAACATGAGCAAGCATGACACAACACTAAAGAATTGCGACCTTTTGGCATGTTCTGCTATCCGGTAAACATCCACCGGTGTTTCATGTAGCATAATAAGAATGATCTAAGCTCTGGTAAGCGCCAAGCAAGAGAGCAGAATAATTGAAACGTCTTACCCTAAACGACATCTTTGCAATAACTTCAGGCGGAAGTGCTTCTGCTTCCGCTTGAGCAGCTTGTCGGTACCTGTCATGTGCAAAGCTGCACATATCCCTGGCTCTTTGTATTAACCAGCCCTCCGACAACGCAAATTGAAGACCCCGCATCGACCCTCGGGTGTTATTTCCGCCGCTGTCACGCAAATTTGAGACGGCTTTGTGAAGATTCCACATCTCATCTACTTCATCTTCACTTCCACTACCGCCACTTGAGTCTTCCCAATCCATCATGAGGGCCACCTCAGTTACTTTGAACCTATACGACCCTAGATGTGAGCTCGAATTTAACACCTATAAAACTTGGCTCTTACGTCTCGCCAAAAAATGCTGCCCAGATAAGATACTTCCTAGTTTCTTCTGGAAGTTCACGCATATGTGATATCAGGAAACTAAGGTCTGTTGGATCTGTCATTTTTTGGTTCGTTGTACTTTTCTCAATGACATTCATGTCATAGCTATAAAAGAGTATCAAAATACGGTCAGAGGTAGACAAAAGATGGCACTTACGTCCAGTAATTGTGATCCCAGTCAAAATTAATCTGATAGTTAAATATTAAGTACAAATACTCTATCTCTGGCAAACAACGTACAAAATGCTGCCGTTGCAGTGTCATAAGAATGTTACGCGCAGAGAATGCGTTACCAGCGGAAGAAGCAAACACAAACCGCGATAGCGAAATACAGTCTTCTTTGTTTCGATGCAACGTTTTAGATACGAGGGAAGAGATGGCACCATATGTCAATGGTTCAACAGTGATCCACGTAGGTCTCGATCTGTTTGCAAACATGGCCCGAACTCTTTCAACGATTTCGCTGTGAAAATAAGTAAGAAAAAACTTAAAAGTTTGGTTAATATCCCTACGGCTTATCAGAGCGTAAGGTTGCAAAAATAAGCTAAGATACAAGTCAGTTAAGAGGATCTTTACGAATAAGGATCTACTCGCCATTCGACTTCTTGAGTTCAATAACGCGGAAACCAAATCAAGTGACCTATATAAATCAAGCTTGAATATTGTATATTCATGAAGGTAAAATATACCAACGAATCATCGGCTTCGTGGAGATCATCGAGAAAGAGTGCAAAAAGTCGGGTCTCAGCAATCACAGAAAATACGCTTTCCACCAGCGATTGGAACCTGGCTCTTAGTTCACGAGTACTAAGTGGATCTTGGGGAGCGTCTAAGACAATATCAAAGAGAGCCAGCACATCTTGTAGTTCGGGAGTCCCCTGATAAAGAAGAGGTACGTTGTGAAGCTGAGGACCTAGGCGCTCGCGTAGTGCCATGACGAAGCGGTGTAGGTCTGTGTGAAATACCATTAGCTGTCGTAGCACTGCTGAAAGACACCCTAACTATTGAAAAAAGAATTACATTGATATAATCGTTCATTCTTAGCGAAAACACTCACCAACGCAGCAAAAGGCGCCGAGTCTGCGTTCTGAAATTTCGCTTGACCCCATAATCCATGTGCTTGGTTACGTTAATAGGACATCACATTATCACTGCGGCAAAGTACTCACAACGCCATTTTGCTTGGTTTGCCAGAACCATAGAGCTCTTTCCAATTCTAAAACTTCGATTTAGTACAGTTAAAATAACGATAATCTAAGAAAGCAAACCCTGGCGGTCCAACCACTAGTATAGCTTGTGTTCGTGAAAGGCGCGTTCGAGTTCTAAGAGCTACACGA
Source organism: Cyathus striatus (assembly GCA_025738555.1). Lineage (NCBI taxonomy): Eukaryota > Fungi > Basidiomycota > Agaricomycetes > Agaricales > Nidulariaceae > Cyathus > Cyathus striatus. The sequence continues at coordinate 3,088 of JAOVFP010000024.1, read as the reverse complement.
CGTAGGCCATCTCCTGACTGCACAGAAGGGCTCATAGACACTGACAGAGAGTGCTCATAAGTAGGGGACGCCCGCGGCGACGTAATTCCAACACTGGACTCGCATGTCAGTAAATCGGGGTGCAATGACTCACTCGATGATGTAACCGAATCACTGTGATCATCTGCAGTTGTTCCAACGCTAGCATCTTGAGCCATTGTCCCGTTTGAAGACACAGCGATGTATCCCTTCGAAGCGGCAAAATGTCTTGAGAAGCTAGTAGAAACATTGCGCACTGCGTACTAGTTGAGAGAAGACAAAAATACCAACGACTAACGAATACGTACCAACATTTCGAATAGTTTCGAGTTCTTTTTCACGTCCGAACTGTCACAGTATAAGTATGTGAAAAACGCGAAGATATCGCTGACGTACCAAGGCGATTGGAATAGTAAATTCCATAAACCTATCCTCCAAAGCAATTTCGAAAGGCGGAATGAGCTACATAGGTCAATAACAGATATAAATGGAAATGGAAAAACAGGTACTCACTTCGCTTTCTTCCGAAGATGACGAGACAGTAGCAAGAAGCCTTCTTTGGCATTCCAAAAGGTCTGTTTTCAGGCCATGCGCACTTTGATACCTTGTATCAGGACTCTTACACAACATCTGTAAAATACCCGATGTCATTAATTTTGCTGTCATGTTTAGAATAAAGACACACTTTGTCTATTATAGAGGCTAGAACCTGAGGAACATCGCGCCGAACTTCATGCACTGGCATGGGCCGCTTCTGCACAATAGCATGCAATAGTTCCAACGGCCCTCCTTCAAAAGGCATCTGACCACGGCCGACAAGTAATGTCCAAAACAAAATACCAAGGGAATATATATCAGTGCGATGGTCCTGAGTCATCGTCTCTATACTACCGGTCTGTTCAGGAGCAAGGTAGCATAGAGCTTCCTTAACTTTGAGCTTTTCTATCTCCTCGTACGCACGTAGCACCAGTGAGGATGGAGAGCCATAGTTCTCCAACGATATGGCTCTATTTCCGAAATGTACAAAACGTACCAGCCCAGAATGAGAGTTGAGATGAAAAGCATTTGCACGAACTGTGCGAAACGTTAGATGGGAATGACTATTCAAGGGGATTAGACTGTACCTTCACGATGTATAACTCCAGCCCTGAAGCTGTAAGCACGAATATAAACAGCATGTGTCTGCAGAAGGACTCACTTGTGAAGTATTTCCAGACAGTGCGTGGCTTGAATGGCAAATCTGTGGGAGCTAGTCAGTGGAATCCTAAATGGGTATAAAAAAAACGACGGACTCGAGGAATGAGGCCAAGTCCATGACATCGAACGCTTCCATTTCTTCCGTTAGGTCAAGATTTTCTGCAGCGATCATGTATACATCTTCTCGAGATGAGGGGGGCCTCGCTCTTTGCCAATCTGCCAACAAGAGATCATTGACCTTGGAAGGCGGAAGGTAACGTCCCAACAGATTTAAGCCTGGATGGGCTAATAGAAGAACTACACAATCACCATGCTCTCTGGATATCTTGAAAAAATCGATCATTCTAAGCGCTGTGCTGTATCCATCAAAGATTTGCGACAATTTGCTGAGTCTTGAATAAATGTACATCAGCTCCTATTTCACAGCACCGCAATAAGACCTAAGCATACACATGCGCTTCGCGTTCCAAACACATCGAGCCATTTGACTGGGCTGGGGCAATCTTAGCAATGACATTTGAACCATCTTTCAGACTATTTCCCTCCGCAAGCACAGTCATACTGCCAGTATCTTGCCAGGAGGTGGCCTAGGGGAATTAAGCGCAAAAGAAATGTCGAGTTGGTAGCACGTACCTTCTCAAAGGTATATCCTGGAATGGAGAGGATTCCATCTTTGAAGTAAAGGTTGGGAAAGGTCGGTTGACCAAATTTCCGCTTCATGGACTTGCGGTTTTCTAGCGGAGGCCGAACCGGTCGTCCTGGGTCAGTATCTGCCACGATGAAATGCTATAAGGCAGAACCAGAAGAGAGAGAAGACGGATGGGAAGTCGCAGAGGCAAATGGTCAGTGGAGCACAACTTGGGTGATGCGAACCCACGGTAAGTAATTCCGCTTGTCCCTGGAGTGATTGTGGGTTATCTCTTTTCAAGCACCGTGTGTAGCATCTTCCATCTCACTGACGTCATATCCCCGAAAATTTTAATGATTTCTTGCATACTAGCCGACAGCCCATGCTATGCATGGGCATCAGCTAGGTTAGGTTATTGTAGTGAGCAATTTCAGTTTTATTGGGAATAAAGATTAAATTGTTATATATTTGTAAATACATGACAGATATATGTGAGGAGAGTACAAATTGAGTTAAAAATTACTTTTCAAATGCTTTAGTGTTAAGTTGGTTTTCAACTCTGGATTTCTTAGAGGAAATTGGAGCATCATCATCAAAATGAAATTGTAAACCTTTTCTTTTTGTATTGGTAATGTTACCTGATAAATGTTTTTAGGTTACCTAGAGATTGGTAGCAACTGGAATATGAAGTTGGCATTGTTGAAGTTAGCACTGTTCATGAGTTCAAAGGTGAACCTGTAAACATTGTAAATTGATTGATATGGAAGTGCCACAGCTGAATATGATGAGGGTGAACTTGTCCTAGGAAATAAAACAGTTCTTCCACACATGGAGGTCAGCAGTTCCAATCCAAAACCTGTTGGTGTGATACCAGTTGAGGATGGTACATTCAATGATTCACAAGCATGGGATGACGCCAATGGCAATGAAGCACTTTCTGCACAGAAGTTGATACTTAGTGAGAAACTTGATAATACTACATATCAGTGTACCCTCATTCATTACAAACATGCTACCATTTCTTTCAAAAGCCTCCTCTGCACCTTGCTTTCTTGATTGGCTTGTCTTTCAATTCATTGATAACATCAGCAAAGTCTGGGTCTGCTAACCAATTCTACGTAGCACTATATAGTAGCATAGCACCAAAACAAAGACCCCCCTTTATCAGAAACTGTATAGGCTTCTACTTATGCTATATAGCTTGTACTGTATGCTATGGGTTGCTATGGAATGATTGATGGCATG